>OX336399.1:26079922-27279922 GCA_946902985.2 Meconema thalassinum | reverse complement strand
ATGGCGGATTCTGTCACTTGTGAAGATAGAGAAAAAATCAATTATAATGAGGGCAAGGAGACTCCAGGAGGAAGATATTGGACAAGGATGTGATGGTTAAGAATGAATTAGCAGTGTAGCCTGGATGATGGGAGAATGAGAGAAATATAAGGTGCGCGCTGATTAAACAGGTAACACGCCATACACAGGGTGAATCAACTCTTTTCCTTTTTAAACCAATCGACATAGAGTCCCCCCTGTAATTAAGCATGCCGGGAGGAGCGCTCGCCAAGGCCAATGGCTTCCCCGACCTGCTCGTTCCGGCATCATCCCAACCACTAACCCGCTCTTCGCCCTAACGTTATCGGCAGACCAGAATGCCCGTGGTTGAGCGAGTCTTCTGATTGGTTAATCACCTGTGCATGCGCAGTAGTGAAACGTGGGACTTAGTTTTTTTTTCTTTCTTCCGAGGCCTCAGACAGAGCGCCATCTATGAGAAAATAGCCGCTACTTCTTAATGCAATACGAAATAGTGTACACATGATTCACTCTTATACGACTGTGTTAAACGTGATCTTTTAGTATAGAGGTCAGAGAGGTTGACTCATGATCGTTAGTGCAGTGGTTCGAATCCATGTTGGGTAAGGAATTTTTACTCTGAAGATATCAAAAGACTTGTGTTAATTGATGGAACGGCAGATGGCGTGATGTTCAACGTTGAGGAAGAAAGCATGGCGGATTCTGACACTTGTGAAGATAGAAAAAAATACGAATCATAATGACGGCAAGGAGACTCCAGGAGGACGATAATTGGACAAGGATGTGATGGTGAAGAATGAAGTAGCAGTGTAGACTGGATGATGGGAGAATGAGAGAAATATGTGGTGCGCGCTGATTAAACAGGTAACACGTCATACATAGAGTCAATGAACTCTTTTCCTTTTTAAACAAAGCGACATATTTTCTCATAGATGGCGCTCTGTCTGAGGCATGGGAGGAGAAAAAAACTAAGTCCCACGTTTCACTACTGTAACTAATCTTGCCGGGAGGAGCGCTCGTCCAGACCAATGGCTTCCCCGACCTGCTCGTTCCGGCATCATCCCAACCACTAACCCGCCCTTGGCCCCAACTTTATCGACAGGCCAGAATGCCCGTAGTAGATCGAGTCTTCTGATTGGTTAATCACCTGTACATGCGCAGTAGTGAAACGTGGGACTTAGTTTTTTTTTCTCCTCCCAGGCCTCAGACAGAGCGCCATCTATGAGAAAATAGATGATGATGATAATTGTTGTTTTAAGGGACCTAACATCGAGGTTATCGCCCCCTTGAAAAAATAGCCGCTACTTCTTAATGCATTATGAAATAGTGTACTTTATGACTCACTCTTATACGACTGTGTTAAACGTGATCTGTTAGTAAGAGGTCAGAGCTCATGATCGTTAGTGCAGTGGTTCGATCCACGTTGGGTAATGAATATTTACTCTGAAGATATCAAAAGACTTGTGTTAATTGAAAGATCGGCAGATGGCGTGATGTTCAACGTTGAGGAAGAAAGCATGGCGGATTCTGACACTTGTGAAGATAGAAAAAAAAACAATCATAATGACGGCAAGGAGACTCCAGGAGGAAGATAATTGGACAAGGATGTGATGGTGAAGAATGAAGTAGCAGTGTAGACTGGATGACGGGAGAATGAGAGAAATATGAGGTGCGCGCTGATTAAACAGGTAACACGTCATACATAGGGTCAATGAACTCTTTTTCTTTTTAAACCAAGCGACATAGAGTCCTCCCTGTAATTAAGCTTGCCGGAGGAGTGCTCGCCCAGACCAATGGCTTCCCCGACCTGCTCGTTCCGGCATCATCCCAACCACTAACCCGCCCTTGGCCCTAACTTTATCGGCAGACAAGAATGCCCGTAGTTGAGCGAGTCTTCTGATTGGTTAATCACCTGTGCATGCGCAGTAGTGAAACGTGGGACTTAGTTTTTTTTTCTCCTCCCTGGCCTCAGACAGAGCGCCATCTATGAGAAAATAGCCGCTACTTCTTAATGCATTACGAAATAGTGTACACGTGATTCACTCTTATACGACTGTGTTAAACGTGATCTGTTAGTATAGAGGTCAGAGAGTTGGACTCATTATCGTTAGTGCAGTGGTTCGAATCCACGTTGGGTAAGGATTTTTTACTCTGAAGATATCAAAAGACTTGTGTTAATTGAAAGAACGGCAGATGGCGTAACGTTCAACGTTGAGGAAGAAAGCATGGCGGATTCTGACACTTGTGAAGATAGAGAAAAAATCAATTATAATGAGGGCAAGGAGACTCCAGGAGGAAGATAATTGGACAAGGATGTGATGGTGAAGAATGAATTAGCAGTGTAGCCTGGATGATGGGAGAATGAGAGAAAAATGTGGTGCGCGCTGATTAAACAGGTAACACGTCATACATAGGGTCAATGAACTCTTTTCCTTTTTAAACCAAGCGACATAGAGTCCTCCCTGTAATTAAGCTTGCCGGGAGGAGCACTCGCCCAGGCCAATGGCTTCCCCCACCTGCTCGTTCCGGCATCATCCCAACCACTAACCCTCCCTTGGCCCTAACTGTATCGGCAGACCAGAATGCCCGTAGTTGAGCGAGTCTTCTGATTGGTTCATCACCTGTGTATGCGCAGTAGTGAAACGTGGGACTTAGTTTTTTTTCTCCTCCCAGGCATCAGACAGAGCGCCATCTATGAGAAAATAGCCGCTACCTCTTAATGCAATACGAAATAGTGTACACATGATTCAGTCTTATAAGACTGTGTTATACGTGATCTGTTATTATAGAGGTCAGAGAGGTTTACTCATGATCGTTAGGGCAGTGGTTCGAATCCACGTTGGGTAAGGATTTTTACTCTGAAGATATCAAAAGACTTGTGTTAATTGAAGGAACGGCAGATGGCGTGATGTTCAACGTTGAGGAAGAAAGCATGGCGGATTCTGACACTTGTGAAGATAGAAAAAATACGAATCATAATGACGGCAAGGAGACTCCAGGGGGAAGATAATTGAACAAGGATGTGATGGTGAAGAATGAAGTAGCAGTGTAGACTGGATGATGGGAGAATGAGAGAAATATGTGGTGCGCGCTGATTAAACAGGTAACACGTCATACATAGGGTCAATGAACCCTTTTCCTTTTTAAACCAAGCGACATAGAGTCCTCCCTGTAATTAAGCTTGCCGGGAGGAGCGCTCGCAGAGGACTAATGGCTTCCCCGACCTGCTCGTTCCGGCATCATCCCAACCACTAACCCCCCCTTGGCCCTAACTTTATCGGCAGACCAGAATGCCCGTAGTTGAGCGAGTCTTCTGATTGGTTCATCACCTGTGTATGCGCAGTAGTGAAACGTGGGACTTAGTTTTTTTTCTCCTCCCAGGCATCAGACAGAGCGCCATCTATGAGAAAATAGCCGCTACTTCTTAATACATTACGAAATAGTGTACACCTGATTCACTCTTATACGACTGTGTTAAACGTGATCTGTTAGTAAAGAGGTCAGAGAGGTTGACTCATGATCGTTAGTGCAGTGGTTCGAATCCACGTTGGGTGGAGAGTTTTTACTCTGAAGGAATCAAAAGACTTGGGTTAATAGAAAGAACGGCAGATGGCGCGATGTTCAACGTTGAGGAAGAAAGCTTGGCGGATTCTGACACTTGTGAAGATAGAAAAAAATACGAATCATAATGACGGCAAGGAGACTCCAGAAGGAAGATAATTGGACAAGGATGTGATGGTGAAGAATGAAGTAGCAGTGTAGACTGGATGATGGGAGAATGAGAGAAATATGTGGTGCGCGCCGATTAAACAGGTAACACGTCATACATAGAGTCAATGAACTCTTTTCCTTTTTAAACAAAGCGACATATTTTCTCATAGATGGCGCTCTGTCTGAGGCATGGGAGGAGAAAAAAAACTAAGTCCCACGTTTCACTACTGTAACTAATCTTGCCGGGAGGAGCGCTCGTCCAGACCAATGGCTTCCCCGACCTGCTCGTTCCGGCATCATCCCAACCACTAACCCGCCCTTGGCCCCAACTTTATCGACAGGCCAGAATGCCCGTAGTAGATCGAGTCTTCTGATTGGTTAATCACCTGTACATGCGCGTTAGTGAAACGTGGGACTTAGTTTTTTTTTCTCCTCCCAGGCCTCAGACAGAGTGCCATCTACGAGAAAATAGATGATGATGATAATTGTTGTTTTAAGGGACCTAACATCGAGGTTATCGCCCCCTTGAAAAAATAGCCGCTACTTCTTAATGCATTATGAAATAGTGTACTTTATGACTCACTCTTATACGACTGTGTTAAACGTGATCTGTTAGTAAGAGGTCAGAGCTCATGATCGTTAGTGCAGTGGTTCGATCCACGTTGGGTAAGGAATATTTACTCTGAAGATATCAAAAGACTTGTGTTAATTGAAAGAACGGCAGATGGCGTGATGTTCAACGTTGAGGAAGAAAGCATGGCGGATTCTGACACTTGTGAAGATAGAAAAAGATACGAATCATAATGACGGCAAGGAGACTCCAGGAGGAAGATAATTGGACAAGGATGTGATGGTGAAGAATGAAGTAGCAGTGTAGACTGGATGATGGGAGAATGAGAGAAATAGGTGGTGCGCGCTGATTAAACAGGTAACATGTCATACATAGGGTCAATGAACTCTTTTCCTTTTTAAACCAAGCGACATTGAGTCCTCCCTGTAATTAAGCTTGCCGGGAGGAGCGCTCGCCCAGACCAATGGCTTCCCCGACCTGCTCGTTCCGGCATCATCCCAACCACTCACCCGCTCTTGGCCCTAACGTTATCGGCAGACCAGAATGCCCGTCGTTGAGCGAGTCTTCTGATTGGTTAATCACCTGTGCATGCGCAGTAGTGAAACGTGGGACTTAGTTTTTTTTCTCCTCCCAGGCCTCAGACAGAGCGCCATCTGTGAGAAAATAGCCGCTACTTCTTAATGCATTACGAAATAGTGTACACATGATTCACTCTTATACGACTGTGTTAAACGTGATCTGTTAGTATAGAGGTCAGAGAGGTTGACTCATGATCGTTAGTGCAGTGGTTCTTTCCACGTTGGGTAAGGAATTTTTACTCTGAAGATATCAAAAGACTTGTGTTATTTGAAAGAACGGCAGATGGCGTGATGTTCAACGTTGAGGAAGAAAGCATGGCGGATTCTGACACTTGTGAAGATAGAAAAAAATACGAATCATAATGACGGCAAGGAGACTCCAGGAGGAAGATAATTGGACAAGGATGTTATGGTGAAGAATGAAGTAGCAGTGTAGACTGGATGATGGGAGAATGAGAGAAATAGGTGGTGCGCGCTGATTAAACAGGTAACACGTCATACATAGGGTCAATGAACTCTTTTCCTTTTTAAACCAAGCGACGTAGAGTCCTCCCTGTAATTAAGCTTGGCGGGAGGAGCGCTCGCCCAGACCAATGGCTTCCCCGACCTGCTCGTTCCGGCATCATCCCAACCACTCACCCGTTCTTGGCCCTAACGTTATCGGCAGACCAGAATGCCCGTGGTTGAGCGAGTCTTCTGATTGGTTAATCACCTGTGCATGCGCAGTAGTGAAACGTGGGACTTAGTTTTTCTTTCTTTCTTCCGAGGCCTCAGACAGAGCGCCATCTATGAGAAAATAGCCGCTACTTCTTAATGCAATACGAAATAGTGTACACCTGATTCACTCTTATACGACTGTGTTAAACGTGATCTGTTAGTATAGAGGTCAGAGAGGTTGACTCATGATCGTTAGTGCAGTGGTTCGAATCCACGTTGGGTGGAGAGTTTCTACTCTGAAGGAATCAAAAACTTGTGTTAATAGAAAGAACGGCAGATGGCGTGATGTTCAACGTTGAGGAAGAAAGCATGGCGGATTCTGACACTTGTGAAGATAGAAAAAAATACGAATCATAATGACGGCAAGGAGACTCCAGGAGGAAGATAATTGGACAAGGATGTGATGGTGAAGAATGAAGTAGCAGTGTAGACTCGATGATGGGAGAATGAGAGAAATAGGTGGTGCGCGCTGATTAAACAGGTAACACGTCATAGATAGGGTCAATGAACCCTTTTCCTTTTAAAACCAAGCGACATAGAGTAATTAAGCTTGCCGGGAGGAGCGCTCGCCCAGACCAATGGCTTCCCCGACCTGCTCGCTCCAGCCTCATCCCAACCACTAACCCGCCCTTGGACCTAACTTTATCGGCAGACCAGAATGCCCGTAGTGGAACGAGTCTTCTGATTGGTTAATCACCTGTGCATGCGCAGTAGTGAAACGTGGGACTTAGTTTTTTTTTCTCCTCCCAGGCCTCAGACAGAGCGCCATCTATGAGAAAATAGCCGCTACTTCTTAATGCATTACGAAATAGTGTACACATGATTCACTCTTATACGACTGGGTTAAACGTGATCTGTTAGTATAGAGGTCAGAGAGTTGGACTCATGATCGTTAGTGCAGTGGTTCGAATCCACGTTGGGTAAGGAATTTTTACTCTGAAGATATCAAAAGACTTTTGTTAATTGAAAGAACGGCAGATGGCGTAACGTTCAACGTTGAGGAAGAAAGCATGGCGGATTCTGACACTTGTGAAGATAGAAAAAAAAAACAATCATAATGACGGCAAGGAGACTCCAGGAGGAAGATAATTGGACGAGGATGTGATGGTGTAGAATGAAGTAGTAGTGTAGACTGGATGACGGGAGAATGAGAGAAATATGAGGTGCGCGCTGATTAAACAGGTAACACGTCATACATAGGGTCAATGAACTCTTTTTCTTTAAAAACCAAGCGACATAGAGTCCTCCCTGTAATTAAGCTTGCCGGGAGGAGCGCTCGCCCAGACCAATGGCTTCCCCGACCTGCTCGTTCCGGCATCATCCCAACCACTAACCCGCCCTTGGTCCTAACTTTATCGGCAGACCAGAATGCCCGTCGTTGAGCGAGTCTTCTGATTGGTTAATCACCTGTGCATGCGCAGTAGTGAAACGTGGGATTTAGTTTTTTTTTCTCCTCCCAGGCCACAGACAGAGCGCCATCTATGAGAAAATATCCGCTACTTCTTAATGCATTACGAAATAGTGTACACATGATTCACTCTTATACGACTGTGTTAAACGTGATCTGTTAGTATAGAGGTAGGAGAGTTTGACTCATGATCGTTAGTGCAGTGGTTCGAATCCACGTTGGGTAAGGAATTTTTACTCTAAAGATATCAAAATACCTGTGTTAATTGAAAGAACGGCAGATGGCGTAATGTTCAACGTTGAGGAAGAAAGCATGGCGGATTCTGACACTTGTGAAGATAGAAAAAGATACGAATCATAATGACGGCAAGGAGACACCAGGAGGAACATATTTGGACAAGGATGTGATGGTGAAGAATGAAGTAGCAGTGTAGACTGGATGATGGGAGAATGAGAGAAACATGTGGTGCGCGCTGATTAAACAGGTAACACGTCGTACATAGGGTCAATGAACTCTTTTCCTTTTTAAACCAAGCGACATAGAGTCCTCCCTGTAATTAAGCTTGCCGGGAGGAGCACTCGCCCAGGCCAATGGCTTCCCCCACCTGCTCGTTCCGGCATAATCCCATCCACTAACCCGCCCTTGGCCCTAACTGTATCGGCAGACCAGAATGCCCGTAGTTGAGCGAGTCTTCTGATTGGTTCATCACCTGTGCATGCGCAGTAGTGAAACGTGGGACTTAGTTTTTTTTTCTTCCGAGAAAATAGCCGCTACTTCTTAATGCATTACGAAATAGTGTAAACATGATTCACACTTATACGACTGTGTTAAACGTGATCTGTTAGTATAGAGGTCAGAGAGGTTGACTCATGATCGTTAGTGCAGTGGTTCGAATCCACGTTGGGTGGAGAATTATTACTCTGAAGATATCAAAAGACTTGTGTTAATTGAAAGAACGGCAGATGGCATGATGTTCAACGTTGAGCAAGAAAGAAGGCGGATTCTGTCACTTGTGAAGATAGAGAAAAAATCAATTATAATGACGGCAAGGAGACTCCAGGAGGAAGATAATTGGACAAGGATGTGATGGTGAAGAATGAAGTAGCAGTGTAGCCTGGATGATGGGAGAATGAGAGAAATATAAGGTGCGCGCTGATTAAACAGGCAACACGCCATACACAGGGTGAATCAACTCTTTTCCTTTTTGAACCAATCGACGTAGAGTCCCCCCTGTAATTAAGCATGCCGGGAGGAGCGCTCGCCCAGGCCAATGGCTTCCTCGACCTGCTCGTTCCGGCATCATCCCAACCACTAACCCGCTCTTCGCCCTAACGTTATCGGCAGACCAGAATGCCCGTGGTTGAGCGAGTCTTCTGATTGGTTAATCACCTGTGCATGCGCAGTAGTGAAACGTGGGACTTAGTTTTTTTTTCTCCTCCCAGGCCTCAGACAGAGCGCCATCTATGAGAAAATAGCCACTACTTCTTAATGCAATACGAAATAGTGTACACATGATTCACTCTTATACGACTGTGTTAAACGTGGTCTGTTAGTATAGAGGTCAGAGAGGTTGACTCATGATCGTTAGTGCAGTGGTTCGAATCCTTGTTTGGTAAGGAATTTTTACTCTGAAGATATCAAAAGACTTGTGTTAATTGAAGGAACGGCAGATGGCGTGATGTTCAACGTTGAGGAAGAAAGCATGGCGGATTCTGACACTTGTGAAGATAGAAAAAAATACGAATCATAATGACGGCAAGGAGACTCCAGAAGGAAGATATTTGGACAAGGATGTGATGGTGAAGGATGAAGTAGCAGTGTAGACTGGATGATGGGAGAATGAGAGAAATATGTGGTGCGCGCTGATTAAACAGGTAACACGTCATACATAGGGTCAATGAACTCTTTTCCTTTTTAAACCAAGCGACATAGAGTCCTCCCTGTAATTAAGCTTGGCGGGAGGAGCGCTCGCCCAGACCAATGGCTTCCCCGACCTGCTCGTTCCGGCATCATCCCAACCACTCACCCGTTCTTGGCCCTAACGTTATCGGCAAACCAGAATGCCCGTGGTTGAGCGAGTCTTCTGATTGGTTAATCACCTGTGCATGCGCAGTAGTGAAACGTGGGACTTAGTTTTTTTTTCTCCTCCCAGGCCTCAGACAGAGCGCCATCTTTGAGAAAATAGCCGCTACTTCTTAATGCAATACGAAATAGTGAACACATGATTCAGTCTTATACGACTGTGTTAAACGTGATCTGTTATAGAGGTCAGAGAGGTTGACTCATGATCGTTAGTGCAGTGGTTCGAATCCACGTTGGGTAAGGAATTTTTACTCTGAAGATATCAAAAGACTTGTGTTAATTGAAGGAACGGCAGATGGCGTGATGTTCAACGTTGAGGAAGAAAGCATGGCGGATTCTGACACTTGTGAAGATAGAAAAAATACGAATCATAATGACGGCAAGGAGACTCCAGGAGGAAGATAATTGAACTACGATGTGATGGTGAAGAATGAAGTAGCAGTGTAGACTGGATGATGGGAGAATGAGAGGAATATGTGGTGCGCGCTGATTAAACAGGTAACACGTCATACATAGGGTCAATGAACCCTTTTTCTTTTTAAACCAAGCGACATAGAGTCCTCCCTGTAATTAAGCTTGCCGGGAGGAGCGCTCGCAGAGGAACAATGGCATCCCTGATCTGCTAGCTCCAGCCTCATCCCAACCACTAACCCGCCCTTGGACCTAACTTTATCGGCAGACCAGAATGCCCGTAGTTGAGCGAGTCTTCTGATTGGTTAATCACCTGTGCATGCGCAGAAGTGGAACGTGGGACTTAGTATTTTTTCTCCTCCCAGGCCTCAGACAGAGCGCCATCTATGAGAAAATAGATGATGATTATTATTGTTGTTTTAAGGGACCTAACATCGAGGTTATCGCCCCCTTGAAAAAATAGCCGCTACTTCTTAATGCATTATGAAATAGTGTACTTTATGACTCACTCTTATACGACTGTGTTAAACGTGATCTGTTAGTAAGAGGTCAGTGCTCATGATCGTTAGTGCAGTGGTTCGATCCACGCTGGGTAAGGAATATTTACTCTGAAGATATCAAAAGACTTGTGTTAATTGAAAGAACGGCAGATGGGGTGATGTTCAACGTTGAGGAAGAAAGCATGGCGGATTCTGACACTTGTGAAGATAGAAAAAAAACAATCATAATGATGGCAAGGAGACTCCAGGAGGAAGATAATTGGACAAGGATGTGATGGTGAAGAATGAAGTAGCAGTGTAGACTGGATGACGGGAGAATGAGAGAAATATGAGGTGCGCGCTGATTAAACAGGTAACACGTCATACATAGGGTCAATGAACTCTTTTCCTTTTTAAACCAAGCGACATAGAGTCCTCCCTGTAATTAAGCTTGGCGGGAGGAGCGCTCGCCCAGACCAATGGCTTCCCCGACATGCTCGTTCCGGCATCATCCCAACCACTCACCCGTTCTTGGCCCTAACGTTATCGGCAGACCAGAATGCCCGTGGTTGAGCGAGTCTTCTGATTGGTTAATCACCTGTGCATGCGCAGAAGTGGAACGTGGGACTTATTATTTTTCTCCTCCCAGGCCTCAGGCAGAGCGCCATCTATGAGAAAATAGCCGCTACTTCTTAATGCATTACGAAATAGTGTACACATGATTCAGTCTTATACGACTGTGTTAAACGTGATCTGTTATTATAGAGGTCAGAGAGGTTGACTCATGATCGTTAGTGCAGTGGTTCGAATCCACGTTGGGTAAGGAATTTTTACTCTGAAGATATCAAAAGACTTGTGTTAATTGAAGGAACGGCAGATGGCGTGATGTTCAACGTTGAGGAAGAAAGCATGGCGGATTCTGACACGTGTGAAGATAGAAAAAATACGAATCATAATGACGGCAAGGAGACTCCAGGAGGAAGATAATTGAACTAGGATGTGATGGTGAAGAATGAAGTAGCAGTGTAGACTGGATGATGGGAGAATGAGAGAAATATGTGGTGCGCGCTGATTAAACAGGTTACACGTCATACATAGTGTCAATGAACCCTTTTCCTTTTTAAACCAAGCGACATAGAGTCCTCCCTGTAATTAAGCTTGCCGGGAGGAGCGCTCGCAGAGGACCAATTGCTTCCCCGATCTGCTCGCTCCAGCCTCATCCCAACCACTAACCCGCCCTTGGACCTAACTTTATCGGCAGACCAGAATGCCCGTAGTTGAGCGAGTCTTCTGATTGGTTAATCACCTGTGCATGCGCAGAAGTGGAACGTGGGACTTATTTTTTTTTCTCCTCCCAGGCCTCAGGCAGAGCGCCATCTATGAGAAAATAGCCGCTACTTCTTAATGCATTACGAAATAGTGTACACATGATTCACTCTTATACGACTGTGTTAAACGTGATCTGTTAGTATAGAGGTCAGAGAGGTTGACTCATGATCGTTAGTGCAGTGGTTCGAATCCACGTTGGGTGGGGAATTTTTACTCTGAAGATATCAAAAGACTTGTGTTAATTGAAAGAACGGCAGATGGCGTGATGTTCAACGTTGAGGAAGAAAGCATGGCGGATTCTGACACTTGTGAAGATAGAAAAAGATACGAATCATAATGATGGCAAGGAGACTCCAGGAGGAAGATATTTGGACAATGATGTGATGGTGAAGAATGAAGTAGCAGTGTCGACTGGATGATGGGAGAATGAGAGAAACATGTGGTGCGCGCTGATTAAACAGGTAACGCGTCATACATAGGGTCAATGAACTCTTTTCCTTTTCAAACCAAGCGACATAGAGTCCTCCCTGTAATTAAGCTTGCCGGGAGGAGCGCTCGCCCAGACCAATGGCTTCCCCGACCTGCTCGTTCCGGCATCATCCCAACCACTAACCCGCCCTTGGCCCTAACTTTATCGGCAGACCAGAATGCCCGTAGTTGAGCGAGTCTTCTGATTGGTTCATCACCTGTGCATGCGCAGTAGTGAAACGTGAGACTTAGTTTTTTTTTTCTCCTCCCAGGCCTCAGACAGAGCGCCATCTATGAGAAAATAGCCGCTACTTTTTAATGCATTACGAAATAGTGTACACATGATTCACTCTTATACGACTTGGTTAAACGTGATCTGTTAGTATAGAGGTCAGAGAGTTGGACTCATGATCGTTAGTGCAGTGGTTCGAATCCACGTTGGGTAAGGAATTTTTACTCTGAAGATATCAAAAGACTTTTGTTAATTGAAAGAACGGCAGATGGCGTAACGTTCAACGTTGAGGAAGAAGGCATGGCGGATTCTGACACTTGTGAAGATAGAAAAAGAAACAATCATAATGACGGCAAGGAGACTCCAGGAGGAAGATAATTGGACAAGGATGTGATGGTGAAGAATGAAGTAGTAGTGTAGACTGGATGACGGGAGAATGAGAGAAATATGAGGTGCGCGCTGATTAAATTGGTAACACGTCATACATAGGGTCAATGAACTCTTTTTCTTTTTAAACCAAGCGACATAGAGTCCTCCCTGTAATTAAGCTTGCCGGGAGGAGCGCTCGCCCAGACCAATGGCTTCCCCGACCTGCTCGTTCCGGCATCATCCCAACCACTAACACGCCCTTGGTCCTAACTTTATCGGCAGACCAGAATGCCCGTAGTTGAGCGAGTCTTCTGACTGGTTAATCACCTGTGCATGCGCAGTAGTGAAACGTGGGACTTAGTTTTTTTTTCTCCTACCAGGCCTCAGACAGAGCGCCATCTATGAGAAAATAGCCGCTACTTCTTAATGCATTACGAAATAGTGTACACATGATTCACTCTTATACGACTGTGTTAAACGTGATCTGTTAGTATAGAGGTCAGAGAGTTGGACTCAAGATCGTTAGTGCAGTGGTTCGAATCCACGTTGGGTAAGGATTTTTTACTCTGAAGATATCAAAAGACTTGTGTTAATTGAAAGAACGGCAGATGGCGTAACGTTCAACGTTGAGGAAGAAAGCATGGCGGATTCTGACACTTGTGAAGATAGAAAAAGATACGAATCATAATGACGGCAAGGAGACTCCAGGAGGAAGATATTTGGACAAGGATGTGATGGTGAAGAATGACGTTGCAGTGTAGACTGGATGATGGGAGAATGAGAGAAAAATGTGGTGCGCACTGATTAAACAGGTAACACGTCATACATAGGGTCAATGAACTCTTTTCCTTTTTAAACCAAGCGACATAGGGTCCTCACTGTAATTAAGCTTGCCGGGAGGAGCACTCGCCCAGGCCAATGGCTTCCCCCACCTGCTCGTTCCGGCATCATCCCAACCACTAACCCTCCCTTGGCCCTAAATGTATCGGCAGACCAGAATGCCCGTAATTGAGCGAGTCTTCTGATTGGTTCATCACCTGTGCATGCGCAGTAGTGAAACGTGGGACTTATTTTTTTTCTCCTCCCAGGCCTCAGACAGAGCGCCATCTATGAGAAAATAGATGATGATGATAATTGTTGTTTTAAGGGACCTAACATCGAGGTTATCGCCCCCTTGAAAAAATAGCCGCTACTTCTTAATGCATTATGAAATAGTGTACTTTATGACTCACTCTTATACGACTGTGTTAAACGTGATCTGTTAGTAAGAGGTCAGTGCTCATGATCGTTAGTGCAGTGGTTCGATCCACGCTGGGTAAGGAATATTTACTCTGAAGATATCAAAAGACTTGTGTTAATTGAAAGAACGGCAGATGGCGTAACGTTCAACGTTGAGGAGAAAGCATGGCGGATTCTGACACTTGTGAAGATAGAAAAAGATACGAATCATAATGACGGCAAGGAGACTCCAGGAGGAAGATATTTGGACAAGGATGTGATGGTGAAGAATGAAGTAGCAGTGTAGAATGGATGATGGGAGAATGAGAGAAACATGTGGTGCGCGCTGATTAAACAGGTAACACGTCATACATAGGGTCAATGAACTCTTTTCCTTTTTAAACCAAGCGACATAGAGTCCTCCCTGTAATTAAGCTTGACGGGAGGAGCACTCGCCCAGGCCAATGGCTACCCCCACCTGCTCGTTCCGGCATCATCCCAACCACTAACGCGCCCTTGGCCCTAACTGTATCGGCAGACCAGAATGCCCGTAGTTGAGCGAGTCTTCTGATTGGTTCATCACCTGTGCATGCGCAGTAGTGAAACATGGGACTTAGTTTTTTTTTTCTTTCTTCCGAGGCCTCAGACAGAGCTCCATCTATGAGAAAATAGCCGCTACTTCTTAATGCATTACGAAATAGTGTACACATGATTCACTCTTATACGACTGTGTTGAACGTGGTCTGTTAGTATAGAGGTCAGAGAGGTTGACTCATGATCGTTAGTGCAGTGGTTCGAATCCATGTTGGGTAAGGAATTTTTACTCTAAAGATATCAAAAGACTTGTGTTAATTGAAGGAACGGCAGATGGCGTGATGTTCAACGTTGAGGAAGAAAGCATGGCGGATTCTGACACTTGTGAAGATAGAAAAAAATACGAATCATAATGACGGCAAGGAGACTCCAGGAGGAAGATAATTGGACAAGGATGTGATGGTGAAGAATGAAGTAGCAGTGTAGACTGGATGATGGGAGAATGAGAGAAATAGGTGGTGCGCGCTGATTAAACAGGTAACACGTCATACATAGGGTCAATGAACTCTTTTTCTTTTTAATCCAAGCGACATAGAGTCCTCCCTGTAATTAAGTTTGCCGGGAGGAGCGCTCGCCCAGACCAATGGCTTCCCCGACCTGCTCGTTCCGGCATCATCCCAACCACTAACACGCCCTTGGTCCTAACTTTATCGGCAGACCAGAATGCCCGTAGTTGAGCGAGTCTTCTGATTGGTTAATCACCTGTGCATGCGCAGTAGTGAAACGTGGGACTTAGTTTTTTTTTCTCCTACCAGGCCTCAGACAGAGCGCCATCTATGAGAAAATAGCCGCTACTTCTTAATGCATTACGAAATAGTGTACACATGATTCACTCTTATACGACTGTGTTAAACGTGATCTGTTAGTATAGAGGTCAGAGAGTTGGACTCAAGATCGTTAGTGCAGTGGTTCGAATCCACGTTGGGTAAGGATTTTTTACTCTGAAGATATCAAAAGACTTGTGTTAATTGAAAGAACGGCAGATGGCGTAACGTTCAACGTTGAGGAAGAAAGCATGGCGGATTCTGACACTTGTGAAGATAGAAAAAGATACGAATCATAATGACGGCAAGGAGACTCCAGGAGGAAGATATTTGGACAAGGATGTGATGGTGAAGAATGACGTTGCAGTGTAGACTGGATGATGGGAGAATGAGAGAAAAAAGTGGTGCGCACTGATTAAACAGGTAACACGTCATACATAGGGTCAATGAACTCTTTTCCTTTTTAAACCAAGCGACATAGGGTCCTCACTGTAATTAAGCTTGCCGGGAGGAGCACTCGCCCAGGCCAATGGCTTCCCCCACCTGCTCGTTCCGGCATCATCCCAACCACTAACCCTCCCTTGGCCCTAAATGTATGGGCAGACCAGAATGCCCGTAATTGAGCGAGTCTTCTGATTGGTTCATCACCTGTGCATGCGCAGTAGTGAAACGTGGGACTTATTTTTTTTCTCCTCCCAGGCCTCAGACAGAGCGCCATCTATGAGAAAATAGATGATGATGATAATTGTTGTTTTAAGGGACCTAACATCGAGGTTATCGCCCCCTTGAAAAAATAGCCGCTACTTCTTAATGCATTATGAAATAGTGTACTTTATGACTCACTCTTATACGACTGTGTTAAACGTGATCTGTTAGTAAGAGGTCAGTGCTCATGATCGTTAGTGCAGTGGTTCGATCCACGCTGGGTAAGGAATATTTACTCTGAAGATATCAAAAGACTTGTGTTAATTGAAAGAACGGCAGATGGCGTAACGTTCAACGTTGAGGAGAAAGCATGGCGGATTCTGACACTTGTGAAGATAGAAAAAGATACGAATCATAATGACGGCAAGGAGACTCCAGGAGGAAGATATTTGGACAAGGATGTGATGGTGAAGAATGAAGTAGCAGTGTAGACTGGATGATGGGAGAATGAGAGAAACATGTGGTGCGCGCTGATTAAACAGGTAACACGTCATACATAGGGTCAATGAACTCTTTTCCTTTTTAAACCAAGCGACATAGAGTCCTCCCTGTAATTAAGCTTGACGGGAGGAGCACTCGCCCAGGCCAATGGCTACCCCCACCTGCTCGTTCCGGCATCATCCCAACCACTAACGCGCCCTTGGCCCTAACTGTATCGGCAGACCAGAATGCCCGTAGTTGAGCGAGTCTTCTGATTGGTTCATCACCTGTGCATGCGCAGTAGTGAAACGTGGGACTTAGTTTTTTTTTTCTTTCTTCCGAGGCCTCAGACAGAGCTCCATCTATGAGAAAATAGCCGCTACTTCTTAATGCATTACGAAATAGTGTACACATGATTCACTCTTATACGACTGTGTTGAACGTGGTCTGTTAGTATAGAGGTCAGAGAGGTTGACTCATGATCGTTAGTGCAGCGGTTCGAATCCATGTTGGGTAAGGAATTTTTACTCTAAAGATATCATAAGACTTGTGTTAATTGAAGGAACGGCAGATGGCGTGATGTTCAACGTTGAGGAAGAAAGCATGGCGGATTCTGACACTTGTGAAGATAGAAAAAAATACGAATCATAATGACGGCAAGGAGACTCCAGGAGGAAGATAATTGGACAAGGATGTGATGGTGAAGAATGAAGTAGCAGTGTAGACTGGATGATGGGAGAATGAGAGAAATAGGTGGTGCGCGCTGATTAAACAGGTAACACGTCATACATAGGGTCAATGAACCCTTTACCTTTTTAAACCAAGCGACATAGAGTCCTCCCTGTAATTAAGCTTGCCGGGAGGAGCGCTCGCCCAGACCAATGGCTTCCCCGACCTGCTCGCTCCGGGCTCATCCCAACCACTAACCCGCCCTTGGACCTAACTTTATCGGCAGACCAGAATGCCCGTAGTGGAACGAGTCTTCTGATTGGTTAATCACCTGTGCATGCGCAATAGTGAAACGTGGGACTTAGTTTTTTTTTTCTTCTCCCAGGCCTCAGACAGAGCGCCATCTATGAGAAAATAGCCGCTACTTCTTAATGCATTATGAAATAGTGTACACATGATTCACGCTTATACGACTGTGTAAAACGTGATCTGTTAGTATAGAGGTCAGAGACTTTGACTCATGATCGTTAGTGCAGTGGTTCGAATCCACGTTGGTTAAGGAATTTTTATTCTGAAGATATCAAAAGACTTGTGTTAATTGAAAGAACGGCAGATGGCGTGATGTTCAACGTTGAGGAAGAAAGCATGGCGGATTCTGACACTTGTGAAGATAGAAAAAGATACGAATCATAATGACGGCAAGGAGACTCCAGGAGGAAGATAATTGGACAAGGATGTGATGGTGAAGAATGAAGTAGCAGTGTAGACTGGATGATGGGAGAATGAGAGAAATAGGTAGTGCGCGCTGATTAAACAGGTAACATGTCATACATAGGGTCAATGAACTCTTTTCCTTTTTAAACCAAGCGACATTGAGTCCTCCCTGTAATTAAGCTTGCCGGGAGGAGCGCTCGCCCAGACCAATGGCTTCCCCGACCTGCTCGTTCCGGCATCATCCCAACCACTCACCCGCTCTTGGCCCTAACGTTATCGGCAGACCAGAATGCCCGTCGTTGAGCGAGTCTTCTGATTGGTTAATCACCTGTGCATGCGCAGTAGTGAAACGTGGGACTTATTTTTTTTTCTCCTCCCAGGCCTCAGACAGAGCGCCATCTATGAGAAAATAGCCGCTACTTCTTAATGCATTACGAAATAGTGTACACATGATTCACTCTTATACGACTGTGTTAAACGTGATCTGTTAGTATAGAGGTCAGAGAGGTTGACTCATGATCGTTAGTGCAGTGGTTCGATCCACGTTGGGTAAGGAATTTTTACTCTGAATATATCAAAAGACTTGTGTTAATTGAAAGAACGGCAGATGGCGTGATGTTCAACGTTGAGGAAGATAGCATGGCGGATTCTGACACTTGTGAAGATAGAAAAAAATACGAATCATAATGACGGCAAGGTGACTCCAGGAGGAAGATAATTGTACAAGGATGTGATGGTGAAGAATGAAGTAGCAGTGTAGACTGGATGATGGGAGAATGAGAGAAATATGTGGTGCTCGCTGATTAAACAGGTAACACGTCATACATAGGGTCAATGAACTCTTCCTTTTTAAACCAAGAGACATAGAGTCCTCCCTGTAATTAAGCTTGCCGGGAGGAGCGCTCGCCCAGACCAATGGCTTCCCCGACCTGCTCGTTCCGGCATCATCCCAACAACTAACCCGCCCTTGGCCCTAACTTTATCGGCAGACCAGAATGCCCGTAGTTGAGCGAGTCTTCTGATTGGTTAATCACCTGTGCATGCGCAGTAGTGAAACGTGGGACTTAGTTTTTTTCTCCTCCCAGGCCTCAGACAGAGCGCCATCTATGAGAAAATAGCCACTACTTCTTAATGCAATACGAAATAGTGTACACATGATTCACTCTTATACGACTGTGTTAAACGTGGTCTGTTAGTATAGAGGTCAGAGAGGTTGACTCATGATCGTTAGTGCAGTGGTTCGAATCCTTGTTTGGTAAGGAATTTTTACTCTGAAGATATCAAAAGACTTGTGTTAATTGAAGGAACGGCAGATGGCGTGATGTTCAACGTTGAGGAAGAAAGCATGGCGGATTCTGACACTTGTGAAGATAGAAAAAAATACGAATCATAATGACGGCAAGGAGACTCCAGGAGGAAGATAATTGGACAAGGATGTGATGGTGAAGAATGAAGTAGCAGTGTAGACTGGATGATGGGAGAATGAGAGAAATAGGTGGTGCGCGCTGATTAAACAGGTAACATGTCATACATAGGGTCAATGAACCCTTTTCCTTTTTAAACCAAGCGACATAGAGTCCTCCCTGTAATTAAGCTTGCCGGGAGGAGCGCTCGCCCAGACCAATGGCTTCCCCGACCTGCTCGTTCCGGCATCATCCCAACAACTAACCCGCCCTTGGCCCTAACTTTATCGGCAGACCAGAATGCCCGTAGTTGAGCGAGTCTTCTGATTGGTTAATCACCTGTGCATGCGCAGTAGTGAAACGTGGGACTTATTTTTTTCTCCTCCCAGGCCTCAGACAGAGCGCCATCTATGAGAAAATAGCCACTACTTCTTAATGCAATACGAAATAGTGTACACATGATTCACTCTTATACGACTGTGTTAAACGTGGTCTGTTAGTATAGAGGTCAGAGAGGTTGACTCATGATCGTTAGTGCAGTGGTTCGAATCCTTGTTTGGTAAGGAATTTTTACTCTGAAGATATCAAAAGACTTGTGTTAATTGAAGGAACGGCAGATGGCGTGATGTTCAACGTTGAGGAAGAAAGCATGGCGGATTCTGACACTTGTGAAGATAGAAAAAAATACGAATCATAATGACGGCAAGGAGACTCCAGGAGGAAGATAATTGGACAAGGATGTGATGGTGAAGAATGAAGTAGCAGTGTAGACTGGATGATGGGAGAATGAGAGAAATAGGTGGTGCGCGCTGATTAAACAGGTAACATGTCATACATAGGGTCAATGAACCCTTTTCCTTTTTAAACCAAGCGACATAGAGTCCTCCCTGTAATTAAGCTTGCCGGGAGGAGCACTCGACCAGACCAATGGCTTCCCCGACCTGCTCGCTCCAGCCTCATCCCAACCACTAACCCGCCCTTGGACCTACCTTTATCGGCAGACCAGAATGTCCGTAGTGGAACGAGTCTTCTGATTGGTTAATCACCTGTGCATGCGCAGTAGTGAAACGTGGGACTTAGTTTTTTTTTCTCCTCCCAGGCCTCGGACAGAGCGCCATCTATGAAAAAATAGCCGCTACTTCTTAATGCATTATGAAATAGTGTACACATGATTCACTCTTATACGACTGTGTTAAACGTGATCTGTTAGTGTAGAGGTCAGAGAGTTTGACTCATGATCGTGAGTGCAGTTTTTCGAATCCACGTTGGGTAAGGAATTTTTACTCTGAAGATATCAAAAGACTTGTGTTAATTGAAAGAACGGCAGATGGCGTGATGTTCAACGTTGAGGAAGAAAGCATGGCGGATTCTGACACTTGTGAAGATAGAAAAAGATACGAATCATAATGACGGCAAGGAGACTCCAGAAGGAAGATATTTGGACAAGGATGTGATGGTGAAGGATGAAGTAGCAGTGTAGACTGGATGATGGGAGAATGAGAGAAATATGTGGTGCGCGCTGATTAAACAGGTAACACGTCATACATAGGGTCAATGAACTCTTTTCCTTTTTAAACCAAGCGACATAGAGTCCTCCCTGTAATTAAGCTTGGCGGGAGGAGCGCTCGCCCAGACCAATGGCTTCCCCGACCTGCTCGTTCCGGCATCATCCCAACCACTCACCCGTTCTTGGCCCTAACGTTATCGGCAAACCAGAATGCCCGTGGTTGAGCGAGTCTTCTGATTGGTTAATCACCTGTGCATGCGCAGTAGTGAAACGTGGGACTTAGTTTTTTTTTCTCCTCCCAGGCCTCAGACAGAGCGCCATCTTTGAGAAAATAGCCGCTACTTCTTAATGCAATACGAAATAGTGAACACATGATTCAGTCTTATACGACTGTGTTAAACGTGATCTGTTATAGAGGTCAGAGAGGTTGACTCATGATCGTTAGTGCAGTGGTTCGAATCCACGTTGGGTAAGGAATTTTTACTCTGAAGATATCAAAAGACTTGTGTTAATTGAAGGAACGGCAGATGGCGTGATGTTCAACGTTGAGGAAGAAAGCATGGCGGATTCTGACACTTGTGAAGATAGAAAAAATACGAATCATAATGACGGCAAGGAGACTCCAGGAGGAAGATAATTGAACTACGATGTGATGGTGAAGAATGAAGTAGCAGTGTAGACTGGATGATGGGAGAATGAGAGGAATATGTGGTGCGCGCTGATTAAACAGGTAACACGTCATACATAGGGTCAATGAACCCTTTTTCTTTTTAAACCAAGCGACATAGAGTCCTCCCTGTAATTAAGCTTGCCGGGAGGAGCGCTCGCAGAGGAACAATGGCATCCCCGATCTGCTAGCTCCAGCCTCATCCCAACCACTAACCCGCCCTTGGACCTAACTTTATCGGCAGACCAGAATGCCCGTAGTTGAGCGAGTCTTCTGATTGGTTAATCACCTGTGCATGCGCAGAAGTGGAACGTGGGACTTAGTATTTTTTCTCCTCCCAGGCCTCAGACAGAGCGCCATCTATGAGAAAATAGATGATGATGATTATTGTTGTTTTAAGGGACCTAACATCGAGGTTATCGCCCCCTTGAAAAAATAGCCGCTACTTCTTAATGCATTATGAAATAGTGTACTTTATGACTCACTCTTATACGACTGTGTTAAACGTGATCTGTTAGTAAGAGGTCAGTGCTCATGATCGTTAGTGCAGTGGTTCGATCCACGCTGGGTAAGGAATATTTACTCTGAAGATATCAAAAGACTTGTGTTAATTGAAAGAACGGCAGATGGGGTGATGTTCAACGTTGAGGAAGAAAGCATGGCGGATTCTGACACTTGTGAAGATAGAAAAAAAAACAATCATAATGATGGCAAGGAGACTCCAGGAGGAAGATAATTGGACAAGGATGTGATGGTGAAGAATGAAGTAGCAGTGTAGACTGGATGACGGGAGAATGAGAGAGATATGAGGTGCGCGCTGATTAAACAGGTAACACGTCATACATAGGGTCAATGAACTCTTTTCCTTTTTAAACCAAGCGACATAGAGTCCTCCCTGTAATTAAGCTTGGCGGGAGGAGCGCTCGCCCAGACCAATGGCTTCCCCGACCTGCTCGTTCCGGCATCATCCCTACCACTAACCCGCTCTTCGCCCTAACGTTATGGGCAGACCAGAATGCCCGTGGTTGAGCGAGTCTTCTGATTGGTTAATCACCTGTGCATGCGCAGTAGTGAAACGTGGGACTTAGTTTTTTTTTTCTTCCGAGGCCTCAGACAGAGCGCCATCTATGAGAAAATATCCGCTACTTCTTAATGCATTACGAAATAGTGTAAACATGATTCACTCTTATACGACTGTGTTAAACGTGATCTGTTAGTATAGAGGTCAGAGAGTTGGACTCATGATCGTTAGTGCAGTGGTTCGAATCCACGTTGGGTAAGGAATTTTTACTCTGAAGATATCAAAAGACTTGTGTTAATTGAAGGAACGGCAGATGGCGTGATGTTCAACGTTGAGGAAGAAAGCATGGCGGATTCTGACACTTGTGAAGATAGAAAAAGATACGAATCATAATGACGGCAAGGAGACTCCAGGAGGAAGATATTTGGACAAGGATGTGATGGTGAAGAATGAAGTAGCAATGTAGACTGGATGATGGGAGAATGAGAGAAACATGTGGTGCGCGCTGATTAAACAGGTAACACGTCATACATAGGGTCAATGAACTCTTTTCCTTTTTAAACCAAGCGACATAGAGTCCTCCCTGTAATTAAGCTTGCCGGGAGGAGCACTCGCCCAGGCCAATGGCTTCCCCCACCTGCTCGTTCCGGCATCATCCCAACCACTAACCCGCCCTTGGCCCTAACTGTATCGGCAGACCAGAATGCCCGTAGTTGAGCGAGTCTTCTGATTGGTTCATCACCTGTGCATGCGCAGTAGTGAAACGTGGGACTTAGTTTTTTTTTCTCCTCCCAGACCTCAGACAGAGCGCCATCTATGAGAAAATAGCCGCTACTTCTTAATGCATTATGAAATAGTGTACACATGATTCACTCTTATACGACTGTGTTAAACGTGATCTGTTAGTATAGAGGTCAGAGAGGATGACTCATGATCGTTAGTGCAGTGGTTCGATCCACGTTGGGTAAGGAATTTTTACTCTGAAGATATCAAAAGACTTGTGTTAATTGAAAGAACGGCAGATGGCGTGATGTTCAACGTTGAGGAAGAAAGCATGGCGGATTCTGTCACTTGTGAAGATAGAGAAAAAATCAATTATAATGAGGGCAAGGAGACTCCAGGAGGAAGATAATTGGACAAGGATGTGATGGTGAAGAATGAATTAGCAGTGTAGCCTGGATGATGGGAGAATGAGAGAAATATAAGGTGCGCGCTGATTAAAGAGGTATCACGCCATACACAGGGTGAATCAACTCCTTTCCTTTTTAAACCAATCGACATAGAGTCCCCCCTGTAATTAAGCATGCCGGGAGGAGCGCTCGCCCAGGCCAATGGCTTCCCCGACCTGCTCGCTCCAGCCTCATCCCAACCACTAACCCGCCCTTGGACCTATCTTTATCGGCAGACCAGAATGCCCGTAGTGGAACGAGTCTTCTGACTGGTTATTCACCTGTGCATGCGCAATAGTGAAACGTGGGACTTAGTTTTTTTTTTCTCCTCCCAGGCCTCAGACAGAGCGCCATCTATGAGAAAATAGGCGCTACTTCTTAATGCATTATGAAATAGTGTACACATGATTCACTCTTATACGACTGTGTTAAACGTGATCTGTTAGTATAGAGGTCAGAGATGTTGACTCATGATCGTTAGTGCAGTGGTTCGATCCACGTTGGGTAAGGAATTTTTACTCTGAAGATATCAAAAGACTTGTGTTAATTGAAAGAACGGCAGATGGCGTGATGTTCAACGTTGAGGAAGAAAGCATGGCGGATTCTGTCACTTGTGAAGATAGAGAAAAAATCAATTATAATGAGGGCAAGGAGACTCCAGGAGGAAGATAATTGGACAAGGATGTGATGGTGAAGAATGAATTAGCAGTGTAGCCTGGATGATGGGAGAATGAGAGAAATATAAGGTGCGCGCTGATTAAACAGGTAACACGCCATACACAGGGTGAATCAACTCTTTTCCTTTTTAAACCAATCGACATAGAGTCCCCCCTGTAATTAAGCATGCCGGGAGGAGCGCTCGCCCAGGCCAATGGCTTCCCCGACCTGCTCGTTCCGGCATCATCCCAACCACTAACCCGCTCTTCGCCCTAACGTTATCGGCAGACCAGAATGCCCGTGGTTGAGCGAGTCTTCTGATTGGTTAATCACCTGTGCATGCGCAGTAGTGAAACGTGGGACTTAGTTTTTTTTCTCCTCCCAGGCCTCAGACAGAGCGCCATCTATGAGAAAATAACCGCTACTTCTTAATGCATTACGAAATAGTGTACACATGATTCACTCTTATACGACTGTGTTGAACGTGATCTGTTAGTATAGAGGTCAGAGAGGTTGACTCGTGATCGTTAGTGCAGTGGTTCGATCCACGTTGGGTAAGGAATTTTTACTCTGAAGATATCAAAAGACTTGTGTTAATTGAAAGAACGGCAGATGGCGTGATGTTCAACGTTGAGGAACAAAGCATGGCGGATTCTGACACTTGTGAAGATAGAAAAAATACGAATCATAATGACGGCAAGGAGACTCCAGGAGGAAGATAATTGGACAAGGATGTGATGGTGAAGAATGAAGTAGCAGTGTAGACTGGATGATGGGAGAATGAGAGAAATATGTGGTGCGCGCTGATTAAACAGGTAACACGTCATACATAGGTTCAATGAACTCTTCCTTTTTAAACCAAGCGACATAGAGTCCTCCCTGTAATTAAGTTTGCCGGGAGGAGCGCTCGCCCAGACCAATGGCTTCCCCGACCTGCTCGTTCCGGCATCATCCCAACCACTAACCCGCCCTTGGCCCTAACTTTATCGGCAGACCAGAATGCCCGTAGTTGAGCGAGTCTTCTGATAGGGTAATCACCTGTGCATGCGCAGTAGTGAAACGTGGGACTTAGTTTTTTTTTTTCTCCTCCCAGGCCTTAGACAGAGCGCTATCTATGAGGAAATAGCCGCTACTTCTTAATGCATTACGAAATAGTGTACACATGATTCACTCTTATACGACTGTGTTAAACGTGATCTGTTAGTATAGAGGTCAGAGAGTTTGACTCATGATCGTTAGTGCAGTGGTTCGAATCCACGTTGGGTAAGGAATTTTTACTCTGAAGATATCAAAATACCTGTGTTAATTGAAAGAACGGCAGATGGCGTAATGTTCAACGTTGAGGAAGAAAGCATGGCGGATTCTGACACTTGTGAAGATAGAAAAAGATACGAATCATAATGACGGCAAGGAGACTCCAGGAGGAAGATATTTGGACAAGGATGTGATGGTGAAGAATGAAGTAGCAGTGTAGACTGGATGATGGGAGAATGGGAGAAACATGTGGTGCGCGCTGATTAAACAGGTAACACGTCATACATAGGGTCAATGAACTCTTTTCCTTTTTAAACCAAGCGACATAGAGTCCTCCCTGTAATTAATTTTGCCGGGAGGAGCGCTCGTCCAGACCAATGGCTTCCCCGGCCTGCTCGTTCCGGCATCATCCCAACCACTCACGCGCTCTTGGCCCTAACGTTATCGGCAGACCAGAATGCCCGTGGTTGAGCGAGTCGTCTGATTGGTTAATCACCTGTGCATGCGCAGTAGTTAAACGTGGGACTTAGTTTTTTTTCTCCTCCCAGGCCTCAGACAGAGCGCCATCTATGAGAAAATAGCCGCTACTTCTTAATGCATTACGAAATAGTGTACACATGATTCACTCTTATATGACTGTGTTGAACGTGATCTGTCAGTATAGAGGTCAGAGAGGTTGAGTCATGATCGTTAGTGCAGTGGTTCGATACACGTTGTGTAAGGAATTTTTACTCTGAAGATATCAAAAGACTTGTGTTAATTGAAAGAACGGCAGATGGCGTGATATTCAACGTTGAGGAAGAAAGCATGGCGGATTCTGACACTTGTGAAGATAGAAAACAAGTAGTTCCGTGAAGAACTATACAGCCTATTTTCATATATCCTACTTATGTTAATTGCCACTATCAACATACACCATTTCAGTTTGATTGCTGTAATAGATTCGTAGATATTAAGAACCGACTAAATATTTCGGATGGTCGCCATGTTGGATTTTATATATGTAGGTCCTAGAGTTATGTGCTGTTACATGCAGATTATTGTGAACGTGTAGTATTCAAACTTCAATCGCATAATTAGGACACAAGAAAAAACAAGGAGATTTTAAAATTTTTCACAGCTGCCATCTTGAGGTTATGGAAACAATTGAAATAAATTAGATGCCAGTGGATTAACATTCGTATAAGGATTTACTGTACCAAGTTTCACTGCACTCGATGGTTAAATTGCGAGAAACGTCCATGTGAATATTTATAATTCGCGTCACCGCCATGTTGAATTAGTGATCACTAGGTTATTGAAAGTCCTATAGGTGAACATAAGTTCATAGCCCCTATGAACATTAAAAAATGCAGTTTGATTGCTAAAATAGATTCGTAGATATTCAGTATCGTCTAAATATTTCGGATGGTCGCCATGTTGGATTGTTAAATGTATAGGCCATAGAGTCATGTACCATTAAAGGAAAATTATTGCGTAGGTTCATTATACAAACTTTCACTTCGATCGCATGACTACATCACAAGAAATAAAAACTTAATTTTAAAATGCGCACTGCCGCCATGTTGAGGTTATGTAAACAATTTAACTAAATTAGATACCAGTGGATTACAATGTGTATAAATATTTCCTGTACCAGGTTTCAGTGCGCTTGGAACATTAAATCGCGAGAAAGGTCTATTTAAAATTTTCTAATTCGCTTGGCCGCCATGTTCGTTTTGTAGTTAACCGGTTTTTGAAAGTCTTATAGATGGACTTCCAGTAGTGCCCTTTATCTCCGTACAAAATTTCAGGGAGATACCGCTAATAGTTTCAGAGATATAGAATGCCGGTGAAATATTTCGCACATCCGCCATCTTGTGATTATGTAAACAATTGAACGAAGTTAGATGTCGGTGCATTACAATGTATATAAACATATACTGTACCAAGTTTCATTGCGTTTGGTTGGTCAAATCACGTGAAACGTCTATTTAAAAGTCGCAAATTCGCTTGGCCTCCATGTTGGTTTTGTAGTTACCAGGTTTTCAAAAGTCACATAAGTGAACTTATAGAAGTTCCCTCTATCACCATAGAAAATGTCAGGGTAATATCGGTAACAGTTTCGGAGATATTGAATGCTGGTGAAATATTTCGCACAGCCGCCATGTTGGATTGGTGAGTCGTAACAAAATTTGAAGGGCACGGTCGAGGTCGCCGGGAATAGTGCTATGAACTTTCCGAGTTTCATTGAAATCGCTCCTGCCGTTTAGATTTTATTAGGGGGGGACACACACACGAATCACACACACACACACACACGCACACACACACGGACAAAAGGTGATCTCATAAGCCTATTTTTTCAAAATTGAAAATAGGCTAAAATACGAATCATAATGACGGCAAGGAGACTCCAGGAGGAAGATATTTGGACAAGGATGTGATGGTGAAGAATGAAGTTGCAGTGTAGACTGGATGATGGGAGAATGAGAGAAAAATGTGGTGCGCGCTGATTAAACAGGTAACACGTCATACATAGGGTCAATGAACTCTTTTCCTTTTTAAACCAAGCGACATAGAGTCCTCCCTGTAATTAAGCTTGCCGGGAGGAGCACTCGCCCAGGCCAATGGCTTCCCCCACCTGCTCGTTCCGGCCTCATCCCAACCACTAACCCTCCCTTGGCCCTAACTGTATCGGCAGACCAGAATGCCCGTAGTTGAGCGAGTCTTCTGATTGGTTCATCACCTGTGCATGCGCAGTAGTGAAACGTGGGACTTAGTTTTTTTTCTCCTCCCAGGCCTCAGACAGAGCGCCATCTATGAGAAAATAGCCGCTACCTCTTAATGCAATACGAAATAGTGTACACATGATTCAGTCTTATAAGACTGTGTTATACGTGATCTGTTATTATAGAGGTCAGAGAGGTTTACTCATGATCGTTAGTGCAGTGGTTCGAATCCACGTTGGGTAAGGAATTTTTACTCTGAAGATATCAAAAGACTTGTGTTAATTGTAGGAACGGCAGATGGCGTGATATTCAACGTTGAGGAAGAAAGCATGGCGGATTCTGACACTTGTGAAGATAGAAAAAATACGAATCATAATGACGGCAAGGAGACTCCAGGGGGAAGATAATTGAACAAGGATGTGATGGTGAAGAATGAAGTAGCAATGTAGACTCGATGATGGGAGAATGAGAGAAATATGTGGTGCGCGCTGATTAAACAGGTAACACGTCATACATAGGGTCAATGAACCCTTTTCCTTTTTAAACCAAGCGACATAGAGTCCTCCCTGTAATTAAGCTTGCCGGGAGGAGCGCTCGCAGAGGACCAATGGCTTCCCCGACCTGCTCGCTCCAGCCTCATCCCAACCACTAACCCGCCCTTGGACCTAACTTTATCGGCAGACCAGAATGCCCGTAGTTGAGCGAGTCTTCTGATTGGTTAATCACCTGTGCATGCGCAGAAGTGGAACGTGGGACTTAGTTTTTCTCTCCTCCCAGGCCTCAGACAGAGCGCCATCTATGAGAAAATAGCCGCTACTTCTTAATGCATTACGAAATAGTGTACACATGATTCACTCTTATACGACTGTGTTAAACGTGATCTGTTAGTATAGAGGTCAGAGAGGTTGACTCATGATCGTTAGTGCAGTGGTTCGAATCCACGTTGGGTGGGGAATTTTTACTCTGAAGATATCAAAAGACTTGTATTAATTGAAAGAACGGCAGATGGCGTGATGATCAACGTTGAGGAAGAAAGCATGGCGGATTCTGACACTTGTGAAGATAGAAAAAGATACGAATCATAATGACGGCAAGGAGACTCCAGGAGGAAGATATTTGGACAGGATGTGATGGTGAAGAATGAAGTAGCAGTGTAGTGTTTTAGATCCCTTATTTGGGGGTGGATCTAAAAGGGAGAGTTGCTGTACTAATTTATGAGTTTGTGCCTAAAGAAGGGTAGCTCCCCTTGACAGGGCAAGCTGACCAGTGTAGTGTGTTGTGGTGTGCTAGGAACTAGGGGGCGCTCCTATAAAGACTGTAAATGTGGTTTAAGGGATGTAGCCTTAGCACGCGGGTCGATGTACTAGTCGCCCAGCCGGCTACTTATTATATAATCACCTTGCTAGTGTCAGCGGTTCGGCACGCACTTCACTTGAGCACGCGAGCCGCTGTGAGGAATACAAGGACGTCTGAGTTGGCGTTATTACTACGGTGTGTCACGTCCGACTGTGACGGGAGTAAGGAAGGACGTGGGGACGTGAAGAAGAGTGTAGATCAGTAATGCAAGTGTAAGAGACTGACCAAGTGTTTATTGGTCAGCAATGAGTAACTGTTAGTCCCTTTTAAGGGATCTTGTGATGTTATAATGTGAGTACAAACTGTGGGTGTTAGGTTACAAAAGTAGGATTCTGAACACTGACTGACTGACTCACCTCGGTTGACACTGTCGTTAGCCTCCGGCTGTCTCGTCGAAGCACTGGTGATGGAGAGATTCTCGTGACCCACTTAAGGCACCTTTTATACCTTTAGCCTCTGTTCTGTCAGCGCGTTGTGGCATAGTTGAACCAGTTTGTAGTATGTCGCTGTGTGTCATAATTACGCAAGGGTTGAGCTGCTTTATGGAGTAGCCAGCTGCCCTTATAGTATTGATGGATATTGGGTAGGCTTTTAAAGGGTTGCCTTTTATGAGATTTAGACAGATGATGGGGGGGATGATCTCTAAGGGGTGCATACCCCTTGGGTATTGTACAAGCCTCTTCCTCCATTTGGTCGCGTCCTCGCGACCGGGAAGGGCACTTGGGGTTGGGATGTTGTCGTAGTAGTTTTTGAATCCCCCTCGTCTCTTCTGGTGGTGGCGTCGTAAGCGTCGTCGTATGGAACGGGTGTCGTCGTGCAGAAGTGTAGGTGTGCGGTCAGCCCGTGTTCAGAGGGGAGGGTTATGGGGTGTACATAGATATATATGTATATAAATTTTACATTGCATGGTGAAATGTGCATTAACATTGTTGAATAAAGAAAATAATTGCTATTGAGGCACAATCGCCATTGCCGTTGTCGGCATAAAAAAGAAAAAAAACATGGTTATACATGGTTACATAGTTGTGCAGGGAGGAAAAACCCAGGGCCGAACGGATGATTGCGTCGTCCGCCCTATCTTGGGGAAAAAGTGCTCCCCGCAATAAAGAAGATAGGAGAGAATAGAAAAAAATGGGTGTTCCAGGGTATAATTTAAAGGAAATATTTAAAATGTATTTATTGGTGTGGGATAAAACGGAACACCCTGACAAATGGGGAAGTTAGAAGAGAGAAAAATGATAGAAAACAATTCACAGACATTGGTTACGTGTTACCTTAGCAAACGAAACAAAACAAAACAAAAATATAGACATCGTGTACACGTGAACTTGATAAACAGACAAAAATATTATGTTGCGATGCTGACATTTAGGAATTTCCATTGGAATAATTGCCCGTGGGCGCATGAATATGTATGTAGTTTACTCTTTAAAATTATGAACTACAATGACCTTATGTCTACTTAAGCGCGCTAAACCCTTATAATTCTAGTTTTTATTTGGATCCTCGCGTGCACGCTACCTGTTTGTACGTACGCTTGCCGTATCACGGCTGATCCTATACGGCCACCTCTTGGCACGGTTGAGTGGTCGTACCGCTTGCAGTGTATTCTTAATACCTAGTCTGTGAAGCATCCTCTGTGGGTGAATGCTTGCACACTTGGCCATGAGGGTCGCCGCCACATGCCGGTTGCGCCCTCATCGCCGTAAGCTGCGTCGCATTTTGACGCTTCAAGTGTTTTTGTTTTATGTAGATCTGCCAGCAAGCTTGATGCCCCACAGGCATCATTCCCGCTGTGCAGATTATTGACGTGTAGCTGTAAAAAAAATGTAGTGAGTGTGTAAGTGAGAATGAATGTTAAATGGAGGTTAGTATGCACAGGTATAATACTACAATAAGGGGGCATTAAATAGCATGTTGCTGCTATCTGGCAGCAAAATCATAATTACACGTGTCATATTCTAGGTGACAATGCCTGCAAAAAAAAATGGAGAGGTTAACAAAACATTGAAATTCCCTATTCCATATGCCGCTTCCTGTGGCAGCGTTGCCACAGTCTGAAGCCCCTTTTTACCTGTGAAAAGAATGGCATGGTTATTATTACTCGATATATGGCCGGGCTTACCCTATATGGTGCCGTGACGTCATTTCCTAATGTGTTGTAGTATTGGGCTTACCCTGGCAACGAATTTGGGCCGCCAGGCGCCGAAATTTTACCTCAATATATGTATTAAAAAAAATTGTCTTAAATGTAAGACTATGCTACATTATAATAACTTATCATGAATTATCGGACTTACCCTGATGACGGATTTGTGGGTCATCAGGCGCCGAACGGCGTTCTCTTATACCACTTATTCTACTTATGGTATATATATAAAAAAAAACTACATCTAAGCCGAGAGGGTTGCCTTAATCTATGGCCGAAAGATGCTGTGCTGAATTGCAACAGTGTTCATTAAATTTGCTTAATCCTAGGTTGCGTGTCAAATGCAACCGTCTATAACTAAATTTGGCCTAGGACGATCGCCTGGGGCAATTAAATCCCCAGATCACCACCCGCACGAGCCCCAGAAACACCGGTTGTCTCTAGGGTCGCTAGATTCCGTCCCCTTAAGTCTAGTGTCGACGTCTATTACTAGGATTAATCTATCCGCGGGCGGCTTACGGTGCCACTAAGCTAACCGTTCCGCCCGCTGTAACTTCCTTGTCGTGCTCGTTTTGCCGTTCCGATTAGTCGTAGGTGAGCCGCCCACTTGGCTCCTGTGAGGGGCGCGCAATGCCCCATCTCTTAATGCACTCTGACTGCCCGATGCGTCGTCATTTATGTGGGCATTGGACAGTGTGGTCCAATGGCATAATATTGTCTCCGCCTTAATCGGCCGTCGCAATCTGCTTTCGCAGTGATATTTGCCTCTATGGGCCGCCGTAGTATGCATTTTCGCATTGATATATAAAGTTGCCTCTATGGGCCGCCGTAGTATGCATTTTCGCATTGATATATAAAGTTGCCTCTATGGGCCGCCGTAGTATGCATTTTCGCATTGATATATAAATTTGCCTCTATGGGCCGCCGTAGTATGCTCCAACGCACAGGAGTTTTGCTTCCCGCCATGGAAGTCTTACTTACGTAAATTTAACTAACAGTCTAGTCATAATATGGTCGTCTCTAGGGATAGCTCCCGAGGCCGACGCGGAGTGAGCTATTTCTCCCGCCATTCTCAGAAAGTCTCCCTGCAGGTCTTGGCTTCGACGACCGTGGCTCAAAGTGGGTTTAGCATCCCTTCCTCCCAGGGGCGGTTTATGCGCACCTAGGATTCCAGAGCTTGCCCGACCAGGCCGCGAATGCTTTGACCTTACGTGGTTCGTCTATTTGGTCTAGTCGTCAGTAATTTGATGAGCCGACTGGGGTAAGGGTCCACATCGCCTTCCCCAGCTCTGCTCCTAGTGTTGTGCTTTTGACCTTTGGCTAACGCCGGTATCATCAGCCAGGGTGTTTCAGATTCCCTTTTTTTTTTTTTTTTTTTTTTTTTTTAAATATAGGTGTAACCTGTGTAAAAAGTGTCAAATGTAAAATACTTCCAGTGTGGTGGGCTGGTAAAACCTCTACATACGTAGACTACTTTAGGCTATCTGTGCTATATCAGCTTCTCCAGCGATAATGCTCTTTTTTAACCTTGATGGAGGTGTTAGTAGGGTCTGTGGCGTCAGGTACCCTGTTATTGTGATCTGGGGGTAGTTATCTGTAGAGTGGGTTAAAGCAGGGTAGGAGGAGGTTGCGCACTTCCGAATTCCGCGTTAGTGGCGGCCTGGAACCGGTTTTTGTGCTGGGATGCTCCTACAGTGAGTGGAACGGGGCAGGTAATTCCCGGGGTTGCAAAAAATAAAATAAAAATCCATGCCGGTCTGATATCAATATCCCCTGGTGAATGGATGGGATGTACATGCATGCGTCTGGATATGAGGCGTTTGCACTCATGTATGGATAGGTGTAGGTTGAGGCATAATACTAATATATTTCCCTCTCATGCGGGATGATTTAAATTTAAAAAAAAAATGGTTAGTATTTATTACTTATGGCCTCATCTCTCAGATGGAGATGTGCATTACGCTTAGTTGTTGTTGGCCGATGCACCCCTCTCATTCAGGTGATAGCGGTGGGGCTCAGGGCGTAGCATGCCCTTTCTGTAAACACATGAAGTTTACCAACCCTTATGTATACTTTGTAGTGTAGTGTAGCTGTTTATGGTCGTGTAGATGTGTTTGCGTTGTTTATGTCTGGACGTGAAAAGGTTATGGGAAGGGAGTAGAGTGGGACGCTGTTAGCATGTTCTCTTGTCATCCTCCCTTGGTCCATGTTGGTTTTCTATCCGCGCTTTGGGATAGCGAAGCTTCACGACCTACTCTGGTCCGTTATAGGGCTAAGTCCTAGTCGCCTGGAATGATTTGTTTCGGGACTAGGGTCGCAAAAAGAAGTTGTTAAGGGGAGGTCCCGTTTCCTCAAAGTCCCTATGTTCGCCCCTGATTGGTGAGCGCGTTTGTGTGTGTGTGTGTGACTACGCTCCGCTACACCACGCGGACGCCTGGTCTGCTGTAGAGCTAAGTCCTACTGTGTATATTGTGTATGGGTAGGAAGCGCCCGTGGCCTGCCAACGTCTTTACGAACGTGCTACTCTGGGCCTGCGACAAGTTTTGGTCTGTGACGTCTGCTTGTTGATAAATGCTTTCGCAGTGTTGAAAAATGTATAGTGTTATGATTGTTCTGCATTTGTTTATTCATGGTCACTGCCACTACACAATCGCGTTTTGTCATCGACAGTGTTGCAAAGTGGCTAAGTCTGCAAGTCATCAGTTTGTGTGTGTAACTTCAGGCCGGGATTTTATGTAGGTTAACCACTGTTGCGTGTTTTTCTGCACGTATGCCAGTGTGGTCATTGTGTTAAATTCCTGGCGGCCCGATGTGGTAATCCGCCCTGCTACTATTGCCGTTGTGTGGCCATTATTCCGTAAGACCGTTGTCTTACGAAATTTATATGTCTCTGTCTGGAAAGTCCATTTTCCCTGTCAAGTGTATTTCTGGAATTTTATGCCTGTCATTTGGCCGCAGGAATGTAGTATTATCTGTCTAAGCCGTTATATGGGCCAATTTTGGTGTGATTGGAAGGCCGTCTGCTTGTTTTTCCCTGGCGTGCAATTTTCTCTGGGGTTCGAACCCGTGTTCTATGTAATTCTCTGTGTTATATGTCTGCGTTGTTCATGTTCTGCGGGCATTCTGCCTGTATTTTGTTTGTGTTTCTCGTACCGAAAATACCGTTGTTTAGTTAGTTTTCGGTACGAGGTTTTTGTGTGTGGACATGGGTTCGAAGCCGGTTGTCTGTAAAGATTTGGTGGCCATTTCTGTGCCGCCTACACTATGGCAAATGGGCTGTGTGTTTTTCTGTGCGCAACCCCTAGTATACCTTCCTGCGAGGAGTTTGCTTATTTTTGCCCTCTCCTCGTAGTGTAAATTTTGAAGATATAGGGTTCTTAGGTTGGCTATGAATGATTCCGTGCAGTGTGCTTTGGGAACTGTCGTTTGTAAGGCTCGCAGTTTATCACGGAGGTCTGCTTTACTGCTGAGTATGAGGGTGTCGGGTTGCAATGTCTTGCGCGCTCGCTTGTTTATTTGTTCCGATAACGCTGTGTATCCGAACATGTGTTCTTAATCAGCCTGCTTTTCTGTTAGTGCTCTTCGCATTATAAAAAGGCAAGAGGGGAATTTTGTGGTTTAACGTGACCATTTCTAGAGATCGTGTGCCACGGGATTTCCGTTTTACTTGGAATCCAAACCACAGGCCATGGCATTTCACTTCGGAAATCTCATATGCATTGTACGCGAGTGTGTCTGGTCCGCTAGTCGCGTATTTGGTGACCAGATGCCAGTGTCGATTGTATTGTTTTTCGTTTATGACCCGCTGTTAGTGGGACTGTCCCAATTAGTCTTAGCGTTCTCATTATCCTTATTCTACGACTGGATATTTACTCAACCTTATATTCCTGGTATTCAGAGGGTTGCGGGTCTGGAGACCGCCTTTTACCCAGAGTAATTGTTTCCGGCGCCATGAAGGTTGTGTCTCCGGGACAGTTCTGGTGAGTGTTAGGATGGTATCCCGGTTCGGTCAGTGGGCTATTTCTTGGCTTTCTTCCCACGTGTTCCAACGGGACCGTTTCCTTTTCTTTTAGCAGTGTGCCCGCCTTTACATGTAGGTGTGTGTGCTTTACGTGTGTGATATGCCTTCATCCGGCGGGCGTGAATAGTGTCCTTTATGAGTTTCCTCCCATGGCGCACGTTCACTATATAATTTAGGTCAGATACCTTCCTGCAGACTTTGAAGGGACCTGCCCATCGTGGTAGGAGGAATTCGGACACGTTTTTCTTACGGGCATGATTGGAGATCATGACCAATTGCCCGGGTGTGTATTCCACGGTCTTTCTATTCTGATCGTACCGCTCTTTTTGTTTTTTCTGGGCCTCGGCTATGTTTTTTCTAGCGTCCATGCGGGCTATCTGCAAATGCTCTAGCCGAGCCGCATTGTCTGTGTGGGCGTCCTGTGGGATACATATATTGTCTATGGGACTTCTGGGTGTGTATCCGTGCAGTAGGAAGTGTGGAGAGTGTTTCGTAGCCGTAGATACAGAGGTATTATAACTAAAAGTAATGCTTTGCAGATATTCATCCCAGTCTGTTCCTGCGTCCTCTGTAAATTTAGCCAGCGCTATTCCAAGTATTTTGTTCATACTTTCCGTGAGTCCGTTGGTTTGCGGTGAAAAACTCGTGGTAGTGTATGCCTTAATCCTGAGTATCTCCAGAAACTGTTGGAGCACTCTCGAGGTGAAAATAGTACCTCTGTCGGATAATAAGGTTTGGAATAGGCCATATCGTGTAATTATGTCAAATAAAAATTCGGCTATGCTGTTCGTGTCTGCTTTGGGAACAGCCTTTGTAATCATGTATCGTGTGAGATACTCGGTGGCCACCAGGATATATTTATTGCCTTTCTGACTTGTTGTAATGGGGCCTTTCACGTCTATTCCGACTCTGTGAAATAACTCTCCCACGGGAATTGGGTTGAGTAGTCCATGAGGCTTGCCAGGTCTTGTTTTGAATCGTTGGCAGGTGTGACATGTCTTGACAAAGGTATCTATGTCGGCCTTCATGTTTACCCAATAGTACTTGTCACGGATTCTAAGGTAAGTTTTATGCGTACCTAAGTGTGCCCCTGCTATTGGGCTATTATGGTGTCCGATCATGATATTTTCTCTCAATGATTCCGGAACCGCTATAGGTGCGCTATCGTGCATGGCTGTGGGCTTAAATTTCAGTACCCCGTCTTTGTCTAGGAAAAATCGCCTAGACAGCCGTGCTGTCTTGGAGTCCACTTTATCCAAGTCTTCTAGTGCCAATAGAATCTGTTTCAAGTGCGGATCACTTTCTTGCTCCTGTTTGATGTCAACCACCGTCAGGGCAAAGGTGGGCATATCGTCCCAGTCGTGGTCCTTACTGTCATCCGGGGGATCGGCTACTGGCAGCCTAGACAACCCATCTGCGTCTAGGTGTGTAGCGCCTTTCTTGTGTTTGACCACGAAATCATATTCATACAGGCGGAATATAAACCTGTTGAGGCGCGAATTTGGGTTTTTAAATTTGTCCCAAAAAAGCAAGCTCGCGTGGTCAGTCACTACCGTGAACTTGATACCATAGAGGTATACTCTAAAATAGTTCACTCCCCACGAAAATGCCAGCATTTCCCGCTCTGTGGCAGAGTATCTAGTCTCAACGGCCGTTAGCTTCCTGCTAGCGTAGGCGACGGGCCGTTTGCGCCCTTCGGCGTCTTCCTGCAATAGGGCTGCTCCCAACCCATACAGGCTGGCATCCACGTGTAAAAATGTGGGCCTATCACTATGGAAGTGTTGCAGCAATGGAGGTGAGGTCAATAGTTGCTTCAGTGTGTTGAAGGCATCTATGTGTTCCTGCGTGATGCTGAAGGGCGTTTTTTCACGTGTGAGTTCAGTTAGGGGATGGGCGATGTGTGCAAACCTATAGATATACTTGCGATAGTACGAAGCCAAGCCAATAAAACTGCGCAATTGTTTCAAATTTGTGGGCATTGGGATGCCCGTTATTGCGTCAGTCTTGGCTGGGTCGGGAATAATGCCCTCCCGGTTGACAATATGGCCCAATATGTTAATTTGCTGTCTGGCAAATTGACATTTCGCAGGTTTAAGCCTTAGTTTAGCTTCTCTGATCCTTGCGAAAGCCTCCTCCAAATGTACGATGTGTTCGTCAAAAGTGTTGGAGAAGACCGTTATGTCATCCACGTACACCAATACGGAACGCCATTTAAGCCCTGAAAATGTCTTATCCACTAGCTTTTGGAAGGTTTGGCTGGCGTTACGGAGACCCATTGGTAAACGGGTGTAGGTAAATAGTCCGTTCTCTGTAACGAACGCCAGCTTGTGCCTATCTGGTTCATAGACGGGGATTGAATAGAATCCGCTATAGCAATCCATCGAACTGAACCAGCTAGCTCCACCAAGGGCGTCCAAATAGGTGTCTGCCCTTGGTAGTGGATAACTATCATTTTCGACCAACTTATTGAGCCTCCTGTAGTCAGTACAAAAGCGGTGCGATCCGTCCCTCTTTTTGGTCAGCAGAACTGGAGAGGAATAGTTAGAAAGAACTGGAACAATGACCCCTGCCTCGAGCATCTCTGAGATTTGGGCATCGATGGCATGTCTCTCCTTCTGGCTCACTCTGAAGGGAGGCTGGTGTACTGGTCGGTCACTAGTGAGTGTGACGTGGTGTTCAATGAGGTCTGTCACAGCGAGATCCTTCATTGAGTGGGCAAAAATATCTCTGTTGGACTCCAGGAGCTCCGTGAGCCTTTTATTTTGCTCCGGAGTCAGGTCCTGCGTGTGGTTCTGGTTGGCCGCCTTATCAGTGTGTGTGTTTGTGTATTGGCTGATAGTGTGCAGTGTAGGGGCCTGATGCTCGTGGTTTTCTCGCTCCGCTCGAATCCCATCTCTGTTCCTGGTGTATACCATGGGATGTGTGGTGAGCCTCTGGTCGTGCTTTAAAAGCATCTGACCACTAGCGAAATTTATGCTAGCCTCATATCTAGCGAGAAAATCCATGCCTATTATGGCTGACGCAGAAAGGTGTTCGATAACGAACATGGGGTGCATTGTGGCAAAATGGTCTATCCTAATATGGATGTTTGCCACTCCCCTGTTTTCTAACGTCTGAGCATTGGCCGCTACCAGCCGGATGTCCCCCGTGACACCTTGTATTTGCGCCTCGGCAATGTGTCGGCTATTAACACAACTTACGGCAGCCCCAGTATCGATTAGGGCCTGCACTCTGTGGCCATTTATGGTGGCGTGTATCGTGAGGGCCGATACCTGAAATCCACTGCCCTGCACCGATGTGTTGTGTAAGATGTACGTTGTTGTTGTTGTTGTTGCCGGCGTGACATTTGTGCTGGGAGGGCATGGATCTGTCCGTTTATCGTACCTAGCACGCTTCGCCTCTCGGCTTACTTCCTGTCCTGAGTACTTTGCCCAGGTCAGCAAAGTGCGTTTGCCAGGTACATTGCCAGCTCCTTTAACCGGTCTTGCTGTGAAACTAGGAGTCTGCTGGCTAACGTTTAGTGTATTAATTGTTCCCAGCCTTTGTGTAGTTGTGTTGTTGTTGGTTTCTTCCTCTCGGGAAGGTGTGTCTGCAAATGTGACCCTGAGCTTGCCTTTGTTAACCCGACTTTTGTTCCAGGCGGTCGCGAGTTCGACTCCTGTTGCTGGCTTCCCCATGCCGAGCGAGCTCGCGTCACGCGCCTGTGTATGGTCAATTCCCCCCCTGTGGTGTGGTGAAGGGGGTGGGGTTTTCTGTTTGGAGGGTGTGGGCGTGTTCTCGGGCTGTTGGCTTCTAATTGTGAGGGGTGTGTAATGTCCCGCCTTAGGGTTTCCTGTGAAAAGTATGTGTAGGTCCCTATTGAATCCCGCAGTTGAGAATAGCGGAGGCGAGTGCACATCCGTATATACATGGATATTGGCTTTGAGCACTTTGCCGAGAGCGGTTACCTCTACGGCACTGCCATAGGTGCCGTCCTTGCCCATGTATTTTTGGTAATCCGCCCCGGTCTGGAATGGGTTTTCCCGCTCGTCCGACACAAAGTCCCGGTACTCTTTCCAGTTGGCCAGGATATGTTTGACCGTCTTCTGTCTGTAGTCCCCATGATAATCCTCGGTATTCCGGATTAGAAAGCTCATGGCCCTAAACAGACAGTTGCCGTCTCCTTGCACGGGGTGTGTTTGGAAACGGTCCGGGGGCGGATCGTCAGCCTTAGTTTTAGCTGGCTGCTTCTTCCCCTTATTCTTACGAGTTTTCTTGGGGGAAGGGCCTTTCTTGTGTTGTGTTGGGGGAGGAACCTCAGCTGCTTCATCAGCTAGCCGAACCTCCCCGTCTAGGCGTTTTTTGAAAATGTGGGTGTACGCCTGCCTGTAATGTATGTGCGCCCCCCCTCGGGGTGGCTGCGCCAACTCCCTGCTTGCGGTGTGTGTTTAGGCGTAGGGAGTATTGCCCCCCTGTCTGTCCTGTGGGGTGTTTCATCCCTGAACTCCCTCGGGTATTCGTCTGGGAGGGGGTAGTGTTCTGGGCCCTTCGTGTGTTTGTCCATGTTGTCCCTTCCTCTAGTGGGTTTTCTTCCTTGTCGGTTATTGCCCTGTTGTCCGTTATTCTGTCTCCGCCAGGGTGGGGTGTATGTCTGCTGCTGCTGGGGCGGGTGTTCCCGTCGGTTCCCCTTTTCCCTATATTGGTCAGCTGCATACCCCTGTCTGGTCGAGGGTGGGTTTTCTCGCTGTTCCCAATTTCCCTTGTACTGCGGGGCTGCATAACCTTGGCTGCGTGGGGGCGGGTTCTCCCGATATTCCCCATTTCCCCTGTACTGCGGGGCAGCATAGCCTTGGCTGCGTGGGGGCGGGTTCTCCCGATATTCCCCATTTCCCCTGTACTGCGGGGCAGCATAGCCTTGGCTGCGTGGGGGCGGGTTTTCCCGATATTCCCCATTTCCCCTGTACTGTGGGGCAGCGTAGGACTGTCTATGTGGTGACGGGCTGTTTCGTCGGGGGATATCGTGGTCGTACTCCTCAGGGTAGTACTCCCGTGTGTACGGAGATGGTGACCGCCTCGAGGGGTATGTCGGCTCTGTGTCCGTGTATGCTATCGGTGAGTACCGAGGAGGGTAGTGTGGCCTATCCTGTGGGGGAGGTGTTGTTGGCCGCTGTGGAGGGTAGTAACTTTCTTCCCTCCCGTAGCGTCTCCTCTCTGTGTACCCCCTGTCCCTCTCAGTATGATAGTGTTCTCGTGTGTCTGCTTGCTCATCCCTTGGCGGTCTCCCGCCCGCTTGGATGGCAGCTATGGTCAGTTTCTCCATCCTGTCCACTAATTCGTCTATTTTGTCATTAGTGTCGTCTTTCCGGGTTTTGAAGTGCAGATCCACGGCTTTTTCCGTAGCCTTTTCCGTGATCTTTCTCCCCTCCTCTATGGTCTTTATGTTATTCAACATATGTTGGACCGTGAGGTTGTTCATGATGCATAGCTTTTCTACTATGGCTGGTCTGAGGCCCTGCATCAACAGCTTGACTTTCTGTTTATTTGTCATTGCTGCATTGTACTTTTCGCACATTATCAATTTAACATTGATGTATGCCTGGGCGCTCTCTTTGGGTCCCTGTGACCTCTGTCTAATCTGGTCATAGAGATCGTCATCGTCTGGTATAAGCTGGAACTCATCCTTCAACATTACCGCGGTTTCCTCCCATGTGGCAGCCTCTAGTGCGTCCTCATGGAGCTCATACCACGTCATGGCCGCCTTTGTGAGGTAGGCAGGAAGGAGCCGTTTTCTAACTTCCTCGCTCCAACCATTGATCCGGGCCGTTCTATTGAAGGCCTTGAGGTATTCCTCGGGATCCTGGCCTTCCCCCGTGAACTTTGTGGGGTGGATCATGGGGTACTCAGTGTGTCTATTCATGTCGTTCTCGGCTGTGTCCCGTTGACTGTGTGTCGAGGTGTTTGGGCTGTTTGGAGGGGAATTAGCCTCGCTTCCCGTGTAGGACACCTGTGTTACGTTACCAGGTGGCTCGTCACCTGATATGCTTGTGCTGACGGCCGGTGTGTTGTCGTACTGTGTGGATTCGACTATGTGTACGGTTCTGTCTAAATCCTGTTTTACTGTCTCCAAAATAGTGTGGATGTCCAGAACCGCTTCTGTCGTGTGACTATTGGCTTTAATAGTGTCTGTTTCTAATAGCTCTGAAATGCGCTCGAGCAGGTCACTGGCTTTCTGCTCTGTGATCTGCAATTGCTGCAACAATAGGGGATGGAGTGTTGGCAGGCAATCTACCTCACTATCGCTGGATACCGGCGACTCGTGTGTGTATTCACTGGCCTGGGACCGTGTAAAATGTATAATCTGTGCTGCAGCGGCAGGGTGTTGAGCACGGATCTGTGCTGTGTGGAATTCAAGGTCCCTGAGAAGTTGTACTGCAGTCTGGTCAGTTATTAAGTCACTGTTCTTAATCTTTAGCTTCGGCAGGAGTGGAGTTGTACTAGCCGACAAATGGTGTGCAAAGTCTCTTAATGTAGTTCTAAATGTGGACATTTAATAATTAAAAAAAATGTGTGACGCAATATGAGGTTAAAAATAAAAAAAAAATCTCTATTTGCTTGGCTTTTTGTGGTACGGAAGGGGTCGCTTTTCCTACGAGGGCTCGTTGATTGAGTCCCGTTCTACTGTGCGTAGGATGGCGCCTCCACCAGTGTTTTAGATCCCTTATTTGGGGGTGGATCTAAAAGGGAGAGTTGCTGTACTAATTTATGAGTTTGTGCCTAAAGAAGGGTAGCTCCCCTTGACAGGGCAAGCTGACCAGTGTAGTGTGTTGTGGTGTGCTAGGAACTAGGGGGCGCTCCTATAAAGACTGTAAATGTGGTTTAAGGGATGTAGCCTTAGCACGCGGGTCGATGTACTAGTCGCCCAGCCGGCTACTTATTATATAATCACCTTGCTAGTGTCAGCGGTTCGGCACGCACTTCACTTGAGCACGCGAGCCGCTGTGAGGAATACAAGGACGTCTGAGTTGGCGTTATTACTACGGTGTGTCACGTCCGACTGTGACGGGAGTAAGGAAGGACGTGGGGACGTGAAGAAGAGTGTAGATCAGTAATGCAAGTGTAAGAGACTGACCAAGTGTTTATTGGTCAGCAATGAGTAACTGTTAGTCCCTTTTAAGGGATCTTGTGATGTTATAATGTGAGTACAAACTGTGGGTGTTAGGTTACAAAAGTAGGATTCTGAACACTGACTGACTGACTCACCTCGGTTGACACTGTCGTTAGCCTCCGGCTGTCTCGTCGAAGCACTGGTGATGGAGAGATTCTCGTGACCCACTTAAGGCACCTTTTATACCTTTAGCCTCTGTTCTGTCAGCGCGTTGTGGCATAGTTGAACCAGTTTGTAGTATGTCGCTGTGTGTCATAATTACGCAAGGGTTGAGCTGCTTTATGGAGTAGCCAGCTGCCCTTATAGTATTGATGGATATTGGGTAGGCTTTTAAAGGGTTGCCTTTTATGAGATTTAGACAGATGATGGGGGGGATGATCTCTAAGGGGTGCATACCCCTTGGGTATTGTACAGTAGACTGGATGATGGGAGAATGAGAGAAATAGGTGGTGCGCGCTGATTAAACAGGTAACATGTCATACATAGGGTCAATGAACTCTTTTCCTTTTTAACCCAAGCGACATAGAGTCCTCCCTGTAATTATGCTTGCCGGGAGGAGCGCTCGCCCAGGCCAATGGCTTCCCCCACCTGCTCGTTCCGGCATCATCCCAACCACTAACCCGCCCTTGGCCCTAACATATCGGCAGACCAGAATGCCCGTAGTTGAGCGAGTCTTCTGATTGGTTCATCACCTGTGCATGCGCAGTAGTGAAACGTGGGACTTAGTTTTTTTTCTCCTCCCGGGCATCAGACAGAGCGCCATCTATGAGAAAATAGCCGCTACTTCTTAAAGCATTACGAAATAGTGTACACCTGATTCACTCTTATACGACTGTGTTAAACGTGATCTGTTAGTATAGAGGTCAGAGAGGTTGACTCATGATCGTTAGTGCAGTGGTTCGAATCCACGTTGGGTGGAGAGTTTTTACTCTGAAGGAATCAAAAGACTTGTGTTAATAGAAAGAACGGCAGATGGCGCGATGTTCAACGTTGAGGAAGAAAGCTTGGCGGATTCTGACACTTGTGAAGATAGAAAAAAATACGAATCATAATGACGGCAAGGAGACTCCAGAAGGAAGATAATTGGACAAGGATGTGATGGTGAAGAATGAAGTAGCAGTGTAGACTGGATGATGGGAGAATGAGAGAAATATGTGGTGCGCGCTGATTAAACAGGTAACACGTCATACATAGAGTCAATGAACTCTTTTCCTTTTTAAACAAAGCGACATATTTTCTCATAGATGGCGCTCTGTCTGAGGCATGGGAGGAGAAAAAAAACTAAGTCCCACGTTTCACTACTGTAACTAATCTTGCCGGGAGGAGCGCTCGTCCAGACCAATGGCTTCCCCGACCTGATCGTTCCGGCATCATCCCAACCACTAACCCGCCCTTGGCCCTAACTTTATCGGCAGACCAGAATGCCCGTAGTTGAGCGAGTCTTCTGATTGGTTAATCACCTGTGCATGCGCAGTAGTGAAACGTGGGACTTAGTTTTTTTTTCTCCTCCCAGGCCTCAGACAGAGCGCCATCTATGAGAAAATAGCCGCTACTTCTTAATGCATTATGAAATAGTGTACACATGATTCACTCTTATACGACTGTGTAAAACGTGATCTGTTAGTATAGAGGTCAGAGAGTTTGACTCATGATCGTTAGTGCAGTGGTTCGAATCCACGTTGGGTAAGGAATTTTTACTCTGAAGATATCAAATGACTTGTGTTAATTGAAAGAACGGCAGATGGCGTGATGTTCAACGTTGAGGAAGAAAGCATGGCGGATTCTGACACTTGTGAACATAGAAAAAGATACGAATCATAATGACGGCAAGGAGACTCCAGGAGGAAGATAATTGGACAAGGATGTGATGGTGAAGAATGAAGTAGCAGTGTAGACTGGATGATGGGAGAATGAGAGAAATAGGTGGTGCGCGCTGATTAAACAGGTAACATGTCATACATAGGGTCAATGAACTCTTTTCCTTTTTAAACCAAGCGACATTGAGTCCTCCCTGTAATTAAGCTTGCCGGGAGTAGCGCTCGCCCAGACCAATGGCTTCCCCGACCTGCTCGTTCCGGCATCATCCCAACCTCTCACCCGCTCTTGGCCCTAACGTTATCGGCAGACCAGAATGCCCGTCGTTGAGCGAGTCTTCTGATTGGTTAATCACCTGTGCATGCGCAGTAGTGAAACTTGGGACTTAGTTTTTTTTCTCCTCCCAGGCCTCTGACAGAGCGCCATCTATGAGAAAATAGCCGCTACTTCTTAATGCATTACGAAATAGTGTACACATGATTCACTCTTATACGACTGTGTTAAACGTGATCTGTTAGTATAGAGGTCAGAGAGGTTGACTCATGATCGTTAGTGCAGTGGTGCGATCCACGTTGGGTAAGGAATTTTTACTCTGAAGATATCAAAAGACTTGTGTTATTTGAAAGAACGGCAGATGGCGTGATGTTCAACGTTGAGGAAGAAAGCATGGCGGATTCTGACACTTGTGAAGATAGAAAAAAATACGAATCATAATGACGGCAAGGAGACTCCAGGAGGAAGATAATTGGACAAGGATGTGATGGTGAAGAATGAAGTAGCAGTGTAGCCTGGATGATGGGAGAATGAGAGAAATATAAGGTGCGCGCTGATTAAACAGGTAACACGTCATACATAGAGTCAATGAACTCTTTTCCTTTTTAAACAAAGCGACATATTTTCTCATAGATGGCGCTCTGTCTGAGGCATGGGAGGAGAAAAAAAACTAAGTCCCACGTTTCACTACTGTAACTAATCTTGCCGGGAGGAGCGCTCGTCCAGACCAATGGCTTCCCCGACCTGCTCGTTCCGGCATCATCCCAACCACTAACCCGCCCTTGGCCCTAACTTTATCGGCAGACGAGAATGCCCGTAGTTGAGCGGGTCTTCTGATTGGTTAATCACCTGTGCATGCGCAGTAGTGAAACGTGGGACTTAGTTTTTTTTTCTCCTCCCAGGCCTCAGACAGAGCGCCATCTATGAGAAAATAGCCGCTACTTCTTAATGCATTACGAAATAGTGTACACATGATTCACTCTTATACGACTGTGTTAAACGTGATCTGTTAGTATAGAGGTCAGAGAGTTGGACTCATGATCGTTAGTGCAGTGGTTCGAATCCACGTTGGGTAAGGATTTTTTACTCTGAAGATATCAAAAGACTTGTGTTAATGGAAGGAACGGCAGATGGCGTGATGTTCAACGTTGAGGAAGAAAGCATGGCGGATTCTGACACTTGTGAAGATAGAAAAAAATACGAATCATAATGACGGCAAGGAGACTCCAGGAGGAAGATAATTGGACAAGGATGTGATGGTGAAGAATGAAGTAGCAGTGTAGACTGGATGATGGGAGAATGAGAGAAATAGGTGGTGCGCGCTGATTAAACAGGTAACACGTCATACATAGGGTCAATGAACCCTTTTCCTTTTTAAACCAAGCGACATAGAGTCCTCCCTGTAATTAAGCTTGCCGGGAGGAGCGCTCGCCCAGACCAATGGCTTCCCCGACCTGCTCGCTCCGGGCTCATCACAACCACTAACCCGCCCTTGGACCTAACTTTATCGGCAGACCAGAATGCCCGTAGTGGAACGAGTCTTCTGATTGGTTAATCACCTGTGCATGCGCAATAGTGAAACGTGGGACTTAGTTTTTTTTCTCCTCCCAGGCCTCAGACAGAGCGCCATCCATGAGAAAATAGCCGCTACTTCTTAATGCATTATGAAATAGTGTACACATGATTCACTCTTATACGACTGTGTAAAACGTGATCTGTTAGTATAGAGGTCAGAGAGTTTGACTCATGATCGTTAGTGCAGTGGTTCGAATCCACGTTGGGTAAGGAATTTTTACTCTGAAGATATCAAATGACTTGTGTTAATTGAAAGAACGGAAGATGGCGTGATGTTCAACGTTGAGGAAGAAAGCATGGCGGATTCTGACACTTGTGAACATAGAAAAAGATACGAATCATAATGACGGCAAGGAGACTCCAGGAGGAAGATAATTGGACAAGGATGTGGTGGTGAAGAATGAAGTAGCAGTGTAGACTGGATGATGGGAGAATGAGAGAAATAGGTGGTGCGCGCTGATTAAACAGGTAACATGTCATACATAGGGTCAATGAACTCTTTTCCTTTTTAAACCAAGCGACATTGAGTCCTCCCTGTAATTAAGCTTCCCGGGAGGAGCGCTCGCCCAGACCAATGGCTTCCCCGACCTGCTCGTTCCGGCATCATCCCAACCTCTCACCCGCTCTTGGCCCTAACGTTATCGGCAGACCAGAATGCCCGTCGTTGAGCGAGTCTTCTGATTGGTTAATCACCTGTGCATGCGCAGTAGTGAAACTTGGGACTTAGTTTTTTTTTCTCCTCCCAGGCCTCAGACAGAGCGCCATCTATGAGAAAATAGCCGCTACTTCTTAATGCATTACGAAATAGTGTACACATGATTCACTCTTATACGACTGTGTTAAACGTGATCTGTTAGTATAGAGGTCAGAGAGGTTGACTCATGATCGTTAGTGCAGTGGTTCGATCCACGTTGGGTAAGGAATTTTTACTCTGAAGATATCAAAAGACTTGTGTTATTTGAAAGAACGGCAGATGGCGTGATGTTCAACATTGAGGAAGAAAGCATGGCGGATTCTGACACTTGTGAAGATAGAAAAAAATACGAATCATAATGACGGCAAGGAGACTCCAGGAGGAAGATAATTGGACAAGGATGTGATGGTGAAGAATGAAGTAGCAGTGTAGACTGGATGATGGGAGAATGAGAGAAATAGGTGGTGCGTGCTGATTAAACAGGTAACACGTCATACATAGGGTCAATGAACTCTTTTCCTTTTTAAACCAAGCGACATAGAGTCCTCCCTGTAATTAAGCTTGGCGGGAGGAGCGCTCGCCCAGACCAATGGCTCGTTCCGGCATCATCCCAACCACTCACCCGTTCTTGGCCCTAACGTTATCGGCAGACCAGAATGCCCGTGGTTGAGCGAGTCTTCTGATTGGTTAATCACCTGTGCATGCGCAGTAGTGAAACGTGGGACTTAGTTTTTTTCTCCTCCCAGGCCTCAGACAGAGCGCCATCTATGAGAAAATAACCGCTACTTCTTAATGCATTACGAAATAGTGTACACATGATTCACTCTTATACAACTGTGTTAAACGTGATCTGTTAGTATAGAGGTCAGAGAGTTTGACTCATGATCGTTAGTGCAGTGGTTCGAATCCACGTTGGGTAAGGAATTTTTACTCTGAAGATATCAAAAGACTTGTGTTAATTGAAAGAACGGCAGATGGCGTGATGTTCAACGTTGAGGAAGAAAGCATGGCGGATTCTGTCACTTGTGAAGATAGAGAAAAAATCAATTATAATGAGGGCAAGGAGACTCCAGGAGGAAGATAATTGGACAAGGATGTGATGGTGAAGAATGAATTAGCAGTGTAGCCTGGATGATGGGAGAATGAGAGAAATATAAGGTGCGCGCTGATTAAACAGGTAACACGCCATACACAGGGTGAATCAACTCTTTTCCTTTTTAAACCAATCGACATAGAGTCCCCCCTGTAATTAAGCATGCCGGGAGGAGCGCTCGCCAAGGCCAATGGCTTCCCCGACCTGCTCGTTCCGGCATCATCCCAACCACGAACCCGCTCTTCGCCCTAACGTTATCGGCAGACCAGAATGCCCGTGGTTGAGCGAGTCTTCTGATTGGTTAATCACCTGTGCATGCGCAGTAGTGAAACGTGGGACTTAGTTTTTTTTTTCTTTCTTCCGAGGCCTCAGACAGAGCTCCATCTATGAGAAAATAGCCGCTACTTCTTAATGCAATACGAAATAGTGTACACATGATTCACTCTTATACGACTGTGTTAAACGTGATCTGTTAGTATAGAGGTCAGAGAGGTTGACTCATGATCGTTAGTGCAGTGGTTCGAATCCATGTTGGGTAAGGAATTTTTACTCTGAAGATATCAAAAGACTTGTGTTAATTGATGGAACGGCAGATGGCGTGATGTTCAACGTTGAGGAAGAAAGCATGGCGGATTCTGACACTTGTGAAGATAGAAAAAAATACGAATCATAATGACGGCAAGGAGACTCCAGGAGGAAGATAATTGGACAAGGATGTGATGGTGAAGAATGAAGTAGCAGTGTAGACTGGATGATGGGAGAATGAGAGAAATAGGTGGTGCGCGCTGATTAAACAGGTAACACGTCATACATAGGGTCAATGAACCCTTTTCCTTTTTAAACCAAGCGACATAGAGTCCTCCCTGTAATTAAGCTTGCCGGGAGGAGCGCTCGCCCAGACCAATGGCTTCCCCGACCTGCTCGCTCCAGCCTCATCCCAACCACTAACCCGCCCTTGGACCTAACTTTATCGGCAGACCAGAATGCCCGTAGTGGAACGAGTCTTCTGATTGGTTAATCACCTGTGCATGCGCAGTAGTGAAACGTGGGACTTAGTTTTTTTTTCTCCTCCCAGGCCTCAGACAGAGCGCCATCTATGAGAAAATAGCCGCTACTTCTTAATGCATTATGAAATAGTATACACATGATTCACTCTTATACGACTGTGTTAAACGTGATCTGTTAGTATAGAGGTCAGAGAGTTTGACTCATGATCGTTAGTGCAGTGATTCGAATCCACGTTGGGTAAGGAATTTTTACTCTGAAGATATCAAATGACTTGTGTTAATTGAAAGAACGGCAGATGGCGTGATGTTCAACGTTGAGGAAGAAAGCATGGCGGATTCTGACACTTGTGAACATAGAAAAAGATACGAATCATAATGACGGCAAGGAGACTCCAGGAGGAAGATAATTGGACAAGGATGTGATGGTGAAGAATGAAGTAGCAGTGTAGACTGGATGATGGGAGAATGAGAGAAATAGGTGGTGCGCGCTGATTAAACAGGTAACATGTTATACATAGGGTCAATGAACTCTTTTCCTTTTTAAACCAAGCGACATTGAGTCTTCCCTGTAATTAAGCTTGCCGGGAGGAGCGCTCGCCCAGACCAATGGCTTCCCCGACCTGCTCGTTCCGGCATCATCCCAACCTCTCACCCGCTCTTGGCCCTAACGTTATCGGCAGACCAGAATGCCCGTCGTTGAGCGAGTCTTCTGATTGGTTAATCACCTGTGCATGCGCAGTAGTGAAACTTGGGACTTAGTTTTTTTTCTCCTCCCAGGCCTCAGACAGAGCGCCATCTATGAGAAAATAGCCGCTACTTCTTAATGCATTACGAAATAGTGTACACATGATTCACTCTTATACGACTGTGTTAAACGTGATCTGTTAGTATAGAGGTCAGAGAGGTTGACTCGTGATCGTTAGTGCAGTGGTTCGATCCACGTTGGGTAAGGAATTTTTACTCTGAAGATATCAAAAGACTTGTGTTATTTGAAAGAACGGCAGATGGCGTGATGTTCAACGTTGAGGAAGAAAGCATGGCGGAGTCTGACACTTGTGAAGATAGAAAAAAATACGAATCATAATGACGGCAAGGAGACTCCAGGAGGAAGATAATTGGACAAGGATGTGATGGTGAAGAATGAAGTAGCAGTGTAGCCTGGATGATGGGAGAATGAGAGAAATATAAGATGCGCGCTGATTAAACAGGTAACACGTCATACATAGAGTCAATGAACTCTTTTCCTTTTTAAACAAAGCGACATATTTTCTCATAGATGGCGCTCTGTCTGAGGCATGGGAGGAGAAAAAAAACTAAGTCCCACGTTTCACTACTGTAACTAATCTTGCCGGGAGGAGCGCTCGTCCAGACCAATGGCTTCCCCGACCTGCTCGTTCCGGCATCATCCCAACCACTAACCCCGGAACCCGCCCTTGGCCCTAACTTTATCGGCAGACGAGAATGCCCGTAGTTGAGCGAGTCTTCTGATTGGTTAATCACCTGTGCATGCGCAGTAGTGAAACGTGGGACTTAGTTTTTTTTTCTCCTCCCAGGCCTCAGACAGAGCGCCATCTATGAGAAAATAGCCGCTACTTCTTAATGCATTACGAAATAGTGTACACATGATTCACTCTTATACGACTGTGTGAAACGTGATCTGTTAGTATAGAGGTCAGAGAGTTGGACTCATGATCGTTAGTGCAGTGGTTCGAATCCACGTTGGGTAAGGATTTTTTACTCTGAAGATATCAAAAGACTTGTGTTAATGGAAGGAACGGCAGATGGCGTGATGTTCAACGTTGAGGAAGAAAGCATGGCGGATTCTGACACTTGTGAAGATAGAAAAAAATACGAATCATAATGACGGCAAGGAGACTCCAGGAGGAAGATAATTGGACAAGGATGTGATGGTGAAGAATGAAGTAGCAGTGTAGACTGGATGATGGGAGAATGAGAGAAATAGGTGGTGCGCGCTGATTAAACAGGTAATACGTCATACATAGGGTCAATGAACCCTTTTCCTTTTTAAACCAAGCGACATTGAGTCCTCCCTGTAATTAAGCTTGCCGGGAGTAGCGCTCGCCCAGACCAATGGCTTCCCCGACCTGCTCGTTCCGGCATCATCCCAACCTCTCACCCGCTCTTGGCCCTAACGTTATCGGCAGACCAGAATGCCCGTCGTTGAGCGAGTCTTCTGATTGGTTAATCACCTGTGCATGCGCAGTAGTGAAACTTGGGACTTAGTTTTTTTTCTCCTCCCAGGCCTCTGACAGAGCGCCATCTATGAGAAAATAGCCGCTACTTCTTAATGCATTACGAAATAGTGTACACATGATTCACTCTTATACGACTGTGTTAAACGTGATCTGTTAGTATAGAGGTCAGAGAGGTTGACTCATGATCGTTAGTGCAGTGGTGCGATCCACGTTGGGTAAGGAATTTTTACTCTGAAGATATCAAAAGACTTGTGTTATTTGAAAGAACGGCAGATGGCGTGATGTTCAACGTTGAGGAAGAAAGCATGGCGGATTCTGACACTTGTGAAGATAGAAAAAAATACGAATCATAATGACGGCAAGGAGACTCCAGGAGGAAGATAATTGGACAAGGATGTGATGGTGAAGAATGAAGTAGCAGTGTAGCCTGGATGATGGGAGAATGAGAGAAATATAAGGTGCGCGCTGATTAAACAGGTAACACGTCATACATAGAGTCAATGAACTCTTTTCCTTTTTAAACAAAGCGACATATTTTCTCATAGATGGCGCTCTGTCTGAGGCATGGGAGGAGAAAAAAAACTAAGTCCCACGTTTCACTACTGTAACTAATCTTGCCGGGAGGAGCGCTCGTCCAGACCAATGGCTTCCCCGACCTGCTCGTTCCGGCATCATCCCAACCACTAACCCGCCCTTGGCCCTAACTTTATCGGCAGACGAGAATGCCCGTAGTTGAGCGGGTCTTCTGATTGGTTAATCACCTGTGCATGCGCAGTAGTGAAACGTGGGACTTAGTTTTTTTTTCTCCTCCCAGGCCTCAGACAGAGCGCCATCTATGAGAAAATAGCCGCTACTTCTTAATGCATTACGAAATAGTGTACACATGATTCACTCTTATACGACTGTGTTAAACGTGATCTGTTAGTATAGAGGTCAGAGAGTTGGACTCATGATCGTTAGTGCAGTGGTTCGAATCCACGTTGGGTAAGGATTTTTTACTCTGAAGATATCAAAAGACTTGTGTTAATGGAAGGAACGGCAGATGGCGTGATGTTCAACGTTGAGGAAGAAAGCATGGCGGATTCTGACACTTGTGAAGATAGAAAAAAATACGAATCATAATGACGGCAAGGAGACTCCAGGAGGAAGATAATTGGACAAGGATGTGATGGTGAAGAATGAAGTAGCAGTGTAGACTGGATGATGGGAGAATGAGAGAAATAGGTGGTGCGCGCTGATTAAACAGGTAACACGTCATACATAGGGTCAATGAACCCTTTTCCTTTTTAAACCAAGCGACATAGAGTCCTCCCTGTAATTAAGCTTGCCGGGAGGAGCGCTTGCCCAGACCAATGGCTTCCCCGACCTGCTCGCTCCGGGCTCATCACAACCACTAACCCGCCCTTGGACCTAACTTTATCGGCAGACCAGAATGCCCGTAGTGGAACGAGTCTTCTGATTGGTTAATCACCTGTGCATGCGCAATAGTGAAACGTGGGACTTAGTTTTTTTTCTCCTCCCAGGCCTCAGACAGAGCGCCATCCATGAGAAAATAGCCGCTACTTCTTAATGCATTATGAAATAGTGTACACATGATTCACTCTTATACGACTGTGTAAAACGTGATCTGTTAGTATAGAGGTCAGAGAGTTTGACTCATGATCGTTAGTGCAGTGGTTCGAATCCACGTTGGGTAAGGAATTTTTACTCTGAAGATATCAAATGACTTGTGTTAATTGAAAGAACGGAAGATGGCGTGATGTTCAACGTTGAGGAAGAAAGCATGGCGGATTCTGACACTTGTGAACATAGAAAAAGATACGAATCATAATGACGGCAAGGAGACTCCAGGAGGAAGATAATTGGACAAGGATGTGGTGGTGAAGAATGAAGTAGCAGTGTAGACTGGATGATGGGAGAATGAGAGAAATAGGTGGTGCGCGCTGATTAAACAGGTAACATGTCATACATAGGGTCAATGAACTCTTTTCCTTTTTAAACCAAGCGACATTGAGTCCTCCCTGTAATTAAGCTTCCCGGGAGGAGCGCTCGCCCAGACCAATGGCTTCCCCGACCTGCTCGTTCCGGCATCATCCCAACCTCTCACCCGCTCTTGGCCCTAACGTTATCGGCAGACCAGAATGCCCGTCGTTGAGCGAGTCTTCTGATTGGTTAATCACCTGTGCATGCGCAGTAGTGAAACTTGGGACTTAGTTTTTTTTCTCCTCCCAGGCCTCAGACAGAGCGCCATCTATGAGAAAATAGCCGCTACTTCTTAATGCATTACGAAATAGTGTACACATGATTCACTCTTATACGACTGTGTTAAACGTGATCTGTTAGTATAGAGATCAGAGAGGTTGACTCATGATCGTTAGTGCAGTGGTTCGATCCACGTTGGGTAAGGAATTTTTACTCTGAAGATATCAAAAGACTTGTGTTATTTGAAAGAACGGCAGATGGCGTGATGTTCAACATTGAGGAAGAAAGCATGGCGGATTCTGACACTTGTGAAGATAGAAAAAAATACGAATCATAATGACGGCAAGGAGACTCCAGGAGGAAGATAATTGGACAAGGATGTGATGGTGAAGAATGAAGTAGCAGTGTAGACTGGATGATGGGAGAATGAGAGAAATAGGTGGTGCGTGCTGATTAAACAGGTAACACGTCATACATAGGGTCAATGAACTCTTTTCCTTTTTAAACCAAGCGACATAGAGTCCTCCCTGTAATTAAGCTTGGCGGGAGGAGCGCTCGCCCAGACCAATGGCTCGTTCCGGCATCATCCCAACCACTCACCCGTTCTTGGCCCTAACGTTATCGGCAGACCAGAATGCCCGTGGTTGAGCGAGTCTTCTGATTGGTTAATCACCTGTGCATGCGCAGTAGTGAAACGTGGGACTTAGTTTTTTTCTCCTCCCAGGCCTCAGACAGAGCGCCATCTATGAGAAAATAACCGCTACTTCTTAATGCATTACGAAATAGTGTACACATGATTCACTCTTATACAACTGTGTTAAACGTGATCTGTTAGTATAGAGGTCAGAGAGTTTGACTCATGATCGTTAGTGCAGTGGTTCGAATCCACGTTGGGTAAGGAATTTTTACTCTGAAGATATCAAAAGACTTGTGTTAATTGAAAGAACGGCAGATGGCGTGATGTTCAACGTTGAGGAAGAAAGCATGGCGGATTCTGTCACTTGTGAAGATAGAGAAAAAATCAATTATAATGAGGGCAAGGAGACTCCAGGAGGAAGATAATTGGACAAGGATGTGATGGTGAAGAATGAATTAGCAGTGTAGCCTGGATGATGGGAGAATGAGAGAAATATAAGGTGCGCGCTGATTAAACAGGTAACACGCCATACACAGGGTGAATCAACTCTTTTCCTTTTTAAACCAATCGACATAGAGTCCCCCCTGTAATTAAGCATGCCGGGAGGAGCGCTCGCCAAGGCCAATGGCTTCCCCGACCTGCTCGTTCCGGCATCATCCCAACCACGAACCCGCTCTTCGCCCTAACGTTATCGGCAGACCAGAATGCCCGTGGTTGAGCGAGTCTTCTGATTGGTTAATCACCTGTGCATGCGCAGTAGTGAAACGTGGGACTTAGTTTTTTTTTTCTTTCTTCCGAGGCCTCAGACAGAGCTCCATCTATGAGAAAATAGCCGCTACTTCATAATGCAATACGAAATAGTGTACACATGATTCACTCTTATACGACTGTGTTAAACGTGATCTGTTAGTATAGAGGTCAGAGAGGTTGACTCATGATCGTTAGTGCAGTGGTTCGAATCCATGTTGGGTAAGGAATTTTTACTCTGAAGATATCAAAAGACTTGTGTTAATTGATGGAACGGCAGATGGCGTGATGTTCAACGTTGAGGAAGAAAGCATGGCGGATTCTGACACTTGTGAAGATAGAAAAAAATACGAATCATAATGACGGCAAGGAGACTCCAGGAGGAAGATAATTGGACAAGGATGTGATGGTGAAGAATGAAGTAGCAGTGTAGACTGGATGATGGGAGAATGAGAGAAATAGGTGGTGCGCGCTGATTAAACAGGTAACACGTCATACATAGGGTCAATGAACCCTTTTCCTTTTTAAACCAAGCGACATAGAGTCCTCCCTGTAATTAAGCTTGCCGGGAGGAGCGCTCGCCCAGACCAATGGCTTCCCCGACCTGCTCGCTCCAGCCTCATCCCAACCACTAACCCGCCCTTGGACCTAACTTTATCGGCAGACCAGAATGCCCGTAGTGGAACGAGTCTTCTGATTGGTTAATCACCTGTGCATGCGCAGTAGTGAAACGTGGGACTTAGTTTTTTTTTTCTCCTCCCAGGCCTCAGACAGAGCGCCATCTATGAGAAAATAGCCGCTACTTCTTAATGCATTATGAAATAGTATACACATGATTCACTCTTATACGACTGTGTTAAACGTGATCTGTTAGTATAGAGGTCAGAGAGTTTGACTCATGATCGTTAGTGCAGTGGTTCGAATCCACGTTGGGTAAGGAATTTTTACTCTGAAGATATCAAATGACTTGTGTTAATTGAAAGAACGGCAGATGGCGTGATGTTCAACGTTGAGGAAGAAAGCATGGCGGATTCTGACACTTGTGAACATAGAAAAAGATACGAATCATAATGACGGCAAGGAGACTCCAGGAGGAAGATAATTGGACAAGGATGTGATGGTGAAGAATGAAGTAGCAGTGTAGACTGGATGATGGGAGAATGAGAGAAATAGGTGGTGCGCGCTGATTAAACAGGTAACATGTTATACATAGGGTCAATGAACTCTTTTCCTTTTTAAACCAAGCGACATTGAGTCTTCCCTGTAATTAAGCTTGCCGGGAGGTGCGCTCGCCCAGACCAATGGCTTCCCCGACCTGCTCGTTCCGGCATCATCCCAACCTCTCACCCGCTCTTGGCCCTAACGTTATCGGCAGACCAGAATGCCCGTCGTTGAGCGAGTCTTCTGATTGGTTAATCACCTGTGCATGCGCAGTAGTGAAACTTGGGACTTAGTTTTTTTTCTCCTCCCAGGCCTCAGACAGAGCGCCATCTATGAGAAAATAGCCGCTACTTCTTAATGCATTACGAAATAGTGTACACATGATTCACTCTTATACGACTGTGTTAAACGTGATCTGTTAGTATAGAGGTCAGAGAGGTTGACTCATGATCGTTAGTGCAGTGGTTCGATCCACGTTGGGTAAGGAATTTTTACTCTGAAGATATCAAAAGACTTGTGTTATTTGAAAGAACGGCAGATGGCGTGATGTTCAACGTTGAGGAAGAAAGCATGGCGGATTCTGACACTTGTGAAGATAGAAAAAAATACGAATCATAATGACGGCAAGGAGACTCCAGGAGGAAGATAATTGGACAAGGATGTGATGGTGAAGAATGAAGTAGCAGTGTAGCCTGGATGATGGGAGAATGAGAGAAATATAAGATGCGCGCTGATTAAACAGGTAACACGTCATACATAGAGTCAATGAACTCTTTTCCTTTTTAAACAAAGCGACATATTTTCTCATAGATGGCGCTCTGTCTGAGGCATGGGAGGAGAAAAAAAACTAAGTCCCACGTTTCACTACTGTAACTAATCTTGCCGGGAGGAGCGCTCGTCCAGACCAATGGCTTCCCCGACCTGCTCGTTCCGGCATCATCCCAACCACTAACCCCGGAACCCGCCCTTGGCCCTAACTTTATCGGCAGACGAGAATGCCCGTAGTTGAGCGAGTCTTCTGATTGGTTAATCACCTGTGCATGCGCAGTAGTGAAACGTGGGACTTAGTTTTTTTTTCTCCTCCCAGGCCTCAGACAGAGCGCCATCTATGAGAAAATAGCCGCTACTTCTTAATGCATTACGAAATAGTGTACACATGATTCACTCTTATACGACTGTGTGAAACGTGATCTGTTAGTATAGAGGTCAGAGAGTTGGACTCATGATCGTTAGTGCAGTGGTTCGAATCCACGTTGGGTAAGGATTTTTTACTCTGAAGATATCAAAAGACTTGTGTTAATGGAAGGAACGGCAGATGGCGTGATGTTCAACGTTGAGGAAGAAAGCATGGCGGATTCTGACACTTGTGAAGATAGAAAAAAATACGAATCATAATGACGGCAAGGAGACTCCAGGAGGAAGATAATTGGACAAGGATGTGATGGTGAAGAATGAAGTAGCAGTGTAGACTGGATGATGGGAGAATGAGAGAAATAGGTGGTGCGCGCTGATTAAACAGGTAATACGTCATACATAGGGTCAATGAACCCTTTTCCTTTTTAAACCAAGCGACATAGAGTCCTCCCTGTAATTAAGCTTGCCGGGAGGAGCGCTCGCCCAGACCAATGGCTTCCCCGACCTGCTCGCTCCGGGCTCATCCCAACCACTAACCCGCCCTTGGACCTAACTTTATCGGCAGACCAGAATGCCCGTAGTGGAACGAGTCTTCTGATTGGTTAATCACCTGTGCATGCGCAATAGTGAAACGTGGGACTTAGTTTTTTTTCTCCTCCCAGGCCTCAGACAGAGCGCCATCTATGAGAAAATAGCCGCTACTTCTTAATGCATTATGAAATAGTGTACACTTGATTCACTCTTATACGACTGTGTAAAACGTGATCTGTTAGTATAGAGGTCAGAGAGTTTGACTCATGATCGTTAGTGCAGTGGTTCGATATCCACGTTGGGTAAGGAATTTTTACTCTGAAGATATCAAATGACTTGTGTTAATTGAAAGAACGGCAGATGGCGTGATGTTCAACGTTGAGGAAGAAAGCATGGCGGATTCTGACACTTGTGAACATAGAAAAAGATACGAATCATAATGACGGCAAGGAGACTCCAGGAGGAAGATAATTGGACAAGGATGTGATGGTGAAGAATGAAGTAGCAGTGTAGACTGGATGATGGGAGAATGAGAGAAATAGGTGGTGCGCGCTGATTAAACAGGTAACATGTCATACATAGGGTCAATGAACTCTTTTCCTTTTTAAACCAAGCGACATTGAGTCCTCCCTGTAATTAAGCTTGCCGGGAGCAGCGCTCGCCCAGACCAATGGCTTCCCCGACCTGCTCGTTCCGGCATCATCCCAACCTCTCACCCGCTCTTGGCCCTAACGTTATCGGCAGACCAGAATGCCCGTCGTTGAGCGAGTCTTCTGATTGGTTAATCACCTGTGCATGCTCAGTAGTGAAACTTGGGACTTAGTTTTTTTTCTCCTCCCAGGCCTCAGACAGAGCGCCATCTATGAGAAAATAGCCGCTACTTCTTAATGCATTACGAAATAGTGTACACATGATTCACTCTTATACGACTGTGTTAAACGTGATCTGTTAGTATAGAGGTCAGAGAGGTTGACTCATGATCGTTAGTGCAGTGGTTCGATCCACGTTGGGTAAGGAATTTTTACTCTGAAGATATCAAAAGACTTGTGTTATTTGAAAGAACGGCAGATGGCGTGATGTTCAACGTTGAGGAAGAAAGCATGGCGGATTCTGACACTTGTGAAGATAGAAAAAAATACGAATCATAATGACGGCAAGGAGACTCCAGGAGGAAGATAATTGGACATGGATGTGATGGTGAAGAATGAAGTAGCAGTGTAGACTGGATGATGGGAGGATGAGAGAAATAGGTGGTGCGTGCTGATTAAACAGGTAACACGTCATACATAGGGTCAATGAACTCTTTTCCTTTTTAAACCAAGCGACATAGAGTCCTCCCTGTAATTAAGCTTGTCGGGAGGAGCGCTCGCCCAGACCAATGGCTCGTTCCGGCATCATCCCAACCACTCACCCGTTCTTGGCCCTAACGTTATCGGCAGACCAGAATGCCCGTGGTTGAGCGAGTCTTCTGATTGGTTAATCACCTGTGCATGCGCAGTAGTGAAACGTGGGACTTAGTTTTTTTTCTCCTCCCAGGCCTCAGACAGAGCGCCATCTATGAGAAAATAGCCGCTACTTCTTAATGCATTACGAAATAGTGTACACATGATTCACTCTTATACAACTGTGTTAAACGTGATCTGTTAGTATAGAGGTCAGAGAGTTTGACTCATGATCGTTAGTGCAGTGGTTCGAATCCACGTTGGGTAAGGAATTTTTACTCTGAAGATATCAAAGACTTGTGTTATTTGAAAGAACGGCAGATGGCGTGATGTTCAACGTTGAGGAAGAAAGCATGGCGGATTCTGTCACTTGTGAAGATAGAGAAAAAATCAATTATAATGAGGGCAAGGAGACTCCAGGAGGAAGATAATTGGACAAGGATGTGATGGTGAAGAATGAATTAGCAGTGTAGCCTGGATGATGGGAGAATGAGAGAAATATAAGGTGCGCGCTGATTAAACAGGTAACACGCCATACACAGGGTGAATCAACTCTTTTCCTTTTTAAACAAATCGACATAGAGTCCCCCCTGTAATTAAGCATGCCGGGAGGGGCGCTCGCCAAGGCCAATGGCTTCCCGGACCTGCTCGTTCCGGCATCATCCCAACCACGAACCCGCTCTTCGCCCTAACGTTATCGGCAGACCAGAATGCCCGTGGTTGAGCGAGTCTTCTGATTGGTTAATCACCTGTGCATGCGCAGTAGTGAAACGTGGGACTTAGTTTTTTTTTTCTTTCTTCCGAGGCCTCAGATAGAGCGCCATCTATGAGAAAATAGCCGCTACTTCTTAATGCAATACGAAATAGTGTACACATGATTCACTCTTATACGACTGTGTTAAACGTGATCTGTTAGTATAGAGGGCAGAGAGGTTGACTCATGATCGTTAGTGCAGTGGTTCGAATCCATGTTGGGTAAGGAATTTTTACTCTGAAGATATCAAAAGACTTGTGTTAATTGATGGAACGGCAGATGGCGTGATGTTCAACGTTGAAGAAGAAAGCATGGCGGATTCTGACACTTGTGAAGATAGAAAAGAATACGATTCATAATGACGGCAAGGAGACTCCAGGAGGAAGATAATTGGACAAGGATGTGATGGTGAAGAATGAAGTAGCAGTGTAGACTGGATGATGGGAGAATGAGAGAAATAGGTGATGCGCGCTGATTAAACAGGTAACACGTCATACATAGGGTCAATGAACCCTTTTCCTTTTTAAACCAAGCGACATAGAGTCCTCCCTGTAATTAAGCTTGCCGGGAGGAGCGCTCGCCCAGACCAATGGCTTCCCCGACCTGCTCGCTCCAGCCTCATCCCAAACACCAACCCGCCCTTGGACCTAACTTTATCGGCAGACCAGAATGCCCGTAGTGGAACGAGTCTTCTGATTGGTTAATCACCTGTGCATGCGCAGTAGTGAAACGTGGGACTTAGTTTTTTTTTTCTCCTCCCAGGCCTCAGACAGAGCGCCATCTATGAGAAAATAGCCGCTACTTCTTAATGCATTATGAAATAGTATACACATGATTCACTCTTATACGACTGTGTTAAACGTGATCTGTTAGTATAGAGGTCAGAGAGGTTGACTCATGATCGTTAGTGCAGTGGTTCGAATCCACGTTGGGTAAGGAATTTTTACTCTGAAGATATCAAAGACTTGTGTTAATTGAAAGAACGGCAGATGGCGTGATGTTCAACGTTGAGGAAGAAAGCATGGCGGATTCTGACACTTGTGAAGATAGAAAAAGATACGAATCATAATGACGGCAAGGAGACTCCAGGAGGAAGATATTTGGACAAGGATGTGATGATCAAGAATGAAGTAGCAGTGTAGTCTGGATGATGGGAGAATGAGAGAAATATGTGGTGCGCGCCGATTAAACAGGTAACACGTCATACATAGGGTCAATGAACTCTTTTCCTTTTTAAACCAAGCGACATAGAGTCCTCCCTGTAATTAAGCTTGCCGGGAGGAGCGCTCGCCCAGACCAATGGCTTCTCCGACCTGCTCGTTCCGGCATCATCCCGACCACTCACGCGCTCTTGGCCCTAACGTTATCGGCAGACCAGAATGCCCGTGGTTGAGCGAGTCTTCTGATTGGTTAATCACCTGTACATGCGCAGTAGCGAAACGTGGGACTTAGTTTTTTTTTCTCCTCCCAGGCCTCAGACAGAGCGCCATCTATGAGAAAATAGCCGCTACTTCTTAATGCATTACGAAATAGTGTACACATGATTCACTCTTATACGACTGTGTTGAACGTGATCTGTTAGTATAGAGGTCAGAGAGGTTGACTCATGATCGTTAGTGCCGTGGTTCGATCCACGTTGGGTAAGGAATTTTTACTCTGAAGATATCAAAAGACTTGTGTTAATTGAAAGAACGGCAGATGGCGTGATGTTCAACGTTGAGGAAGAAAGCATGGCGGATTCTGACACTTGTGAAGATAGAAAAAAATACGAATCATAATGACGGCAAGGAGACTCCAGGAGGAAGATAATTGGACAAGGATGTGATGGTGAAGAATGAAGTAGCAGTGTAGACTGGATGATGGGAGAATGAGAGAAATAGGTGGTGCGCGCTGATTAAACAGGTAACACGTCATACATAGGGTCAATGAACCCTTTTCCTTTTTAAACCAAGCGACATAGAGTCCTCCCTGTAATTAAGCTTGCCGGGAGGAGCGCTCGCCCAGACCAATGGCTTCCCCGACCTGCTCGCTCCAGCCTCATCCCAACCACTAACCCGCCCTTGGACCTAACTTTATCGGCAGACCAGAATGCCCGTAGTGGAACGAGTCTTCTGATTGGTTAATCACCTGTGCATGCGCAGTAGTGAAACGTGGGACTTAGTTTTTTTTTCTCCTCCCAGGCCTCAGACAGAGCGCCATCTATGAGAAAATAGCCGCTACTTCTTAATGCATTATGAAATAGTATACACATGATTCACTCTTATACGACTGTGTTAAACGTGATCTGTTAGTATAGAGGTCAGAGAGGTTGACTCATGATCGTTAGTGCAGTGGTTCGAATCCACGTTGGGTAAGGAATTTTTACTCTGAAGATATTAAAGACTTGTGTTAATTGAAAGAACGGCAGATGGCGTGATGTTCAACGTTGAGGAAGAAAGCATGGCGGATTCTGACACTTGTGAAGATAGAAAAAGATACGAATCATAATGACGGCAAGGAGACTCCAGGAGGAAGATATTTGGACAAGGATGTGATGATCAAGAATGAAGTAGCAGTGTAGTCTGGATGATGGGAGAATGAGAGAAATATGTGGTGCGCGCCGATTAAACAGGTAACACGTCATACATAGGGTCAATGAACTCTTTTCCTTTTTAAACCAAGCGACATAGAGTCCTCCCTGTAATTAAGCTTGCCGGGAGGAGCGCTCGCCCAGACCAATGGCTTCTCCGACCTGCTCGTTCCGGCATCATCCCGACCACTCACGCGCTCTTGGCCCTAACGTTATCGGCAGACCAGAATGCCCGTGGTTGAGCGAGTCTTCTGATTGGTTAATCACCTGTACATGCGCAGTAGCGAAACGTGGGACTTAGTTTTTTTTTCTCCTCCCAGGCCTCAGACAGAGCGCCATCTATGAGAAAATAGCCGCTACTTCTTAATGCATTACGAAATAGTGTACACATGATTCACTCTTATACGACTGTGTTGAACGTGATCTGTTAGTATAGAGGTCAGAGAGGTTGACTCATGATCGTTAGTGCCGTGGTTCGATCCACGTTGGGTAAGGAATTTTTACTCTGAAGATATCAAAAGACTTGTGTTAATTGAAAGAACGGCAGATGGCGTGATGTTCAACGTTGAGGAAGAAAGCATGGCGGATTCTGACACTTGTGAAGATAGAAAAAAATACGAATCATAATGACGGCAAGGAGACTCCAGGAGGAAGATAATTGGACAAGGATGTGATGGTGAAGAATGAAGTAGCAGTGTAGACTGGATGATGGGAGAATGAGAGAAATATGTGGTGCGCGCTGATTAAACAGGTAACACGTCATACATAGGGTCAATGAACTCTTCCTTTTTAAACCAAGCGACATAGAGTCCTCCTTGTAATTAAGCTTGCCGGGTGGAGCGCTCGCCCAGACCTATGGCTTCCCCGACCTGCTCGTTCCGGCATCATCCCAACCACTAACCCGCCCTTGGCCCTAACTTCATCGGCAGACCAGAATGCCCGTAGTTGAGCGAGTCTCCTGATTGGTTCATCACCTGTGCATGCGCAGTAGTGCAACGTGGGACTTAGTTTTTTTTTTCTTCCGAGAAAATAGCCGCTACTTCTTAATGAATTACGAAATAGTGTAAACATGATTCACTCTTATACGACTGTGTTAAACGTGATCTGTTAGTATAGAGGTCAGAGAGGTTGACTCATGATCGTTAGTGCAGTGGTTCAAATCCACGTTGGGTGGGGAATTATTACTCTGAAGATATCAAAAGACTTGTGTTAATTGAAAGAACGGCAGATGGCATGATGTTCAACGTTGAGCAAGAAAGAAGGCGGATTCTGTCACTTGTGAAGATAGAGAAAAAATCAATTATAATGACGGCAAGGAGACTCCAGGAGGAAGATAATTGGACAAGGATGTGATGGTGAAGAATGAAGTAGCAGTGTAGCCTGGATGATGGGAGAATGAGAGAAATATAAGGTGCGCGCTGATTAAACAGGTAACAAGCCATACACAGGGTGAATCAACTCTTTTCCTTTTTGAACCAATCGACATAGAGTCCCCCCTGTAATTAAGCATGCCGGGAGGAGCGCTCGCCCAGGCCAATGGCTTCCCCGACCTGCTCGTTCCGGCATCATCCCAACCAATAACCCGCTCTTCGCCCTAACCTTATCGGCAGACCAGAATGCCCGTGGTTGAGCGAGTCTTCTGATTGGTTAATCACCTGTGCATGCGCAGTAGTGAAACGTGGGACTTAGTTTTTTTTTCTCCTCCCAGGCCTCAGACAGAGCGCCATCTATGAAAAAATAGCCGCTACTTCTTAATGCATTATGAAATAGTGTACACATGATTCACTCTTATACGACTGTGTTAAACGTGATCTGTTAGTGTAGAGGTCAGAGAGTTTGACTCATGATCGTGAGTGCAGTGGTTCGAATCCACGTTGGGTAAGGAATTTTTACTCTGAAGATATCAAAAGACTTGTGTTAATTGAAAGAACGGCAGATGGCGTGATGTTCAACGTTGAGGAAGAAAGCATGGCGGATTCTGACACTTGTGAAGATAGAAAAAGATACGAATCATAATGACGGCAAGGAGACTCCAGGAGGAAGATATTTGGACAAGGATGTGATGGTGAAGAATGAAATGGCAGTGTAGACTGGATGATGGGAGAATGAGAGATATATGTGGTGCGCGCTGATTAAACAGGTAACACGTCATACATAGGGTCAATGAACTCTTTTCCTTTTTAAACCAAGCGACATAGAGTCCTCCCTGTAATTAAGCTTGGCGGGAGGAGCGCTCGCCCAGACCAATGGCTTCCCTGACCTGCTCGTTCCGGCCTCATCCCAACCACTAACCCTCCCTTGGCCCTAACTGTATCGGCAGACCAGAATGCCCGTAGTTGAGCGAGTCTTCTGATTGGTTCATCACCTGTGCATGCGCAGTAGTGAAACGTGGGACTTAGTTTTTTTCTCCTCCCAGGCCTCAGACAGAGCGCCATCTATGAGAAAATAGCCGCTACCTCTTAATGCAATACGAAATAGTGTACACATGATTCAGTCTTATAAGACTGTGTTATACGTGATCTGTTATTATAGAGGTCAGCGAGGTTTACTCATGATCGTTAGTGCAGTGGTTCGAATCCACGTTGGGTAAGGAATTTTTACTCTGAAGATATCAAAAGACTTGTGTTAATTGAAGGAACGGCAGATGGCGTGATGTTCAACGTTGAGGAAGAAAGCATGGCGGATTCTGACACTTGTGAAGATAGAAAAAATACGAATCATAATGACGGCAAGGAGACTCCAGGGGGAAGATAATTGAACAAGGATGTGATGGTGAAGAATGAAGTAGCAGTGTAGACTCGATGATGGGAGAATGAGAGAAATATGTGGTGCGCGCTGATTAAACAGGTAACACGTCATACATAGGGTCAATGAACCCTTTTCCTTTTTAAACCAAGCGACATAGAGTCCTCCCTGTAATTAAGCTTGCCGGGAGGAGCGCTCGCAGAGGACCAATGGCTTCCCCGACCTGCTCGCTCCAGATTCATCCCAACCACTAACCCGCCCTTGGACCTAACTTTATCGGCAGACCAGAATGCCCGCAGTTGAGCGAGTCTTCTGATTGGTTAATCACCTGTGCATGCGCAGAAGTGGAACGTGGGACTTAGTTTTTTTCTCCTCCCAGGCCTCAGACAGAGCGCCATCTATGAGAAAATAGCCGCTACTTCTTAATGCATTACGAAATAGTGTACACATGATTCACTCTTATACGACTGTGTTAAACGTGATCTGTTAGTATAGATGTCAGAGAGGTTGACTCATGATCGTTAGTGCAGTGGTTCGAATCCACGTTGGGTGGGGAATTTTTACTCTGAAGATATCAAAAGACTTGTATTAATTGAAAGAACGGCAGATGGCGTGATGTTCAACGTTGAGGAAGAAAGCATGGCGGATTCTGACACTTGTGAAGATAGAAAAAGATACGAATCATAATGACGGCAAGGAGACTCCAGGAGGAAGATATTTGGACAAGGATGTGATGGTGAAGAATGAAGTAGCAGTGTAGACTGGATGATGGGAGAATGAGAGAAATAGGTGGTGCGCGCTGATTAAACAGGTAACATGTCATACATAGGGTCAATGAACTCTTTTCCTTTTTAAACCAAGCGACATTGAGTCCTCCCTGTAATTAAGCTTGCCGGGAGGAGCGCTCGCCCAGACCAATGGCTTCCCCGACCTGCTCGTTCCGGCATCATCCCAACCACTCACCCGCTCTTGGCCCTAACGTTATCGGCAGACCAGAATGCCCGTCGTTGAGCGAGTCTTCTGATTGGTTAATCACCTGTGCATGCGCAGTAGTGAAACGTGGGACTTAGTTTTTTTTCTCCTCCCAGGCCTCAAACAGAGCGCCATCTATGAGAAAATAGCCGCTACTTCTTAATGCATTACGAAATAGTGTACACATGATTCACTCTTATACGACTGTGTTAAACGTGATCTGTTAGTATAGAGGTCAGAGAGGTTGACTCATGATCGTTAGTGCAGTGGTTCGATCCACGTTGGGTAAGGTATTTTTACTCTGAAGATATCAAAAGGCTTGTGTTATTTGAAAGAACGGCAGATGGCGTGATGTTCAACGTTGAGGAAGAAAGCATGGCGGATTCTGACACTTGTGAAGATAGAAAAAAATACGAATCATAATGATGGCAAGGAGACTCCAGGAGGAAGATAATTGGTCAAGGATGTGATGGTGAAGAATGATGTAGCAGTGTAGACTGGATGATGGGAGAATGAGAGAAATAGGTGGTGCGCGCTGATTAAACAGGTAACACGTCATACATAGGGTCAATGAACTCTTTTCCTTTTTAAACCAAGCGACATAGAGTCCTCCCTGTAATTAAGCTTGGCGGGAGGAGCGCTCGCCCAGACCAATGGCTTCCCCGACCTGCTCGTTCCGGCATCATCCCAACCACTCACCCGTTCTTGGCCCTAACCTTATCGGCAGACCAGAATGCCCGTGGTTGAGCGAGTCTTCTGATTGGTTAATCACCTGTGCATGCGCAGTAGTGAAACGTGGGACTTAGTTTTTTTTCTCCTCCCAGGCCTCAGACAGAGCGCCATCTATGAGAAAATAGCCGCTACTTCTTAATGCAATACGAAATAGTGTACACTTGATTCACTCTTATACGACTGTGTTAAACGTGATCTGTTAGTATAGAGGTCAGAGAGGTTGACTCATGATCGTTAGTGCAGTGGTTCGAATCCATGTTGGATAAGGAATTTTTACTCTGAAGATATCAAAAGACTTGTGATAATTGATGGAACGGCAGATGGCGTGATGTTCAACGTTGAGGAAGAAAGCATGGCGGATTCTGACACTTGTGAAGATAGAAAAAAATACGAATCATAATGACGGCAAGGAGACTCCAGGAGGAAGATAATTGGACAAGGATGTGATGGTGAAGAATGAAGTAGCAGTGTAGACTGGATGATGGGAGAATGGGAGAAATAGGTGGTGCGCGCTGATTAAACAGGTAACACGTCATACATAGGGTCAATGAACCCTTTTCCTTTTTAAACCAAGCGACATAGAGTCCTCCCTGTAATTAAGCTTGCCGGGAGGAGCGCTCGCCCAGACCAATGGCTTCCCCGACCTGCTCGCTCCAGCCTCATCCCAACCACTAACCCGCCCTTGGACCTAACTTTATCGGCAGACCAGAATGCCCGTAGTGGAACGAGTCTTCTGATTGGTTAATCACCTGTGCATGCGCAGTAGTGAAACGTGGGACTTAGTTTTTTTTCTCCTCCCAGGCCTCAGACAGAGCGCCATCTATGAGAAAATAGCCGCTACTTCTTAATGCATTACGAAATAGTGTACACATGATTCACTCTTATACAACTGTGTTAAACGTGATCTGTTAGTATAGAGGTCAGAGGGTTTGACTCATGATCGTTAGTGCAGTGGTTCGAATCCACGTTGGGTAAGGAATTTTTACTCTGAAGATATCAAAAGACTTGTGTTAATTGAAAGAACGGCAGATGGCGTGATGTTCAACGTTGAGGAAGAAAGCATGGCGGATTCTGTCACTTGTGAAGATAGAGAATAAATCAATTATAATGAAGGCAAGGAGACTCCAGGAGGAAGATAATTGGACAAGGATGTGATGGTGAAGAATGAATTAGCAGTGTAACCTGGATGATGGGAGAATGAGAGAAATATAAGGTGCGCGCTGACTAAACAGGTAACACGCCCTACACAGGGTGAATCAACTCTTTTCCTTTTTAAACCAATCGACATAGAGTCCCCCCTGTAATTAAGCATGCCGGGAGGAGCGCTCGCCAAGGCCAATGGCTTCCCCGACCTGCTCGTTCCGGCATCATCCCAACCACGAACCCGCACTTCGCCCTAACGTTATCGGCAGACCAGAATGCCCGTGGTTGAGCGAGTCTTCTGATTGGTTAATCACCTGTGCATGCGCAGTAGTGAAACGTGGGACTTAGTTTTTTTTTTTCTCCTCCCAGGCCTCAGACAGAGCGCCATCTATGAGAAAATAGCCGCTACTTCTTAATGCATTACGAAATAGTGTACACATGATTCACTCTTATACGACTGTGTTGAACGTGATCTGTTAGTATAGAGGTCAGAGAGGTTGACTCATGATCGTTAGTGCCGTGGTTCGATCCACGTTGGGTAAGGAATTTTTACTCTGAAGATATCAAAAGACTTGTGTTAATTGAAAGAACGGCAGATGGCGTGATGTTCAACGTTGAGGAAGAAAGCATGGCGGATTCTGTCACTTGTGAAGATAGAGAATAAATCAATTATAATGAAGGCAAGGAGACTCCAGGAGGAAGATAATTGGACAAGGATGTGATGGTGAAGAATGAATTAGCAGTGTAGCCTGGATGATGGGAGAATGAGAGAAATATAAGGTGCGCGCTGACTAAACAGGTAACACGCCCTACACAGGGTGAATCAACTCTTTTCCTTTTTAAACCAATCGACATAGAGTCCCCCCTGTAATTAAGCATGCCGGGAGGAGCGCTCGCCAAGGCCAATGGCTTCCCCCACCTGCTCGTTCCGGCATCATCCCAACCACTAACCCGCCCTTGGCCCTAACTGTATCGGCAGACCAGAATGCCCGTAGTTGATAGAGTCTTCTGATTGGTTCATCACCTGTGCATGCGCAGTAGTGAAACGTGGGACTTAGTTTTTTTTTTCTTCCGAGAAAATAGCCGCTACTTCTTAATGAATTACGAAATAATGTAAACATGATTCACTCTTATACGACTGTGTTAAACGTGATCTGTTAGTATAGAGGTCAGAGAGGTTGACTCATGATCGTTAGTGCAGTGGTTCGAATCCACGTTGGGTGGGGAATTATTACTCTGAAGATATCAAAAGACTTGTGTTAATTGAAAGAACGGCAGATGGCGTGATGTTCAACGTTGAGCAAGAAAGAAGGCGGATTCTATCACTTGTGATGATAGAGAAAAAATCATTTATAATGGCGGCAAGGTGACTCCAGGAGGAAGATAATTGGACAAGGATGTGATGGTGACGAATGAAGTAGCAGTGTAGCCTGGATGATGGGAGAATGAGAGAAATATAAGGTGCGCGCTGATTAAACAGGTAACACGCCATACACAGGGGGAATCAACTCTTTTCCTTTTTGAACCAATCGACATAGAGTCCCCCCTGTAATTAAGCATGCCGGGAGGAGCGCTCGCCCAGGCCAATGGCTTCCCCGACCTGCTCGTTCCGGCATCATCCCAACCACTAACCCGCTCTTCGCCCTAACGTTATCGGCAGACCAGAATGCCCGTGGTTGCGCGAGTCTTCTGATTGGTTAATCACCTGTGCATGCGCAGTAGTGAAACGTGGGACTTATTTTTTTTTCTCCTCCCAGGCCGCAGACAGAGCGCCATCTATGAAAAAATAGCCGCTACTTCTTAATGCATTATGAAATAGTGTACACATGATTCACTCTTATACGACTGTGTTAAACGTGATCTGTTAGTGTAGAGGTCAGAGAGTTTGACTCATGATCGTGAGTGCAGTGGTTCGAATCACCGTTGGGTAAGGAATTTTTACTCTGAAGATATCAAAAGACTTGTGTTAATTGAAAGAACGGCAGATGGCGAGATGTTCAACGTTGAGGAAGAAAGCATGGCGGATTCTGACACTTGTGAAGATAGAAAAGATACGAATCATAATGACGGCAAGGAGACTCCAGGAGGAAGATATTTGGACAAGGATGTGATGGTGAAGAATGAAGTAGCAGTGTAGACTGGATGATGGGAGAATGAGAGAAATATGTGGTGCGCGCTGATTAAACAGGTAACACGTCATACATAGGGTCAATGAACTCTTTTCCTTTTTAAACCAAGCGACATAGAGTCCTCCCTGTAATTAAGCTTGGCGGGAGGAGCGCTCGCCCAGACCAATGGCTTCCCCGACCTGCTCGTTCCGGCATCATCCCAACCACTCACACGTTCTTGGCCCTAACGTTATCGGCAGACCAGAATGCCCGTGGTTGAGCGAGTCTTCTGATTGGTTAATCACCTGTGCATGCGCAGTAGTGAAAAGTGGGACTTAGTTTTTTTTCCTCCTCCCAGGCCTCAGACAGAGCGCCATCTATGAGAAAATAGCCGCTACTTCTTAATGCATTATGAAATAGTATACACATGATTCACTCTTATACGACTGTGTTAAACGTGATCTGTTAGTATAGAGGTCAGAGAGGTTGACTCATGATCGTTAGTGCAGTGGTTCGAATCCATGTTGGGTAAGTAATTTTTACTCTGAAGATATCAAAAGACTTGTGTTAATTGAAGGAACGGCAGATGGCGTGATGTTCAACGTTGAGGAAGAAAGCATGGCGGATTCTGACACTTGTGAAGATAGAAAAAATACGAATGATAATGACGGCAAGGAGACTCCAGGAGGAAGATATTTGAACTAGGATGTGATGGTGAAGAATGAAGTAGCAGTGTAGACTGGATGATGGGAGAATGAGAGAAATATGTGGTGCGCGCTGATTAAACAGGTTACACGTCATACATAGGGTCAATGAACCCTTTTCCTTTTTAAACCAAGCGGCATAGAGTCCTCCCTGTAATTAAGCTTGCCGGGAGGAGCGCTCGCAGAGGACCAATGGCTTCCCCGATCTGCTCGCTCCAGCCTCATCCCAACCACTAACCCGCCCTTGGACCTAACTTTATCGGCAGACCAGAATGCCCGTAGTTGAGCGAGTCTTCTGATTGGTTAATCACTTGTGCATGCGCAGAAGTGGAACGTGGGACTTAGTCTTTTTTCTCCTCCCAGGCCTCAGACAGAGCGCCATCTATGAGAAAATAGCCCCTACGTCTTAATGCATTACGAAATAGTGTACACGTGATTCACTCTTATACGACTGTGTTAAACGTGATCTGTTAGTATAGAGGTCAGAGAGGTTGACTCATGATCGTTAGTGCAGTGGTTCGAATCCACGTTGGGTGGGGAATTTTTACTCTGAAGATATCAAAAGACTTGTGTTAATTGAAGGAACGGCAGATGGCGTGAATTTCAACGTTGAGGAAGAAAGCATGGCGGATTCTGACACTTGTGAAGATAGAAAAAGATACGAATCATAATGATGGCAAGGAGACTCCAGGAGGAAGATATTTGGACAAGGATGTGATGGTGAAGAATGAAGTAGCAGTGTAGACTGGATGATGGGAGAATGAGAGAAACATGTGGTGCGCGCTGATTAAACAGGTAACGCGTCATACATAGGGTCAATGAACTGTTTTCCTTTTTAAACCAAGCGACATAGGGTCCTCCCTGTAATTAAGCTTGCCGGGGGGAGCGCTCGCCCAGACCAATGGCTTCCCCGACCAGCTCGTTCCGGCATCATCCAAACGACTAACCCGCCCTTGGCCCTAACTTTATCGGCAGACCAGAATGCCCGTAGTTGAGCGAGTCTTCTGATTGGTTCATCACCTGTGCATGCGCAGTAGTGAAACGTGGGACTTAGTTTTTTTTTTCTCCTCCCAGGCCTCAGACAGAGCGCCATCTATGAGAAAATAGCCGCTACTTCTTAATGCATTACGAAATAGTGTACACATGATTCACTCTTATACAACTGTGTTAAACGTGATCTGTTAGTATAGAGGTCAGAGGGTTTGACTCATGATCGTTAGTGCAGTGGTTCGAATCCACGTTGGGTAAGGAATTTTTACTCTGAAGATATCAAAAGACTTGTGTTAATTGAAAGAACGGCAGATGGCGTGATGTTCAACGTTGAGGAAGAAAGCATGGCGGATTCTGTCACTTGTGAAGATAGAGAATAAATCAATTATAATGAAGGCAAGGAGACTCCAGGAGGAAGATAATTGGACAAGGATGTGATGGTGAAGAATGAATTAGCAGTGTAGCCTGGATGATGGGAGAATGAGAGAAATATAAGGTGCGCGCTGACTAAACAGGTAACACGCCATACACAGGGTGAATCAACTCTTTTCCTTTTTAAACCAATCGACATAGAGTCCCCCCTGTAATTAAGCATGCCGGGAGGAGCGCTCGCCAAGGCCAATGGCTTCCCCGACCTGCTCGTTCCGGCATCATCCCAACCACGAACCCGCACTTCGCCCTAACGTTATCGGCAGACCAGAATGCCCGTGGTTGAGCGAGTCTTCTGATTGGTTAATCACCTGTGCATGCGCAGTAGTGAAACGTGGGACTTAGTTTTTTTTTCTCCTCCCAGGCCTCAGACAGAGCGCCATCTATGAGAAAATAGCCGCTACTTCTTAATGCATTACGAAATAGTGTACACATGATTCACTCTTATACGACTGTGTTGAACGTGATCTGTTAGTATGGAGGTCAGAGAGGTTGACTCATGATCGTTAGTGCCGTGGTTCGATCCACGTTGGGTAAGGAATTTTTACTCTGAAGATATCAAAAGACTTGTGTTAATTGAAAGAACGGCAGATGGCGTGATGTTCAACGTTGAGGAAGAAAGCATGGCGGATTCTGACACTTGTGAAGATAGAAAAAAATACGAATCATAATGACGGCAAGGAGACTCCAGGAGGAAGATAATTGGACAAGGATGTGATGGTGAAGAATGAAGTAGCAGTGTAGACTGGATGATGGGAGAATGAGAGAAATATGTGGTGCGCGCTGATTAAACAGGTAACACGTCATACATAGGGTCAATGAACTCTTCCTTTTTAAACCAAGCGACATAGAGTCCTCCTTGTAATTAAGCTTGCCGGGTGGAGCGCTCGCCCAGACCTACGGCTTCCCCGACCTGCTCGTTCCGGCATCATCCCAACCACTAACGCGCCCTTGGCCCTAACTTCATCGGCAGACCAGAATGCCCGTAGTTGAGCGAGTCTTCTGATTGGTTAATCACCTGTGCATGCGCAGTAGTGAAACGTGGGACTTAGTTTTTTTTCTCCTCCCAGGCCTCAGACAGAGCGCCATCTATGAGAAAATAGCCGCTACTTCTTAATGCATTACGAAATAGTGTACACATGATTCACTCTTATACGACTGTGTTAAACGTGATCTGTTAGTATAGAGGTCAGAGAGTTTGACTCATGATCGTTAGTGCAGTGGTTCGAATCCACGTTGGGTAAGGAATTTTTACTCTAAAGATATCAAAATACCTGTGTTAATTGAAAGAACGGCAGAAGGCGTAATGTTCAACGTTGAGGAAGAAAGCATGGCGGATTCTGACACTTGTGAAGATAGAAAAAGATACGAATCATAATGACGGCAAGGAGACTCCAGGAGGAAGATAATTGGACAAGGATGTGATGGTGACGAATGAAGTAGCAGTGTAGCCTGGATGATTGGAGAATGAGAGAAATATAAGGTGCGCGCTGATTAAACAGGTAACACGCCATACACAGGGGGAATCAACTCTTTTCCTTTTTGAACCAATCGACATAGAGTCCCCCCTGTAATTAAGCATGCCGGGAGGAGCGCTCGCCCAGGCCAATGGCTTCCCCGACCTGCTCGTTCCGGCATCATCCCAACCACTAACCCGCTCTTCGCCCTAACGTTATCGGCAGACCAGAATGCCCGTGGTTGCGCGAGTCTTCTGATTGGTTAATCACCTGTGCATGCGCAGTAGTGAAACGTGGGACTTATTTTTTTTTTCTCCTCCCAGGCCTCAGACAGAGCGCCATCTATGAAAAAATAGCCGCTACTTCTTAATGCATTATGAAATAGTGTACACATGATTCACTCTTATACGACTGTGTTAAACGTGATCTGTTAGTGTAGAGGTCAGAGAGTTTGACTCATGAACGTGAGTGCAGTGGTTCGAATCACCGTTGGGTAAGGAATTTTTACTCTGAAGATATCAAAAGACTTGTGTTAATTGAAAGAACGGCAGATGGCGAGATGTTCAACGTTGAGGAAGAAAGCATGGCGGATTCTGACACTTGTGAAGATAGAAAAGATACGAATCATAATGACGGCAAGGAGACTCCAGGAGGAAGATATATGGACAAGGATGTGATGGTGAAGAATGAAGTAGCAGTGTAGACTGGATGATGGGAGAATGAGAGAAATATGTGGTGCGCGCTGATTAAACAGGTAACACGTCATACATAGGGTCAATGAACTCTTTTCCTTTTTAAACCAAGCGACATAGAGTCCTCCCTGTAATTAAGCTTGGCGGGAGGAGCGTTCGCCCAGACCAATGGCTTCCCCGACCTGCTCGTTCCGGCATCATCCCAACCACTCACACGTTCTTGGCCCTAACGTTATCGGCAGACCAGAATGCCCGTGGTTGAGCGAGTCTTCTGATTGGTTAATCACCTGTGCATGCGCAGTAGTGAAACGTGGGACTTAGTTTTTTTTCCTCCTCCCAGGCCTCAGACAGAGCGCCATCTATGAGAAAATAGCCGCTACTTCTTAATGCAATACGAAATAGTGTACACATGATTTAGTCTTATACGACTGTGTTAAACGTGATCTGTTATTATAGAGGTCAGAGAGGTTGACTCATGATCGTTAGTGCAGTGGTTCGAATCCACGTTGGGTAAGGAATTTTTACTCTGAAGATATCAAAAGACTTGTGTTAATTGAAGGAACGGCAGATGGCGTGATGTTCAACGTTGAGGAAGAAAGCATGGCGGATTCTGACACTTGTGAAGATAGAAAAAATACGAATCATAATGACGGCAAGGAGACTCCAGGAGGAAGATATTTGAACTAGGATGTGATGGTGAAGAATGAAGTAGCAGTGTAGACTGGATGATGGGAGAATGAGAGAAATATGTGGTGCGCGCTGATTAAACAGGTTACACGTCATACATAGGGTCAATGAACCCTTTTCCTTTTTAAACCAAGCGACATAGAGTCCTCCCTGTAATTAAGCTTGCCGGGAGGAGCGCTCGCAGAGGACCAATGGCTTCCCCGATCTGCTCGCTCCAGCCTCATCCCAACCACTAACCCGCCCTTGGACCTAACTTTATCGGCAGACCAGAATGCCCGTAGTTGAGCGAGTCTTCTGATTGGTTAATCACCTGTGCATGCGCAGAAGTGGAACGTGGGACTTAGTCTTTTTTCTCCTCCCAGGCCTCAGACAGAGCGCCATCTATGAGAAAATAGCCCCTACGTCTTAATGCATTACGAAATAGTGTACACGTGATTCACTCTTATACGACTGTGTTAAACGTGATCTGTTAGTATAGAGGTCAGAGAGGTTGACTCATGATCGTTAGTGCAGTGGTTCGAATCCACGTTGGGTGGGGAATTTTTACTCTGAAGATATCAAAAGACTTGTGTTAATTGAAGGAACGGCAGATGGCGTGAATTTCAACGTTGAGGAAGAAAGCATGGCGGATTCTGACACTTGTGAAGATAGAAAAAGATACGAATCATAATGATGGCAAGGATACTCCAGGAGGAAGATATTTGGACAAGGATGTGATGGTGAAGAATGAAGTAGCAGTGTAGACTGGATGATGGGAGAATGAGAGAAACATGTGGTGCGCGCTGATTAAACAGGTAACGCGTCATACATAGGGTCAATGAACTCTTTTCCTTTTTAAACCAAGCGACATAGGGTCCTCCCTGTAATTAAGCTTGCCGGGGGGAGCGCTCGCCCAGACCAATGGCTTCCCCGACCAGCTCGTTCCGGCATCATCCAAACGACTAACCCGCCCTTGGCCCTAACTTTATCGGCAGACCAGAATGCCCGTAGTTGAGCGAGTCTTCTGATTGGTTCATCACCTGTGCATGCGCAGTAGTGAAACGTGGGACTTAGTTTTTTTTCTCCTCCCAGGCCTCAGACAGAGCGCCATCTATGAGAAAATAGCCGCTACTTCTTAATGCATTACGAAATAGTGTACACATGATTCACTCTTATACGACTGGGTTAAACGTGATCTGTTAGTATAGAGGTCAGAGAGTTGGACTCATGATCGTTAGTGCAGTGGTTCGAATCCACGTTGGGTAAGGAATTTTTACTCTGAAGATATCAAAAGACTTTTGTTAATTGAAAGAACGGCAGATGGCGTAACGTTCAACGATGAGGAAGAAAGCATGGCGGATTCTGACACTTGTGAAGATAGAAAAAAAACAATCATAATGACGGCAAGGAGACTCCAGGAGGAAGATAATTGGACAAGGATGTTATGGTGAAGAATGAAGTAGTAGTGTAGACTGGATGACGGGAGAATGAGAGAAATATGAGGTGCGCGCTGATTAAACAGGTAACACGTCATACATAGGGTCAATGAACTCTTTTTCTTTTTAAACCAAGCGACATAGAGTCCTCCCTGTAATTAAGCTTGCTGGGAGGAGCGCTCGCCCAGACCAATGGCTTCCCCGACCTGCTCGATCCGGCATCATCCCGACCACTAACCCGCCCTTGGCCCTAACTTTATCGGCAGACCAGAATGCCCGTAGTTGAGCGAGTCTTCTGATTGGTTAATCACCTGTGCATGCGCAGTAGTGAAACGTTGGACTTAGTTTTTTTTTCTCCTCCCAGGCCTCAGACAGAGCGCCATCTATGAGAAACTAGCCGCTACTTCTTAATGCATTACGAAATAGTGTACACATGATTCACTCTGATACGACTGTGTTAAAGGTGATCTGTTAGTATAGAGGTCAGAGAGTTGGACTCATGATCGTTAGTGCAGTGGTTCGAATCCACGTTGGGTAAGGATTTTTTACTCTGAAGATATCAAAAGACTTGTGTTAATTGAAAGAACGGCAGATGGCGTAACGTTCAACGTTGAGGAAGAAAGCATGGCGGATTCTGACACTTGTGAAGATAGAAAAAGATACGAAACATAATGACGGCAAGGAGACTCCAGGAGGAAGATATTTGGACAAGGATGTGATGGTGAAGAATGAAGTAGCAGTGTAGACTGGATGATGGGAGAATGAGAGAGACATGCGGTGCGCGCTGATTAAACAGGTAACGCGTCATACATAGGGTCAATGAACTCTTTTCCTTTTTAAACCAAGCGACATAGAGTCCTCCCTGTAATTATGCTTGCCGGGAGGAGCGCTCGCCCAGGCCAATGGCTTCCCCCACCTGCTCGTTCCGGCATCATCCCAACCACTAACCCGCCCTTGGCCCTAACTTTATCGGCAGACCAGAATGCCCGTAGTTGTGCGAGTCTTCTGATTGGTTCATCACCTGTGCATGCGCAGTAGTGAAACGTGGGACTTAGTTTTTTTTCTCCTCCCAGGCATCAGACAGAGCGCCATCTATGAGAAAATAGCCGCAACTTCTTAATGCATTACGAAATAGTGTACACCTGATTCACTCTTATACGACTGTGTTAAACGTGATCTGTTAGTATAGAGGTCAGAGAGGTTGACTCATGATCGTTAGTCCAGTGGTTCGAATCCACGTTGGGTGGAGAGTTTTTACTCTGAAGGAATCAAAAGACTTGTGTTAATAGAAAGAACGGCAGATGGCGCGATGTTCAACGTTGAGGAAGAAAGCTTGGCGGATTCTGACACTTGTGAAGATAGAAAAAAATACGATTCATAATGACGGCAAGGAGACTCCAGAAGGAAGATAATTGGACAAGGATGTGATGGTGAAGAATGAAGTAGCAGTGTAGACTGGATGATGGGAGAATGAGAGAAATATGTGGTGCGCGCTGATTAAACAGGTAACACGTCATACATAGAGTCAATGAACTCTTTTCCTTTTTAAACAAAGCGACATATTTTCTCATAGATGGCGCTCTGTCTGAGGCATGGGAGGAGGAAAAAAACTAAGTCCCACGAGTCACTACTGTAACTAATCTTGCCGGGAGGAGCGCTCGTCCAGACCAATGGCTTCCCCGACCTGCTCGTTCCGGCATCATCCCAACCACTAACCCGCCCTTGGCCCTAACTTTATCGGCAGACCAGAATGCCCGTAGTTGAGCGAGTCTTCTGATTGGTTAATCACCTGTGCATGCGCAGTAGTGAAACGTGGGACTTAGTTTTTTTTTCTCCTCCCAGGCCTCAGACAGAGCGCCATCTATGAGAAAATAGCCGCTACTTCTTAATGCATTATGAAATAGTGTACACATGATTCACTCTTATACGACTGTGTAAAACGTGATCTGTTAGTATAGAGGTCAGAGAGTTTGACTCATGATCGTTAGTGCAGTGGTTCGAATCCACGTTGGGTAAGGAATTTTTACTCTGAAGATATCAAAAGACTTGTGTTAATTGAAAGAACGGCAGATGGCGTGATGTTCAACGTTGAGGAAGAAAGCATGGCGGATTCTGACACTTGTGAAGATAGAAAAAGATACGAATCATAATGACGGCAAGGAGACTCCAGGAGGAAGATAATTGGACAAGGATGTGATGGTGAAGAATGAAGTAGCAGTGTAGACTGGATGATGGGAGAATGAGAGAAATAGGTGGTGCGCGCTGATTAAACAGGTAACATGTCATACATAGGGTCAATGAACTCTTTTCCTTTTTAAACCAAGCGACATTGAGTCCTCCCTGTAATTAAGCTTGCCGGGAGGAGCGCTCGCCCAGACCAATGGCTTCCCCGACCTGCTCGTTCCGGCATCATCCCAACCACTCACCCGCTCTTGGCCCTAACGTTATCGGCAGATCAGAATGCCCGTAGTTGAGCGAGTCTTCTGATTGGTTAATCACCTGTGCATGCGCAGTAGTGAAACGTGGGACTTAGTTTTTTTTCACCTCCCAGGCCTCAGACAGAGCGCCATCTATGAGAAAATAGCCGCTACTTCTTAATGCATTACGAAATAGTGTACACATGATTCACTCTTATACGACTGTGTTAAACGTGATCTGTTAGTATAGAGGTCAGAGAGGTTGACTCATGATCGTTAGTGCAGTGGTTCGATCCACGTTGGGTAAGGTATTTTTACTCTGAAGATATCAAAAGACTTGTGTTATTTGAAACAACGGCAGATGGCGTGATGTTCAACGTTGAGGAAGAAAGCATGGCGGATTCTGACACTTGTGAAGATAGAAAAAAATACGAATCATAATGACGGCAAGGAGACTCCAGGAGGAAGATAATTGGACAAGGATGTGATGGTGAAGAATGAAGTAGCAGTGTAGACTGGATGATGGGAGAATGAGAGAAATAGGTGGTGCGCGCTGATTAAACAGGTAACACGTCATACATAGGGTCAATGAACTCTTTTCCTTTTTAAACCAAGCGACATAGAGTCCTCCCTGTAATTAAGCTTGGCGGGAGGAGCGCTCGCCCAGACCAATGGCTTCCCCGACCTGCTCGTTCCGGCATCATCCCAACCACGAACCCGCTCTTCGCCCTAACGTTATCGGCAGACCAGAATGCCCGTGGTTGAGCGAGTCTTCTGATTGGTTAATCACCTGTGCATGCGCAGTAGTGAAACGTGGGACTTAGTTTTTTTTCTTTCTTCCGAGGCCTCAGACAGAGCGCCATCTATGATAAAATAGCCGCTACTTCTTAATGCAATACGAAATAGTGTACACATGATTCACTCTTATACGACTGTGTTATACGTGATCTGTTAGTATAGAGGTCAGAGAGGTTGACTCATGATCGTTAGTGCAGTGGTTCGAATCCATGTTGGGTAAGGAATTTTTACTCTGAAGATATCAAAAGACTTGTGTTAATTGATGGAACGGCAGATGGCGTGATGTTCAACGTTGAAGGAAGAAAGCATGGCGGATTCTGACACTTGTGAAGATAGAAAAAAATACGAATCATAATGACGGCAAGGAGACTCCAGGAGGAAGATAATTGGACAAGGATGTGATGGTGAAGAATGAAGTAGCAGTGTAGACTGGATGATGGGAGAATGAGAGAAATAGGTGGTGCGCGCTGATTAAACAGGTAACACGTCATACATAGGGTCAATGAACCCTTTTCCTTTTTAAACCAAGCGACATAGAGTCCTCCCTGTAATTAAGCTTGCCGGGAGGAGCGCTCGCCCAGACCAATGGCTTCCCCGACCTGCTCGCTCCAGCCTCATCCCAACCACTAACCCGCCCTTGGACCTAACTTTATCGGCAGACCAGAATGCCCGTAGTGGAACGAGTCTTCTGATTGGTTAATCACCTGTGCATGCGCAGTAGTGAAACGTGGGACTTAGTTTTTTTTTTCTCCTCCCAGGCCTCAGACAGAGCGCCATCTATGAGAAAATAGCCGCTACTTCTTAATGCATTATGAAATAGTATACACATGATTCACTCTTATACGACTGTGTTAAACGTGATCTGTTAGTATAGAGGTCAGAGAGTTTGACTCATGATCGTTAGTGCAGTGGTTCGAATCCACGTTGGGTAAGGAATTTTTACTCTGAAGATATCAAAAGACTTGTGTTAATTGAAAGAACGGCAGATGGCGTGATGTTCAACGTTGAGGAAGAAAGCATGGCGGATTCTGACACTTGTGAAGATAGAAAAAGATACGAATCATAATGACGGCAAGGAGACTCCAGGAGGACGATATTTGGACAAGGATGTGATGGTGAAGAATGAAGTAGCAGTGTAGACTGGATGATGGGAGAATGAGAGAAACATGTGGTGCGCGCTGATTAAACAGGTAACACGTCATACATAGGGTCAATGAACTCTTTTCCTTTTTAAACCAAGCGACATAGAGTCCTCCCTGTAATTAAGCTTGCCGGGAGGAGCACTCGCCCAGGCCAATGGCTTCCCCCACCTGCTCGTTCCGGCATCATCCCAACCACTAACCCGCCCTTGGCCCTAACTGTATCGGCAGACCAGAATGCCCGTAGTTGAGCGAGTCTTCTGATTGGTTCATCACCTGTGCATGCGCAGTAGTGAAACGTGGGACTTAGTTTTTTTTTTCTTCCGAGAAAATAGCCGCTACTTCTTAATGAATTACGAAATAGTGTAAACATGATTCACTCTTATACGACCGTGTTAAACGTGATCTGTTAGTATAGAGGTCAGAGAGGTTGACTCATGATCGTTAGTGCAGTGGTTCGAATCCACGTTGGGTGGGGAATTATTACTCTGAAGATATCAAAAGACTTGTGTTAATTGAAAGAACGGCAGAAGGCATGATGTTCAACGTTGAGCAAGAAAGAAGGCGGATTCTGTCACTTGTGATGATAGAGAAAAAATCAATTATAATGACGGCAAGGAGACTCCAGGAGGAAGATAATTGGACAAGGATGTGATGGTGACGAATGAAGTAGCAGTGTAGCCTGGATGATGGGAGAATGAGAGAAATATAAGGTGCGCGCTGATTAAACAGGTAACACGCCATACACAGGGGGAATCAACTCTTTTCCTTTTTGAACCAATCGACATAGAGTCCCCCCTGTAATTAAGCATGCTGGGAGGAGCGCTCGCCCAGGCCAATGGCTTCCCCGACCTGCTCGTTCCGGCATCATCCCAACCACTAACCCGCTCTTCGCCCTAACGTTATCGGCAGACCAGAATGCCCGTGGTTGAGCGAGTCATCTGATTGGTTAATCACCTGTGCATGCGCAGTAGTGAAACGTGGGACTTAGTTTTTTTTTCTCCTCCCAGGCCTCAGACAGAGCGCCATCTATGAAAAAATAGCCGCTACTTCTTAATGCATTATGAAATAGTGTACACATGATTCACTCTTATACGACTGTGTTAAACGTGATCTGTTAGTGTAGAGGTCAGAGAGTTTGACTCATGATCGTGAGTGCAGTGGTTCGAATCCACGTTGGGTAAGGAATTTTTACTCTGAAGATATCAAAAGACTTTTGTTAATTGAAAGAACGGCAGATGGCGTAACGTTCAACGTTGAGGAAGAAAGCATGGCGGATTCTGACACTTGTGAAGATAGAAAAAAAAACAATCATAATGACGGCAAGGAGACTCCAGGAGGAAGATAATTGGACAAGGATGTTATGGTGAAGAATGAAGTAGTAGTGTAGACTGGATGACGGGAGAATGAGAGAAATATGAGGTGCGCGCTGATTAAACAGGTAACACGTCATACATAGGGTCAATGAACTCTTTTTCTTTTTAAACCAAGCGACATAGAGTCCTCCCTGTAATTAAGCTTGCTGGGAGGAGCGCTCGCCCAGACCAATGGCTTCCCCGACCTGCTCGTTCCGGCATCATCCCAACCACTAACCCGCCCTTGGCCCTAACTTTATCGGCAGACCAGAATGCCCGTAGTTGAGCGAGTCTTCTGATTGGTTAAACACCTGTGCATGCGCAGTAGTGAAACGTGGGACTTAGTTTTTTTTCTCCTCCCAGGCCTCAGACAGAGCGCCATCTATGAGAAAATAGCCGCTACTTCTTAATGCATTACGAAATAGTGTACACATGATTCACTCTGATACGACTGTGTTAAAGGTGATCTGTTAGTATAGAGGTCAGAGAGTTGGACTCATGATCGTTAGTGCAGTGGTTCGAATCCACGTTGGGTAAGGATTTTTTACTCTGAAGATATCAAAAGACTTGTGTTAATTGAAAGAACGGCAGATGGCATAACGTTCAACGTTGAGGAAGAAAGCATGGCGGATTCTGACACTTGTGAAGATAGAAAAAGATACGAATCATAATGACGGCAAGGAGACTCCAGGAGGAAGATATTTGGACAAGGATGTGATGGTGAAGAATGTCGTTGCAGTGTAGACTGGATGATGGGAGAATGAGAGAAAAATGTGGTGCGCGCTGATTAAACAGGTAACACGTCATACATAGGGTCAATGAACTCTTTTCCTTTTTAAACCAAGCGACATAGAGTCCTCCCTGTAATTAAGCTTGCCGGGAGGAGCACTCGCCCAGGCCAATGGCTTCCCCCACCTGCTCGTTCCGAAACATCCCAACCACTAACCCTCCCTTGGCCCTAACTGTATCGGCAGACCAGAATGCCGTAGTTGAGCGAGTCTTCTGATTGGTTCTCCACCTGTGCATGCGCAGTAGTGAAACGTGGGACTTATTTTTTTTTCTCCTCCCAGGCCTCAGACAGAGCGCCATCTATGAGAAAATAGATGATGATGATAATTGTTGCTTTAAGGGACCTAATATCGAGGTTATCGCCCCCTTGAAAAAATAGCCGCTACTTCTTAATACATTATGAAATAGTGTACTTTATGACTCACTCTTATACGACTGTGTTAAACGTGATCCATTAGTAAGAGGTCAGTGCTCATCATCGTTAGTGCAGTGGTTCGATCCACGCTGGGTAAGGAATATTTACTCTGAAGATATCAAAAGACTTGTGTTAATTGAAAGAACGGCAGATGGCGTAACGTTCAACGTTGAGGAAGAAAGCATGGCGGATTCTGACACTTGTGAAGATAGAAAAAAAAACAATCATAATGACGGCAAGGAGACTCCAGGAGGAAGATAATTGGACAAGGATGTTATGGTGAAGAACGAAGTAGTAGTGTAGACTGGATGACGGGAGAATGAGAGAAATATGAGGTGCGCGCTGATTAAACAGGTAACACGTCATACATAGGGTCAATGAACTCTTTTTCTTTTTAAACCAAGCGACATAGAGTCCTCCCTGTAATTAAGCTTGCTGGGAGGAGCGCTCGCCCAGACCAATGGCTTCCCCGACCTGCTCGTTCCGGCATCATCCCAACCACTAACCCGCCCTTGGCCCTAACTTTATCGGCAGACCAGAATGCCCGTAGTTGAGCGAGTCTTCTGATTGGTTAAACACCTGTGCATGCGCAGTAGTGAAACGTGGGACTTAGTTTTTTTTCTCATCCCAGGCCTCAGACAGAGCGCCATCTATGAGAAAATAGCCGCTACTTCTTAATGCATTACGAAATAGTGTACACATGATTCACTCTGATACGACTGTGTTAAAGGTGATCTGTTAGTATAGAGGTCAGAGAGTTGGACTCATGATCGTTAGTGCAGTGGTTCGAATCCACGCTGGGTAAGGAATATTTACTCTGAAGATATCAAAAGACTTGTGTTAATTGAAAGAACGGCAGATGGCGTGATGTTCAACGTTGAGGAAGAAAGCATGGCGGATTCTGACACTTGTGAAGATAGAAAAAAAACAATCATAATGATGGCAAGGAGACTCCAGGAGGAAGATAATTGGACAAGGATGTGATGGTGAAGAATGAAGTAGCAGTGTAGACTGGATGACGGGAGAATGAGAGAAATATGAGGTGCGCGCTGATTAAACAGGTAACACGTCATACATAGGGTCAATGAACACTTTTTCTTTTTAAACCAAGCGACATAGATTCCTCCCTGTAATTAAGGTTGCCGGGAGGAGCGCTCGCCCAGACCAATGGCTTCCCCGACCTGCTCGTTCCGGCATCATCCCAACCACTAACCCGCCCTTGGCCCTAACTTTATCGGCAGACCAGAATGCCCGTAGTTGAGCGAGTCTTCTGATTGGTTAATCACCTGTGCATGCGCAGTAGTGAAACGTGGGACTTAGTTTTTTTTTTCTCCTCCCAGGCCTCAGACAGAGCGCCATCTATGAGAAAATAGCCGCTACTTCTTAATGCATTACGAAATAGTGTAAAAATGATTCACTCTTATACGACTGTGTTAAAAGTGATCTGTTAGTATAGAGGTCAGAGAGTTGGACTCATGATCGTTACTGCAGTGGTTCGAATCCACGTTGGGTAAGGATTTTTTACTCTGAAGATATCAAAAGACTTGTGTTAATTGAAAGAACGACAGATGGCGTAACGTTCAACGTTGAGGAAGAAAGCATGGCGGATTCTGACACTTGTGAAGATAGAAAAAGATACGAATCATAATGACGGCAAGGAGACTCCAGGAGGAAGATATTTGGACAAGGATGTGATGGTGAAGAATGAAGTTGCAGTGTAGACTGGATGATGGGAGAATGAGAGAAAAATGTGGTGCGCGCTGATTAAACAGGTAACACGTCATACATAGGTTCAATGAACTCTTTTCCTTTTTAAACCAAGCGACATAGAGTCCTCCCTGTAATTAAGCTTGCCGGGAGGAGCACTCGCCCAGGCCAATGGCTTCCCCCACCTGCTCGTTCCGGCCTCATCCCAACCACTAACCCTCCCTTGGCCCTAACTGTATCGGCAGACCAGAATGCCCGTAGTTGAGCGAGTCTTCTGATTGGTTCATCACCTGTGCATGCGCAGTAGTGAAACGTGGGACTTAGTTTTTTTCTCCTCCCAGGCCTCAGACAGAGCGCCATCTATGAGAAAATAGCCGCTACTTCTTAATGCAATACGAAATAGTGTACACATGATTCACTCTTATACGACTGTGTTAAACGTGGTCTGTTAGTATAGAGGTCAGAGAGGTTGACTCATGACCGTTAGTGCAGTGGTACGAATCCATGTTGGGTAAGGAATTTTTACTCTGAAGATATCAAAAGACTTGTGTTAATTGAAAGAACGGCAGATGGCGTGATGTTCAACGTTGAGGAAGAAAGCATGGCGGATTCTGACACTTGTGAAGATAGAAAAAAAACAATCATAATGATGGCAAGGAGACTCCAGGAGGAAGATAATTGGACAAGGATGTGATGGTGAAGAATGAAGTAGCAGTGTAGACTGGATGACGGGAGAATGAGAGAAATATGAGGTGCGCGCTGATTAAACAGGTAACACGTCATACATAGGGTCAATGAACACTTTTTCTTTTTAAACCAAGCGACATAGATTCCTCCCTGTAATTAAGCTTGCCGGGAGGAGCAATCGCCCAGACCAATGGCTTCCCCGACCTGCTCGCTCCAGCCTCATCCCAACCACTAACCCGCCCTTGGACCTAACTTTATCGGCAGACCAGAATGTCCGTAGTGGAACGAGTCTTCTGATTGGTTAATCACCTGTGCATGCGCAGTAGTGAAACGTGGGACTTAGTTTTTTTTTTCTCCTCCCAGGCCTCAGACAGAGCGCCATCTATGAGAAAATAGCCGCTACTTCTTAATGCATTATGAAATAGTGTACACATGATTCACTCTTATACGACTGTGTTAAACGTGATCTGTTAATGTAGAGGTCAGAGAGTTTGACTCATGATCGTGAGTGCAGTGGTTCGAATCCACGTTGGGTAAGGAATTTTTACTCTGAAGATATCAAAAGACTTGTGTTAATTGAAAGAACGGCAGATGGCGTGATGTTCAACGTTGAGGAAGAAAGCATGGCGGATTCTGATACTTGTGAAGATAGAAAAAGATACGAATCATAATGACGGCAAGGAGACTCCAGGAGGAAGATATTTGGACAAGGATGTGATGGTGAAGAATGAAGTAGCAGTGTAGACTGGATGATGGGAGAATGAGAGAAATATGTGGTGCGCGCTGATTAAACAGGTAACACGTCATACATAGGGTCAATGAACTCTTTTCCTTTTTAAACCAAGCGACATAGAGTCCTCCCTGTAATTAAGCTTGGCGGGAGGAGCGCTCGCCCAGACCAATGGCTTCCCCGACCTGCTCGTTCCGGCATCATCCCAACCACTCACCCGTTCTTGGCCCTAACGTTATCGGCAGACCAGAATGCCCGTGGTTGAGCGAGTCTTCTGATTGGTTAATCACCTGTGCATGCGCAGTAGTGAAACGTGGGACTTAGTTTTTTTTTCTTCTCCCAGGCCTCAGACAGAGCGCCATCTATGAGAAAATAGCCGCTACTTCTTAATGAAATACGAAATAGTGTACACATGATTCAGTCTTATACGACTGTGTTAAACGTGATCTATTATTATAGAGGTCAGAGAGGTTGACTCATGATCGTTAGTGCAGTGGTTCGAATCCACATTGGGTAAGGAATTTTTACTCTGAAGATATCAAAAGACTTGTGTTAATTGAAGGAACGGCAGATGGCGTGATGTTCAACGTTGAGGAAGAAAGCATGGCGGATTCTGACACTTGTGAAGATAGAAAAAGATACGAATCATAATGATGGCAAGGAGACTCCAGGAGGAAGATATTTGGACAAGGATGTGATGGTGAAGAATGAAGTAGCAGTGTAGACTGGATGATGGGAGAATGAGAGAAACATGTGATGCGCGCTGATTAAACAGGTAACGCGTCATACATAGGGTCAATGAACTCTTTTCCTTTTTAAACCAAGCGACATAGAGTCCTCCCTGTAATTAAGCTTGGCGGGAGGAGCGCTCGCCCAGACCAATGGCTTCCCCGACCTGCTCGTTCCGGCATCATCCCAACCACTCACACGTTCTTGGCCCTAACGTTATCGGCAGACCAGAATGCCCGTGGTTGAGCGAGTCTTCTGATTGGTTAATCACCTGTGCATGCGCAGTAGTGAAAAGTGGGACTTAGTTTTTTTTCCTCCTCCCAGGCCTCAGACAGAGCGCCATCTATGAGAAAATAGCCGCTACTTCTTAATGCATTATGAAATAGTATACACATGATTCACTCTTATACGACTGTGTTAAACGTGATCTGTTAGTATAGAGGTCAGAGAGGTTGACTCATGATCGTTAGTGCAGTGGTTCGAATCCATGTTGGGTAAGTAATTTTTACTCTGAAGATATCAAAAGACTTGTGTTAATTGAAGGAACGGCAGATGGCGTGATGTTCAACGTTGAGGAAGAAAGCATGGCGGATTCTGACACTTGTGAAGATAGAAAAAATACGAATGATAATGACGGCAAGGAGACTCCAGGAGGAAGATATTTGAACTAGGATGTGATGGTGAAGAATGAAGTAGCAGTGTAGACTGGATGATGGGAGAATGAGAGAAATATGTGGTGCGCGCTGATTAAACAGGTTACACGTCATACATAGGGTCAATGAACCCTTTTCCTTTTTAAACCAAGCGGCATAGAGTCCTCCCTGTAATTAAGCTTGCCGGGAGGAGCGCTCGCAGAGGACCAATGGCTTCCCCGATCTGCTCGCTCCAGCCTCATCCCAACCACTAACCCGCCCTTGGACCTAACTTTATCGGCAGACCAGAATGCCCGTAGTTGAGCGAGTCTTCTGATTGGTTAATCACTTGTGCATGCGCAGAAGTGGAACGTGGGACTTAGTCTTTTTTCTCCTCCCAGGCCTCAGACAGAGCGCCATCTATGAGAAAATAGCCCCTACGTCTTAATGCATTACGAAATAGTGTACACGTGATTCACTCTTATACGACTGTGTTAAACGTGATCTGTTAGTATAGAGGTCAGAGAGGTTGACTCATGATCGTTAGTGCAGTGGTTCGAATCCACGTTGGGTGGGGAATTTTTACTCTGAAGATATCAAAAGACTTGTGTTAATTGAAGGAACGGCAGATGGCGTGAATTTCAACGTTGAGGAAGAAAGCATGGCGGATTCTGACACTTGTGAAGATAGAAAAAGATACGAATCATAATGATGGCAAGGAGACTCCAGGAGGAAGATATTTGGACAAGGATGTGATGGTGAAGAATGAAGTAGCAGTGTAGACTGGATGATGGGAGAATGAGAGAAACATGTGGTGCGCGCTGATTAAACAGGTAACGCGTCATACATAGGGTCAATGAACTGTTTTCCTTTTTAAACCAAGCGACATAGGGTCCTCCCTGTAATTAAGCTTGCCGGGGGGAGCGCTCGCCCAGACCAATGGCTTCCCCGACCAGCTCGTTCCGGCATCATCCAAACGACTAACCCGCCCTTGGCCCTAACTTTATCGGCAGACCAGAATGCCCGTAGTTGAGCGAGTCTTCTGATTGGTTCATCACCTGTGCATGCGCAGTAGTGAAACGTGGGACTTAGTTTTTTTTTTCTCCTCCCAGGCCTCAGACAGAGCGCCATCTATGAGAAAATAGCCGCTACTTCTTAATGCATTACGAAATAGTGTACACATGATTCACTCTTATACAACTGTGTTAAACGTGATCTGTTAGTATAGAGGTCAGAGGGTTTGACTCATGATCGTTAGTGCAGTGGTTCGAATCCACGTTGGGTAAGGAATTTTTACTCTGAAGATATCAAAAGACTTGTGTTAATTGAAAGAACGGCAGATGGCGTGATGTTCAACGTTGAGGAAGAAAGCATGGCGGATTCTGTCACTTGTGAAGATAGAGAATAAATCAATTATAATGAAGGCAAGGAGACTCCAGGAGGAAGATAATTGGACAAGGATGTGATGGTGAAGAATGAATTAGCAGTGTAGCCTGGATGATGGGAGAATGAGAGAAATATAAGGTGCGCGCTGACTAAACAGGTAACACGCCATACACAGGGTGAATCAACTCTTTTCCTTTTTAAACCAATCGACATAGAGTCCCCCCTGTAATTAAGCATGCCGGGAGGAGCGCTCGCCAAGGCCAATGGCTTCCCCGACCTGCTCGTTCCGGCATCATCCCAACCACGAACCCGCACTTCGCCCTAACGTTATCGGCAGACCAGAATGCCCGTGGTTGAGCGAGTCTTCTGATTGGTTAATCACCTGTGCATGCGCAGTAGTGAAACGTGGGACTTAGTTTTTTTTTCTCCTCCCAGGCCTCAGACAGAGCGCCATCTATGAGAAAATAGCCGCTACTTCTTAATGCATTACGAAATAGTGTACACATGATTCACTCTTATACGACTGTGTTGAACGTGATCTGTTAGTATGGAGGTCAGAGAGGTTGACTCATGATCGTTAGTGCCGTGGTTCGATCCACGTTGGGTAAGGAATTTTTACTCTGAAGATATCAAAAGACTTGTGTTAATTGAAAGAACGGCAGATGGCGTGATGTTCAACGTTGAGGAAGAAAGCATGGCGGATTCTGACACTTGTGAAGATAGAAAAAAATACGAATCATAATGACGGCAAGGAGACTCCAGGAGGAAGATAATTGGACAAGGATGTGATGGTGAAGAATGAAGTAGCAGTGTAGACTGGATGATGGGAGAATGAGAGAAATATGTGGTGCGCGCTGATTAAACAGGTAACACGTCATACATAGGGTCAATGAACTCTTCCTTTTTAAACCAAGCGACATAGAGTCCTCCTTGTAATTAAGCTTGCCGGGTGGAGCGCTCGCCCAGACCTACGGCTTCCCCGACCTGCTCGTTCCGGCATCATCCCAACCACTAACGCGCCCTTGGCCCTAACTTCATCGGCAGACCAGAATGCCCGTAGTTGAGCGAGTCTTCTGATTGGTTAATCACCTGTGCATGCGCAGTAGTGAAACGTGGGACTTAGTTTTTTTTCTCCTCCCAGGCCTCAGACAGAGCGCCATCTATGAGAAAATAGCCGCTACTTCTTAATGCATTACGAAATAGTGTACACATGATTCACTCTTATACGACTGTGTTAAACGTGATCTGTTAGTATAGAGGTCAGAGAGTTTGACTCATGATCGTTAGTGCAGTGGTTCGAATCCACGTTGGGTAAGGAATTTTTACTCTAAAGATATCAAAATACCTGTGTTAATTGAAAGAACGGCAGAAGGCGTAATGTTCAACGTTGAGGAAGAAAGCATGGCGGATTCTGACACTTGTGAAGATAGAAAAAGATACGAATCATAATGACGGCAAGGAGACTCCAGGAGGAAGATAATTGGACAAGGATGTGATGGTGACGAATGAAGTAGCAGTGTAGCCTGGATGATTGGAGAATGAGAGAAATATAAGGTGCGCGCTGATTAAACAGGTAACACGCCATACACAGGGGGAATCAACTCTTTTCCTTTTTGAACCAATCGACATAGAGTCCCCCCTGTAATTAAGCATGCCGGGAGGAGCGCTCGCCCAGGCCAATGGCTTCCCCGACCTGCTCGTTCCGGCATCATCCCAACCACTAACCCGCTCTTCGCCCTAACGTTATCGGCAGACCAGAATGCCCGTGGTTGCGCGAGTCTTCTGATTGGTTAATCACCTGTGCATGCGCAGTAGTGAAACGTGGGACTTATTTTTTTTTCTCCTCCCAGGCCTCAGACAGAGCGCCATCTATGAAAAAATAGCCGCTACTTCTTAATGCATTATGAAATAGTGTACACATGATTCACTCTTATACGACTGTGTTAAACGTGATCTGTTAGTGTAGAGGTCAGAGAGTTTGACTCATGAACGTGAGTGCAGTGGTTCGAATCACCGTTGGGTAAGGAATTTTTACTCTGAAGATATCAAAAGACTTGTGTTAATTGAAAGAACGGCAGATGGCGAGATGTTCAACGTTGAGGAAGAAAGCATGGCGGATTCTGACACTTGTGAAGATAGAAAAGATACGAATCATAATGACGGCAAGGAGACTCCAGGAGGAAGATATATGGACAAGGATGTGATGGTGAAGAATGAAGTAGCAGTGTAGACTGGATGATGGGAGAATGAGAGAAATATGTGGTGCGCGCTGATTAAACAGGTAACACGTCATACATAGGGTCAATGAACTCTTTTCCTTTTTAAACCAAGCGACATAGAGTCCTCCCTGTAATTAAGCTTGGCGGGAGGAGCGTTCGCCCAGACCAATGGCTTCCCCGACCTGCTCGTTCCGGCATCATCCCAACCACTCACACGTTCTTGGCCCTAACGTTATCGGCAGACCAGAATGCCCGTGGTTGAGCGAGTCTTCTGATTGGTTAATCACCTGTGCATGCGCAGTAGTGAAACGTGGGACTTAGTTTTTTTTCCTCCTCCCAGGCCTCAGACAGAGCGCCATCTATGAGAAAATAGCCGCTACTTCTTAATGCAATACGAAATAGTGTACACATGATTTAGTCTTATACGACTGTGTTAAACGTGATCTGTTATTATAGAGGTCAGAGAGGTTGACTCATGATCGTTAGTGCAGTGGTTCGAATCCACGTTGGGTAAGGAATTTTTACTCTGAAGATATCAAAAGACTTGTGTTAATTGAAGGAACGGCAGATGGCGTGATGTTCAACGTTGAGGAAGAAAGCATGGCGGATTCTGACACTTGTGAAGATAGAAAAAATACGAATCATAATGACGGCAAGGAGACTCCAGGAGGAAGATATTTGAACTAGGATGTGATGGTGAAGAATGAAGTAGCAGTGTAGACTGGATGATGGGAGAATGAGAGAAATATGTGGTGCGCGCTGATTAAACAGGTTACACGTCATACATAGGGTCAATGAACCCTTTTCCTTTTTAAACCAAGCGACATAGAGTCCTCCCTGTAATTAAGCTTGCCGGGAGGAGCGCTCGCAGAGGACCAATGGCTTCCCCGATCTGCTCGCTCCAGCCTCATCCCAACCACTAACCCGCCCTTGGACCTAACTTTATCGGCAGACCAGAATGCCCGTAGTTGAGCGAGTCTTCTGATTGGTTAATCACCTGTGCATGCGCAGAAGTGGAACGTGGGACTTAGTCTTTTTTCTCCTCCCAGGCCTCAGACAGAGCGCCATCTATGAGAAAATAGCCCCTACGTCTTAATGCATTACGAAATAGTGTACACGTGATTCACTCTTATACGACTGTGTTAAACGTGATCTGTTAGTATAGAGGTCAGAGAGGTTGACTCATGATCGTTAGTGCAGTGGTTCGAATCCACGTTGGGTGGGGAATTTTTACTCTGAAGATATCAAAAGACTTGTGTTAATTGAAGGAACGGCAGATGGCGTGAATTTCAACGTTGAGGAAGAAAGCATGGCGGATTCTGACACTTGTGAAGATAGAAAAAGATACGAATCATAATGATGGCAAGGAGACTCCAGGAGGAAGATATTTGGACAAGGATGTGATGGTGAAGAATGAAGTAGCAGTGTAGACTGGATGATGGGAGAATGAGAGAAACATGTGGTGCGCGCTGATTAAACAGGTAACGCGTCATACATAGGGTCAATGAACTCTTTTCCTTTTTAAACCAAGCGACATAGGGTCCTCCCTGTAATTAAGCTTGCCGGGGGGAGCGCTCGCCCAGACCAATGGCTTCCCCGACCAGCTCGTTCCGGCATCATCCAAACGACTAACCCGCCCTTGGCCCTAACTTTATCGGCAGACCAGAATGCCCGTAGTTGAGCGAGTCTTCTGATTGGTTCATCACCTGTGCATGCGCAGTAGTGAAACGTGGGACTTAGTTTTTTTTCTCCTCCCAGGCCTCAGACAGAGCGCCATCTATGAGAAAATAGCCGCTACTTCTTAATGCATTACGAAATAGTGTACACATGATTCACTCTTATACGACTGGGTTAAACGTGATCTGTTAGTATAGAGGTCAGAGAGTTGGACTCATGATCGTTAGTGCAGTGGTTCGAATCCACGTTGGGTAAGGAATTTTTACTCTGAAGATATCAAAAGACTTTTGTTAATTGAAAGAACGGCAGATGGCGTAACGTTCAACGATGAGGAAGAAAGCATGGCGGATTCTGACACTTGTGAAGATAGAAAAAAAACAATCATAATGACGGCAAGGAGACTCCAGGAGGAAGATAATTGGACAAGGATGTTATGGTGAAGAATGAAGTAGTAGTGTAGACTGGATGACGGGAGAATGAGAGAAATATGAGGTGCGCGCTGATTAAACAGGTAACACGTCATACATAGGGTCAATGAACTCTTTTTCTTTTTAAACCAAGCGACATAGAGTCCTCCCTGTAATTAAGCTTGCTGGGAGGAGCGCTCGCCCAGACCAATGGCTTCCCCGACCTGCTCGATCCGGCATCATCCCGACCACTAACCCGCCCTTGGCCCTAACTTTATCGGCAGACCAGAATGCCCGTAGTTGAGCGAGTCTTCTGATTGGTTAATCACCTGTGCATGCGCAGTAGTGAAACGTTGGACTTAGTTTTTTTTTCTCCTCCCAGGCCTCAGACAGAGCGCCATCTATGAGAAACTAGCCGCTACTTCTTAATGCATTACGAAATAGTGTACACATGATTCACTCTGATACGACTGTGTTAAAGGTGATCTGTTAGTATAGAGGTCAGAGAGTTGGACTCATGATCGTTAGTGCAGTGGTTCGAATCCACGTTGGGTAAGGATTTTTTACTCTGAAGATATCAAAAGACTTGTGTTAATTGAAAGAACGGCAGATGGCGTAACGTTCAACGTTGAGGAAGAAAGCATGGCGGATTCTGACACTTGTGAAGATAGAAAAAGATACGAAACATAATGACGGCAAGGAGACTCCAGGAGGAAGATATTTGGACAAGGATGTGATGGTGAAGAATGAAGTAGCAGTGTAGACTGGATGATGGGAGAATGAGAGAGACATGCGGTGCGCGCTGATTAAACAGGTAACGCGTCATACATAGGGTCAATGAACTCTTTTCCTTTTTAAACCAAGCGACATAGAGTCCTCCCTGTAATTATGCTTGCCGGGAGGAGCGCTCGCCCAGGCCAATGGCTTCCCCCACCTGCTCGTTCCGGCATCATCCCAACCACTAACCCGCCCTTGGTCCTAACTTTATCGGCAGACCAGAATGCCCGTAGTTGTGCGAGTCTTCTGATTGGTTCATCACCTGTGCATGCGCAGTAGTGAAACGTGGGACTTAGTTTTTTTTCTCCTCCCAGGCATCAGACAGAGCGCCATCTATGAGAAAATAGCCGCAACTTCTTAATGCATTACGAAATAGTGTACACCTGATTCACTCTTATACGACTGTGTTAAACGTGATCTGTTAGTATAGAGGTCAGAGAGGTTGACTCATGATCGTTAGTCCAGTGGTTCGAATCCACGTTGGGTGGAGAGTTTTTACTCTGAAGGAATCAAAAGACTTGTGTTAATAGAAAGAACGGCAGATGGCGCGATGTTCAACGTTGAGGAAGAAAGCTTGGCGGATTCTGACACTTGTGAAGATAGAAAAAAATACGATTCATAATGACGGCAAGGAGACTCCAGAAGGAAGATAATTGGACAAGGATGTGATGGTGAAGAATGAAGTAGCAGTGTAGACTGGATGATGGGAGAATGAGAGAAATATGTGGTGCGCGCTGATTAAACAGGTAACACGTCATACATAGAGTCAATGAACTCTTTTCCTTTTTAAACAAAGCGACATATTTTCTCATAGATGGCGCTCTGTCTGAGGCATGGGAGGAGGAAAAAAACTAAGTCCCACGAGTCACTACTGTAACTAATCTTGCCGGGAGGAGCGCTCGTCCAGACCAATGGCTTCCCCGACCTGCTCGTTCCGGCATCATCCCAACCACTAACCCGCCCTTGGCCCTAACTTTATCGGCAGACCAGAATGCCCGTAGTTGAGCGAGTCTTCTGATTGGTTAATCACCTGTGCATGCGCAGTAGTGAAACGTGGGACTTAGTTTTTTTTTCTCCTCCCAGGCCTCAGACAGAGCGCCATCTATGAGAAAATAGCCGCTACTTCTTAATGCATTATGAAATAGTGTACACATGATTCACTCTTATACGACTGTGTAAAACGTGATCTGTTAGTATAGAGGTCAGAGAGTTTGACTCATGATCGTTAGTGCAGTGGTTCGAATCCACGTTGGGTAAGGAATTTTTACTCTGAAGATATCAAAAGACTTGTGTTAATTGAAAGAACGGCAGATGGCGTGATGTTCAACGTTGAGGAAGAAAGCATGGCGGATTCTGACACTTGTGAAGATAGAAAAAGATACGAATCATAATGACGGCAAGGAGACTCCAGGAGGAAGATAATTGGACAAGGATGTGATGGTGAAGAATGAAGTAGCAGTGTAGACTGGATGATGGGAGAATGAGAGAAATAGGTGGTGCGCGCTGATTAAACAGGTAACATGTCATACATAGGGTCAATGAACTCTTTTCCTTTTTAAACCAAGCGACATTGAGTCCTCCCTGTAATTAAGCTTGCCGGGAGGAGCGCTCGCCCAGACCAATGGCTTCCCCGACCTGCTCGTTCCGGCATCATCCCAACCACTCACCCGCTCTTGGCCCTAACGTTATCGGCAGATCAGAATGCCCGTCGTTGAGCGAGTCTTCTGATTGGTTAATCACCTGTGCATGCGCAGTAGTGAAACGTGGGACTTAGTTTTTTTTCACCTCCCAGGCCTCAGACAGAGCGCCATCTATGAGAAAATAGCCGCTACTTCTTAATGCATTACGAAATAGTGTACACATGATTCACTCTTATACGACTGTGTTAAACGTGATCTGTTAGTATAGAGGTCAGAGAGGTTGACTCATGATCGTTAGTGCAGTGGTTCGATCCACGTTGGGTAAGGTATTTTTACTCTGAAGATATCAAAAGACTTGTGTTATTTGAAACAACGGCAGATGGCGTGATGTTCAACGTTGAGGAAGAAAGCATGGCGGATTCTGACACTTGTGAAGATAGAAAAAAATACGAATCATAATGACGGCAAGGAGACTCCAGGAGGAAGATAATTGGACAAGGATGTGATGGTGAAGAATGAAGTAGCAGTGTAGACTGGATGATGGGAGAATGAGAGAAATAGGTGGTGCGCGCTGATTAAACAGGTAACACGTCATACATAGGGTCAATGAACTCTTTTCCTTTTTAAACCAAGCGACATAGAGTCCTCCCTGTAATTAAGCTTGGCGGGAGGAGCGCTCGCCCAGACCAATGGCTTCCCCGACCTGCTCGTTCCGGCATCATCCCAACCACGAACCCGCTCTTCGCCCTAACGTTATCGGCAGACCAGAATGCCCGTGGTTGAGCGAGTCTTCTGATTGGTTAATCACCTGTGCATGCGCAGTAGTGAAACGTGGGACTTAGTTTTTTTTCTTTCTTCCGAGGCCTCAGACAGAGCGCCATCTATGATAAAATAGCCGCTACTTCTTAATGCAATACGAAATAGTGTACACATGATTCACTCTTATACGACTGTGTTATACGTGATCTGTTAGTATAGAGGTCAGAGAGGTTGACTCATGATCGTTAGTGCAGTGGTTCGAATCCATGTTGGGTAAGGAATTTTTACTCTGAAGATATCAAAAGACTTGTGTTAATTGATGGAACGGCAGATGGCGTGATGTTCAACGTTGAAGGAAGAAAGCATGGCGGATTCTGACACTTGTGAAGATAGAAAAAAATACGAATCATAATGACGGCAAGGAGACTCCAGGAGGAAGATAATTGGACAAGGATGTGATGGTGAAGAATGAAGTAGCAGTGTAGACTGGATGATGGGAGAATGAGAGAAATAGGTGGTGCGCGCTGATTAAACAGGTAACACGTCATACATAGGGTCAATGAACCCTTTTCCTTTTTAAACCAAGCGACATAGAGTCCTCCCTGTAATTAAGCTTGCCGGGAGGAGCGCTCGCCCAGACCAATGGCTTCCCCGACCTGCTCGCTCCAGCCTCATCCCAACCACTAACCCGCCCTTGGACCTAACTTTATCGGCAGACCAGAATGCCCGTAGTGGAACGAGTCTTCTGATTGGTTAATCACCTGTGCATGCGCAGTAGTGAAACGTGGGACTTAGTTTTTTTTTTCTCCTCCCAGGCCTCAGACAGAGCGCCATCTATGAGAAAATAGCCGCTACTTCTTAATGCATTATGAAATAGTATACACATGATTCACTCTTATACGACTGTGTTAAACGTGATCTGTTAGTATAGAGGTCAGAGAGTTTGACTCATGATCGTTAGTGCAGTGGTTCGAATCCACGTTGGGTAAGGAATTTTTACTCTGAAGATATCAAAAGACTTGTGTTAATTGAAAGAACGGCAGATGGCGTGATGTTCAACGTTGAGGAAGAAAGCATGGCGGATTCTGACACTTGTGAAGATAGAAAAAGATACGAATCATAATGACGGCAAGGAGACTCCAGGAGGACGATATTTGGACAAGGATGTGATGGTGAAGAATGAAGTAGCAGTGTAGACTGGATGATGGGAGAATGAGAGAAACATGTGGTGCGCGCTGATTAAACAGGTAACACGTCATACATAGGGTCAATGAACTCTTTTCCTTTTTAAACCAAGCGACATAGAGTCCTCCCTGTAATTAAGCTTGCCGGGAGGAGCACTCGCCCAGGCCAATGGCTTCCCCCACCTGCTCGTTCCGGCATCATCCCAACCACTAACCCGCCCTTGGCCCTAACTGTATCGGCAGACCAGAATGCCCGTAGTTGAGCGAGTCTTCTGATTGGTTCATCACCTGTGCATGCGCAGTAGTGAAACGTGGGACTTAGTTTTTTTTTTCTTCCGAGAAAATAGCCGCTACTTCTTAATGAATTACGAAATAGTGTAAACATGATTCACTCTTATACGACCGTGTTAAACGTGATCTGTTAGTATAGAGGTCAGAGAGGTTGACTCATGATCGTTAGTGCAGTGGTTCGAATCCACGTTGGGTGGGGAATTATTACTCTGAAGATATCAAAAGACTTGTGTTAATTGAAAGAACGGCAGAAGGCATGATGTTCAACGTTGAGCAAGAAAGAAGGCGGATTCTGTCACTTGTGATGATAGAGAAAAAATCAATTATAATGACGGCAAGGAGACTCCAGGAGGAAGATAATTGGACAAGGATGTGATGGTGACGAATGAAGTAGCAGTGTAGCCTGGATGATGGGAGAATGAGAGAAATATAAGGTGCGCGCTGATTAAACAGGTAACACGCCATACACAGGGGGAATCAACTCTTTTCCTTTTTGAACCAATCGACATAGAGTCCCCCCTGTAATTAAGCATGCTGGGAGGAGCGCTCGCCCAGGCCAATGGCTTCCCCGACCTGCTCGTTCCGGCATCATCCCAACCACTAACCCGCTCTTCGCCCTAACGTTATCGGCAGACCAGAATGCCCGTGGTTGAGCGAGTCATCTGATTGGTTAATCACCTGTGCATGCGCAGTAGTGAAACGTGGGACTTAGTTTTTTTTTCTCCTCCCAGGCCTCAGACAGAGCGCCATCTATGAAAAAATAGCCGCTACTTCTTAATGCATTATGAAATAGTGTACACATGATTCACTCTTATACGACTGTGTTAAACGTGATCTGTTAGTGTAGAGGTCAGAGAGTTTGACTCATGATCGTGAGTGCAGTGGTTCGAATCCACGTTGGGTAAGGAATTTTTACTCTGAAGATATCAAAAGACTTTTGTTAATTGAAAGAACGGCAGATGGCGTAACGTTCAACGTTGAGGAAGAAAGCATGGCGGATTCTGACACTTGTGAAGATAGAAAAAAAAACAATCATAATGACGGCAAGGAGACTCCAGGAGGAAGATAATTGGACAAGGATGTTATGGTGAAGAATGAAGTAGTAGTGTAGACTGGATGACGGGAGAATGAGAGAAATATGAGGTGCGCGCTGATTAAACAGGTAACACGTCATACATAGGGTCAATGAACTCTTTTTCTTTTTAAACCAAGCGACATAGAGTCCTCCCTGTAATTAAGCTTGCTGGGAGGAGCGCTCGCCCAGACCAATGGCTTCCCCGACCTGCTCGTTCCGGCATCATCCCAACCACTAACCCGCCCTTGGCCCTAACTTTATCGGCAGACCAGAATGCCCGTAGTTGAGCGAGTCTTCTGATTGGTTAAACACCTGTGCATGCGCAGTAGTGAAACGTGGGACTTAGTTTTTTTTCTCCTCCCAGGCCTCAGACAGAGCGCCATCTATGAGAAAATAGCCGCTACTTCTTAATGCATTACGAAATAGTGTACACATGATTCACTCTGATACGACTGTGTTAAAGGTGATCTGTTAGTATAGAGGTCAGAGAGTTGGACTCATGATCGTTAGTGCAGTGGTTCGAATCCACGTTGGGTAAGGATTTTTTACTCTGAAGATATCAAAAGACTTGTGTTAATTGAAAGAACGGCAGATGGCATAACGTTCAACGTTGAGGAAGAAAGCATGGCGGATTCTGACACTTGTGAAGATAGAAAAAGATACGAATCATAATGACGGCAAGGAGACTCCAGGAGGAAGATATTTGGACAAGGATGTGATGGTGAAGAATGTCGTTGCAGTGTAGACTGGATGATGGGAGAATGAGAGAAAAATGTGGTGCGCGCTGATTAAACAGGTAACACGTCATACATAGGGTCAATGAACTCTTTTCCTTTTTAAACCAAGCGACATAGAGTCCTCCCTGTAATTAAGCTTGCCGGGAGGAGCACTCGCCCAGGCCAATGGCTTCCCCCACCTGCTCGTTCCGCATCATCCCAACCACTAACCCTCCCTTGGCCCTAACTGTATCGGCAGACCAGAATGCCGTAGTTGAGCGAGTCTTCTGATTGGTTCTCCACCTGTGCATGCGCAGTAGTGAAACGTGGGACTTATTTTTTTTTCTCCTCCCAGGCCTCAGACAGAGCGCCATCTATGAGAAAATAGATGATGATGATAATTGTTGCTTTAAGGGACCTAATATCGAGGTTATCGCCCCCTTGAAAAAATAGCCGCTACTTCTTAATACATTATGAAATAGTGTACTTTATGACTCACTCTTATACGACTGTGTTAAACGTGATCCATTAGTAAGAGGTCAGTGCTCATCATCGTTAGTGCAGTGGTTCGATCCACGCTGGGTAAGGAATATTTACTCTGAAGATATCAAAAGACTTGTGTTAATTGAAAGAACGGCAGATGGCGTAACGTTCAACGTTGAGGAAGAAAGCATGGCGGATTCTGACACTTGTGAAGATAGAAAAAAAAACAATCATAATGACGGCAAGGAGACTCCAGGAGGAAGATAATTGGACAAGGATGTTATGGTGAAGAACGAAGTAGTAGTGTAGACTGGATGACGGGAGAATGAGAGAAATATGAGGTGCGCGCTGATTAAACAGGTAACACGTCATACATAGGGTCAATGAACTCTTTTTCTTTTTAAACCAAGCGACATAGAGTCCTCCCTGTAATTAAGCTTGCTGGGAGGAGCGCTCGCCCAGACCAATGGCTTCCCCGACCTGCTCGTTCCGGCATCATCCCAACCACTAACCCGCCCTTGGCCCTAACTTTATCGGCAGACCAGAATGCCCGTAGTTGAGCGAGTCTTCTGATTGGTTAAACACCTGTGCATGCGCAGTAGTGAAACGTGGGACTTAGTTTTTTTTCTCATCCCAGGCCTCAGACAGAGCGCCATCTATGAGAAAATAGCCGCTACTTCTTAATGCATTACGAAATAGTGTACACATGATTCACTCTGATACGACTGTGTTAAAGGTGATCTGTTAGTATAGAGGTCAGAGAGTTGGACTCATGATCGTTAGTGCAGTGGTTCGAATCCACGCTGGGTAAGGAATATTTACTCTGAAGATATCAAAAGACTTGTGTTAATTGAAAGAACGGCAGATGGCGTGATGTTCAACGTTGAGGAAGAAAGCATGGCGGATTCTGACACTTGTGAAGATAGAAAAAAAACAATCATAATGATGGCAAGGAGACTCCAGGAGGAAGATAATTGGACAAGGATGTGATGGTGAAGAATGAAGTAGCAGTGTAGACTGGATGACGGGAGAATGAGAGAAATATGAGGTGCGCGCTGATTAAACAGGTAACACGTCATACATAGGGTCAATGAACACTTTTTCTTTTTAAACCAAGCGACATAGATTCCTCCCTGTAATTAAGGTTGCCGGGAGGAGCGCTCGCCCAGACCAATGGCTTCCCCGACCTGCTCGTTCCGGCATCATCCCAACCACTAACCCGCCCTTGGCCCTAACTTTATCGGCAGACCAGAATGCCCGTAGTTGAGCGAGTCTTCTGATTGGTTAATCACCTGTGCATGCGCAGTAGTGAAACGTGGGACTTAGTTTTTTTTTTCTCCTCCCAGGCCTCAGACAGAGCGCCATCTATGAGAAAATAGCCGCTACTTCTTAATGCATTACGAAATAGTGTAAAAATGATTCACTCTTATACGACTGTGTTAAAAGTGATCTGTTAGTATAGAGGTCAGAGAGTTGGACTCATGATCGTTACTGCAGTGGTTCGAATCCACGTTGGGTAAGGATTTTTTACTCTGAAGATATCAAAAGACTTGTGTTAATTGAAAGAACGACAGATGGCGTAACGTTCAACGTTGAGGAAGAAAGCATGGCGGATTCTGACACTTGTGAAGATAGAAAAAGATACGAATCATAATGACGGCAAGGAGACTCCAGGAGGAAGATATTTGGACAAGGATGTGATGGTGAAGAATGAAGTTGCAGTGTAGACTGGATGATGGGAGAATGAGAGAAAAATGTGGTGCGCGCTGATTAAACAGGTAACACGTCATACATAGGTTCAATGAACTCTTTTCCTTTTTAAACCAAGCGACATAGAGTCCTCCCTGTAATTAAGCTTGCCGGGAGGAGCACTCGCCCAGGCCAATGGCTTCCCCCACCTGCTCGTTCCGGCCTCATCCCAACCACTAACCCTCCCTTGGCCCTAACTGTATCGGCAGACCAGAATGCCCGTAGTTGAGCGAGTCTTCTGATTGGTTCATCACCTGTGCATGCGCAGTAGTGAAACGTGGGACTTAGTTTTTTTCTCCTCCCAGGCCTCAGACAGAGCGCCATCTATGAGAAAATAGCCGCTACTTCTTAATGCAATACGAAATAGTGTACACATGATTCACTCTTATACGACTGTGTTAAACGTGGTCTGTTAGTATAGAGGTCAGAGAGGTTGACTCATGACCGTTAGTGCAGTGGTACGAATCCATGTTGGGTAAGGAATTTTTACTCTGAAGATATCAAAAGACTTGTGTTAATTGAAAGAACGGCAGATGGCGTGATGTTCAACGTTGAGGAAGAAAGCATGGCGGATTCTGACACTTGTGAAGATAGAAAAAAAACAATCATAATGATGGCAAGGAGACTCCAGGAGGAAGATAATTGGACAAGGATGTGATGGTGAAGAATGAAGTAGCAGTGTAGACTGGATGACGGGAGAATGAGAGAAATATGAGGTGCGCGCTGATTAAACAGGTAACACGTCATACATAGGGTCAATGAACACTTTTTCTTTTTAAACCAAGCGACATAGATTCCTCCCTGTAATTAAGCTTGCCGGGAGGAGCAATCGCCCAGACCAATGGCTTCCCCGACCTGCTCGCTCCAGCCTCATCCCAACCACTAACCCGCCCTTGGACCTAACTTTATCGGCAGACCAGAATGTCCGTAGTGGAACGAGTCTTCTGATTGGTTAATCACCTGTGCATGCGCAGTAGTGAAACGTGGGACTTAGTTTTTTTTTTCTCCTCCCAGGCCTCAGACAGAGCGCCATCTATGAGAAAATAGCCGCTACTTCTTAATGCATTATGAAATAGTGTACACATGATTCACTCTTATACGACTGTGTTAAACGTGATCTGTTAATGTAGAGGTCAGAGAGTTTGACTCATGATCGTGAGTGCAGTGGTTCGAATCCACGTTGGGTAAGGAATTTTTACTCTGAAGATATCAAAAGACTTGTGTTAATTGAAAGAACGGCAGATGGCGTGATGTTCAACGTTGAGGAAGAAAGCATGGCGGATTCTGATACTTGTGAAGATAGAAAAAGATACGAATCATAATGACGGCAAGGAGACTCCAGGAGGAAGATATTTGGACAAGGATGTGATGGTGAAGAATGAAGTAGCAGTGTAGACTGGATGATGGGAGAATGAGAGAAATATGTGGTGCGCGCTGATTAAACAGGTAACACGTCATACATAGGGTCAATGAACTCTTTTCCTTTTTAAACCAAGCGACATAGAGTCCTCCCTGTAATTAAGCTTGGCGGGAGGAGCGCTCGCCCAGACCAATGGCTTCCCCGACCTGCTCGTTCCGGCATCATCCCAACCACTCACCCGTTCTTGGCCCTAACGTTATCGGCAGACCAGAATGCCCGTGGTTGAGCGAGTCTTCTGATTGGTTAATCACCTGTGCATGCGCAGTAGTGAAACGTGGGACTTAGTTTTTTTTTCTTCTCCCAGGCCTCAGACAGAGCGCCATCTATGAGAAAATAGCCGCTACTTCTTAATGAAATACGAAATAGTGTACACATGATTCAGTCTTATACGACTGTGTTAAACGTGATCTATTATTATAGAGGTCAGAGAGGTTGACTCATGATCGTTAGTGCAGTGGTTCGAATCCACATTGGGTAAGGAATTTTTACTCTGAAGATATCAAAAGACTTGTGTTAATTGAAGGAACGGCAGATGGCGTGATGTTCAACGTTGAGGAAGAAAGCATGGCGGATTCTGACACTTGTGAAGATAGAAAAAGATACGAATCATAATGATGGCAAGGAGACTCCAGGAGGAAGATATTTGGACAAGGATGTGATGGTGAAGAATGAAGTAGCAGTGTAGACTGGATGATGGGAGAATGAGAGAAACATGTGATGCGCGCTGATTAAACAGGTAACGCGTCATACATAGGGTCAATGAACTCTTTTCCTTTTTAAACCAAGCGACATAGAGTCCTCCCTGTAATTAAGCTTGCCGGGAGGAACGCTCGCCCAGACCAATGGCTTCCCCGACCTGCTCGTTCGGGCATCATCCCAACCACTAACCCGCCCTTGGCCCTAACATTATCGGCAGACCAGAATGCCCGTAGTTGAGCGAGTCTTCTGATTGGTTAATCACCTGTGCATGCGCAGTAGTGAAACGTGGGACTTAGTTTTTTTTTTCTCCTCCCAGGCCTCAGACAGAGCGCCATCTATGAGAAAATAGCCGCTACTTCTTAATGCATTACGAAATAGTGTACACATGATTCACTCTTATACGACTGGGTTAAACGTGATCTGTTAGTATAGAGGTCAGAGAGTTGGACTCATGATCGTTAGTGCAGTGGTTCGAATCCACGTTGGGTAAGGAATTTTTACTCTGAAGATATCAAAAGACTTGTGTTAATTGAAAGAACGGCAGATGGCGTAACGTTCAACGTTGAGGAAGAAAGCATGGCGGATTCTGACACTTGTGAAGATAGAAAAAAAAACAATCATAATGACGGCAAGGAGACTCCAGGAGGAAGATAATTGGACAAGGATGTGATGGTGAAGAATGAAGTAGTAGTGTAGACTGGATGACGGGAGAATGAGAGAAATATGAGGTGCGCGCTGATTAAACAGGTAACACGTCATACATAGGGTCAATGAACTCTTTTTCTTTTTAAACCAAGCGACATAGAGTCCTCCCTGTAATTAAGCTTGCCGGGAGGAGCGCTCGCCCAGACCAATGGCTACCCCGACCTGCTCGTTCCGGCATCATCCCAACCACTAACCCGCCCTTGGTCCTAACTTTATCGGCAGACCAGAATGCCCGTAGTTGAGCGAGTCTTCTGATTGGTTAATCACCTGTGCATGCGCAGTAGTGAAACGTGGGACTTAGTTTTTTTTCTCCTCCCAGGCCTCAGACAGAGCGCCATCTATGAGAAAATAGCCGCTACTTCTTAATGCATTACGAAATAGTGTACACATGATTCACTCTTATACGACTGTGTTAAACGTGATCTGTTGGTATAGAGGTCAGAGAGTTGGACTCATGATCGTTAGTGCAGTGGTTCGAATCCACGTTGGGTAAGGATTTTTTACTCTGAAGATATCAAAAGACTTGTGTTAATTGAAAGAACGGCAGATGGCGTAACGTTCAACATTGAGGAAGAAAGCATGGCGGATCCTGACACTTGTGAAGATAGAAAAAGATACGAATCATAATGACGGCAAGGAGACTCCAGGAGGAAGATATTTGGACAAGGATGTGATGGTGAAGAATGACGTTGCAGTGTAGACTGGATGATGGGAGAATGAGAGAAAAATGTGGTGCGCGCTGATTAAACAGGTAACACGTCATTCATAGGGTCAATGAACTCTTTTCCTTTTTAAACCAAGCGACATAGAGTCCTCACTGTAATTAAGCTTGCCGGGAGGAGCACTCGCCCAGGCCAATGCCTTCCCCCACCTGCTCGTTCCGGCATCATCCCAACCACTAACCCTCCCTTGGCCCTAAATGTATCGGCAGACCAGAATGCCCGTAGTTGAGCGAGTCTTCTGATTGGTTCATCACCTGTGCATGCGCAGTAGTGAAACGTGGGACTTATTTTTTTTTCTCCTCCCAGGCCTCAGACAGAGCGCCATCTATGAGAAAATAGATGATGATGATAATTGTTGTTTTAAGGGACCTAACATCGAGGTTATCGCCCCCTTGAAAAAATAGCCGCTACTTCTTAATGCATTATGAAATAGTGTACTTTATGACTCACTCTTATACGACTGTGTTAAACGTGATCTGTTAGTAAGAGGTCAGTGCTCATGATCGTTAGTGCAGTGGTTCGATCCACGCTGGGTAAGGAATATTTACTCTGAAGATATCAAAAGACTTGTGTTAATTGAAAGAACGGCAGATGGCGTAACGTTCAACGTTGAGGAAGAAAGCATGGCGGATTCTGACACTTGTGAAGATAGAAAAAAAAACAATCATAATGATGGCAAGGAGACTCCAGGAGGAAGATAATTGGACAAGGATGTGATGGTGAAGAATGAAGTAGCAGTGTAGACTGGATGACGGGAGAATGAGAGAAATATGAGGTGCACGCTGATTAAACAGGTAACACGTCATACATAGGGTCAATGAACTCTTTTTCTTTTTAAACCAAGCGACATAGAGTCCTCCCTGTAATTAAGCTTGCCGGGAGGAGCGCTCGCCCAGACCAATGGCTTCCCCGACCTGCTCGTTCCGGCATCATCCCAACCACTAACGCGCCCTTGGCCCTAACTGTATCGGCAGACCAGAATGCCCGTAGTTGAGCGAGTCTTCTGATTGGTTCATCACCTGTGCATGCGCAGTAGTGAAACGTGGGACTTAGTTTTTTTTCTCCTCCCAGGCCTCAGACAGAGCGCCATCTATGAGAAAATAGCCGCTACTTCTTAATGCATTACGAAATAGTGTACACATGATTCACTCTTATACGACTGTGTTGAACGTGGTCTGTTAGTATAGAGGTCAGAGAGGTTGACTCATGATCGTTAGTGCAGTGGTTCGAATCCATGTTGGGTAAGGAATTTTTACTCTGAAGATATCAAAAGACTTGTGTTATTTGAAGGAACGGCAGATGGCGTGATGTTCAACGTTGAGGAAGAAAGCATGGCGGATTCTGACACTTGTGAAGATAGAAAAAAATACGAATCATAATGACGGCAAGGAGACTCCAGGAGGAAGATAATTGGACAAGGATGTGATGGTGAAGAATGAAGTAGCAGTGTAGACTGGATGATGGGAGAATGAGAGAAATAGGTGGTGCGCGCTGATTAAACAGGTAACACGTCATACATAGGCTCAATGAAACCTTTTCCTTTTTAAACCAAGCGACATAGAGTCCTCCCTGTAATTAAGCTTGCCGGGAGGAGCGCTCGCCCAGACCAATGGCTTCCCCGACCTGCTCGCTCCGGGCTCATCCCAACCACTAACCCGCCCTTGGACCTAACTATATCGGCAGACCAGAATGCCCGTAGTGGAACGAGTCTTCTGATTGGTTAATCACCTGTGCATGCGCAATAGTGAAACGTGGGACTTAGTTTTTTTTTCTCCTCCCAGGCCTCAGACAGAGCGCCATCTATGAGAAAATAGCCGCTACTTCCTAATGCATTATGAAATAGTGTATACATGATTCACTCTTATACGACTGTGTAAAACGTGATCTGTTAGTATAGAGGTCAGAGAGTTTGACTCATGATCGTTAGTGCAGTGGTTCGAATCCACGTTGGTTAAGGAATTTTTACTCTGAAGATATCAAAAGACTTGTGTTAATTGAAAGAACGGCAGATGGCGTTATGTTCAACGTTGAGGAAGAAAGCATGGCGGATTCTGACACTTGTGAAGATAGGAAAAGATACGAATCATAAAGACGGCAAGGAGACTCCAGGAGGAAGATATTTGGACAAGGATGTGATGGTGAAGAATGAAGTGGCAGTGTTGTCTGGATGATGGGAGAATGAGAGAAATATGTGGTGCGCGCTGATTAAACAGGTAACACGTCATACATAGGGTCAATGAACTCTTTTCCTTTTTAAAACAAGCGACATAGAGTCCTCCCTGTAATTAAGCTTGCCGAGAGGAGCACTCGCCCAGACCAATGGCTTCTCCGACCTGCTCGTTCCGGCATCATCCCAACCACTCACGCGCTCTTGACCCTAACGTTATCGGCAGACCAGAATGCCCGTGGTTGAGCGAGTCTTCTGATTGGTTAATCACCTATGCATGCGCAGTAGCGAAACGTGGGACTTAGTTTTTTTTCTCCTCCCAGGCCTCAGACAGAGCGCCATCTATGAGAAAATAGCCGCTACTTCTTAATGCATTACGAAATAGTGTACACATGATTCACTCTTATACGACTGTGTTGAACGTGATCTGTTAGTATAGAGGTCAGAGACGTTGACTCATGATCGTTAGTGCCGTGGTTCGATCCACGTTGGGTAAGGAATTTTTACTCTGAAGATATCAAAAGACTTGTGTTAATTGAAAGAACGGCAGATGGCGTAATGTTCAACGTTGAGGAAGAAAGCATGGCGGATTCTGACACTTGTGAAGATAGAAAAAGATACGAATCATAATGACGGCAAGGAGACTCCAGGAGGAAGATATTTGGACAAGGATGTGATGGTGAAGAATGAAGTAGCAGTGTAGACTGGATGATGGGAGAATGAGAGAAACATGTGGTGCGCGCTGATTAAACAGGTAACACGTCATACATAGGGTCAATGAACTCTTTTCCTTTTTAAACCAAGCGACATAGAGTCCTCCCTGTAATTAAGCTTGCAAGGAGGAGCACTCGCCCAGGCCAATGGCTTCCCCCACCTGCTCGTTCCGGCATCATCCCAACCACTAACCCGCCATTGGCCCTAACGTTATCGGCAGACCAGAATGCCCGTGGTTGAGCGAGTCTTCTGATTGGTTAATCACCTGTGCATGCGCAGTAGTGAAAAGTGGGACTTAGTTTTTTTTTCTTCCGAGGCCTCAGACAGAGCGCCATCTATGAGAAAATAGCCGCTACTTCTTAATGCATTACGAAATAGTGTAAACATGATTCACTCTTATACGACTGTGTTAAACGTGATCTGTTAGTATAGAGGTCAGAGAGGTTGACTCATGATCGTTAGTGCAGTGGTTCGAATCCACGTTGGGTGGGGAATTATTACTCTGAAGATATCAAAAGACTTGTGTTAATTGAAAGAACGGCAGATGGCGTGATGTTCAACGTTGAGCAAGAAAGAAGGCGGATTCTGTCACTTGTGAAGATAGAGAAAAAATCAATTATAATGACGGCAAGGAAACTCCAGGAGGAAGATAATTGGACAAGGATGTGATGGTGAAGAATGAAGTAGCAGTGTAGCCTGGATGATGGGAGAATGAGAGAAATATAAGGTGCGCGCTGATTAAACAGGTAACACGCCATACACAGGGTGAATCAACTCTTTTCCTTTTTGAACCAATCGACATAGAGTCCCCCCTGTAATTAAGCATGCCGGGAGGAGCGCTCGCCCCGGCCAATGGCTTCCCCGACCTGCTCGTTCCGGCATCATCCCAACCACTAACCCGCTCTTCGCCCTAACGTTATCGGCAGACCAGAATGCCCGTGGTTGAGCGAGTCTTCTGATTGGTTAATCACCTGTGCATGCGCAGTAGTGAAACGTGGGACTTAGTTTTTTTCTCCTCCCAGGCCTCAGACAGAGCGCCATCTATGAGAAAATAGCCGCTACTTCTTAATGCAATACGAAATAGTGTACACATGATTCACTCTTATACGACTGTGTTAAACGTGATCTGTTAGTATAGAGGTCAGAGAGGTTGACTCATGATCGTTAGTGCAGTGGTTCGAATCCATGTTGGGTAAGGAATTTTTACTCTGAAGATATCAAAAGACTTGTGTTAATTGAAGGAACGGCAGATGGCGTGATGTTCAACGTTGAGGAAGAAAGCATGGCGGATTCTGACACTTGTGAAGATAGAAAAAAATACGAATCATAATGACGGCAAGGAGACTCCAGGAGGAAGATAATTGGACAAGGATGTGATGGTGAAGAATGAAGTAGCAGTGTAGACTGGATGATGGGAGAATGAGAGAAATAGGTGGTGCGCGCTGATTAAACAGGTAACATGTCATACATAGGGTCAATGAACCCTTTTCCTTTTTAAACCAAGCGACATAGAGTCCTCCCTGTAATTAAGCTTGCCGGGAGGAGCACTCGCCCAGACCAATGGCTTCCCCGACCTGCTCGCTCCAGCCTAATCCCAACCACTAACCCGCCCTTGGACCTAACTTTATCGGCAGACCAGAATGTCCGTAGTGGAACGAGTCTTCTGATTGGTTAATCACCTGTGCATGCGCAGTAGTGAAACGTGGGACTTAGTTTTTTTTCTCCTCCCAGGCCTCAGACAGAGCGCCATCTATGAGAAAATAGCCGCTACTCCTTAATGCATTATGAAATAGTGTACACATGATTCACTCTTATACGACTGTGTTAAACGTGATCTGTTAGTGTAGAGGTCAGAGAGTTTGACTCATGATCGTGAGTGCAGTGGTTCGAATCCACGTTGGGTAAGGAATTTTTACTCTGAACATATCAAAAACTTGTGTTAATTGAAAGAACGGCAGATGGCGTGATGTTCAACGTTGAGGAAGAAAGCATGGCGGATTCTGGCACTTGTGAAGATAGAAAAAGATACGAATCATAATGACGGCAAGGAGACTCCAGGAGGAAGATAATTGGGCAAGGATGTGATGGTGAAGAATGAAGTAGCAGTGTAAACTGGATGATGGGAGAATGAGAGAAATATGTGGTGCTTGCTGATTAAACAGGTAACACGTCATACATAGGGTCAACGAACTCTTTTCCTTTTTAAACCAAGCGACATAGAGTCCTCCCTGTAATTAAGCTTGGCGGGAGGAGTGCTCGCCCAGACCAATGGCTTCCCCGACCTGCTCGTTCCGGCATCATCCCAACCACTCACCCGTTCTTGGCCCTAACGTTATCGGCAGACCAGAATGCCCGTGGTTGAGCGAGTCTTCTGATTGGTTAATCACCTGTGCATGCGCAGTAGTGAAACGTGGGACTTAGTTTTTTTTTCTCCTCCCAGGCCTCCGACAGACCGCCATCTATGAGAAAATAGCCGCTACTTCTTAATGCAATACGAAATAGTGTACACATGATTCAGTCTTATACGACTGTGTTAAACGTGATCTGTTATTATAGGGGTCAGAGAGGTTGACTCATGATCTTTAGTGCAGTGGTTCGAATCCACGTTGGGTAAGGAATTTTTACTCTGAAGATATCAAAAGACTTGTGTTAATTGAAGGAACGGCAGATGGCGTGATGTTCAACGTTGAGGAAGAAAGCATGGCGGATTCTGACACTTGTGAAGATAGAAAAAAATGCGAATCATAATGACGGCAAGGAGACTCCAGGAGGAAGATAATTGGACAAGGATGTGATGGTGAAGAATGAAGTAGCAGTGTAGACTGGATGATGGGAGAATGAGAGAAATAGGTGGTGCGCGCTGATTAAACAGGTAACATGTCATACATAGGGTCAATGAACTCTTTTCCTTTTTAAAACAAGCGACATAGAGTCCTCCCTGTAATTAAGCTTGCCGGGAGGAGCAATCGCCCAGACCAATGGCTTCCCCGACCTGCTCGCTCCAGCCTCATCCCAACCACTAACCCGCCCTTGGACCTAACTTTATCGGCAGACCAGAATGTCCGTAGTGGAACGAGTCTTCTGATTGGTTAATCACCTGTGCATGCGCAGTAGTGAAACGTGGGACTTAGTTTTTTTTTCTCCTCCCAGGCCTCAGACAGAGCGCCATCTATGAGAAAATAGCCGCTACTTCTTAATGCATTATGAAATAGTGTACACATGATTCACTCTTATACGACTGTGTTAAACGTGATCTGTTAATGTAGAGGTCAGAGAGTTTGACTCATGATCGTGAGTGCAGTGGTTCGAATCCACGTTGGGTAAGGAATTTTTACTCTGAAGATATCAAAAGACTTGTGTTAATTGAAAGAACGGCAGATGGCGTGATGTTCAACGTTGAGGAAGAAAGCATGGCGGATTCTGACACTTGTGAAGATAGAAAAAGATACGAATCATAATGACGGCAAGGAGACTCCAGGAGGAAGATATTTGGACAAGGATGTGATGGTGAAGAATGAAGTAGCAGTGCAGACTGGATGATGGGAGAATGAGAGAAATATGTGGTGCGCGCTGATTAAACAGGTAACACGTCATACATAGGGTCAATGAACTCTTTTCCTTTTTAAACCAAGCGACATAGAGTCCTCCCTGTAATTAAGATTGGCGGGAGGAGCGCTCGCCCAGACCAATGGCTTCCCCGACCTGCTCGTTCCGGCATCATCCCAACCACTCACCCGTTCTTGGCCCTAACGTTATCGGCAGACCAGAATGCCCGTGGTTGAGCGAGTCTTCTGATTGGTTAATCACCTGTGCATGCGCAGTAGTGAAACGTGGGACTTAGTTTTTTTTTTTCTTCTCCCAGGCCTCAGACAGAGCGCCATCTATGAGAAAATAGCCGCTACTTCTTAATGCAATACGAAATAGTGTACACATGATTCAGTCTTATACGACTGTGTTAAACGTGATCTATTATTATAGAGGTCAGAGAGGTTGACTCATGATCGTTAGTGCAGTGGTTCGAATCCACGTTGGGTAAGGAATTTTTACTCTGAAGATATCAAAAGACTTGTGTTAATTGAAGGAACGGCAGATGGCGTGATGTTCAACGTTGAGGACGAAAGCATGGCGGATTCTGACACTTGTGAAGATAGAAAAAGATACGAATCATAATGATGGCAAGGAGACTCCAGGAGGAAGATATTTGGACAAGGATGTGATGGTGAAGAATGAAGTAGCAGTGTAGACTGGATGATGGGAGAATGAGAGAAACATGTGATGCGCGCTGATTAAACAGGTAACGCGTCATACATAGGGGCAATGAACTCTTTTCCTTTTTAAACCAAGCGACATAGAGTCCTCCCTGTAATTAAGCTTGCCGGGAGGAACGCTCGCCCAGACCAATGGCTTCCCCGACCTGCTCGTTCCGGCATCATCCCAACCACTAACCCGCCCTTGGCCCTAACTTTATCGGCAGACCAGAATGCCCGTAGTTGAGCGAGTCTTCTGATTGGTTAATCACCTGTGCATGCGCAGTAGTGAAACGTGGGACTTAGTTTTTTTTCTCCTCCCAGGCCTCAGACAAGCGCCATCTAAGAGAAAATAGCCGCTACTTCTTAATGCATTACGAAATAGTGTACACATGATTCACTCTTATACGACTGGGTTAAACGTGATCTGTTAGTATAGAGGTCAGAGAGTTGGACTCATGATCGTTAGTGCAGTGGTTCGAATCCACGTTGGGTAAGGAATTTTTACTCTGAAGATATCAAAAGACTTTTGTTAATTGAAAGAACGGCAGATGGCGTAACGTTCAACGTTGAGGAAGAAAGCATGGCGGATTCTGACACTTGTGAAGATAGAAAAAAAAACCAATCATAATGACGGCAAGGAGACTCCAGGAGGAAGATAATTGGACAAGGATGTGATGGTGAAGAATGAAGTAGTAGTGTAGACTGGATGACGGGAGAATGAGAGAAATATGAAGTGCGCGCTGATTAAACAGGTAACACGTCATACATAGGGTCAATGAACTCTTTTTCTTTTTAAACCAAGCGACATAGAGTCCTCCCTGTAATTAAGCTTGCCGGGAGGAGCGCTCGCCCAGACCAATGGCTTCCCCGACCTGCTCGTTCCGGCATCATCCCAACCACTAACCCGCCCTTGGTCCTAACTTTATCGGCAGACCAGAATGCCCGTAGTTGAGCGAGTCTTCTGATTGGTTAATCACCTGTGCATGCGCAGTAGTGAAACGTGGGACTTAGTTTTTTTTTCTCCTCCCAGGCCTCAGACAGAGCGCCATCTATGAGAAAATAGCCGCTACTTCTTAATGCATTACGAAATAGTGTACACATGATTCACTCTTATACGGCTGTGTTAAACGTGATCTGTTGGTATAGAGGTCAGAGAGTTGGACTCATGATCGTTAGTGCAGTGGTTAGAATCCACGTTGGGTAAGGATTTTTTACTCTGAAGATAACAAAAGACTTGTGTTAATTGAAAGAACGGCAGATGGCGTAACGTTCAACGTTGAGGAAGAAAGCATGGCGGATTCTGACACTTGTGAAGATAGAAAAAGATACGAATCATAATGACGGCAAGGAGACTCCAGGAGGAAGATATTTGGACAAGGATGTGATGGTGAAGAATGACGTTGCAGTGTAGACTGGATGATGGGAGAATGAGAGAAAAATGTGGTGCGCGCTGATTAAACAGGTAACACGTCATTCATAGGGTCAATGAACTCTTTTCCTTTTTAAACCAAGCGACATAGAGTCCTCACTGTAATTAAGCTTGCCGGGAGGAGCACTCGCCCAGGCCAATGGCTTCCCCCACCTGCTCGTTCCGGCATCATCCCAACCACTAACCCTCCCTTGGCCCTAAATGTATCGGCAGACCAGAATGCCCGTAGTTGAGCGAGTCTTCTGATTGGTTCATCACCTGTGCATGCGCAGTAGTGAAACGTGGGACTTATTTTTTTTTCTCCTCCCAGGCCTCAGACAGAGCGCCATCTATGAGAAAATAGATGATGATGATAATTGTTGTTTTAAGGGACCTAACATCGAGGTTATCGCCCCCTTGAAAAAATAGCCGCTACTTCTTAAAGCATTATGAAATAGTGTACTTTATGACTCACTCTTATACGACTGTGTTAAACGTGATCTGTTAGTAAGAGGTCAGTGCTCATGATCGTTAGTGCAGTGGTTCGATCCACGCTGGGTAAGGAATATTTACTCTGAAGATATCAAAAGACTTGTGTTAATTGAAAGAACGGCAGATGGCGTAACGTTCAACGTTGAGGAAGAAAGCATGGCGGATTCTGACACTTGTGAAGATAGAAAAAAAACAATCATAATGATGGCAAGGAGACTCCAGGAGGAAGATAATTGGACAAGGATGTGATGGTGAAGAATGAAGTAGCAGTGTAGACTGGATGACGGGAGAATGAGAGAAATATGAGGTGCGCGCTGATTAAACAGGTAACACGTCATACATAGGGTCAATGAACTCTTTTTCTTTTTAAACCAAGCGACATAGAGTCCTCCCTGTAATTAAGCTTGCCGGGAGGAGCGCTCGCCCAGACCAATGGCTTCCCCGACCTGCTCGTTCCGGCATCATCCCAACCACTAACCCGCCCTCGGCCCTAACCTGATCGGCAGACCAGAATGCCCGTAGTTGAGCGAGTCTTCTGATTGGTTAATCACCTGTGCATGCGCAGTAGTGAAACGTGGGACTTAGTTTTTTTTTCTCCTCCCAGGCCTCAAACAGAGCGCCATCTATGAGAAAATAGCCGCTACTTCTTAATGCATTACGAAATAGTGTACACATGATTCACTCTTATACGACTGTGTAAAACGTGATCTGTTAGTATAGAGGTCAGAGAGTTGGACTGATGATCGTTAGTGCAGTGGTTCGAATCCATGTTGGGTAAGGAATTTTTACTCTGAAGATATCAAAAGACTTGTGTTAATTGAAAGAACGGCAGATGGCGTAACGTTCAACGTTGAGGAAGAAAGCATGGCGGATTCTGACACTTGTGAAGATAGAAAAAGATACGAATCATAATGACGGCAAGGAGACTCCAGGAGGAAGATATTTGGACAAGGATGTGATGGTGAAGAATGAAGTAGCAGTGTAGACTGGATGATGGGAGAATGAGAGAAACATGTGGTGCGCGCTGATTAAACAGGTAACACGTCATACATAGGGTCAATGAACTCTTTTCCTTTTTAAACCAAGCGACATACAGTCCTCCCTGTAATTAAGCTTGCCGGGAGGAGCACTCGCCCAGGCCAATGGCTTCCCCCACCTGCTCGTTCCGGCATCATCCCAACCACTAACGCGCTCTTGTCCCTAACTGTATCGGCAGACCAGAATGCCCGTAGTTGAGCGAGTCTTCTGATTGGTTCATCACCTGTGCATGCGCAGTAGTGAAACGTGGGACTTAGTTTTTTTTCTCCTCCCAGGCCTCAGACAGAGCGCCATCTATGAGAAAATAGCCGCTACTTCTTAATGCATTACGAAATAGTGTACACATGATTCACTCTTATACGACTGTGTTGAACGTGGTCTGTTAATATAGAGGTCAGAGAGGTTGACTCATGATCGTTAGTGCAGTGGTTCGAATCCATGTTGGGTAAGGAATTTTTACTCTGAAGATATCAAAAGACTTGTGTTAATTGAAGGAACGGCAGATGGCGTGATGTTCAACGTTGAGGAAGAAAGCATGGCGGATTCTGACACTTGTGAAGATAGAAAAAAATACGAATCATAATGACGGCAAGGAGACTCCAGGAGGAAGATAATTGGACAAGGATGTGATGGTGAAGAATGAAGTAGCAGTGTAGACTGGATGATGGGAGAATGAGAGAAATAGGTGGTGCGCGCTGATTAAACAGGTAACACGTCATACATAGGCTCAATGAACCCTTTTCCTTTTTAAACCAAGCGACATAGAGTCCTCCCTGTAATTAAGCTTGCCGGGAGGAGCGCTCGCCCAGACCAATGGCTTCCCCGACCTGCTCGCTCCGGGCTCATCCCAACCACTAACCCGCCCTTGGACCTAACTATATCGGCAGACCAGAATGCCCGTAGTGGAACGAGTCTTCTGATTGGTTAATCACCTGTGCATGCGCAATAGTGAAACGTGGGACTTAGTTTTTTTTTCTCCTCCAAGGCCTCAGACAGAGCGCCATCTATGAGAAAATAGCCGCTACTTCCTAATGCATTATGAAATAGTGTATACATGATTCACTCTTATACGACTGTGTAAAACGTGATCTGTTAGTATAGAGGTCAGAGAGTTTGACTCATGAACGTTAGTGCAGTGGTTCGAATCCACGTTGGTTAAGGAATTTTTACTCTGAAGATATCAAAAGACTTGTGTTAATTGAAAGAACGGCAGATGGCGTGATGTTCAACGTTGAGGAAGAAAGCATGGCGGATTCTGACACTTGTGAAGATAGAAAAAGATACGAATCATAATGACGGCAAGGAGACACCAGGAGGAAGATAATTGGACAAGGATGTGATGGTGAAGAATGAAGTAGCAGTGTAGACTGGATGATGGGAGAATGAGAGAAATAGGTGGTGCGCGCTGATTAAACAGGTAACATGTCATACATAGGGTCAATGAACTCTTTTCCTTTTTAAACCAAGCGACATTGAGTCCTCCCTGTAATTAAGCTTGCCGGGAGGAGCGCTCGCCCAGACCAATGGCTTCCCCGACCTGCTCGTTCCGGCATCATCCCAACCACTCACCCGCTCTTGGCCCTAACGTTATCGGCAGACCAGAATGCCCGTCGTTGAGCGAGTCTTCTGATTGGTTAATCACCTGTGCATGCGCAGTAGTGAAACGTGGGACTTATTTTTTTTTCTCCTCCCAGGTCTCAGACAGAGCGCCATCTATGAGAAAATAGCCGCTACTTCTTAATGCATTACGAAATAGTGTACACATGATTCACTCTTATACGACTGTGTTAAACGTGATCTGTTAGTATAGAGGTCAGAGAGGTTGACTCATGATCGTTAGTGCAGTGGTTCGATCCACGTTGGGTAAGGAATTTTTACTCTGAAGATATCAAAAGACTTGTGTTAATTGAAAGAACGGCAGATGGCGTGATGTTCAACGTTGAGGAAGAAAGCATGGCGGATTCTGACACTTGTGAAGATAGAAAAAAATACGAATCATAATGACGGCAAGGAGACTCCAGGAGGAAGATAATTGTACAAGGATGTGATGGTGAAGAATGAAGTAGCAGTGTAGACTGGATGATGGGAGAATGAGAGAAATATGTGGTGCGCGCTGATTAAACAGGTAACACGTCATACATAGGGTCAATGAACTCTTCCTTTTTAAACCAAGCGACATAGAGTCCTCCTTGTAATTAAGCTTGCCGGGTGGAGCGCTCGCCCAGACCTATGGCTTCCCCGACCTGCTCGTTCCGGCATCATCCCAACCACTAACCCGCCCTTGGCCCTAACTTCATCGACAGACCAGAATGCCCGTAGTTGAGCGAGTCTTCTGATTGGTTAATCACCTGTGCATGCGCAGTAGTGAAACGTGGGACTTAGTTTTTTTTTCTCCTCCCAGGCCTCAGACAGAGCGCCATCTATGAGAAAATAGCCGCTACTTCTTAATGCATTACGAAATAGTGTACACATGATTCACTCTTATACGACTGTGTTAAACGTGATCTGTTAGTATAGAGGTCAGAGAGTTTGACTCATGATCGTTAGTGCAGTGGTTCGAATCCACGTTGGTTAAGGAATTTTTACTCTGAAGATATCAAAAGACTTGTGTTAATTGAAAGAATGGCAGATGGCGTAACGTTCAACGTTGAGGAAGAAAGCATGGCGGATTCTGACACTTGTGAAGATAGAAAAAGATACGAATCATAATGACGGCAAGGAGACTCCAGGAGGAAGATATTTGGACAAGGATGTGATGGTGAAGAATGAAGTAGCAGTGTAGACTGGATGATGGGAGAATGAGAGAAACATGTGGTGCGCGCTGATTAAACAGGTAACACGTCATACATAGGGTCAATGAACTCTTTTCCTTTTTAAACCAAGCGACATACAGTCCTCCCTGTAATTAAGCTTGCCGGGAGGAACACTCGCCCAGGCCAATGGCTTCCCCCACCTGCTCGTTCCGGCATCATCCCAACCACTAACGCGCTCTTGTCCCTAACTGTATCGGCAGACCAGAATGCCCGTAGTTGAGCGAGTCTTCTGATTGGTTCATCACCTGTGCATGCGCAGTAGTGAAACGTGGGACTTAGTTTTTTTTCTCCTCCCAGGCCTCAGACAGAGCGCCATCTATGAGAAAATAGCCGCTACTTCTTAATGCATTACGAAATAGTGTACACATGATTCACTCTTATACGACTGTGTTGAACGTGGTCTGTTAGTATAGAGGTCAGAGAGGTTGACTCATGATCGTTAGTGCAGTGGTTCGAATCCATGTTGGGTAAGGAATTTTTACTCTGAAGATATCAAAAGACTTGTGTTAATTGAAGGAACGGCAGATGGCGTGATGTTCAACGTTGAGGAAGAAAGCATGGCGGATTCTGACACTTGTGAAGATAGAAAAAAATACGAATCATAATGACGGCAAGGAGACTCCAGGAGGAAGATAATTGGACAAGGATGTGATGGTGAAGAATGAAGTAGCAGTGTAGACTGGATGATGGGAGAATGAGAGAAATAGGTGGTGCGCGCTGATTAAACAGGTAACACGTCATACATAGGCTCAATGAACCCTTTTCCTTTTTAAACCAAGCGACATAGAGTCCTCCCTGTAATTAAGCTTGCCGGGAGGAGCGCTCGCCCAGACCAATGGCTTCCCCGACCTGCTCGCTCCGGGCTCATCCCAACCACTAACCCGCCCTTGGACCTAACTATATCGGCAGACCAGAATGCCCGTAGTGGAACGAGTCTTCTGATTGGTTAATCACCTGTGCATGCACAATAGTGAAACGTGGGACTTAGTTTTTTTTTCTCCTCCAAGGCCTCAGACAGAGCGCCATCTATGAGAAAATAGCCGCTACTTCCTAATGCATTATGAAATAGTGTATACATGATTCACTCTTATACGACTGTGTAAAACGTGATCTGTTAGTATAGAGGTCAGAGAGTTTGACTCATGAACGTTAGTGCAGTGGTTCGAAACCACGTTGGTTAAGGAATTTTTACTCTGAAGATATCAAAAGACTTGTGTTAATTGAAAGAACGGCAGATGGCGTGATGTTCAACGTTGAGGAAGAAAGCATGGCGGATTCTGACACTTGTGAAGATAGAAAAAGATACGAATCATAATGACGGCAAGGAGACACCAGGAGGAAGATAATTGGACAAGGATGTGATGGTGAAGAATGAAGTAGCAGTGTAGACTGGATGATGGGAGAATGAGAGAAATAGGTGGTGCGCGCTGATTAAACAGGTAACATGTCATACATAGGGTCAATGAACTCTTTTCCTTTTTAAACCAAGCGACATTGAGTCCTCCCTGTAATTAAGCTTGCCGGGAGGAGCGCTCGCCCAGACCAATGGCTTCCCCGACCTGCTCGTTCCGGCATCATCCCAACCACTCACCCGCTCTTGGCCCTAACGTTATCGGCAGACCAGAATGCCCGTCGTTGAGCGAGTCTTCTGATTGGTTAATCACCTGTGCATGCGCAGTAGTGAAACGTGGGACTTAGTTTTTTTTTCTCCTCCCAGGCCTCAGACAGAGCGCCATCTATGAGAAAATAGCCGCTACTTCTTAATGCATTACGAAATAGTGTACACATGATTCACTCTTATACGACTGTGTTAAACGTGATCTGTTAGTATAGAGGTCAGAGAGTTTGACTCATGATCGTTAGTGCAGTGGTTCGAATCCACGTTGGGTAAGGAATTTTTACTCTAAAGATATCAAAATACCTGTGTTAATTGAAAGAACGGCAGATGGCGTAATGTTCAACGTTGAGGAAGAAAGCATGGCGGATTCTGACACTTGTGAAGATAGAAAAAGATACGAATCATAATGACGGCAAGGAGACTCCAGGAGGACGATATTTGGACAAGGATGTGATGGTGAAGAATGAAGTAGCAGTGTAGACTGGATGATGGGAGAATGAGAGAAACATGTGGTGCGCGCTGATTAAACAGGTAACACGTCATACATAGGGTCAATGAACTCTTTTCCTTTTTAAACCAAGCGACATAGAGTCCTCCCTGTAATTAAGCTTGCCGGGAGGAGCACTCGCCCAGGCCAATGGCTTCCCCCACCTGCTCGTTCCGGCATCATCCCAACCACTAACCCGCCCTTGGCCCTAACTGTATCGGCAGACCAGAATGCCCGTAGTTGAGCGAGTCTTCTGATTGGTTCATCACCTGTGCATGCGCAGTAGTGAAACGTGGGACTTAGTTTTTTTTTTCTTCCGAGAAAATAGCCGCTACTTCTTAATGAATTACGAAATAGTGTAAACATGATTCACTCTTATACGACCGTGTTAAACGTGATCTGTTAGTATAGAGGTCAGAGAGGTTGACTCATGATCGTTAGTGCAGTGGTTCGAATCCACGTTGGGTGGGGAATTATTACTCTGAAGATATCAAAAGACTTGTGTTAATTGAAAGAACGGCAGAAGGCATGATGTTCAACGTTGAGCAAGAAAGAAGGCGGATTCTGTCACTTGTGATGATAGAGAAAAAATCAATTATAATGACGGCAAGGAGACTCCAGGAGGAAGATAATTGGACAAGGATGTGATGGTGACGAATGAAGTAGCAGTGTAGCCTGGATGATGGGAGAATGAGAAAAATATAAGGTGCGCGCTGATTAAACAGGTAACACGCCATACACAGGGGGAATCAACTCTTTTCCTTTTTGAACCAATCGACATAGAGTCCCCCCTGTAATTAAGCATGCTGGGAGGAGCGCTCGCCCAGGCCAATGGCTTCCCCGACCTGCTCGTTCCGGCATCATCCCAACCACTAACCCGCTCTTCGCCCTAACGTTATCGGCAGACCAGAATGCCCGTGGTTGAGCGAGTCTTCTGATTGGTTAATCACCTGTGCATGCGCAGTAGTGAAACGTGGGACTTAGTTTTTTTTTCTCCTCCCAGGCCTCAGACAGAGCGCCATCTATGAAAAAATAGCCGCTACTTCTTAATGCATTATGAAATAGTGTACACATGATTCACTCTTATACGACTGTGTTAAACGTGATCTGTTAGTGTAGAGGTCAGAGAGTTTGACTCATGATCGTGAGTGCAGTGGTTCGAATCCACGTTGGGTAAGGAATTTTTACTCTGAAGATATCAAAAGACTTTTGTTAATTGAAAGAACGGCAGATGGCGTAACGTTCAACGTTGAGGAAGAAAGCATGGCGGATTCTGACACTTGTGAAGATAGAAAAAAAAACAATCATAATGACGGCAAGGAGACTCCAGGAGGAAGATAATTGGACAAGGATGTTAAGGTGAAGAATGAAGTAGTAGTGTAGACTGGATGACGGGAGAATGAGAGAAATATGAGGTGCGCGCTGATTAAACAGGTAACACGTCATACATAGGGTCAATGAACTCTTTTTCTTTTTAAACCAAGCGACATAGAGTCCTCCCTGTAATTAAGCTTGCTGGGAGGAGCGCTCGCCCAGACCAATGGCTTCCCCGACCTGCTCGTTCCGGCATCATCCCAACCACTAACCCGCCCTTGGCCCTAACTTTATCGGCAGACCAGAATGCCCATAGTTGAGCGAGTCTTCTGATTGGTTAAACACCTGTGCATGCGCAGTAGTGAAACGTGGGACTTAGTTTTTTTTTCTCCTCCCAGGCCTCAGACAGAGCGCCATCTATGAGAAAATAGCCGCTACTTCTTAATGCATTACGAAATAGTGTACACATGATTCACTCTTATACGACTGTGTTGAACGTGGTCTGTTAGTATAGATGTCAGAGAGGTTGACTCATGATCGTTAGTGCAGTGGTTCGAATCCATGTTGGGTAAGGAATTTTTACTCTGAAGATATCAAAAGACTTGTGTTATTTGAAGGAACGGCAGATGGCGTGATGTTCAACGTTGAGGAAGAAAGCATGGCGGATTCTGACACTTGTGAAGATAGAAAAAAATACGAATCATAATGACGGCAAGGAGACTCCAGGAGGAAGATAATTGGACAAGGATGTGATGGTGAAGAATGAAGTAGCAGTGTAGACTGGATGATGGGAGAATGAGAGAAATAGGTGGTGCGCGCTGATTAAACAGGTAACACGTCATACATAGGCTCAATGAAACCTTTTCCTTTTTAAACCAAGCGACATAGAGTCCTCCCTGTAATTAAGCTTGCCGGGAGGAGCGCTCGCCCAGACCAATGGCTTCCCCGACCTGCTCGCTCCGGGCTCATCCCAACCACTAACCCGCCCTTGGACCTAACTATATCGGCAGACCAGAATGCCCGTAGTGGAACGAGTCTTCTGATTGGTTAATCACCTGTGCATGCGCAATAGTGAATCTGGGACTTAGTTTTTTTTTCTCCTCCCAGGCCTCAGACAGAGCGCCATCTATGAGAAAATAGCCGCTACTTCCTAATGCATTATGAAATAGTGTATACATGATTCACTCTTATACGACTGTGTTAAACGTGATCTGTTAGTATAGAGGTCAGAGAGTTTGACTCATGATCGTTAGTGCAGTGGTTCGAATCCACGTTGGGTAAGGAATTTTTACTCTGAAGATATCAAAAGACTTGTGTTAATTGAAAGAACGGCAGATGGCGTTATGTTCAACGTTGAGGAAGAAAGCATGGCGGATTCTGACACTTGTGAAGATAGAAAAAGATACGAATCATAAAAACGGCAAGGAGACTCCAGGAGGAAGATATTTGGACAAGGATGTGATGGTGAAGAATGAAGTGGCAGTGTAGTCTGGATGATGGGAGAATGAGAGAAATATGTGGTGCGCGCTGATTAAACAGGTAACACGTCATACATAGGGTCAATGAACTCTTTTCCTTTTTAAAACAAGCGACATAGAGTCCTCCCTGTAATTAAGCTTGCCGGGAGGAGCACTCGCCCAGACCAATGGCTTCTCCGACCTGCTCGTTCCGGCATCATCCCAACCACTCACGCGCTCTTGACCCTAACGTTATCGGCAGACCAGAATGCCCGTGGTTGAGCGAGTCTTCTGATTGGTTAATCACCTATGCATGCGCAGTAGCGAAACGTGGGACTTAGTTTTTTTTTCTCCTCCCAGGCCTCAGACAGAGCGCCATCTATGAGAAAATAGCCGCTACTTCTTAATGCATTACGAAATAGTGTACACATGATTCACTCTTATACGACTGTGTTGAACGTGATCTGTTAGTATAGAGGTCAGAGACGTTGACTCATGATCGTTAGTGCCGTGGTTCGATCCACGTTGGGTAAGGAATTTTTACTCTGAAGATATCAAAAGACTTGTGTTAATTGAAAGAACGGCAGATGGCGTAATGTTCAACGTTGAGGAAGAAAGCATGGCGGATTCTGACACTTGTGAAGATAGAAAAAGATACGAATCATAATGACGGCAAGGAGACTCCAGGAGGAAGATATTTGGACAAGGATGTGATGGTGAAGAATGAAGTAGCAGTGTAGACTGGATGATGGGAGAATGAGAGAAACATGTGGTGCGCGCTGATTAAACAGGTAACACGTCATAGATAGGGTCAATGAACTCTTTTCCTTTTTAAACCAAGCGACATAGAGTCCTCCCTGTAATTAAGCTTGCAAGGAGGAGCACTCGCCCAGGCCAATGGCTTCCCCCACCTGCTCGTTCCGGCATCATCCCAACCACTAACCCGCCATTGGCCCTAACGTTATCGGCAGACCAGAATGCCCGTGGTTGAGCGAGTCTTCTGATTGGTTAATCACCTGTGCATGCGCAGTAGTGAAAAGTGGGACTTAGTTTTTTTTTCTTCCGAGGCCTCAGACAGAGCGCCATCTATGAGAAAATAGCCGCTACTTCTTAATGCATTACGAAATAGTGTAAACATGATTCACTCTTATACGACTGTGTTAAACGTGATCTGTTAGTATAGAGGTCAGAGAGGTTGACTCATGATCGTTTGTGCAGTGGTTCGAATCCACGTTGGGTGGGGAATTATTACTCTGAAGATATCAAAAGACTTGTGTTAATTGAAAGAACGGCAGATGGCGTGATGTTCAACGTTGAGCAAGAAAGAAGGCGGATTCTGTCACTTGTGAAGATAGAGAAAAAATCAATTATAATGACGGCAAGGAAACTCCAGGAGGAAGATAATTGGACAAGGATGTGATGGTGAAGAATGAAGTAGCAGTGTAGCCTGGATGATGGGAGAATGAGAGAAATATAAGGTGCGCGCTGATTAAACAGGTAACACGCCATACACAGGGTGAATCAACTCTTTTCCTTTTTGAACCAATCGACATAGAGTCCCCCCTGTAATTAAGCATGCCGGGAGGAGCGCTCGCCCCGGCCAATGGCTTCCCCGACCTGCTCGTTCCGGCATCATCCCAACCACTAACCCGCTCTTCGCCCTAACGTTATCGGCAGACCAGAATGCCCGTGGTTGAGCGAGTCTTCTGATTGGTTAATCACCTGTGCATGCGCAGTAGTGAAACGTGGGACTTAGTTTTTTTCTCCTCCCAGGCCTCAGACAGAGCGCCATCTATGAGAAAATAGCCGCTACTTCTTAATGCAATACGAAATAGTGTACACATGATTCACTCTTATACGACTGTGTTAAACGTGATCTGTTAGTATAGAGGTCAGAGAGGTTGACTCATGATCGTTAGTGCAGTGGTTCGAATCCATGTTGGGTAAGGAATTTTTACTCTGAAGATATCAAAAGACTTGTGTTAATTGAAGGAACGGCAGATGGCGTGATGTTCAACGTTGAGGAAGAAAGCATGGCGGATTCTGACACTTGTGAAGATAGAAAAAAATACGAATCATAATGACGGCAAGGAGACTCCAGGAGGAAGATAATTGGACAAGGATGTGATGGTGAAGAATGAAGTAGCAGTGTAGACTGGATGATGGGAGAATGAGAGAAATAGGTGGTGCGCGCTGATTAAACAGGTAATATGTCATACATAGGGTCAATGAACCCTTTTCCTTTTTAAACCAAGCGACATAGAGTCCTCCCTGTAATTAAGCTTGCCGGGAGGAGCACTCGCCCAGACCAATGGCTTCCCCGACCTGCTCGCTCCAGCCTCATCCCAACCACTAACCCGCCCTTGGACCTAACTTTATCGGCAGACCAGAATGTCCGTAGTGGAACGAGTCTTCTGATTGGTTAATCACCTGTGCATGCGCAGTAGTGAAACGTGTGACTTAGTTTTTTTTCTCCTCCCAGGCCTCAGACAGAGCGCCATCTATGAGAAAATAGCCGCTACTCCTTAATGCATTATGAAATAGTGTACACATGATTCACTCTTATACGACTGTGTTAAACGTGATCTGTTAGTGTAGAGGTCAGAGAGTTTGACTCATGATCGTGAGTGCAGTGGTTCGAATCCACGTTGGGTAAGGAATTTTTACTCTGAACATATCAAAAGACTTGTGTTAATTGAAAGAACGGCAGATGGCGTGATGTTCAACGTTGAGGAAGAAAGCATGGCGGATTCTGGCACTTGTGAAGATAGAAAAAGATACGAATCATAATGACGGCAAGGAGACTCCAGGAGGAAGATAATTGGGCAAGGATGTGATGGTGAAGAATGAAGTAGCAGTGTAGACTGGATGATGGGAGAATGAGAGAAATATGTGGTGCTTGCTGATTAAACAGGTAACACGTCATACATAGGGTCAACGAACTCTTTTCCTTTTTAAACCAAGCGACATAGAGTCCTCCCTGTAATTAAGCTTGGCGGGAGGAGTGCTCGCCCAGACCAATGGCTTCCCCGACCTGCTCGTTCCGGCATCATCCCAACCACTCACCCGTTCTTGGCCCTAACGTTATCGGCAGACCAGAATGCCCGTGGTTGAGCGAGTCTTCTGATTGGTTAATCACCTGTGCATGCGCAGTAGTGAAACGTGGGACTTAGTTTTTTTTTCTCCTCCCAGGCCTCCGACAGACCGCCATCTATGAGAAAATAGCCGCTACTTCTTAATGCAATACGAAATAGTGTACACATGATTCAGTCTTATACGACTGTGTTAAACGTGATCTGTTATTATAGAGGTCAGAGAGGTTGACTCATGATCTTTAGTGCAGTGGTTCGAATCCACGTTGGGTAAGGAATTTTTACTCTGAAGATATCAAAAGACTTGTGTTAATTGAAGGAACGGCAGATGGCGTGATGTTCAACGTTGAGGAAGAAAGCATGGCGGATTCTGACACTTGTGAAGATAGAAAAAAATACGAATCATAATGACGGCAAGGAGACTCCAGGAGGAAGATAATTGGACAAGGATGTGATGGTGAAGAATGAATTAGCAGTGTAGACTGGATGATGGGAGAATGAGAGAAATAGGTGGTGCGCGCTGATTAAACAGGTAACATGTCATACATAGGGTCAATGAACTCTTTTCCTTTTTAAACCAAGCGACATAGAGTCCTCCCTGTAATTAAGCTTGCCGGGAGGAGCAATCGCCCAGACCAATGGCTTCCCCGACCTGCTCGCTCCAGCCTCATCCCAACCACTAACCCGCCCTTGGACCTAACTTTATCGGCAGACCAGAATGTCCGTAGTGGGACGAGTCTTCTGATTGGTTAATCACCTGTGCATGCGCAGTAGTGAAACGTGGGACTTAGTTTTTTTTTCTCCTCCCAGGCCTCAGACAGAGCGCCATCTATGAGAAAATAGCCGCTACTTCTTATTGCATTATGAAATAGTGTACACATGATTCACTCTTATACGACTGTGTTAAACGTGATCTGTTAATGTAGAGGTCAGAGAGTTTGACTCATGATCGTGAGTGCAGTGGTTTGAATCCACGTTGGGTAAGGAATTTTTACTCTGAAGATATCAAAAGACTTGTGTTAATTGAAAGAACGGCAGATGGCGTGATGTTCAACGTTGAGGAAGAAAGCATGGCGGATTCTGACACTTGTGAAGATAGAAAAAGATACGAATCATAATGACGGCAAGGAGACTCCAGGAGGAAGATATTTGGACAAGGATGTGATGGTGAAGAATGAAGTAGCAGTGCAGACTGGATGATGGGAGAATGAGAGAAATATGTGGTGCGCGCTGATTAAACAGGTAACACGTCATACATAGGGTCAATGAACTCTTTTCCTTTTTAAACCAAGCGACATAGAGTCCTCCCAGTAATTAAGATTGGCGGGAGGAGCGCTTATACGACTGGGTTAAACGTGATCTGTTAGTATAGAGGTCAGAGAGTTGGACTCATGATCGTTAGTGCAGTGGTTCGAATCCACGTTGGGTAAGGAATTTTTACTCTGAAGATATCAAAAGACTTTTGTTAATTGAAAGAACGGCAGATGGCGTAACGTTCAACGTTGAGGAAGAAAGCATGGCGGATTCTGACACTTGTGAAGATAGAAAAAAAAACCAATCATAATGACGGCAAGGAGACTCCAGGAGGAAGATAATTGGACAAGGATGTGATGGTGAAGAATGAAGTAGTAGTGTAGACTGGATGACGGGAGAATGAGAGAAATATGAGGTGCGCGCTGATTAAACAGGTAACACGTCATACATAGGGTCAATGAACTCTTTTTCTTTTTAAACCAAGCGACATAGAGTCCTCCCTGTAATTAAGCTTGCCGGGAGGAGCGCTCGCCCAGACCAATGGCTTCCCCGACCTGCTCGTTCCGGCATCATCCCAACCACTAACCCGCCCTTGGTCCTAACTTTATCGGCAGACCAGAATGCCCGTAGTTGAGCGAGTCTTCTGATTGGTTAATCACCTGTGCATGCGCAGTAGTGAAACGTGGGACTTAGTTTTTTTTTCTCCTCCCAGGCCTCAGACAGAGCGCCATCTATGAGAAAATAACCGCTACTTCTTAATGCATTACGAAATAGTGTACACATGATTCACTCTTATACGGCTGTGTTAAACGTGATCTGTTGGTATAGAGGTCAGAGAGTTGGACTCATGATCGTTAGTGCAGTGGTTCGAATCCACGTTGGGTAAGGATTTTTTACTCTGAAGATAACAAAAGACTTGTGTTAATTGAAAGAACGGCAGATGGCGTAACGTTCAACGTTGAGGAAGAAAGCATGGCGGATTCTGACACTTGTGAAGATAGAAAAAGATACGAATCATAATGACGGCAAGGAGACTCCAGGAGGAAGATATTTGGACAAGGATGTGATGGTGAAGAATGACGTTGCAGTGTAGACTGGATGATGGGAGAATGAGAGAAAAATGTGGTGCGCGCTGATTAAACAGGTAACACGTCATTCATAGGGTCAATGAACTCTTTTCCTTTTTAAACCAAGCGACATAGAGTCCTCACTGTAATTAAGCTTGCCGGGAGGAGCACTCGCCCAGGCCAATGGCTTCCCCCACCTGCTCGTTCCGGCATCATCCCAACCACTAACCCTCCCTTGGCCCTAAATGTATCGGCAGACCAGAATGCCCGTAGTTGAGCGAGTCTTCTGATTGGTTCATCACCTGTGCATGCGCAGTAGTGAAACGTGGGACTTATTTTTTTTTCTCCTCCCAGGCCTCAGACAGAGCGCCATCTATGAGAAAATAGATGATGATGATAATTGTTGTTTTAAGGGACCTAACATCGAGGTTATCGCCCCCTTGAAAAAATAGCCGCTACTTCTTAATGCATTATGAAATAGTGTACTTTATGACTCACTCTTATACGACTGTGTTAAACGTGATCTGTTAGTAAGAGGTCAGTGCTCATGATCGTTAGTGCAGTGGTTCGATCCACGCTGGGTAAGGAATATTTACTCTGAAGATATCAAAAGACTTGTGTTAATTGAAAGAACGGCAGATGGCGTAACGTTCAACGTTGAGGAAGAAAGCATGGCGGATTCTGACACTTGTGAAGATAGAAAAAAAAACAATCATAATGATGGCAAGGAGACTCCAGGAGGAAGATAATTGGACAAGGATGTGATGGTGAAGAATGAAGTAGCAGTGTAGACTGGATGACGGGAGAATGAGAGAAATATGAGGTGCGCGCTGATTAAACAGGTAACACGTCATACATAGGGTCAATGAACTCTTTTTCTTTTTAAACCAAGCGACATAGAGTCCTCCCTGTAATTAAGCTTGCCGGGAGGAGCGCTCGCCCAGACCAATGGCTTCCCCGACCTGCTCGTTCCGGCATCATCCCAACCACTGACCCGCCCTCGGCCCTAACCTGATCGGCAGACCAGAATGCCCGTAGTTGAGCGAGTCTTCTGATTGGTTAATCACCTGTGCATGCGCAGTAGTGAAACGTGGGACTTAGTTTTTTTTTCTCCTCCCAGGCCTCAGACAGAGCGCCATCTATGAGGAAATAGCCGCTACTTCTTAATGCATTACGAAATAGTGTACACATGATTCACTCTTATACGACTGTGTAAAACGTGATCTGTTAGTATAGAGGTCAGAGAGTTGGACTGATGATCGTTAGTGCAGTGGTTCGAATCCATGTTGGGTAAGGGATTTTTACTCTGAAGATATCAAAAGACTTGTGTTAATTGAAAGAACGGCAGATGGCGTAACGTTCAACGTTGAGGAAGAAAGCATGGCGGATTCTGACACTTGTGAAGATAGAAAAAGATACGAATCATAATGACGGCAAGGAGACTCCAGGAGGAAGATATTTGGACAAGGATGTGATGGTGAAGAATGAAGTAGCAGTGTAGACTGGATGATGGGAGAATGAGAGAAACATGTGGTGCGCGCTGATTAAACAGGTAACACGTCATACATAGGGTCAATGAACTCTTTTCCTTTTTAAACCAAGCGACATACAGTCCTCCCTGTAATTAAGCTTGCCGGGAGGAGCACTCGCCCAGGCCAATGGCTTCCCCCACCTGCTCGTTCCGGCATCATCCCAACCACTAACGCGCTCTTGGCCCTAACTGTATCGGCAGACCAGAATGCCCGTAGTTGAGCGAGTCTTCTGATTGGTTCATCACCTGTGCATGCGCAGTAGTGAAACGTGGGACTTAATTTTTTTTTCTCCTCCCAGGCCTCAGACAGAGCACCATCTATGAGAAAATAGCCGCTACTTCTTAATGCATTACGAAATAGTGTACACATGATTCACTCTTATACGACTGTGTTGAACGTGATCTGTTAGTATAGAGGTCAGAGACGTTGAGTCATGATCGTTAGTGCCGTGGTTCGATCCACGTTGGGTAAGGAATTTTTACTCTGAAGATATCAAAAGACTTGTGTTAATTGAAAGAACGGCAGATGGCGTAATGTTCAACGTTGAGGAAGAAAGCATGGCGGATTCTGACACTTGTGAAGATAGAAAAAGATACGAATCATAATGACGGCAAGGAGACTCCAGGAGGAAGATATTTGGACAAGGATGTGATGGTGAAGAATGAAGTAGCAGTGTAGACTGGATGATGGGAGAATGAGAGAAACATGTGGTGCGCGCTGATTAAACAGGTAACACGTCATACATAGGGTCAATGAACTCTTTTCCTTTTTAAACCAAGCGACATAGAGTCCTCCCTGTAATTAAGCTTGCAAGGAGGAGCACTCGCCCAGGCCAATGGCTTCCCCCACCTGCTCGTTCCGGCATCATCCCAACCACTAACCCGCCATTGGCCCTAACGTTATCGGCAGACCAGAATGCCCGTGGTTGAGCGAGTCTTCTGATTGGTTAATCACCTGTGCATGCGCAGTAGTGAAAAGTGGGACTTAGTTTTTTTTTCTTCCGAGGCCTCAGACAGAGCGCCATCTATGAGAAAATAGCCGCTACTTCTTAATGCATTACGAAATAGTGTAAACATGATTCACTCTTATACGACTGTGTTAAACGTGATCTGTTAGTATAGAGGTCAGAGAGGTTGACTCATGATCGTTTGTGCAGTGGTTCGAATCCACGTTGGGTGGGGAATTATTACTCTGAAGATATCAAAAGACTTGTGTTAATTGAAAGAACGGCAGATGGCGTGATGTTCAACGTTGAGCAAGAAAGAAGGCGGATTCTGTCACTTGTGAAGATAGAGAAAAAATCAATTATAATGACGGCAAGGAAACTCCAGGAGGAAGATAATTGGACAAGGATGTGATGGTGAAGAATGAAGTAGCAGTGTAGCCTGGATGATGGGAGAATGAGAGAAATATAAGGTGCGCGCTGATTAAACAGGTAACACGCCATACACAGGGTGAATCAACTCTTTTCCTTTTTGAACCAATCGACATAGAGTCCCCCCTGTAATTAAGCATGCCGGGAGGAGCGCTCGCCCCGGCCAATGGCTTCCCCGACCTGCTCGTTCCGGCATCATCCCAACCACTAACCCGCTCTTCGCCCTAACGTTATCGGCAGACCAGAATGCCCGTGGTTGAGCGAGTCTTCTGATTGGTTAATCACCTGTGCATGCGCAGTAGTGAAACGTGGGACTTAGTTTTTTTCTCCTCCCAGGCCTCAGACAGAGCGCCATCTATGAGAAAATAGCCGCTACTTCTTAATGCAATACGAAATAGTGTACACATGATTCACTCTTATACGACTGTGTTAAACGTGATCTGTTAGTATAGAGGTCAGAGAGGTTGACTCATGATCGTTAGTGCAGTGGTTCGAATCCATGTTGGGTAAGGAATTTTTACTCTGAAGATATCAAAAGACTTGTGTTAATTGAAGGAACGGCAGATGGCGTGATGTTCAACGTTGAGGAAGAAAGCATGGCGGATTCTGACACTTGTGAAGATAGAAAAAAATACGAATCATAATGACGGCAAGGAGACTCCAGGAGGAAGATAATTGGACAAGGATGTGATGGTGAAGAATGAAGTAGCAGTGTAGACTGGATGATGGGAGAATGAGAGAAATAGGTGGTGCGCGCTGATTAAACAGGTAACATGTCATACATAGGGTCAATGAACCCTTTTCCTTTTTAAACCAAGCGACATAGAGTCCTCCCTGTAATTAAGCTTGCCGGGAGGAGCACTCGCCCAGACCAATGGCTTCCCCGACCTGCTCGCTCCAGCCTCATCCCAACCACTAACCCGCCCTTGGACCTAACTTTATCGGCAGACCAGAATGTCCGTAGTGGAACGAGTCTTCTGATTGGTTAATCACCTGTGCATGCGCAGTAGTGAAACGTGGGACTTAGTTTTTTTTCTCCTCCCAGGCCTCAGACAGAGCGCCATCTATGAGAAAATAGCCGCTACTCCTTAATGCATTATGAAATAGTGTACACATGATTCACTCTTATACGACTGTGTTAAACGTGATCTGTTAGTGTAGAGGTCAGAGAGTTTGACTCATGATCGTGAGTGCAGTGGTTCGAATCCACGTTGGGTAAGGAATTTTTACTCTGAACATATCAAAAGACTTGTGTTAATTGAAAGAACGGCAGATGGCGTGATGTTCAACGTTGAGGAAGAAAGCATGGCGGATTCTGGCACTTGTGAAGATAGAAAAAGATACGAATCATAATGACGGCAAGGAGACTCCAGGAGGAAGATAATTGGGCAAGGATGTGATGGTGAAGAATGAAGTAGCAGTGTAGACTGGATGATGGGAGAATGAGAGAAATATGTGGTGCTTGCTGATTAAACAGGTAACACGTCATACATAGGGTCAACGAACTCTTTTCCTTTTTAAACCAAGCGACATAGAGTCCTCCCTGTAATTAAGCTTGCCGGGAGGAGCGCTCGCCCAGACCAATGGCTTCCCCGACCTGCTCGTTCCGGCATCATCCCAACCACTAACCCTCGCTTGGTCCTAACTTTATCGGCAGACCAGAATGCCCGTAGTTGAGCGAGTCTTCTGATTGGTTAATCACCTGTGCATGCGCAGTAGTGAAACGTGGGACTTAGTTTTTTTTTCTCCTCCCAGGCCTCAGACAGAGCGCCATCTATGAGAAAATAGCCGCTACTTCTTAATGCATTACGAAATAGTGTACACATGATTCACTCTTATACGGCTGTGTTAAACGTGATCTGTTGGTATAGAGGTCAGAGAGTTGGACTCATGATCGTTAGTGCAGTGGTTCGAATCCACGTTGGGTAAGGATTTTTTACTCTGAAGATAACAAAAGACTTGTGTTAATTGAAAGAACGGCAGATGGCGTAACGTTCAACGTTGAGGAAGAAAGCATGGCGGATTCTGACACTTGTGAAGATAGAAAAAGATACGAATCATAATGACGGCAAGGAGACTCCAGGAGGAAGATATTTGGACAAGGATGTGATGGTGAAGAATGACGTTGCAGTGTAGACTGGATGATGGGAGAATGAGAGAAAAATGTGGTGCGCGCTGATTAAACAGGTAACACGTCATTCATAGGGTCAATGAACTCTTTTCCTTTTTAAACCAAGCGACATAGAGTCCTCACTGTAATTAAGCTTGCCGGGAGGAGCACTCGCCCAGGCCAATGGCTTCCCCCACCTGCTCGTTCCGGCATCATCCCAACCACTAACCCTCCCTTGGCCCTAAATGTATCGGCAGACCAGAATGCCCGTAGTTGAGCGAGTCTTCTGATTGCTTCATCACCTGTGCATGCGCAGTAGTGAAACGTGGGACTTATTTTTTTTTCTCCTCCCAGGCCTCAGACAGAGCGCCATCTATGAGAAAATAGATGATGATGATAATTGTTGTTTTAAGGGACCTAACATCGAGGTTATCGCCCCCTTGAAAAAATAGCCGCTACTTCTTAATGCATTATGAAATAGTGTACTTTATGACTCACTCTTATACGACTGTGTTAAACGTGATCTGTTAGTAAGAGGTCAGTGCTCATGATCGTTAGTGCAGTGGTTCGATCCACGCTGGGTAAGGAATATTTACTCTGAAGATATCAAAAGACTTGTGTTAATTGAAAGAACGGCAGATGGCGTAACGTTCAACGTTGAGGAAGAAAGCATGGCGGATTCTGACACTTGTGAAGATAGAAAAAAAAACAATCATAATGATGGCAAGGAGACTCCAGGAGGAAGATAATTGGACAAGGATGTGATGGTGAAGAATGAAGTAGCAGTGTAGACTGGATGACGGGAGAATGAGAGAAATATGAGGTGCGCGCTGATTAAACAGGTAACACGTCATACATAGGGTCAATGAACTCTTTTTCTTTTTAAACCAAGCGACATAGAGTCCTCCCTGTAATTAAGCTTGCCGGGAGGAGCGCTCGCCCAGACCAATGGCTTCCCCGACCTGCTCGTTCCGGCATCATCCCAACCACTGACCCGCCCTCGGCCCTAACCTGATCGGCAGACCAGAATGCCCGTAGTTGAGCGAGTCTTCTGATTGGTTAATCACCTGTGCATGCGCAGTAGTGAAACGTGGGACTTAGTTTTTTTTTCTCCTCCCAGGCCTCAGACAGAGCGCCATCTATGAGGAAATAGCCGCTACTTCTTAATGCATTACGAAATAGTGTACACATGATTCACTCTTATACGACTGTGTAAAACGTGATCTGTTAGTATAGAGGTCAGAGAGTTGGACTGATGATCGTTAGTGCAGTGGTTCGAATCCATGTTGGGTAAGGGATTTTTACTCTGAAGATATCAAAAGACTTGTGTTAATTGAAAGAACGGCAGATGGCGTAACGTTCAACGTTGAGGAAGAAAGCATGGCGGATTCTGACACTTGTGAAGATAGAAAAAGATACGAATCATAATGACGGCAAGGAGACTCCAGGAGGAAGATATTTGGACAAGGATGTGATGGTGAAGAATGAAGTAGCAGTGTAGACTGGATGATGGGAGAATGAGAGAAACATGTGGTGCGCGCTGATTAAACAGGTAACACGTCATACATAGGGTCAATGAACTCTTTTCCTTTTTAAACCAAGCGACATACAGTCCTCCCTGTAATTAAGCTTGCCGGGAGGAGCACTCGCCCAGGCCAATGGCTTCCCCCACCTGCTCGTTCCGGCATCATCCCAACCACTAACGCGCTCTTGGCCCTAACTGTATCGGCAGACCAGAATGCCCGTAGTTGAGCGAGTCTTCTGATTGGTTCATCACCTGTGCATGCGCAGTAGTGAAACGTGGGACTTAGTTTTTTTTCTCCTCCCAGGCCTCAGACAGAGCGCCATCTATGAGAAAATAGCCGCTACTTCTTAATGCATTACGAAATAGTGTACACATGATTCACTCTTATACGACTGTGTTGAACGTGGTCTGTTAGTATAGAGGTCAGAGAGGTTGACTCATGATCGTTAGTGCAGTGGTTCGAATCCATGTTGGGTAAGGAATTTTTACTCTGAAGATATCAAAAGACTTGTGTTAATTGAAGGAACGGCAGATGGCGTGATGTTCAACGTTGAGGAAGAAAGCATGGCGGATTCTGACACTTGTGAAGATAGAAAAAAATACGAATCATAATGACGGCAAGGAGACTCCAGGAGGAAGATAATTGGACAAGGATGTGATGGTGAAGAATGAAGTAGCAGTGTAGACTGGATGATGGGAGAATGAGAGAAATAGGTGGTGCGCGCTGATTAAACAGGTAACACGTCATACATAGGCTCAATGAACCCTTTTCCTTTTTAAACCAAGCGACATAGAGTCCTCCCTGTAATTAAGCTTGCCGGGAGGAGCGCTCGCCCAGACCAATGGCTTCCCCGACCTGCTCGCTCCGGGCTCATCCCAACCACTAACCCGCCCTTGGACCTAACTATATCGGCAGACCAGAATGCCCGTAGTGGAACGAGTCTTCTGATTGGTTAATCACCTGTGCATGCGCAATAGTGAAACGTGGGACTTAGTTTTTTTTTCTCCTCCAAGGCCTCAGACAGAGCGCCATCTATGAGAAAATAGCCGCTACTTCCTAATGCATTATGAAATAGTGTATACATGATTCACTCTTATACGACTGTGTAAAACGTGATCTGTTAGTATAGAGGTCAGAGAGTTTGACTCATGAACGTTAGTGCAGTGGTTCGAATCCACGTTGGTTAAGGAATTTTTACTCTGAAGATATCAAAAGACTTGTGTTAATTGAAAGAACGGCAGATGGCGTGATGTTCAACGTTGAGGAAGAAAGCATGGCGGATTCTGACACTTGTGAAGATAGAAAAAGATACGAATCATAATGACGGCAAGGAGACACCAGGAGGAAGATAATTGGACAAGGATGTGATGGTGAAGAATGAAGTAGCAGTGTAGACTGGATGATGGGAGAATGAGAGAAATAGGTGGTGCGCGCTGATTAAACAGGTAACATGTCATACATAGGGTCAATGAACTCTTTTCCTTTTTAAACCAAGCGACATTGAGTCCTCCCTGTAATTAAGCTTGCCGGGAGGAGCGCTCGCCCAGACCAATGGCTTCCCCGACCTGCTCGTTCCGGCATCATCCCAACCACTCACCCGCTCTTGGCCCTAACGTTATCGGCAGACCAGAATGCCCGTCGTTGAGCGAGTCTTCTGATTGGTTAATCACCTGTGCATGCGCAGTAGTGAAACGTGGGACTTATTTTTTTTTCTCCTCCCAGGTCTCAGACAGAGCGCCATCTATGAGAAAATAGCCGCTACTTCTTAATGCATTACGAAATAGTGTACACATGATTCACTCTTATACGACTGTGTTAAACGTGATCTGTTAGTATAGAGGTCAGAGAGGTTGACTCATGATCGTTAGTGCAGTGGTTCGATCCACGTTGGGTAAGGAATTTTTACTCTGAAGATATCAAAAGACTTGTGTTAATTGAAAGAACGGCAGATGGCGTGATGTTCAACGTTGAGGAAGAAAGCATGGCGGATTCTGACACTTGTGAAGATAGAAAAAAATACGAATCATAATGACGGCAAGGAGACTCCAGGAGGAAGATAATTGTACAAGGATGTGATGGTGAAGAATGAAGTAGCAGTGTAGACTGGATGATGGGAGAATGAGAGAAATATGTGGTGCGCGCTGATTAAACAGGTAACACGTCATACATAGGGTCAATGAACTCTTCCTTTTTAAACCAAGCGACATAGAGTCCTCCCTGTAATTAAGCTTGCCGGGAGGAGCGCTCGCCCAGACCAATGGCTTCCCGACCTGCTCGTTCCGGCATCATCCCAACAACTAACCCGCCCTTGGCCCTAACTTTATCGGCAGACCAGAATGCCCGTAGTTGAGCGAGTCTTCTGATTGGTTAATCACCTGTGCATGCGCAGTAGTGAAACGTGGGACTTAGTATTTTTTCTTTCTTCCGAGGCCTCAGACAGAGCGCCATCTATGAGAAAATAGCCGCTACTTCTTAATGCATTATGAAATAGTATACACATGATTCACTCTTGTACGACTGTGTTAAACGTGATCTGTTAGTATAGAGGTCAGAGAGTTTGACTCATGATCGTTAGTGCAGTGGTTCGAATCCACGTTGGGTAAGGAATTTTTACTCTGAAGATATCAAAGACTTGTGTTAATTGAAAGAACGGCAGATGGCGTTATGTTCAACGTTGAGGAAGAAAGCATGGCGGATTCTGACACTTGTGAAGATAGAAAAAGATACGAATCATAATGACGGCAAGGAGACTCCAGGAGGAAGATATTTGGACAAGGATGTGATGGTGAAGAATGAAGTGGCAGTGTAGTCTGGATGATGGGAGAATGAGAGAAATATGTGGTGCGCGCTGATTAAACAGGTAACACGTCATACATAGGGTCAATGAACTCTTTTCCTTTTTAAAACAAGCGACATAGAGTCCTCCCTGTAATTAAGCTTGCCGGGAGGAGCACTCGCCCAGACCAATGGCTTCTCCGACCTGCTCGTTCCGGCATCATCCCAACCACTCACGCGCTCTTGGCCCCAACGTTATCGGCAGACCAGAATGCCCGTGGTTGAGCGAGTCTTCTGATTGGTTAATCACCTATGCATGCGCAGTAGCGAAACGTGGGACTTAGTTTTTTTTCTCCTCCCAGGCCTCAGACAGAGCGCCATCTATGAGAAAATAGCCGCTACTTCTTAATGCATTACGAAATAGTGTACACATGATTCACTCTTATACGACTGTGTTGAACGTGATCTGTTAGTATAGAGGTCAGAGAGGTTGACTCATGATCGTTAGTGCCGTGGTTCGATCCACGTTGGGTAAGGAATTTTTACTCTGAAGATATCAAAAGACTTGTGTTAATTGAAAGAACGGCAGATGGCGTAATGTTCAACGTTGAGGAAGAAAGCATGGCGGATTCTGACACTTGTGAAGATAGAAAAAGATACGAATCATAATGACGGCAAGGAGACTCCAGGAGGAAGATATTTGGACAAGGATGTGATGGTGAAGAATGAAGTAGCAGTGTAGACTGGATGATGGGAGAATGAGAGAAACATGTGGTGCGCGTTGATTAAACAGGTAACACGTCATACATAGGGTCAATGAACTCTTTTCCTTTTTAAACCAAGCGACATAGAGTCCTCCCTGTAATTAAGCTTGCAAGGAGGAGCACTCGCCCAGGCCAATGGCTTCCCCCACCTGCTCGTTCCGGCATCATCCCAACCACTAACCCGCCCTTGGCCCTAACGTTATCGGCAGACCAGAATGCCCGTGGTTGAGCGAGTCTTCTGATTGGTTAATCACCTGTGCATGCGCAGTAGTGAAACGTGGGACTTAGTTTTTTTTTTCTTCCGAGGCCTCAGACAGAGCGCCATCTATGAGAAAATAGCCGCTACTTCTTAATGCAATACGAAATAGTGTACACATGATTCACTCTTATACGACTGTGTTAAACGTGGTCTGTTAGTATAGAGGTCAGAGAGGTTGACTCATGATCGTTAGTGCAGTGGTTCGAATCCATGTTGGGTAAGGAATTTTTACTCTGAAGATATCAAAAGACTTGTGTTAATTGAAGGAACGGCAGATGGCGTGATGTTCAACGTTGAGGAAGAAAGCATGGCGGATTCTGACACTTGTGAAGATAGAAAAAAATACGAATCATAATGACGGCAAGGAGACTCCAGGAGGAAGATAATTGGACAAGGATGTGATGGTGAAGAATGAAGTAGCAGTGTAGACTGGATGATGGGAGAATGAGAGAAATAGGTGGTGCGCGCTGATTAAACAGGTAACATGTCATACATAGGGTCAATGAACCCTTTTCCTTTTTAAACCAAGCAACATAGAGTCCTCCCTGTAATTAAGCTTGCCGGGAGGAGCACTCGCCCAGACCAATGGCTTCCCCGACCTGCTCGCTCCAGCCCTATCCCAACCACTAACCCGCCCTTGGACCTAACTTTATCGGCAGACCAGAATGTCCGTAGTGGAACGAGTCTTCTGATTGGTTAATCACCTGTGCATGCGCAGTAGTGAAACGTGGGACTTAGTTTTTTTTCTCCTCCCAGGCCTCAGACAGAGCGCCATCTATGAGAAAATAGCCGCTACTTCTTAATGCATTATGAAATAGTGTACACATGATTCACTCTTATACGACTGTGTTAAACGTGATCTGTTAGTGTAGAGGTCAGAGAGTTTGACTCATGATCGTGAGTGCAGTGGTTCGAATCCACGTTGGGTAAGGAATTTTTACTCTGAACATATCAAAAGTCTTGTGTTAATTGAAAGAACGGCAGATGGCGTGATGTTCAACGTTGAGGAAGAAAGCATGGCGGATTCTGGCACTTGTGAAGATAGAAAAAGATACGAATCGTAATGACGGCAAGGAGACTCCAGGAGGAAGATATTTGGGCAAGGATGTGATGGTGAAGAATGAAGTAGCAGTGTAGACTGGATGATGGGAGAATGAGAGAAATAGGTGGTGCGCGCTGATTAAACAGGTAACACGTCATACATAGGGTCAATGAACCCTTTTACTTTTTAAACCAAGCGACATAGAGTCCTCCCTGTAATTAAGCTTGCCGGGAGGAGCGCTCGCCCAGACCAATGGCTTCCCCGACCTGCTCGCTCCAGCCTCATCCCAACCACTAACCCGCCCTTTGACCTAACTTTATCGGCAGACCAGAATGCCCGTAGTGGAACGAGTCTTCTGATTGGTTAATCACCTGTGCATGCGCAATAGTGAAACGTGGGACTTAGTTTTTTTTTCTCCTCCCAGGCCTCAGACAGAGCGCCATCTATGAGAAAATAGCCGCTTCTTCTTAATGCATTACGAAATAGTGTACACATGATTCACTCTTATACGACTATGTTAAACGTGATCTGTTAGTATAGAGGTCAGAGAGTTTGACTCATGATCGTCAGTGCAGTGGTTCGAATCCACGTTGGGTAAGGAATTTTTACTCTGAAGATATCAAAAGACTTCTGTTAATTGAAAGAACGGCAGATGGCGTGATGTTCAACGTTGAGGAAGAACGCATGGCGGATTCTGTCACTTGTGAAGATAGAGAAAAAATCAATTATAATGAGGGCAAGGAGACTCCAGGAGGAGGATAATTGGACACGGATGTGATGGTGAAGAATGAATTAGCAGTGTAGCCTGGATGATGGGAGAATGAGAGAACTATAAGGTGCGCGCTGATTAAACAGGTAACACGCCATACACAGGGTGAATCAACTCTTTTCCTTTTTAAACCAATCGACATAGAGTCCCCCCTGTAATTAAGCATGCCGGGAGGAGCGCTCGCCCAGGCCAATGGCTTCCCCGACCTGCTCGTTCCGGCATCATCCCAACCTCTAACCCGCTCTTCACCCTAACGTTATCGACAGACCAGAATGCCCGTGGTTGAGCGAGTCTTCTGATTGGTTAATCACCTGTGCATGCGCAGTAGTGAAACGTGGGACTTAGTTCTTTTTTCTCCTCCCAGGCCTCAGACAGAGCGCCATCTATGAGAAAATAGATGCTACTTCTTAATGCAATACGAAATAGTGTACACATGATTCAGTCTTATACGACCGTGTTAAACGTGATCTGTTATTATAGAGGTCAGAGAGGTTGACTCATGATCGTTAGTGCAGTGGTTCGAATCCACGTTGGGTAAGGAATCTTTACTCTGAAGATATCGAAAAACTTGTGTTAATTGAAAGAACGGCAGATGGCGTGATGTTCAACGTTGAGGAAGAAAGCATGGCGGATTCTGACACTTGTGAAGATAGAAAAAGATACGAATCATAATGACGGCAAGGAGACTCCAGGAGGAAGATATTTGGACAAGGATGTGATGGTGAAGAATGAAGTAGCAGTGTAGACTGGATGATGGGAGAATGAGAGAAACATGTGGTGCGCGCTGATTAAACAGGTAACGCGTCATACATAGGGTCAATGAACTCTTTTCCTTTTTAAGCCAAGAGACATAGAGTCCTCCCTGTAATTAAGCTTGCCGGGAGGAGCGCTCGCCCAGGCCAATGGCTTCCCCCACCTGCTCGTTCCGGCATCATCCCAACCACTAACCCGCCCTTGGCCCTAACTTTATCGGCAGACCAGAATGCCCGTAGTTGAGCGAGTCTTCTGATTGGTTCATCAACTGTGCATGCGCAGTAGTGAAACGTGGGACTTAGTTTTTTTTTCTTCCGAGGCCTCAGACAGAGCGCCATCTATGAGAAAATAGCCGCTACTTCTTAATGCATTACGAAATAGTGTAAACATGATTCACTCTTATACGACTGTGTTAAACGTGATCTGTTAGTATAGAGGTCAGAGAGGTTGACTCATGATCGTTAGTGCAGTGGTTCGAATCCACGTTGGGTGGGGAATTTTTACTCTGAAGATATCAAAAGACTTGTGTTAATTGAAAGAACGGCAGATGGCGTGATGTTCAACGTTGAGGAAGAAAGCATGGCGGATTCTGACACTTGTGAAGATAGAAAAAGATACGAATCATAATGACGGCAAGGAGACTCCAGGAGGAAGATAATTGGACAAGGATGTGATGGTGAAGAATGAAGTAGCAGTGTAGACTGGATGATGTGAGAATGAGAGAAATATGTGGTGCCCGCTGATTAAACAGGTAACACGTCATACATAGGGTCAATGAACCCTTTTCCTTTTTAAACCAAGCGACATAGAGTCCTCCCTGTAATTAAGCTTGCCGGGAGGAGCGCTCGCCCAGACCAATGGCTTCCCCGACCTGCTCGCTCCAGCCTCATCCCAACCACTAACCCGCCCTTGGACCTAACTTTATCGGCAGGCCAGAATGCCCGTAGTTGAGCGAGTCTTCTGATTGGTTAATCACCTGTGCATGCGCAGAAGTGAAACGTGGGACTTAGTTTTTTTTCTCCTCCCAGGCCTCAGACAGAGCGCCATCTATGAGAAAATAGCCGCTACTTCTTAATGCATTACGAAATAGTGTACACATGATTCACTCTTATACGACTGTGTTAAACGTGATCTGTTAGTATAGAGGTAAGAGAGGTTGACTCATGATCGTTAGTGCAGTGGTTCGAATCCACGTTGGGTGGGGAATTTTTACTCTGAAGATATCAAAAGACTTGTGTTAATTGAAAGAACGGCAGATGGCGTGATGTTCAACGTTGAGCAAGAAAGAAGGCGGATTCTGTCACTTGTGAAGATAGAGAAAAAATCAATTATAATGACGGCAAGGAGACTCCAGGAGGAAGATAATTGGACAAGGATGTGAAGGTGAAGAATGAATTAGCAGTGTAGCCTGGATGATGGGAGAATGAGAGAAATATAAGGTGCGCGCTGATTAAACAGGTAACACGCCATACACAGGGTGAATCAACTCTTTTCCTTTTTGAACCAATCGACATAGAGTCCCCCCTGTAATTAAGCATGCCGGGAGGAGCGCTCGCCCAGGCCAATGGCTTCCCCGACCTGCTCGTTCCGGCATCATCCCAACCACTAACCCGCTCTTCGCCCTAACGTTATCGGCAGACCAGAATGCCCGTGGTTGAGCGAGTCTTCTGATTGGTTAATCACCTGTGCATGCGCAGTAGTGAAACGTGGGACTTAGTTTTTTTTCTCCTCCCAGGCCTCAGACAGAGCGCCATCTATGAGAAAATAGCCGCTACTTCTTAATGCATTACGAAATAGTGTACACATGATTCACTCTTATACGGCTGTGTTAAACGTGATCTGTTGGTATAGAGGTCAGAGAGTTGGACTCATGATCGTTAGTGCAGTGGTTCGAATCCACGTTGGGTAAGGATTTTTTACTCTGAAGATAACAAAAGACTTGTGTTAATTGAAAGAACGGCAGATGGCGTAACGTTCAACGTTGAGGAAGAAAGCATGGCGGATTCTGACACTTGTGAAGATAGAAAAAGATACGAATCATAATGACGGCAAGGAGACTCCAGGAGGAAGATATTTGGACAAGGATGTGATGGTGAAGAATGACGTTGCAGTGTAGACTGGATGATGGGAGAATGAGAGAAAAATGTGGTGCGCGCTGATTAAACAGGTAACACGTCATTCATAGGGTCAATGAACTCTTTTCCTTTTTAAACCAAGCGACATAGAGTCCTCACTGTAATTAAGCTTGCCGGGAGGAGCACTCGCCCAGGCCAATGGCTTCCCCCACCTGCTCGTTCCGGCATCATCCCAACCACTAACCCTCCCTTGGCCCTAAATGTATCGGCAGACCAGAATGCCCGTAGTTGAGCGAGTCTTCTGATTGGTTCATCACCTGTGCATGCGCAGTAGTGAAACGTGGGACTTAATTTTTTTTCTCCTCCCAGGCCTCAGACAGAGCGCCATCTATGAGAAAATAGATGATGATGATAATTGTTGTTTTAAGGGACCTAACATCGAGGTTATCGCCCCCTTGAAAAAATAGCCGCTACTTCTTAATGCATTATGAAATAGTGTACTTTATGACTCACTCTTATACGACTGTGTTAAACGTGATCTGTTAGTAAGAGGCCAGTGCTCATGATCGTTAGTGCAGTGGTTCGATCCACGCTGGGTAAGGAATATTTACTCTGAAGATATCAAAAGACTTGTGTTAATTGAAAGAACGGCAGATGGCGTAACGTTCAACGTTGAGGAAGAAAGCATGGCGGATTCTGACACTTGTGAAGATAGAAAAAAAAACAATCATAATGATGGCAAGGAGACTCCAGGAGGAAGATAATTGGACAAGGATGTGATGGTGAAGAATGAAGTAGCAGTGTAGACTGGATGACGGGAGAATGAGAGAAATATGAGGTGCGCGCTGATTAAACAGGTAACACGTCATACATAGGGTCAATGAACTCTTTTTCTTTTTAAACCAAGCGACATAGAGTCCTCCCTGTAATTAAGCTTGCCGGGAGGAGCGCTCGCCCAGACCAATGGCTTCCCCGACCTGCTCGTTCCGGCATCATCCCAACCACTGACCCGCCCTCGGCCCTAACCTGATCGGCAGACCAGAATGCCCGTAGTTGAGCGAGTCTTCTGATTGGTTAATCACCTGTGCATGCGCAGTAGTGAAACGTGGGACTTAGTTTTTTTTTTCTCCTCCCAGGCCTCAGACAGAGCGCCATCTATGAGAAAATAGCCGCTACTTCTTAATGCATTACGAAATAGTGTACACATGATTCACTCTTATACGACTGTGTAAAACGTGATCTGTTAGTATAGAGGTCAGAGAGTTGGACTGATGATCGTTAGTGCAGTGGTTCGAATCCATGTTGGGTAAGGGATTTTTACTCTGAAGATATCAAAAGACTTGTGTTAATTGAAAGAACGGCAGATGGCGTAACGTTCAACGTTGAGGAAGAAAGCATGGCGGATTCTGACACTTGTGAAGATAGAAAAAGATACGAATCATAATGACGGCAAGGAGACTCCAGGAGGAAGATATTTGGACAAGGATGTGATGGTGAAGAATGAAGTAGCAGTGTAGACTGGATGATGGGAGAATGAGAGAAACATGTGGTGCGCGCTGATTAAACAGGTAACACGTCATACATAGGGTCAATGAACTCTTTTCCTTTTTAAACCAAGCGACATACAGTCCTCCCTGTAATTAAGCTTGCCGGGAGGAGCACTCGCCCAGGCCAATGGCTTCCCCCACCTGCTCGTTCCGGCATCATCCCAACCACTAACGCGCTCTTGGCCCTAACTGTATCGGCAGACCAGAATGCCCGTAGTTGAGCGAGTCTTCTGATTGGTTCATCACCTGTGCATGCGCAGTAGTGAAACGTGGGACTTAGTTTTTTTTCTCCTCCCAGGCCTCAGACAGAGCGCCATCTATGAGAAAATAGCCGCTACTTCTTAATGCATTACGAAATAGTGTACACATGATTCACTCTTATACGACTGTGTTGAACGTGGTCTGTTAGTATAGAGGTCAGAGAGGTTGACTCATGATCGTTAGTGCAGTGGTTCGAATCCATGTTGGGTAAGGAATTTTTACTCTGAAGATATCAAAAGACTTGTGTTAATTGAAGGAACGGCAGATGGCGTGATGTTCAACGTTGAGGAAGAAAGCATGGCGGATTCTGACACTTGTGAAGATAGAAAAAAATACGAATCATAATGACGGCAAGGAGACTCCAGGAGGAAGATAATTGGACAAGGATGTGATGGTGAAGAATGAAGTAGCAGTGTAGACTGGATGATGGGAGAATGAGAGAAATAGGTGGTGCGCGCTGATTAAACAGGTAACACGTCATACATAGGCTCAATGAACCCTTTTCCTTTTTAAACCAAGCGACATAGAGTCCTCCCTGTAATTAAGCTTGCCGGGAGGAGCGCTCGCCCAGACCAATGGCTTCCCCGACCTGCTCGCTCCGGGCTCATCCCAACCACTAACCCGCCCTTGGACCTAACTATATCGGCAGACCAGAATGCCCGTAGTGGAACGAGTCTTCTGATTGGTTAATCACCTGTGCATGCGCAGAAGTGAAACGTGGGACTTAGTTTTTTTTCTCCTCCCAGGCCTCAGACAGAGCGCCATCTATGAGAAAATAGCCGCTACTTCTTAATGCATTACGAAATAGTGTACACATGATTCACTCTTATACGACTGTGTTGAACGTGATCTGTTAGTATAGAGGTCAGAGAGGTTGACTCATGATCGTTAGTGCCGTGGTTCGATCCACGTTGGGTAAGGAATTTTTACTCTGAAGATATCAAAAGACTTGTGTTAATTGAAAGAACGGCAGATGGCGTAATGTTCAACGTTGAGGAAGAAAGCATGGCGGATTCTGACACTTGTGAAGATAGAAAAAGATACGAATCATAATGACGGCAAGGAGACTCCAGGAGGAAGATATTTGGACAAGGATGTGATGGTGAAGAATGAAGTAGCAGTGTAGACTGGATGATGGGAGAATGAGAGAAACATGTGGTGCGCGTTGATTAAACAGGTAACACGTCATACATAGGGTCAATGAACTCTTTTCCTTTTTAAACCAAGCGACATAGAGTCCTCCCTGTAATTAAGCTTGCAAGGAGGAGCACTCGCCCAGGCCAATGGCTTCCCCCACCTGCTCGTTCCGGCATCATCCCAACCACTAACCCGCCCTTGGCCCTAACGTTATCGGCAGACCAGAATGCCCGTGGTTGAGCGAGTCTTCTGATTGGTTAATCACCTGTGCATGCGCAGTAGTGAAACGTGGGACTTAGTTTTTTTTTTCTTCCGAGGCCTCAGACAGAGCGCCATCTATGAGAAAATAGCCGCTACTTCTTAATGCATTACGAAATAGTGTAAACATGATTCACCCTTATACGACTGTGTTAAACGTGATCTGTTAGTATAGAGGTCAGAGAGGTTGACTCATGATCGTTAGTGCAGTGGTTCGAATCCACGTTGGGTGGGGAATTATTACTCTGAAGATATCAAAAGACTTGTGTTAATTGAAAGAACGGCAGATGGCGTGATGTTCAACGTTGAGCAAGAAAGAAGGCGGATTCTGTCACTTGTGAAGATAGAGAAAAAATCAATTATAATGACGGCAAGGAGACTCCAGGAGGAAGATAATTGGACAAGGATGTGATGGTGAAGAATGAAGTAGCAGTGTAGCCTGGATGATGGGAGAATGAGAGAAATATAAGGTGCGCGCTGATTAAACAGGTAACACGCCATACACAGGGTGAATCAACTCTTTTCCTTTTTGAACCAATCGACATAGAGTCCCCCCTGAAATTAAGCATGCCGGGAGGAGCGCTCGCCCAGACCAATGGCTTCCCCGACCTGCTCGTTCCGGCATCATCCCAACCACTAACCCGCTCTTCGCCCTAACGTTATCGGCAGACCAGAATGCCCATGGTTGAGCGAGTCTTCTGATTGGTTAATCACCTGTGCATGCGCAGTAGTGAAACGTGGGACTTAGTTTTTTTCTCCTCCCAGGCCTCAGACAGAGCGCCATCTATGAGAAAATAGCCGCTACTTCTTAATGCAATACGAAATAGTGTACACATGATTCACTCTTATACGACTGTGTTAAACGTGGTCTGTTAGTATAGAGGTCAGAGAGGTTGACTCATGTTCGTTAGTGCAGTGGTTCGAATCCATGTTGGGTAAGGAATTTTTACTCTGAAGATATCAAAAGACTTGTGTTAATTGAAGGAACGGCAGATGGCGTGATGTTCAACGTTGAGGAAGAAAGCATGGCGGATTCTGACACTTGTGAAGATAGAAAAAAATACGAATCATAATGACGGCAAGGAGACTCCAGGAGGAAGATAATTGGACAAGGATGTGATGGTGAAGAATGAAGTAGCAGTGTAGACTGGATGATGGGAGAATGAGAGAAATAGGTGGTGCGCGCTGATTAAACAGGTAACATGTCATACATAGGGTCAATGAACCCTTTTCCTTTTTAAACCAAGCGACATAGAGTCCTCCCTGTAATTAAGCTTGCCGGGAGGAGCACTCGCCCAGACCAATGGCTTCCCCGACCTGCTCGCTCCAGCCCTATCCCAACCACTAACCCGCCCTTGGACCTAACTTTATCGGCAGACCAGAATGTCCGTAGTGGAACGAGTCTTCTGATTGGTTAATCACCTGTGCATGCGCAGTAGTGAAACGTGGGACTTAGTTTTTTTTCTCCTCCCAGGCCTCAGACAGAGCGCCATCTATGAGAAAATAGCCGCTACTTCTTAATGCATTATGAAATAGTGTACACATGATTCACTCTTATACGACTGTGTTAAACGTGATCTGTTAGTGTAGAGGTCAGAGAGTTTGACTCATGATCGTGAGTGCAGTGGTTCGAATCCACGTTGGGTAAGGAATTTTTACTCTGAACATATCAAAAGTCTTGTGTTAATTGAAAGAACGGCAGATGGCGTGATGTTCAACGTTGAGGAAGAAAGCATGGCGGATTCTGGCACTTGTGAAGATAGAAAAAGATACGAATCGTAATGACGGCAAGGAGACTCCAGGAGGAAGATATTTGGGCAAGGATGTGATGGTGAAGAATGAAGTAGCAGTGTAGACTGGATGATGGGAGAATGAGAGAAATATGTGGTGCTTGCTGATTAAACAGGTAACACGTCATACATAGGGTCAATGAACTCTTTTCCTTTTTAAACCAAGCGACATAGAGTCCTCCCTGTAATTAAGCTTGCCGGGAGGAGCGCTCGCAGAGGACCAATGCCTTCCCCGATCTGCTCGCTCCAGCCTCATCCCAACCACTAACCCGCCCTTGGACCTAACTTTATCGGCAGACCAGAATGCCCGTAGTTGAGCGAGTCTTCTGATTGGTTAATCACCTGTGCATGCGCAGAAGTGGAACGTAGGACTTAGTTTTTTTTCTCCTCCCAGGCCTCAGACAGAGCGCCATCTATGAGAAAATAGCCGCTACTTCTTAATGCATTACGAAATAGTGTACACATGATTCACTCTTATACGACTGTGTGAAACGTGATCTGTTAGTATAGAGGTCAGAGAGGTTGACTCATGATCGTTAGTGCAGTGGTTCGAATCCACGTTGGGTGGGGAATTTTTACTCTGAAGATATCAAAAGACTTGTGTTAATTGAAAGAACGGCAGATGGCGTGATGTTCAACGTTGAGGAAGAAAGCATGGCGGATTCTGACACTTGTGAAGATAGAAAAAAATACGAATCATAATGACGGCAAGGAGACTCCAGGAGGAAGATAATTGGACAAGGATGTGATGGTGAAGAATGAAGTAGCAGTGTAGACTGGATGATGGGAGAATGAGAGAAATAGGTGGTGCGCGCTGATTAAACAGGTAACACGTCATACATAGGGTCAATGAACCCTTTTACTTTTTAAACCAAGCGACATAGAGTCCTCCCTGTAATTAAGCTTGCCGGGAGGAGCGCTCGCCCAGACCAATGGCTTCCCCGACCTGCTCGCTCCAGCCTCATCCCAACCACTAACCCGCCCTTTGACCTAACTTTATCGGCAGACCAGAATGCCCGTAGTGGAACGAGTCTTCTGATTGGTTAATCACCTGTGCATGCGCAATAGTGAAACGTGGGACTTAGTTTTTTTTTCTCCTCCCAGGCCTCAGACAGAGCGCCATCTATGAGAAAATAGCCGCTTCTTCTTAATGCATTACGAAATAGTGTACACATGATTCACTCTTATACGACTATGTTAAACGTGATCTGTTAGTATAGAGGTCAGAGATTTTGACTCATGATCGTCAGTGCAGTGGTTCGAATCCACGTTGGGTAAGGAATTTTTACTCTGAAGATATCAAAAGACTTCTGTTAATTGAAAGAACGGCAGATGGCGTGAAGTTCAACGTTGAGGAAGAACGCATGGCGGATTCTGTCACTTGTGAAGATAGAGAAAAAATCAATTATAATGAGGGCAAGGAGACTCCAGGAGGAGGATAATTGGACACGGATGTGATGGTGAAGAATGAATTAGCAGTGTAGCCTGGATGATGGGAGAATGAGAGAACTATAAGGTGCGCGCTGATTAAACAGGTAACACGCCATACACAGGGTGAATCAACTCTTTTCCTTTTTAAACCAATCGACATAGAGTCCCCCCTGTAATTAAGCATGCCGGGAGGAGCGCTCGCCCAGGCCAATGGCTTCCCCGACCTGCTCGTTCCGGCATCATCCCAACCACTAACCCGCTCTTCGCCCTAACGTTATCGGCAGACCAGAATGCCCGTGGTTGAGCGAGTCTTCTGATTGGTTAATCACCTGTGCATGCGCAGTAGTGAAACATGGGACTTAGTTTTTTTTTCTCCTCCCAGGCCTCAGACAGAGCGCCATCTTTGAGAAAATAGCCGCTACTTCTTAATGCATTGTGAAATAGTGTATACATGATTCACTCTTATACGACTGTGTTAAACGTGATCTGTTAGTATAGAGGTCAGAGAGTTGGACTCATGATCGTTAGTGCAGTGGTTCGAATCCACGTGGGGTATGGAATTTTTACTCTGAAGATATCAAAAGACTTTTGTTAATTGAAAGAACGGCAGATGGCGTAACGTTCAACGTTGAGGAAGAAAGCATGGCGGATTCTGACACTTGTGAAGATAGAAAAAGATACGAATCATAATGACGGCAAGGAGACTCCAGGAGGAAGATATTTGAACAAGGATGTGATGGTGAAGAATGAAGTAGCAGTGTAGACTGGATGATGGGAGAATGAGAGAAATAGGTGGTGCGCGCTGATTAAACAGGTAACATGTCATACATAGGGTCAATGAACCCTTTTCCTTTTTAAACCAAGCGACATAGAGTCCTCCCTGTAATTAAGCTTGCCGGGAGGAGCACACGCCCAGACCAATGGCTTCCCCGACCTGCTCGCTCCAGCCCTATCCCAACCACTAACCCGCCCTTGGACCTAACTTTATCGGCAGACCAGAATGTCCGTAGTGGAACGAGTCTTCTGATTGGTTAATCACCTGTGCATGCGCAGTAGTGAAACGTGGGACTTAGTTTTTTTTCTCCTCCCAGGCCTCAGACAGAGCGCCATCTATGAGAAAATAGCCGCTACTACTTAATGCATTATGAAATAGTGTACACATGATTCACTCTTATACGACTGTGTTAAACGTGATCTGTTAGTGTAGAGGTCAGAGAGTTTGACTCATGATCGTGAGTGCAGTGGTTCGAATCCACGTTGGGTAAGGAATTTTTACTCTGAACATATCAAAAGTCTTGTGTTAATTGAAAGAACGGCAGATGGCGTGATGTTCAACGTTGAGGAAGAAAGCATGGCGGATTCTGGCACTTGTGAAGATAGAAAAAGATACGAATCGTAATGACGGCAAGGAGACTCCAGGAGGAAGATATTTGGGCAAGGATGTGATGGTGAAGAATGAAGTAGCAGTGTAGACTGGATGATGGGAGAATGAGAGAAATATGTGGTGCTTGCTGATTAAACAGGTAACACGTCATACATAGGGTCAATGAACTCTTTTCCTTTTTAAACCAAGCGACATAGAGTCCTCCCTGTAATTAAGCTTGCCGGGAGGAGCGCTCGCAGAGGACCAATGCCTTCCCCGATCTGCTCGCTCCAGCCTCATCCCAACCACTAACCCGCCCTTGGACCTAACTTTATCGGCAGACCAGAATGCCCGTAGTTGAGCGAGTCTTCTGATTGGTTAATCACCTGTGCATGCGCAGAAGTGGAACGTAGGACTTAGTTTTTTTTCTCCTCCCAGGCCTCAGACAGAGCGCCATCTATGAGAAAATAGCCGCTACTTCTTAATGCATTACGAAATAGTGTACACATGATTCACTCTTATACGACTGTGTGAAACGTGATCTGTTAGTATAGAGGTCAGAGAGGTTGACTCATGATCGTTAGTGCAGTGGTTCGAATCCACGTTGGGTGGGGAATTTTTACTCTGAAGATATCAAAAGACTTGTGTTAATTGAAAGAACGGCAGATGGCGTGATGTTCAACGTTGAGGAAGAAAGCATGGCGGATTCTGACACTTGTGAAGATAGAAAAAAATACGAATCATAATGACGGCAAGGAGACTCCAGGAGGAAGATAATTGGACAAGGATGTGATGGTGAAGAATGAAGTAGCAGTGTAGACTGGATGATGGGAGAATGAGAGAAATAGGTGGTGCGCGCTGATTAAACAGGTAACACGTCATACATAGGGTCAATGAACCCTTTTACTTTTTAAACCAAGCGACATAGAGTCCTCCCTGTAATTAAGCTTGCCGGGAGGAGCGCTCGCCCAGACCAATGGCTTCCCCGACCTGCTCGCTCCAGCCTCATCCCAACCACTAACCCGCCCTTTGACCTAACTTTATCGGCAGACCAGAATGCCCGTAGTGGAACGAGTCTTCTGATTGGTTAATCACCTGTGCATGCGCAATAGTGAAACGTGGGACTTAGTTTTTTTTTCTCCTCCCAGGCCTCAGACAGAGCGCCATCTATGAGAAAATAGCCGCTTCTTCTTAATGCATTACGAAATAGTGTACACATGATTCACTCTTATACGACTATGTTAAACGTGATCTGTTAGTATAGAGGTCAGAGAGTTTGACTCATGATCGTCAGTGCAATGGTTCGAATCCACGTTGGGTAAGGAATTTTTACTCTGAAGATATCAAAAGACTTCTGTTAATTGAAAGAACGGCAGATGGCGTGATGTTCAACGTTGAGGAAGAACGCATGGCGGATTCTGTCACTTGTGAAGATAGAGAAAAAATCAATTATAATGAGGGCAAGGAGACTCCAGGAGGAGGATAATTGGACACGGATGTGATGGTGAAGAATGAATTAGCAGTGTAGCCTGGATGATGGGAGAATGAGAGAACTATAAGGTGCGCGCTGATTAAACAGGTAACACGCCATACACAGGGTGAATCAACTCTTTTCCTTTTTAAACCAATCGACATAGAGTCCCCCCTGTAATTAAGCATGCCGGGAGGAGCGCTCGCCCAGGCCAATGGCTTCCCCGACCTGCTCGTTCCGGCATCATCCCAACCACTAACCCGCTCTTCGCCCTAACGTTATCGGCAGACCAGAATGCCCGTGGTTGAGCGAGTCTTCTGATTGGTTAATCACCTGTGCATGCGCAGTAGTGAAACATGGGACTTAGTTTTTTTTTCTCCTCCCAGGCCTCAGACAGAGCGCCATCTTTGAGAAAATAGCCGCTACTTCTTAATGCATTGTGAAATAGTGTATACATGATTCACTCTTATACGAGTGTGTTAAACGTGATCTGTTAGTATAGAGGTCAGAGAGTTGGACTCATGATCGTTAGTGCAGTGGTTCGAATCCACGTGGGGTATGGAATTTTTACTCTGAAGATATCAAAAGACTTTTGTTAATTGAAAGAACGGCAGATGGCGTAACGTTCAACGTTGAGGAAGAAAGCATGGCGGATTCTGACACTTGTGAAGATAGAAAAAGATACGAATCATAATGACGGCAAGGAGACTCCAGGAGGAAGATATTTGAACAAGGATGTGATGGTGAAGAATGAAGTAGCAATGTAGACTGGATGATGGGAGAATGAGAGAAACATGTGGTGCGCGCTGATTAAACAGGTAACACGTCATACATAGGGTCAATGAACCCTTTTCCTTTTTAAACCAAGCGACATAGAGTCCTCCGTGTAATTAAGCTTGCCGGGAGGAGCACTCGCCCAGGCCAATGGCTTCCCCCTCCTGCTCGTTCCGGCATCATCCCAACCACTAACCCGCCCTTGGCCCTAACTGTATCGACAGACCAGAATGCCCGTAGTTGAGCGAGTCTTCTGATTGGTTCATCACCTGTGCATGCGCAGTAGTGAAACGTGGGACTTAGTTTTTTTTTCTCCTCCCAGACCTCAGACAGAGCGCCATCTATGAGAAAATAGCCGCTACTTCTTAATGCAATACGAAATAGTGTACACATGATTCACTCTTATACGACTGTGTTAAACGTGGTCTGTTAGTATAGAGGTCAGAGAGGTTGACTCATGATCGTTAGTGCAGTGGTTCGAATCCACGTTGGGTAAGGAATTTTTACACTGAAGATATCAAAAGACTTGTGTTAATTGAAGGAACGGCAGATGGCGTGATGTTCAACGTTGAGGAAGAAAGCATGGCGGATTCTGACACTTGTGAAGATAGAAAAAAATACGAATCATAATGACGGCAAGGAGACTCCAGGAGGAAGATAATTGGACAAGGATGTGATGGTGAAGAATGAAGTAGCAGTGTAGACTGGATGATGGGAGAATGAGAGAAATAGGTGGTGCGCGCTGATTAAACAGGTAACACGTCATACATAGGGTCAATGAACCCTTTTACTTTTTAAACCAAGCGACATAGAGTCCTGCCTGTAATTAAGCTTGCCGGGAGGAGCGCTCGCCCAGACCAATGGCTTCCCCGACCTGCTCGTTCCGGCATCATCCCAACCACTCACGCGCTCTTGGCCCTAACGTTATCGGCAGACCAGAATACACGTGGTTGAGCGAGTCTTCTGATTGGTTAATCACCTGTGCATGCGCAGTAGTGAAACGTGGGACTTAGTTTTTTTCTCCTCCCAGGCCTCAGACAGAGCGCCATCTATGAGAAAATAGCCGCTACTTCTTAATGCATTACGAAATAGTGTACACATGATTCACTCTTATACGACTGTGTTGAACGCGATCTGTTAGTATAGAGGTCAGAGTGGTTGACTCATGATCGTTAGTGCAGTGGTTCGATCCACGTTGGGTAAGGAATTTTTACTCTGAAGATATCAAAAGACTTGTGTTAATTGAAAGAACGGCAGATGGCGTGATGTTCAACGTTGAGGAAGAAAGCATGGCGGATTCTGACACTTGTGAAGATAGAAAGAGATACGAATCATAATGACGGCAAGGAGACTCCAGGAGGAAGATAATTGGACAAGGATGTGATGGTGAAGAATGAATTAGCAGTGTAGCCTGGATGATGGGAGAATGAGAGAAATATAAGGTGCGCGCTGATTAAACAGGTAACACGCCATACACAGGGTGAATCAACTCTTTTCCTTTTTGAACCAATCGACATAGAGTCCCCCCTGTAATTAAGCATGCCGGGAGGAGCGCTCGCCCAGGCCAATGGCTTCCCCGACCTGCTCGTTCCGGCATCATCCCAACCTCTAACCCGCTCTTCACCCTAACGTTATCGACAGACCAGAATGCCCGTGGTTGAGCGAGTCTTCTGATTGGTTAATCACCTGTGCATGCGCAGTAGTGAAACGTGGGACTTAGTTCTTTTTTCTCCTCCCAGGCCTCAGACAGAGCGCCATCTATGAGAAAATAGATGCTACTTCTTAATGCAATACGAAATAGTGTACACATGATTCAGTCTTATACGACCGTGTTAAACGTGATCTGTTATTATAGAGGTCAGAGAGGTTGACTCATGATCGTTAGTGCAGTGGTTCGAATCCACGTTGGGTAAGGAATCTTTACTCTGAAGATATCGAAAAACTTGTGTTAATTGAAAGAACGGCAGATGGCGTGATGTTCAACGTTGAGGAAGAAAGCATGGCGGATTCTGACACTTGTGAAGATAGAAAAAGATACGAATCATAATGACGGCAAGGAGACTCCAGGAGGAAGATATTTGGACAAGGATGTGATGGTGAAGAATGAAGTAGCAGTGTAGACTGGATGATGGGAGAATGAGAGAAACATGTGGTGCGCGCTGATTAAACAGGTAACGCGTCATACATAGGGTCAATGAACTCTTTTCCTTTTTAAGCCAAGAGACATAGAGTCCTCCCTGTAATTAAGCTTGCCGGGAGGAGCGCTCGCCCAGGCCAATGGCTTCCCCCACCTGCTCGTTCCGGCATCATCCCAACCACTAACCCGCCCTTGGCCCTAACTTTATCGGCAGACCAGAATGCCCGTAGTTGAGCGAGTCTTCTGATTGGTTCATCAACTGTGCATGCGCAGTAGTGAAACGTGGGACTTAGTTTTTTTTTCTTCCGAGGCCTCAGACAGAGCGCCATCTATGAGAAAATAGCCGCTACTTCTTAATGCATTACGAAATAGTGTAAACATGATTCACTCTTATACGACTGTGTTAAACGTGATCTGTTAGTATAGAGGTCAGAGAGGTTGACTCATGATCGTTAGTGCAGTGGTTCGAATCCACGTTGGGTGGGGAATTTTTACTCTGAAGATATCAAAAGACTTGTGTTAATTGAAAGAACGGCAGATGGCGTGATGTTCAACGTTGAGGAAGAAAGCATGGCGGATTCTGACACTTGTGAAGATAGAAAAAGATACGAATCATAATGACGGCAAGGAGACTCCAGGAGGAAGATAATTGGACAAGGATGTGATGGTGAAGAATGAAGTAGCAGTGTAGACTGGATGATGTGAGAATGAGAGAAATATGTGGTGCCCGCTGATTAAACAGGTAACACGTCATACATAGGGTCAATGAACCCTTTTCCTTTTTAAACCAAGCGACATAGAGTCCTCCCTGTAATTAAGCTTGCCGGGAGGAGCGCTCGCCCAGACCAATGGCTTCCCCGACCTGCTCGCTCCAGCCTCATCCCAACCACTAACCCGCCCTTGGACCTAACTTTATCGGCAGGCCAGAATGCCCGTAGTTGAGCGAGTCTTCTGATTGGTTAATCACCTGTGCATGCGCAGAAGTGAAACGTGGGACTTAGTTTTTTTTCTCCTCCCAGGCCTCAGACAGAGCGCCATCTATGAGAAAATAGCCGCTACTTCTTAATGCATTACGAAATAGTGTACACATGATTCACTCTTATACGACTGTGTTAAACGTGATCTGTTAGTATAGAGGTAAGAGAGGTTGACTCATGATCGTTAGTGCAGTGGTTCGAATCCACGTTGGGTGGGGAATTTTTACTCTGAAGATATCAAAAGACTTGTGTTAATTGAAAGAACGGCAGATGGCGTGATGTTCAACGTTGAGCAAGAAAGAAGGCGGATTCTGTCACTTGTGAAGATAGAGAAAAAATCAATTATAATGACGGCAAGGAGACTCCAGGAGGAAGATAATTGGACAAGGATGTGAAGGTGAAGAATGAATTAGCAGTGTAGCCTGGATGATGGGAGAATGAGAGAAATATAAGGTGCGCGCTGATTAAACAGGTAACACGCCATACACAGGGTGAATCAACTCTTTTCCTTTTTGAACCAATCGACATAGAGTCCCCCCTGTAATTAAGCATGCCGGGAGGAGCGCTCGCCCAGGCCAATGGCTTCCCCGACCTGCTCGTTCCGGCATCATCCCAACCACTAACCCGCTCTTCGCCCTAACGTTATCGGCAGACCAGAATGCCCGTGGTTGAGCGAGTCTTCTGATTGGTTAATCACCTGTGCATGCGCAGTAGTGAAACGTGGGACTTAGTTTTTTTTCTCCTCCCAGGCCTCAGACAGAGCGCCATCTATGAGAAAATAGCCGCTACTTCTTAATGCAATACGAAATAGTGTACACATGATTCACTCTTATACGACTGTGTTAAACGTGGTCTGTTAGTATAGAGGTCAGAGAGGTTGACTCATGATCGTTAGTGCAGTGGTTCGAATCCATGTTGGGTAAGGAATTTTTACTCTGAAGATATCAAAAGACTTGTGTTAATTGAAGGAACGGCAGATGGCGTGATGTTCAACGTTGAGGAAGAAAGCATGGCGGATTCTGACACTTGTGAAGATAGAAAAAAATACGAATCATAATGACGGCAAGGAGACTCCAGGAGGAAGATAATTGGACAAGGATGTGATGGTGAAGAATGAAGTAGCAGTGTAGACTGGATGATGGGAGAATGAGAGAAATATGTGGTGCGCGCTGATTAAACAGGTAACACGTCATACATAGGGTCAATGAACCCTTTTCCTTTTTAAACCAAGCGACATAGAGTCCTCCCTGTAATTAAGCTTGCCGGGAGGAGCGCTCGCCCAGACCAATGGCTTTCCCAACCTGCTCGCTCCAGCCTCATCCCAACCACTAACCCGCCCTCGGACCTAACTTTATCGGCAGACCAGAATGCCCGTAGTTGAGCGAGTCTTCTGATTGGTTAATCACCTGTGCATGCGCAGTAGTGAAACGTAGGACTTAGTTTTTTTCTCCTCCCAGGCCTCAGACAGAGCGCCATCTATGAGAAAATAGATGCTACTTCTTAATGCAATACGAAATAGTGTACACATGATTCAGTCTTATACGACCGTGTTAAACGTGATCTGTTATTATAGAGGTCAGAGAGGTTGACTCATGATCGTTAGTGCAGTGGTTCGAATCCACGTTGGGTAAGGAATCTTTACTCTGAAGATATCGAAAAACTTGTGTTAATTGAAAGAACGGCAGATGGCGTGATGTTCAACGTTGAGGAAGAAAGCATGGCGGATTCTGACACTTGTGAAGATAGAAAAAGATACGAATCATAATGACGGCAAGGAGACTCCAGGAGGAAGATATTTGGACAAGGATGTGATGGTGAAGAATGAAGTAGCAGTGTAGACTGGATGATGGGAGAATGAGAGAAACATGTGGTGCGCGCTGATTAAACAGGTAACGCGTCATACATAGGGTCAATGAACTCTTTTCCTTTTTAAGCCAAGAGACATAGAGTCCTCCCTGTAATTAAGCTTGCCGGGAGGAGCGCTCGCCCAGGCCAATGGCTTCCCCCACCTGCTCGTTCCGGCATCATCCCAACCACTAACCCGCCCTTGGCCCTAACTTTATCGGCAGACCAGAATGCCCGTAGTTGAGCGAGTCTTCTGATTGGTTCATCAACTGTGCATGCGCAGTAGTGAAACGTGGGACTTAGTTTTTTTTTCTTCCGAGGCCTCAGACAGAGCGCCATCTATGAGAAAATAGCCGCTACTTCTTAATGCATTACGAAATAGTGTAAACATGATTCACTCTTATACGACTGTGTTAAACGTGATCTGTTAGTATAGAGGTCAGAGAGGTTGACTCATGATCGTTAGTGCAGTGGTTCGAATCCACGTTGGGTGGGGAATTTTTACTCTGAAGATATCAAAAGACTTGTGTTAATTGAAAGAACGGCAGATGGCGTGATGTTCAACGTTGAGGAAGAAAGCATGGCGGATTCTGACACTTGTGAAGATAGAAAAAGATACGAATCATAATGACGGCAAGGAGACTCCAGGAGGAAGATAATTGGACAAGGATGTGATGGTGAAGAATGAAGTAGCAGTGTAGACTGGATGATGTGAGAATGAGAGAAATATGTGGTGCCCGCTGATTAAACAGGTAACACGTCATACATAGGGTCAATGAACCCTTTTCCTTTTTAAACCAAGCGACATAGAGTCCTCCCTGTAATTAAGCTTGCCGGGAGGAGCGCTCGCCCAGACCAATGGCTTCCCCGACCTGCTCGCTCCAGCCTCATCCCAACCACTAACCCGCCCTTGGACCTAACTTTATCGGCAGGCCAGAATGCCCGTAGTTGAGCGAGTCTTCTGATTGGTTAATCACCTGTGCATGCGCAGAAGTGAAACGTGGGACTTAGTTTTTTTTCTCCTCCCAGGCCTCAGACAGAGCGCCATCTATGAGAAAATAGCCGCTACTTCTTAATGCATTACGAAATAGTGTACACATGATTCACTCTTATACGACTGTGTTAAACGTGATCTGTTAGTATAGAGGTAAGAGAGGTTGACTCATGATCGTTAGTGCAGTGGTTCGAATCCACGTTGGGTGGGGAATTTTTACTCTGAAGATATCAAAAGACTTGTGTTAATTGAAAGAACGGCAGATGGCGTGATGTTCAACGTTGAGCAAGAAAGAAGGCGGATTCTGTCACTTGTGAAGATAGAGAAAAAATCAATTATAATGACGGCAAGGAGACTCCAGGAGGAAGATAATTGGACAAGGATGTGAAGGTGAAGAATGAATTAGCAGTGTAGCCTGGATGATGGGAGAATGAGAGAAATATAAGGTGCGCGCTGATTAAACAGGTAACACGCCATACACAGGGTGAATCAACTCTTTTCCTTTTTGAACCAATCGACATAGAGTCCCCCCTGTAATTAAGCATGCCGGGAGGAGCGCTCGCCCAGGCCAATGGCTTCCCCGACCTGCTCGTTCCGGCATCATCCCAACCACTAACCCGCTCTTCGCCCTAACGTTATCGGCAGACCAGAATGCCCGTGGTTGAGCGAGTCTTCTGATTGGTTAATCACCTGTGCATGCGCAGTAGTGAAACGTGGGACTTAGTTTTTTTTCTCCTCCCAGGCCTCAGACAGAGCGCCATCTATGAGAAAATAGCCGCTACTTCTTAATGCAATACGAAATAGTGTACACATGATTCACTCTTATACGACTGTGTTAAACGTGGTCTGTTAGTATAGAGGTCAGAGAGGTTGACTCATGATCGTTAGTGCAGTGGTTCGAATCCATGTTGGGTAAGGAATTTTTACTCTGAAGATATCAAAAGACTTGTGTTAATTGAAGGAACGGCAGATGGCGTGATGTTCAACGTTGAGGAAGAAAGCATGGCGGATTCTGACACTTGTGAAGATAGAAAAAAATACGAATCATAATGACGGCAAGGAGACTCCAGGAGGAAGATAATTGGACAAGGATGTGATGGTGAAGAATGAAGTAGCAGTGTAGACTGGATGATGGGAGAATGAGAGAAATATGTGGTGCGCGCTGATTAAACAGGTAACACGTCATACATAGGGTCAATGAACCCTTTTCCTTTTTAAACCAAGCGACATAGAGTCCTCCCTGTAATTAAGCTTGCCGGGAGGAGCGCTCGCCCAGACCAATGGCTTTCCCAACCTGCTCGCTCCAGCCTCATCCCAACCACTAACCCGCCCTCGGACCTAACTTTATCGGCAGACCAGAATGCCCGTAGTTGAGCGAGTCTTCTGATTGGTTAATCACCTGTGCATGCGCAGTAGTGAAACGTAGGACTTAGTTTTTTTCTCCTCCCAGGCCTCAGACAGAGCGCCATCTGTGAGAAAATAGCCGCTACTCCTTAATGCATTACGAAATAGTGTACACATGATTCACTCTTATACGACTGTGTTAAACGTGATATGTTAGTATAGAGGTAAGAGAGGTTGACTCATGATCGTTAGTGCAGTGGTTCGATCCACGTTGGGTAAGGAATTTTTACTCTGAAGATATCAAAAGACTTGTGTTAATTGAAAGAACGGCAGATGGCGTGATGTTCAACGTTGAGGAAGAAAGCATGGCGGATTCTGACACTTGTGAAGATAGAAAAAGATACGAATCATAATGACGGCAAGGAGACTCCAGGAGGAAGATAATTGGACAAGGATGTGATGGTGAAGAATGAAGTAGCAGTGTAGACGGATGATGGGAGAATGAGAGAAATATGTGGTGCGCGCTGATTAAACAGGTAACACGTCATACATAGGGTCAATGAACCCTTTTCTTTTTTAAACCAAGCGACATAGAGTCCTCCCTGTAATTAAGCTTGCCGGGAGGAGCGCTCGCCCAGACCAATGGCTTTCCCAACCTGCTCGCTCCAGCCTCATCCCAACCACTAACCCGCACTCGGACCTAACTTTATCGGCAGACCGGAATGCCCGTAGTTGAGCGAGTCTTCTGATTGGTTAATCACCTGTGCATGCGCAGTAGTGAAACGTAGGACTTAGTTTTTAGGTAGATTTCATTAGAAAGCTAACTATTGCAATGGGTCCCATGTTTCGACTTCAGGAAAATTGCGACATATCTTCGCGTTTCACATCCCCCAGACCCCAAAACCACCACCAGTTCAAAAGTTTATATATGATTTATGTATATATATATATGTATATCAGTTTCTTGTGGACACGATAACTGCCGTAATTTTGCACCAATCACTTTGAATTTTTTACATAATATGTATCCCTATAAAATCTCGGTCGAGTTCGTTAATGGGCAAAATCGGTCGAAGGGGGTGATAATGGGGGGCTTTTTTCGAGAAATTGAAATTTCGCTATAACTCTCTTAATACGTGAAATATCGAATCCATTCAAAGTTCATAATATGTGTCGGATAAGTGCCAACAATTTATGTCAAATAAGTTTTTTGATAGCACCAACCATTGACCAAAGGCGTGGAAAAAAGTGGGTTTTTCGGGAAACATTAATCATATCTCTCTTAATAGGCACAATATAAAAACCGTACAAAATGGACAATATTCCCCTAATAATTACCTAAAACTTTTGTCTGAAAGAATGTTTGATATGACCCACCATTACGCCAAGGGATGAGAAAAATGATTTCGGAATTATAAGAAAATGCCAAGAGCTATCAGAGGTTGCCATGGCAACACTACTAAATTGATGAGGGATGAGCCGTTGCCATGACAACGCACTTGCACGAGATCAGATTCAGTATTTCCATCTGACTAAGCCGGCCCCGTGGTGTTGGGGTAGGGCGCCTGCCTCTCACCCGGAGGCCCCGGGTTCGAACCCGGCTCCGTCAGGGATTTTAAAACTGACGTGAGGGTTGGAACGGGGTGCACTCAGCCTCGTGAGGACAATTGAGTAGCTGTCTGACAGTGAGACAGCACCCCGATCACGAATACCAATATTAACGGCCGAGGGGACCCGACGCGCTGATCACGCGTCACCCCAATATCTGCAGGCCAAATGGCTGGGCAGCGGTCGCTTGGTCGGCCTTAGCCCGTCATGGGCTGGATGGTGCCAGGGGTTGACTTTGACATCTGACTAAGTGGGAAGCGGCTTCGGTGACGTAACTGGTAGCATGCAGAATGTCTATGCCCAAGGTCGCTGTTTCAAAGCCGGCCGAAGTCGTCGGATTTTCTAAGAGCGCTAAAATCCCTAAGTATGCTTTCCTTTGGAGGGGAAGTTCCAACGTTCATTACGAGTTGCTGGTTGGGGTGGCATCTAGTAGCCAAGTTCACAGCTAGGTGTCATTGACGGTAGTACCTGGTAGCAACATTAGGAACTACTGATTGAAATTGACCGTCTGCAGTCCTTACCTGAATTACAGACTAATACATCCATTACAATTCACACCGTTTATCAGACAGATTCTACACTCACCCAAAGTACACGGGGTTAGATGGCCACGTTGTCGCAGCCCCTAAACTGAGGAACCAACCAGAGGTAGATTTCATTAGAAAGCTAACTATTACAATGGGTAGGCTACCATGTTTCGACTTCCGGAAAATTTCGACATACCTTCGCGTTTCACATCCCCCAGACCCCGAAACCACCGTCAGTTCAAAAGTATATATATATATATATATATATATATATATATATATATATATATATATATATATATATATATCAGTTTCTTGTGGACACGATAACTGCCGTAATTTTTCACCAATCACTTTTTACCGAATATGTATACCTATAAAATCTCGGTCGAGTTCGTTACTGGACTAAATCGGTAGAAGGGGGTGAAAATGGGGGGCTTTTTTTTCGAAAAAGTGAAATATTGCTATAACTCTCTTAATATATGAAATATAGAATCCGTTCAATGTTCATACTATGTGTCAGATAAAGCCCAAAAATTTATGTTTGAAGAGTTTTTTTATATCACCAACCATTGACCAAAGGGGTGGGAAAAAGTGGGTTTTTCGGGAAACATTTATCATATCTCTCTTAATAGGCACAATATCAAAACCGTACGAAGTGGAAAATATTCCCCTAATAATTACCTAAAACTTTTGTCTGAAAGAATTTTTGATATGACCCACCATTATGCCAAGGGATGAGAAAAATGATTTCGGAAGTATAAGAAAATGCCAAGAGCTATCAGAGGTTGCCATGGCAACACTACTAAATTGATGAGGGATGAGCCATCAGATGTTGCCATGACAACGCACTTGCACGAGATCAGATTCAGTATTTTCATCTAAGTGGGAAGCGGCTTCGGTGACGTAACTGGTAGCATGCAGAATGTCTATGCCCAAGGTCGCGGTTTCAAAGCCGGCCGAAGTCGTCGGATTTTCTAAGAGAGCTAAAATCCCTCAGTATGCTTTCCTTTGGAGGGGAAGTTCCAACGTTCGTTGAGAGTTGCTGTTTGGGGTGGCATCTAGTAGCCAAGTTCACAGCTAGGTGTCGTTGACGGTAGTACCTGGTAGCAACATTAGGAACTACTGCTTGAAATTAACCGTCTGCAGTCCTTACCTGAATTAAGACTACTACAGTCATTACAATTCACACCGTTTATCAGACAGATTCTACACTCACCCAAAGTACACGGGGTTAGATGACCGCGTTGTCGCAGTCCCTAAACTGAGGAACCAACCAGAGGTAGATTTCATTAGAAAGCTAACTATTGCAATGGGTACCATGTTTCGACTTCCGGAAAATTTCGACATATCTTCGCGTTTCACATCCCCCAGACCCCAAAACCACTGTCAGTTCAAAAGTTTATATATAATTTATGTATATATATATATATATATATATATATATATATATATATATATATATATATGCATATCAGTTTCTTGTGGACACGATAACTGCCGTAATTTTGCACCAATCACTTTGAATATTTTACCGAATATGTATACCTATAACATCTCGGTCGAGTTCGTTAATGGGCTAAATCGGTCGAAGGGGGTGAAAAGGGGTTTTTTTTTCGAAAAAGTGAAATATTGCTATTACTCTCTTAATATGTGAAATATCGAATCCGTTCAACGCTCATACTATGTGTCGGATAAACCCCAAAAATTTATGTTTGAAGAGTTTTTTTTTATAGCACCAACCATTGACCAAAGGGGTGGGAAAAAGTGGGTTTTTCGGGAAACATTAATCATATCTCTCTTAATAGGCACAAACTCAAAACCGTACAAAATGGACAATATTCCCCTAATAATTACCTAAAATTTTGTCTGAAAGAATTTTTGATATGACCCACCATTATGCCAAGTGATGAGAAAAATGATTTCGGAATTATAAGAAAATGCCAAGAGCTATCAGTGGTTGCCATGGCAACTCTACTAAATTGATGAGGGATGAGCCATCAGACGTTGCCAAGATAACGCACTTGCACGAGATCATATTCAGAATTCCATCTGACTAAGTGTGAAGCTGCTTCGGTGACGTAACTGGTAGCAAGCATGCTGAATGTCTATGCCCAAGGTCGCGAGTTCAAAGCCGGCCGAAGTCGTCGGATTTTCTAAGAGCGCTAAAAATCCCTCAGTATGCTTTCCTTTGGAGGGGAAGTTCCAACGTTCGTTGCGAGTTGCTGGCTGCGGTGGCATCTAGTAGCCAAGTTCACAGGTAGGTGTCGTTGACGGTAGTACCTGGTAGCAACATTAGGAACTACTGCTTGAAATTGACCGTCTGCAGTCCTTACCTGAATTACAGACTAATACAGCCATCGCTAAGTACACGGGGTTACATGACCGCGTTGTGGCAGCCCCTTAACTGAGGAACCAACCAAAATCTCTGCGGGAGATATAATTTTGCGTGAAGAAGTAACAGACCGTTACATAGTTACACATCAGTGTCGAAACCTTGCATAAGGACAGTGTGACCACAAGTATAAAAATGGACCCCAAATGACAAGAAGGTTACCGTTCCCATAAGACAATAAAATGTTTAAAATAAGCATAAAATGACGAAAAACAAAGTTAATTAAGCTCCAATTATAAAATACCTTATCGCAATAAATGAGATCTGATCCTTCTACGAAAACCTGCATATTCTGCCTATTTTCGCCTATCCCCAAGTTTGTCCGGTGAAATCTACCTCCGCCTTCCGGCGTGCCGAGAGGACTTTTTTTTTCTCCTCCCAGGCCTCAGACAGAGCGCCATCTGTGAGAAAATAGCCGCTACTCCTTAATGCATTACGAAATAGTGTACACATGATTCACTCTTATACGACTGTGTTAAACGTGATCTGTTAGTATAGAGGTCAGAGAGTTTGACTCATGATCGTTAGTGCAGTGGTTCGAATCCACGTTGGGTAAGGAATTTTTACTCTAAAGATATCAAAAGACTTGTGTTAATTGAAGGAACGGCAGATGGCGTGATGTTCAACGTTAAGGAAGAAAGAATGGCGGATTCTGACACTTGTGAAGATAGAAAAAAACGAATCATAATTGATACGTGACTAATATTCTTGGAAATATTGTCACTTGTATCTTTTAAAAAAGGTGATCTTCGGTAGTTGCATGTATCGACTTCTGGTGGAGGAATTGGAAACTATGCTACGGCCAGGCGACTGGATTAACTCAGGTTGTGCCTACTAGATGGCAGGTCAGTTCCTATTTGCACTGCTGGATCAATATCGATTGGTGTTCCCGTGGATCGAACTTATTGTCATTGCGAGGGAGTTGTATTTTGTTATAAAAAGGATTATTAACCAGGCTCCATGATGGAAGGTCACGAAAAGTAAAAGTTCCCGTAAATTGAGGGGAGGATTCGCCTTTTTAGGCATCCTAACCCTGGGGCTTATCAACGACATTAACAGTTATTTGCATCCAGCTTGTTCGACATTTTAATTTATATGCAAATATTACCTCAAAATTATCTTCTGTCAGATACGAAAATGCCAACCAAAGTTCGACAACCGTGCCTCAGGGATATTTTATTATGGCTTAACATATCAAAGTTGGACTTATGTGGGATGTGACCTGTCTACGGTAACGTGTGTAAAATATCTTCTTGTAATATGTAGGCCTAACTTACTTGAGGTTATTTCCCTTTTCATCTTTGAAGACGTCCCAAACTGTTCTGCTTTGAAGAACGTCTATCATCTTTTATCTAATATCGAGCATATTTCTTTAACTATTTTAATTAATTTATTTTTCCTCTTGCTCTATATATATATAATAGTGTGCCTAATAGAGGTCTGTTTTAAATAGTCTTGCACTTGACGATTAGGTATTCTTGGCTGGGACAAGTTTTATTCCTTGACTACTGATAGTCAGCTGATCATGCTGGGGCACATGTTTGATGGAACTTTCATCTACGTACGTATTTGGTATCTTTCCTTATTTTAACTGTGATCTAAATTATTAATTATGCAGGGTTTAACTTCTACGTTTGCACGATCCTTCGTTTTCTTAGTATTTATCTGATATTTGTTAATTTTTATCCTTCTGGCCTACTGTTTATTTGTTTTCGGGGACATTTTTTTAAAATGTAATTGTTTTATGTAAATTATATGTGAATGTCCTTGAAGAAGATTGCGTTTTATTTATATTAACATTAGTTTATTTTAATTAGTTTCTCCTCACCTATTGTTTAATTATGAAACCTCTGAGGTTATCTTTAGCACGTCTTCCACGAAATCTTGTTTTATTGGTAGCACTGTACGATACTTCACTTCTCTAACATAACCTTACATATATGTAAACATTACCTTGTAATTAATTGCTCAACTGCTCATTGGTAGCAGAGCGTGGTTGATTCATATTTCATATTAAACATATTAAGGGTGGGGGCTGACAATATTAGGTTAGGGCTTTATTACTGAAAATTGTACTAATGTTTGTTATGTATTCTTTTTTTTCATGCTTGATTGTACGAGACTACATGAATCTACCAAGAAAGCAGTGCTCTATTTCTTCACTAATAAGGATGTACTTTCATAAGTGTTGCTGCTACGTGGAATTTTATCAGCTGGTAATTAGTTCGAAGTTTGGCAGTTCTAAATCTTTGGAGGAAGTTCTTGTTAATCTTGGGAACAACTTTCATGGCCTAAAGGTGAGTGCAACATTGATATTGTGTCTTGTGTATTCTTAAATTGCATTAGGGCAGGTTGTTGGTAAATAGGTCTTCGTCTTCTCAAACTTATCGTGTTTTATTTTGAAGTGTACCTTGATACTTCGGTGTCTAGGCCTATCGTATATTTGGGCTACTCATGACCCTGAATTTTGTGCTGTGTTAAAAGATCTTCTAGCTATGTTGCTCGAGTGTTTTGAAATATTATTTTATGGTGTTAATGATGATTAGGCCTATTTGGTTGTGATTTCGTGTGTTCTGTATGGGTGAAAGCGGGTATTAATGATAGGCCTAGTAGTATTTTATTTTGTCCGTAAGAACTACTAGCCAGATGGTGTTGTTAATGAATTAGAAGTGTCGTTGAATTATTTCTTCTGAAAACGCAGGTAACATGAAGGGTCTGCCAATTATAATAAAGTTTTGAGCGAGTAGGGTCACCCTATGTTTAACAAGCTACACTTTCGAAGCCTGATAGAGTAAATGTTTTTCATGTTGGCGAAGCTGTTAAGTATTTTCCTCCTAATTGTCTGATTTTTCTTCACTTAGGTTTCGTATTATGTTATTAATAATAGTTCTACCTATCCTCGGCCAGTGTATAGAAAAGGAAGGGTTAGGTTTGACCATAGCCTACCCATGATGCCTATCATATGCCAATTATTCTTTACTCTGTTAATTTTTCTTTGAAAACTTTTTCCCTACTTATGACAGTGATGACTAGGCCTACTTAGATTCTCTTGCATTCCCCATGCTATTTCTTCTGGCATGTTTAACTGGCTGATGTGTTCGAGTAACGATATTAGGGAATTGTTATCCTGGTTAAATATCTTGGTAGAATTAAGGAATGTTTCTGCGGTTTTTGGGTGTCAGAGTAACCTACTTGATCTTTCAGTTAGTGTTTCCTTATACCTCGAGGTTCTTTTATCTCTTGTTAATTAGGGTACATATTTATCCTATAACTAGGGTAGTAAGATTTTCTAAATTGTGTAACACAAAAACTGTATGTGTGAGGCATGAGTGAGTTTGGTGTGAATGTGGTAAGTTAGTTTTGCATTTGTAACTTGGGTGGGATTTGTTGTTTTTGCTTCTTGGCTTAAAGTAAGGTTAGGTTTTGTTTTATTAAATTTGTTTGCTCTTTAATGATTTAATTCCGTGTATATAAATTAGTATTTCGTTGAAATATATTTCAACCGGAGTTCACTGGGTAATTTTATGGGAAGTTATTTAGTTGCACGAAGGTTGAAATTTTTCTTACGATCCTTATATATTTGGATGTCTGTTATGTTTATTTATTGCCTGTGTGTCTGGGTTTGGTGACATTGAATTAGCTGGTGAGTAAAATTCTGTATTTTGGTCAGTACTACTGAAATGTGATCGGGGTAATGATTGTGGTTCTATTTGTTTGTGTGGGTGATGATCTGGCCTAGGTTTACTACTATGCTATTATGGTTTAGATATCAGTATCTGTGAGTGACTGACCAAGTTTTATTAATTTAGGTTCGGTAACGTTGAATCGCCTGGTTAGTAAAATTATTTATTTGGGTCTGTACTACTGATTTGGAAACTGGAGGTCCTGATTGTGTTGTTAATTACTTAAGGGTGACTTTAGTCTCACCTAGGGTTGTCGCTACGCTATTATTGTTTTAGTGGCCAGTATCTGTGAGTGACTGACCAAATTTTGTTGATCTAGGTTTGGTGGTGATGTGGTTCCTGGTCAATAAAATTATGTATTTGGGTCGGTACTACTGGTTGATAACTTTAGGTGCTGATTGTGTTATTAATTACTGTACTGGTGTGAGACTATGATCTCATCAGGGATTGCCACTATGCTACTTTGGTTTTGTTGTCAGTATCTTTGAGTGACTGACCAGGTTTTATTGATCCAGCTGTATTCGAGTGCTATCAGAAAGAGTTGTAAGGCTAAAACATACACTCTGGGTGAGTATAATATGAATTATGAAGTTAATTATTTGTTTGTTGTTGGGATTATGCTAGGGCTCACTATGGATCTCATGAAACTACGTACTCTAGTGACGTTTTGTTGTTTCTGTTTGATACGAGCCAGCATATATGGTAAGTGTTTGTTTTAATGTATTATGTGTTTTGTGTTGGTATTTTGACGAATAATGATTTATATTCTGGTAGATTTGTTGGAAATATTTTCTTTGTGGGTGGTAAATTGTAATTAGTTATCTTGGGATTTGTGAGGTTATGTATGAGTGTATGAAAGATTTGTGCGTTTGAGTTTGTCTGCACGTGTGGTCTATTTCTGGTTTAATTTTATGGTCTTCTAAAGTTTGTTTCTTGAGAATTATTATTTGTCCTTTATTTTGGATCTGGTCGCTAATTATCCTTGTAATTTTTTGTGGCTTTTCCTAGTTGTAGCATGAGAATCGCTCATGATTTTGCTTGACAAGATACAATATTAAGTGTACTTATCTTTGGGTAGTTAAACTTGAAAGGGGATATCTATGGGTTATATTTTTTTTTTTTTTGGGAGCACTGTTTTCTTTGATTCGTGTATGATCATTTCTAAAAGACATGTCGGTCGATTGCATTATGTGAAAAGGGATAAAAGATGCTAATTTATTGTCTTGGAATCGCTGGTTATAATTTTTTTAATTAATTTATTTTTATATAAAAAAATCTTATTGTTCTTATGGATTGTAAGTTTGATATTTTATTATGTAGGTCATATTTAATTATATTTTGTAAAAAAAATGAAGGATCAGTCGATTTTTAGGGTATGTTATATTTTGGTTGACCATCTTCGTAAATTTAGTTATATTTTAACTTTTCGTTTGGGGAGTTCTTTGATGTAACTGTGGTGAGTAGTGAACTCAAGAACGATTACTCGTTGGAGCACTGTATGGTTTCAGATAACCATCATCGACTGAAGAGTGAAGAAAACAGGCAGTCTCGATCATCGCTATATGTATCCATGGGCCCGAATACTGTGATGGACTTGTACTTGTCAGCGTACCCTGAATGCGTCGAAATTATGGAACGACAAATATGTATATTTGAAATTTGTAATTCAAAAAAAAATCCTTTTTGTCCTAAAGTAAGAACTTTCTATACTTGGCATGCTTGGAATATGTACTGGACATGAAGACTTGTGTACATGAACATTTTGTAATGATCTATGATGTATTCGCATGTGAATGTATTTTTGGGGTTATGTGTTCATGATCGACTTATCTAGTGGTTGTATTCTTTCGCTATTTCTACATCTGCATGTCTTATCCTCTGGAGTGTCGACATGATTGGCAGGGGGGAAATCTGATACGTGACTAATATTCTTGGAAATATTGTCACTTGTATCTTTTAAAAAAGGTGATCTTCGGTAGTTGCATGTATCGACTTCTGGTGGAGGAATTGGAAACTATGCTACGGCCAGGCGACTGGATTAACTCAGGTTGTGCCTACTAGATGGCAGGTCAGTTCCTATTTGCACTGCTGGATCAATATCGATTGGTGTTCCCGTGGATCGAACTTATTGTCATTGCGAGGGAGTTGTATTTTGTTATAAAAAGGATTATTAACCAGGCTCCATGATGGAAGGTCACGAAAAGTAAAAGTTCCCGTAAATTGAGGGGAGGATTCGCCTTTTTAGGCATCCTAACCCTGGGGCTTATCAACGACATGAACAGTTATTTGCATGTTCGACATTTTAATTTATATGCAAATATTACCTCAAAATTATCTTCTGTCAGATACGAAAATGCCAACCAAAGTTCGACAACCGTGCCTCAGGGATATTTTATTATGGCTTAACATATCAAAGTTGGACTTATGTGGGATGTGACCTGTCTACGGTAACGTGTGTAAAATATCTTCTTGTAATATGTAGGCCTAACTTACTTGAGGTTATTTCCCTTTTCATCTTTGAAGACGTCCCAAACTGTTCTGCTTTGAAGAACGTCTATCATCTTTTATCTAATATCGAGCATATTTCTTTAACTATTTTAATTAATTTATTTTTCCTCTTGCTCTATATATATATAATAGTGTGCCTAATAGAGGTATGTTTTAAATAGTCTTGCACTTGACGATTAGGTATTCTTGGCTGGGACAAGTTTTATTCCTTGACTACTGATAGTCAGCTGATCATGCTGGGGCACATGTTTGATGGAACTTTCATCTACGTACGTATTTGGTATCTTTCCTTATTTTAACTGTGATCTAAATTATTAATTATGCAGGGTTTAACTTCTACGTTTGCACGATCCTTCGTTTTCTTAGTATTTATCTGATATTTGTTAATTTTTTTCCTTCTGGCCTACTGTTTATTTGATTTCGGGGACATTTTTTTAAAATGTAATTGTTTTATGTAAATTATATGTGAATGTCCTTGAAGAAGATTGCGTTTTATTTATATTAATATTAGTTTATTTTAATTAGTTTCTCCTCACCTATTTTTTAATTATGAAACCTCTGAGGTTATCTTAGCACGTCTTCCACGAAATCTTGTTTTATTGGTAGCACTGTACGATACTTCACTTCTCTAACATAACCTTACATATATGTAAACATTACCTTGTAATTAATTGCTCAACAGCTCAATAATGACGGCAAGGAGACTCCAGGAGGAACCCTTTTCCTTTTTAAACCAAGCGACATAGAGTCCTCCCTGTAATTAAGCTTGCCGGGAGGAAGGCTCGCCCAGGCCAATGGCTTCCCCGACCTGCTCGTTCCGGCATCATCCCAACCACTAACCCGCTCTTCGCCCTAACGTTATCGGCAGACCAGAATGCCCGTGGTTGAGCGAGTCTTCTGATTGGTTATTCACCTGTGCATGCGCAGTAGTGAAACGTGGGACTTAGTTTTTTTTTTCTCCTCCCAGGCCTCAGACAGAGCGCCATCTATGAGAAAATAGCCGCTACTTCTTAATGCAATACGAAATAGTGTACACATGATTCACTCTTATACGACTGTGTTAAACGTGGTCTATTAGTATAGAGGTCAGAGAGGTTGACTCATGATCGTTAGTGCAGTGGTTCGAATCCATGTTGGGTAAGGAATTTTTACTCTGAAGATATCAAAAGACTTGTGTTAATTGAAGGAACGGCAGATGGCGTGATGTTCAACGTTGAGGAAGAAAGCATGGCGGATTCTGACACTTGTGAAGATAGAAAAAAATACGAATCATAATGACGGCAAGGAGACTCCAGGAGGAAGATAATTGGACAAGGATGTGATGGTGAAGAATGAAGTAGCAGTGTAGACTGGATGATGGGAGAATGAGAGAAATAGGTGGTGCGCGCTGATTAAACAGGTAACACGTCATACATAGGGTCACTGAACTCTTTTTCTTTTTAAACCAAGCGACATAGAGTCCTCCCTGTAATTAAGCTTGCCGGGAGGAGCGCTCGCCCACACCAATGGCTTCCCCGACCTGCTCGTTCCGGCATCATCCCAACCACTAACCCGCCCTTGGCCCTAACTTTATCGGCAGACCAGAATGCCCGTAGTTGAGCGAGTCTTCTGATTGGTTAATCACATGTGCATGCGCAGTAGTGAAACGTGGGACTTGGTTTTTTTTTCTCCTCCCAGGCCTCAGACAGAGCGCCATCTATGAGAAAATAGCCGCTACTTCTTAATGCATTACGAAATAGTGTACATATGATTCACTCTTATACGACTGTGTTAAACGTGATCTGTTAGTATAGAGGTCAGAGAGGTTGACTCATGATCGTTAGTGCAGTGGTTCGAATCCACGTTGGGTAAGGGATTTTTACTCTGAAGATATCAAAAGACTTGTGCTAATTGAAAGAACGGCAGATGGCGTGATGTTCAACGTTGAGGAAGAAAGCATGGCGGATTCTGTCACTTGTGAAGATAGAGAAAAAATCAATTATAATGACGGCAAGGAGACCCCAGGAGGAAGATAATTGGACAAGGATGTGATGGTGAAGAATGAATTAGCAGTGTAGCCTGGATGATGGGAGAATGAGAGAAATATAAGGTGCGCGCTGATTAAACAGGTAACACGCCATACACAGGGTGAATCAACTCTTTTCCTTTTTGAACCAATCGACATAGAGTCCCCCCTGTAATTAAGCATGCCGGGAGGAGCGCTCGCCCAGGCCAATGGCTTCCCCGACCTGCTCGTTCCGGCATCATCCCAACCACTAACCCGCTCTTCGCCCTAACGTTATCGGCAGACCAGAATGCCCGTGGTTGAGCGAGTCTTCTGATTGGTTAATCACCTGTGCATGCGCAGTAGTGAATCGTGGGACTTAGTTTTTTTTCTCCTCCCAGGCCTCAGACAGAGCGCCATCTATGAGAAAATAGCCGCTACTTCTTAATGCATTACGAAATAGTGTACACATGATTCACTCTTATACGACTGAGTTAAACGTGGTCTGTTAGTATAGAGGTCAGAGAGGTTGACTCATGATCGTTAGTGCAGTGGTTCGAATCCATGTTGGGTGGGGAATTTTTACTCTGAAGATATCAAAAGACTTGTGTTAATTGAAGGAACGGCAGATGGCGTGATGTTCAACGTTGAGGAAGAAAGCATGGCGGATTCTGACACTTGTGAAGATAGAAAAAAATACGAATCATAATGACGGCAAGGAGACTCCAGGAGGAAGATAATTGGACAAGGATGTGATGGTGAAGAATGAAGTAGCAGTGTAGACTGGATGATGGGAGAATGAGAGAAATAGTTGGTGCGCGCTGATTAAACAGGTAACATGTCATACATAGGGTCAATGAACCCTTTTCCTTTTTAAACCAAGCGGCATAGAGTCCTCCCTGTAATTAAGCTTGCCGGGAGGAGCGCTCGCCCAGACCAATGGCTTCCCCGATCTGCTCGCTCCAGCCTCATCCCAATCACTAACCCGCCCTTGGACCTAACTTTATCGGCAGACAGAATGCCCGTAGTTGAGCGAGTCTTCTGATTGGTTAATCACCTGTGCATGCTCAGAAGTGAAACGTGGGACTTAGTTTTTTTTCTCCTCTTAGGCCTCAGACAGAGCGCCATCTATGAGAAAATAGCCGCTACTCCTTAATGCATTACGAAATAGTGTACACATGATTCACTCTTATACGACTGTGTTAAACGTGGTCTATTAGTATAGAGGTCAGAGAGGTTGACTCATGATCGTTAGTGCAGTGGTTCGAATCCATGTTGGGTAAGGAATTTTTACTCTGAAGATATCAAAAGACTTGTGTTAATTGAAAGAACGGCAGATGGCGTGATGTTCAACGTTGAGGAAGAAAGTATGGCGGATTCTGACACTTGTGAAGATAGAAAAAAATACGAATCATAATGACGGCAAGGAGACTCCAGGAGGAAGATAATTGGACAAGGATGTGATGGTGAAGAATGAAGTAGCAGTGTAGACTGGATGATGGGAGAATGAGAGAAATATGTGGTGCGCGCTGATTAAACAGGTAACACGTCATACATAGGGTCAATGAACTCTTCCTTTTTAAACCAAGCGACATAGAGTCCTCCCTGTAATTAAGCTTGCCGGGAGGAGCGCTCGCCCAGACCAATGGCTTCCCCGACCTGCTCGTTCCAGCATCATCCCAACCACTAACCCGCCCTTGGCCCTAACTTTATCGGCAGACCAGAATGTCCGTAGTTGAGCGAGTCTTCTGATTGGTTCATCACCTGTGCATGCGCAGTAGTGAAACGTGGGACTTAGTTTTTTTTTCTTCCGAGGCCTCAGACAGAGCGCCATCTATGAGAAAATATCCGCTACTTCTTAATGCATTACGAAATAGTGTAAACATGATTCACTCTTATACGACTGTGTTAAACGTGATCTGTTAGTATAGAGGTCAGAGAGGTTGACTCATGATCGTTAGTGCAGTGGTTCGAATCCACGTTGGGTGGGGAATTTTTACTCTGAAGATATCAAAAGACTTGTGTTAATTGAAAGAACGGCAGATGGCGTGATGTTCAACGTTGAGGAAGGAAGCATGGCGGATTCTGACACTTGTGAAGATAGAAAAAGATACGAATCATAATGACGGCAAGGAGACTCGAGGAGGAAGATATTTGGACAAGGATGTGATGGTGAAGAATGAAGTAGCAGTGTAGCCTGGATGATGGGAGAATGAGAGAAATATAAGGTGCGCGCTGATTAAACAGGTAACACGCCATACACAGGGTGAATCAACTCTTTTCCTTTTTGAACCAATCGACATAGAGTCCCCCCTGTAATTAAGCATGCCGGGAGGAGCGCTCGCCCAGGCCAATGGCTTCCCCGACCTGCTCGTTCCGGCATCATCCCAACCACTAACCCGCTCTTCGCCCTAACGTTATCGGCAGACCAGAATGCCCGTGGTTGAGCGAGTCTTCTGATTGGTTAATCACCTGTGCATGCGCAGTAGTGAAACGTGGGACTTAGTTTTTTTTTCTCCTCCCAGGCCTCAGACAGAGCGCCATCTATGAGAAAATAGCCGCTACTTCTTAATGCAATACGAAATAGTGTACACATGATTCACTCTTATACGACTGAGTTAAACCTGGTCTGTTAGTATAGAGGTCAGAGAGGTTGACTCATGATCGTTAGTGCAGTGGTTCGAATCCATGTTGGGTAAGGAATTTTTACTCTGAAGGTATCAAAAGACTTGTGTTAATTGAAGGAACGGCAGATGGCGTGATGTTCAACGTTGAGGAAGAAAGCATGGCGGATTCTGACACTTGTGAAGATAGAAAAAAATACGAATCATAATGACGGCAAGGAGACTCCAGGAGGAAGATAATTGGACAAGGATGTGATGGTGAAGAATGAAGTAGCAGTGTAGACTGGATGATGGGAGAATGAGAGAAATAGGTGGTGCGCGCTGATTAAACAGGTAACATGTCATACATAGTGTCAATGAACCCTTTTCCTTTTTAAACCAAGCGACATAGAGTCCTCCCTGTAATTAAGCTTGCCGGGAGGAGCGCTCGCCCAGACCAATGGCTTCCCCGACCTGCTCGCTCCAGCCTCATCCCAACCACTAACCCGCCCTTGGACCTAACTTTATCGGCAGACAGAATGCCCGTAGTTGAGCGAGTCTTCTGATTGGTTAATCACCTGTGCATGCGCAGAAGTGAAACGTGGGACTTGGTTTTTTTTCTCCTCTTAGGCCTCAGACAGAGCGCCATCTATGAGAAAATAGCCGCTACTTCTTAATGCATTACGAAATAGTGTACACATGATTCACTCTTATACGACTGTGTTAAACGTGATCTGTTAGTATAGAGGTAAGAGAGGTTGACTCATGATCGTTAGTGCAGTGGTTCGATCCACGTTGGGTAAGGAATTTTTACTCTGAAGATATCAAAAGACTTGTGTTAATTGAAAGAACGGCAGATGGCGTGATGTTCAACGTTGAGGAAGAAAGCATGGCGGATTCTGACACTTGTGAAGATAGAAAAAGATACGAATCATAATGACGGCAAGGAGAATTCAGGAGGAAGATATTTGGACAAGGATGTGATGGTGAAGAATGAAGTAGCAGTGTAGACTGGATGATGGGAGAATGAGAGAAATATGTGGTGCGCGCTGATTAAACAGGTAACACGTCATACATAGGGTCAATGAACTCTTTTCCTTTTTAAACCAAGCGACATAGAGTCCTCCCTGTAATTAAGCTTGCAGGGAGGAGCGCTCGCCCAGACCAATGGCTTCCCCGACCTGCTCGTTCCGGCATCATCCCAACCACTCACCCGCTCTTGGCCCTAACGTTATCGCAGACCAGAATGCCCGTGGTTGAGCGAGTCTTCTGATTGGTTAATCACCTGTGCATGCGCAGTAGTGAAACGTGGGACTTAGTTTTTTTCTCCTCCCAGGCCTCAGACAGAGCGCCATCTATGAGAAAATAGCCGCTACTTCTTAATGCATTACGAAATAGTGTACACATGATTCACTCTTATACGACTGTGTTAAACGTGATCTGTTAGTATAGAGGTCAGAGAGGTTGACTCATGATCGTTAGTGCAGTGGTTCGATCCACGTTGGGTAAGGAATTTTTACTCTGAAGATATCAAAAGACTTGTGTTAATTGTAAGAACGGCAGATGGCGTGATGTTCAACGTTGAGGAAGAAAGCATGGCGGATTCTGACACTTGTGAAGATAGAAAAAAATACGAATCATAATGACGGCAAGGAGACTCCAGGAGGAAGATAATTGGACAAGGTTGTGATGGTGAAGAATGAAGTAGCAGTGTAGACTGGATGATGGGAGAATGAGAGAAATATGTGGTGCGCGCTGATTATACAGGTAACACGTTATACATAGGGTCAATGAACTCTTCCTTTTTAAACCAAGCGACATAGAGTCCCCCCTGTAATTAAGCATGCCGGGAGGAGCGCTCGCCCAGGCCAATGGCTTCCCCGACCTGCTCGTTCCGTCATCATCCCAACCACTAACCCGCTCTTCGCCCTAACGTTATCGGCAGACCAGAATGCCCGTGGTTGAGCGAGTCTTCTGATTGGTTAATCACCTGTGCATGCGCAGTAGTGAAACGTGGGACTTAGTTTTTTTTTTCTCCTCCCAGGCCTCAGACAGAGCGCCATCTATGAGAAAATAGCCGCTACTTCTTAATGCAATACGAAATAGTGTACACATGATTCACTCTTATACGACTGAGTTAAACCTGGTCTGTCAGTATAGAGGTCAGAGAGGTTGACTCATGATCGTTAGTGCAGTGGTTCGAATCCATGTTGGGTAAGGAATTTTTACTCTGAAGATATCAAAAGACTTGTGTTAATTGAAAGAACGGCAGATGGCGTGATGTTCAACGTTGAGGAAGAAAGCATGGCGGATTCTGACACTTGTGAAGATAGAAAAAGATACGAATCATAATGACGGCAAGGAGACTTCAGGAGGAAGATATTTGGACAAGGATGTGATGGTGAAGAATGAAGTAGCAGTGTAGACTGGATGATGGGAGAATGAGAGAAATATGTGGTGCGCGCTGATTAAACAGGTAACACGTCATACATAGGGTCAATGAACTCTTCCTTTTTAAACCAAGCGACATAGAGTCCTCCCTGTAATTAAGCTTGCCGGGAGGAGCGCTCGCCCAGACCAATGGCTTCCCCGACCTGCTCGTTCCAGCATCATCCCAACCACTAACCCGCCCTTGGACCTAACTTTATCGGCAGACAGAATGCCCGTAGTTGAGCGAGTCTTCTGATTGGTTAATCACCTGTGCATGCGCAGAAGTGAAACGTGGGACTTGGTTTTTTTTCTCCTCTTAGGCCTCAGACAGAGCGCCATCTATGAGAAAATAGCCGCTACTTCTTAATGCATTACGAAATAGTGTACACATGATTCACTCTTATACGACTGTGTTAAACGTGATCTGTTAGTATAGAGGTAAGAGAGGTTGACTCATGATCGTTAGTGCAGTGGTTCGATCCACGTTGGGTAAGGAATTTTTACTCTGAAGATATCAAAAGACTTGTGTTAATTGAAGGAACGGCAGATGGCGTGATGTTCAACGTTGAGGAAGAAAGCATGGCGGATTCTGACACTTGTGAAGATAGAAAAAAATACGAATCATAATGACGGCAAGGAGACTCCAGGAGGAAGATAATTGGACAAGGATGTGATGGTGAAGAATGAAGTAGCAGTGTAGACTGGATGATGGGAGAATGAGAGAAATAGGTGGTGAGCGCTGATTAAACAGGTAACACGTCATACATAGGGTCACTGAACTCTTTTTCTTTTTAAACCAAGCGACATAGAGTCCTCCCTGTAATTAAGCTTGCCGGGAGGAGCGCTCGCCCAGACCAATGGCTTCCCCGACCTGCTCGTTCCGGCATCATCCCAACCACTAACCCGCCCTTGGCCCTTACTTTATCGGCAGACCAGAATGCCCGTAGTTGAGCGAGTCTTCTGATTGGTTAATCACATGTGCATGCGCAGTAGTGAAACGTGGGACTTGGTTTTTTTTTCTCCTCCCAGGCCTCAGACAGAGCGCCATCTATGAGAAAATAGCCGCTACTTCTTAATGCATTACGAAATAGTGTACATATGATTCACTCTTATACGACTGTGTTAAACGTGATCTGTTAGTATAGAGGTCAGAGAGGTTGACTCATGATCGTTAGTGCAGTGGTTCGAATCCACGTTGGGTAAGGGATTTTTACTCTGAAGATATCAAAAGACTTGTGCTAATTGAAAGAACGGCAGATGGCGTGATGTTCAACGTTGAGGAAGAAAGCATGGCGGATTCTGTCACTTGTGAAGATAGAGAAAAAATCAATTATAATGACGGCAAGGAGACCCCAGGAGGAAGATAATTGGACAAGGATGTGATGGTGAAGAATGAATTAGCAGTGTAGCCTGGATGATGGGAGAATGAGAGAAATATAAGGTGCGCGCTGATTAAACAGGTAACACGCCATACACAGGGTGAATCAACTCTTTTCCTTTTTGAACCAATCGACATAGAGTCCCCCCTGTAATTAAGCATGCCGGGAGGAGCGCTCGCCCAGGCCAATGGCTTCCCCGACCTGCTCGTTCCGGCATCATCCCAACCACTAACCCGCTCTTCGCCCTAACGTTATCGGCAGACCAGAATGCCCGTGGTTGAGCGAGTCTTCTGATTGGTTAATCACCTGTGCATGCGCAGTAGTGAATCGTGGGACTTAGTTTTTTTTCTCCTCCCAGGCCTCAGACAGAGCGCCATCTATGAGAAAATAGCCGCTACTTCTTAATGCATTACGAAATAGTGTACACATGATTCACTCTTATACGACTGAGTTAAACGTGGTCTGTTAGTATAGAGGTCAGAGAGGTTGACTCATGATCGTTAGTGCAGTGGTTCGAATCCATGTTGGGTAAGGAATTTTTACTCTGAAGATATCAAAAGACTTGTGTTAATTGAAGGAACGGCAGATTGCGTGATGTTCAACGTTGAGGAAGAAAGCATGGCGGATTCTGACACTTGTGAAGATAGAAAAAAATACGAATCATAATGACGGCAAGGAGACTCCAGGAGGAAGATAATTGGACAAGGATGTGATGGTGAAGAATGAAGTAGCAGTGTAGACTGGATGATGGGAGAATGAGAGAAATAGGTGGTGCGCGCTGATTAAACAGGTAACATGTCATACATAGGGTCAATGAACCCTTTTCCTTTTTAAACCAAGCGGCATAGAGTCCTCCCTGTAATTAAGCTTGCCGGGAGGAGCGCTCGCCCAGACCAATGGCTTCCCCGATCTGCTCGCTCCAGCCTCATCCCAATCACTAACCCGCCCTTGGACCTAACTTTATCGGCAGACAGAATGCCCGTAGTTGAGCGAGTCTTCTGATTGGTTAATCACCTGTGCATGCGCAGAAGTGAAACGTGGGACTTAGTTTTTTTTCTCCTCTTAGGCCTCAGACAGAGCGCCATCTATGAGAAAATAGCCGCTACTCCTTAATGCATTACGAAATAGTGTACACATGATTTACTCTTATACGACTGTGTTAAACGTGGTCTATTAGTATAGAGGTCAGAGAGGTTGACTCATGATCGTTAGTGCAGTGGTTCGAATCCATGTTGGGTAAGGAATTTTTACTCTGAAGATATCAAAAGACTTGTGTTAATTGAAAGAACGGCAGATGGCGTGATGTTCAACGTTGAGGAAGAAAGTATGGCGGATTCTGACACTTGTGAAGATAGAAAAAAATACGAATCATAATGACGGCAAGGAGACTCCAGGAGGAAGATAATTGGACAAGGATGTGATGGTGAAGAATGAAGTAGCAGTGTAGACTGGATGATGGGAGAATGAGAGAAATAGGTGGTGAGCGTTGATTAAACAGGTAACACGTCATACATAGGGTCACTGAACTCTTTTTCTTTTTAAACCAAGCGACATAGAGTCCTCCCTGTAATTAAGCTTGCCGGGAGGAGCGCTCGCCCAGACCAATGGCTTCCCCGACCTGCTCGTTCCGGCATCATCCCAACCACTAACCCGCCCTTGGCCCTAACTTTATCGGCAGACCAGAATGCCCGTAGTTGAGCGAGTCTTCTGATTGGTTAATCACATGTGCATGCGCAGTAGTGAAACGTGGGACTTGGTTTTTTTTTCTCCTCCCAGGCCTCAGACAGAGCGCCATCTATGAGAAAATAGCCGCTACTTCTTAATGCATTACGAAATAGTGTACATATGATTCACTCTTATACGACTGTGTTAAACGTGATCTGTTAGTATAGAGGTCAGAGAGGTTGACTCATGATCGTTAGTGCAGTGGTTCGAATCCACGTTGGGTAAGGGATTTTTACTCTGAAGATATCAAAAGACTTGTGCTAATTGAAAGAACGGCAGATGGCGTGATGTTCAACGTTGAGGAAGAAAGCATGGCGGATTCTGTCACTTGTGAAGATAGAGAAAAAATCAATTATAATGACGGCAAGGAGACCCCAGGAGGAAGATAATTGGACAAGGATGTGATGGTGAAGAATGAATTAGCAGTGTAGCCTGGATGATGGGAGAATGAGAGAAATATAAGGTGCGCGCTGATTAAACAGGTAACACGCCATACACAGGGTGAATCAACTCTTTTCCTTTTTGAACCAATCGACATAGAGTCCCCCCTGTAATTAAGCATGCCGGGAGGAGCGCTCGCCCAGGCCAATGGCTTCCCCGACCTGCTCGTTCCGGCATCATCCCAACCACTAACCCGCTCTTCGCCCTAACGTTATCGGCAGACCAGAATGCCCGTGGTTGAGCGAGTCTTCTGATTGGTTATTCACCTGTGCATGCGCAGTAGTGAAACGTGGGACTTAGTTTTTTTTTCTCCTCCCAGGCCTCAGACAGAGCGCCATCTATGAGAAAATAGCCGCTACTTCTTAATGCAATACGAAATAGTGTACACATGATTCACTCTTATACGACTGTGTTAAACGTGGTCTATTAGTATAGAGGTCAGAGAGGTTGACTCATGATCGTTAGTGCAGTGGTTCGAATCCATGTTGGGTAAGGAATTTTTACTCTGAAGATATCAAAAGACTTGTGTTAATTGAAGGAACGGCAGATGGCGTGATGTTCAACGTTGAGGAAGAAAGCATGGCGGATTCTGACACTTGTGAAGATAGAAAAAAATACGAATCATAATGACGGCAAGGAGACTCCAGGAGGAAGATAATTGGACAAGGATGTGATGGTGAAGAATGAAGTAGCAGTGTAGACTGGATGATGGGAGAATGAGAGAAATAGGTGGTGCGCGCTGATTAAACAGGTAACACGTCATACATAGGGTCACTGAACTCTTTTTCTTTTTAAACCAAGCGACATAGAGTCCTCCCTGTAATTAAGCTTGCCGGGAGGAGCGCTCGCCCACACCAATGGCTTCCCCGACCTGCTCGTTCCGGCATCATCCCAACCACTAACCCGCCCTTGGCCCTAACTTTATCGGCAGACCAGAATGCCCGTAGTTGAGCGAGTCTTCTGATTGGTTAATCACATGTGCATGCGCAGTAGTGAAACGTGGGACTTGGTTTTTTTTTCTCCTCCCAGGCCTCAGACAGAGCGCCATCTATGAGAAAATAGCCGCTACTTCTTAATGCATTACGAAATAGTGTACATATGATTCACTCTTATACGACTGTGTTAAACGTGATCTGTTAGTAAAGAGGTCAGAGAGGTTGACTCATGATCGTTAGTGCAGTGGTTCGAATCCACGTTGGGTAAGGGATTTTTACTCTGAAGATATCAAAAGACTTGTGCTAATTGAAAGAACGGCAGATGGCGTGATGTTCAACGTTGAGGAAGAAAGCATGGCGGATTCTGTCACTTGTGAAGATAGAGAAAAAATCAATTATAATGACGGCAAGGAGACCCCAGGAGGAAGATAATTGGACAAGGATGTGATGGTGAAGAATGAATTAGCAGTGTAGCCTGGATGATGGGAGAATGAGAGAAATATAAGGTGCGCGCTGATTAAACAGGTAACACGCCATACACAGGGTGAATCAACTCTTTTCCTTTTTGAACCAATCGACATAGAGTCCCCCCTGTAATTAAGCATGCCGGGAGGAGCGCTCGCCCAGGCCAATGGCTTCCCCGACCTGCTCGTTCCGGCATCATCCCAACCACTAACCCGCTCTTCGCCCTAACGTTATCGGCAGACCAGAATGCCCGTGGTTGAGCGAGTCTTCTGATTGGTTAATCACCTGTGCATGCGCAGTAGTGAATCGTGGGACTTAGTTTTTTTTCTCCTCCCAGGCCTCAGACAGAGCGCCATCTATGAGAAAATAGCCGCTACTTCTTAATGCATTACGAAATAGTGTACACATGATTCACTCTTATACGACTGAGTTAAACGTGGTCTGTTAGTATAGAGGTCAGAGAGGTTGACTCATGATCGTTAGTGCAGTGGTTCGAATCCATGTTGGGTGGGGAATTTTTACTCTGAAGATATCAAAAGACTTGTGTTAATTGAAGGAACGGCAGATGGCGTGATGTTCAACGTTGAGGAAGAAAGCATGGCGGATTCTGACACTTGTGAAGATAGAAAAAAATACGAATCATAATGACGGCAAGGAGACTCCAGGAGGAAGATAATTGGACAAGGATGTGATGGTGAAGAATGAAGTAGCAGTGTAGACTGGATGATGGGAGAATGAGAGAAATAGTTGGTGCGCGCTGATTAAACAGGTAACATGTCATACATAGGGTCAATGAACCCTTTTCCTTTTTAAACCAAGCGGCATAGAGTCCTCCCTGTAATTAAGCTTGCCGGGAGGAGCGCTCGCCCAGACCAATGGCTTCCCCGATCTGCTCGCTCCAGCCTCATCCCAATCACTAACCCGCCCTTGGACCTAACTTTATCGGCAGACAGAATGCCCGTAGTTGAGCGAGTCTTCTGATTGGTTAATCACCTGTGCATGCGCAGAAGTGAAACGTGGGACTTAGTTTTTTTTCTCCTCTTAGGCCTCAGACAGAGCGCCATCTATGAGAAAATAGCCGCTACTCCTTAATGCATTACGAAATAGTGTACACATGATTCACTCTTATACGACTGTGTTAAACGTGGTCTATTAGTATAGAGGTCAGAGAGGTTGACTCATGATCGTTAGTGCAGTGGTTCGAATCCATGTTGGGTAAGGAATTTTTACTCTGAAGATATCAAAAGACTTGTGTTAATTGAAAGAACGGCAGATGGCGTGATGTTCAACGTTGAGGAAGAAAGTATGGCGGATTCTGACACTTGTGAAGATAGAAAAAAATACGAATCATAATGACGGCAAGGAGAATTCAGGAGGAAGATATTTGGACAAGGATGTGATGGTGAAGAATGAAGTAGCAGTGTAGACTGGATGATGGGAGAATGAGAGAAATATGTGGTGCGCGCTGATTAAACAGGTAACACGTCATACATAGGGTCAATGAACTCTTTTCCTTTTTAAACCAAGCGACATAGAGTCCTCCCTGTAATTAAGCTTGCAGGGAGGAGCGCTCGCCCAGACCAATGGCTTCCCCGACCTGCTCGTTCCGGCATCATCCCAACCACTCACCCGCTCTTGGCCCTAACGTTATCGCAGACCAGAATGCCCGTGGTTGAGCGAGTCTTCTGATTGGTTAATCACCTGTGCATGCGCAGTAGTGAAACGTGGGACTTAGTTTTTTTCTCCTCCCAGGCCTCAGACAGAGCGCCATCTATGAGAAAATAGCCGCTACTTCTTAATGCATTACGAAATAGTGTACACATGATTCACTCTTATACGACTGTGTTAAACGTGATCTGTTAGTATAGAGGTCAGAGAGGTTGACTCATGATCGTTAGTGCAGTGGTTCGATCCACGTTGGGTAAGGAATTTTTACTCTGAAGATATCAAAAGACTTGTGTTAATTGTAAGAACGGCAGATGGCGTGATGTTCAACGTTGAGGAAGAAAGCATGGCGGATTCTGACACTTGTGAAGATAGAAAAAAATACGAATCATAATGACGGCAAGGAGACTCCAGGAGGAAGATAATTGGACAAGGGTGTGATGGTGAAGAATGAAGTAGCAGTGTAGACTGGATGATGGGAGAATGAGAGAAATATGTGGTGCGCGCTGATTATACAGGTAACACGTTATACATAGGGTCAATGAACTCTTCCTTTTTAAACCAAGCGACATAGAGTCCCCCCTGTAATTAAGCATGCCGGGAGGAGCGCTCGCCCAGGCCAATGGCTTCCCCGACCTGGTCGTTCCGTCATCATCCCAACCACTAACCCGCTCTTCGCCCTAACGTTATCGGCAGACCAGAATGCCCGTGGTTGAGCGAGTCTTCTGATTGGTTAATCACCTGTGCATGCGCAGTAGTGAAACGTGGGACTTAGTTTTTTTTTTCTCCTCCCAGGCCTCAGACAGAGCGCCATCTATGAGAAAATAGCCGCTACTTCTTAATGCAATACGAAATAGTGTACACATGATTCACTCTTATACGACTGAGTTAAACCTGGTCTGTCAGTATAGAGGTCAGAGAGGTTGACTCATGATCGTTAGTGCAGTGGTTCGAATCCATGTTGGGTAAGGAATTTTTACTCTGAAGATATCAAAAGACTTGTGTTAATTGAAAGAACGGCAGATGGCGTGATGTTCAACGTTGAGGAAGAAAGTATGGCGGATTCTGACACTTGTGAAGATAGAAAAAAATACGAATCATAATGACGGCAAGGAGACTCCAGGAGGAAGATAATTGGACAAGGATGTGATGGTGAAGAATGAAGTAGCAGTGTAGACTGGATGATGGGAGAATGAGAGAAATATGTGGTGCGCGCTGATTAAACAGGTAACACGTCATACATAGGGTCAATGAACTCTTCCTTTTTAAACCAAGCGACATAGAGTCCTCCCTGTAATTAAGCTTGCCGGGAGGAGCGCTCGCCCAGACCAATGGCTTCCCCGACCTGCTCGTTCCAGCATCATCCCAACCACTAACCCGCCCTTGGCCCTAACTTTATCGGCAGACCAGAATGTCCGTAGTTGAGCGAGTCTTCTGATTGGTTCATCACCTGTGCATGCGCAGTAGTGAAACGTGGGACTTAGTTTTTTTTTCTTCCGAGGCCTCAGACAGAGCGCCATCTATGAGAAAATATCCGCTACTTCTTAATGCATTACGAAATAGTGTAAACATGATTCACTCTTATACGACTGTGTTAAACGTGATCTGTTAGTATAGAGGTCAGAGAGGTTGACTCATGATCGTTAGTGCAGTGGTTCGAATCCACGTTGGGTGGGGAATTTTTACTCTGAAGATATCAAAAGACTTGTGTTAATTGAAAGAACGGCAGATGGCGTGATGTTCAACGTTGAGGAAGGAAGCATGGCGGATTCTGACACTTGTGAAGATAGAAAAAGATACGAATCATAATGACGGCAAGGAGACTCGAGGAGGAAGATATTTGGACAAGGATGTGATGGTGAAGAATGAAGTAGCAGTGTAGCCTGGATGATGGGAGAATGAGAGAAATATAAGGTGCGCGCTGATTAAACAGGTAACACGCCATACACAGGGTGAATCAACTCTTTTCCTTTTTGAACCAATCGACATAGAGTCCCCCCTGTAATTAAGCATGCCGGGAGGAGCGCTCGCCCAGGCCAATGGCTTCCCCGACCTGCTCGTTCCGGCATCATCCCAACCACTAACCCGCTCTTCGCCCTAACGTTATCGGCAGACCAGAATGCCCGTGGTTGAGCGAGTCTTCTGATTGGTTAATCACCTGTGCATGCGCAGTAGTGAAACGTGGGACTTAGTTTTTTTTTCTCCTCCCAGGCCTCAGACAGAGCGCCATCTATGAGAAAATAGCCGCTACTTCTTAATGCAATACGAAATAGTGTACACATGATTCACTCTTATACGACTGAGTTAAACCTGGTCTGTTAGTATAGAGGTCAGAGAGGTTGACTCATGATCGTTAGTGCAGTGGTTCGAATCCATGTTGGGTAAGGAATTTTTACTCTGAAGGTATCAAAAGACTTGTGTTAATTGAAGGAACGGCAGATGGCGTGATGTTCAACGTTGAGGAAGAAAGCATGGCGGATTCTGACACTTGTGAAGATAGAAAAAAATACGAATCATAATGACGGCAAGGAGACTCCAGGAGGAAGATAATTGGACAAGGATGTGATGGTGAAGAATGAAGTAGCAGTGTAGACTGGATGATGGGAGAATGAGAGAAATAGGTGGTGCGCGCTGATTAAACAGGTAACATGTCATACATAGTGTCAATGAACCCTTTTCCTTTTTAAACCAAGCGACATAGAGTCCTCCCTGTAATTAAGCTTGCCGGGAGGAGCGCTCGCCCAGACCAATGGCTTCCCCGACCTGCTCGCTCCAGCCTCATCCCAACCACTAACCCGCCCTTGGACCTAACTTTATCGGCAGACAGAATGCCCGTAGTTGAGCGAGTCTTCTGATTGGTTAATCACCTGTGCATGCGCAGAAGTGAAACGTGGGACTTGGTTTTTTTTCTCCTCTTAGGCCTCAGACAGAGCGCCATCTATGAGAAAATAGCCGCTACTTCTTAATGCATTACGAAATAGTGTACACATGATTCACTCTTATACGACTGTGTTAAACGTGATCTGTTAGTATAGAGGTAAGAGAGGTTGACTCATGATCGTTAGTGCAGTGGTTCGATCCACGTTGGGTAAGGAATTTTTACTCTGAAGATATCAAAAGACTTGTGTTAATTGAAAGAACGGCAGATGGCGTGATGTTCAACGTTGAGGAAGAAAGCATGGCGGATTCTGACACTTGTGAAGATAGAAAAAGATACGAATCATAATGACGGCAAGGAGAATTCAGGAGGAAGATATTTGGACAAGGATGTGATGGTGAAGAATGAAGTAGCAGTGTAGACTGGATGATGGGAGAATGAGAGAAATATGTGGTGCGCGCTGATTAAACAGGTAACACGTCATACATAGGGTCAATGAACTCTTTTCCTTTTTAAACCAAGCGACATAGAGTCCTCCCAGTAATTAAGCTTGCAGGGAGGAGCGCTCGCCCAGACCAATGGCTTCCCCGACCTGCTCGTTCCGGCATCATCCCAACCACTCACCCGCTCTTGGCCCTAACGTTATCGCAGACCAGAATGCCCGTGGTTGAGCGAGTCTTCTGATTGGTTAATCACCTGTGCATGCGCAGTAGTGAAACGTGGGACTTAGTTTTTTTCTCCTCCCAGGCCTCAGACAGAGCGCCATCTATGAGAAAATAGCCGCTACTTCTTAATGCATTACGAAATAGTGTACACATGATTCACTCTTATACGACTGTGTTAAACGTGATCTGTTAGTATAGAGGTCAGAGAGGTTGACTCATGATCGTTAGTGCAGTGGTTCGATCCACGTTGGGTAAGGAATTTTTACTCTGAAGATATCAAAAGACTTGTGTTAATTGTAAGAACGGCAGATGGCGTGATGTTCAACGTTGAGGAAGAAAGCATGGCGGATTCTGACACTTGTGAAGATAGAAAAAAATACGAATCATAATGACGGCAAGGAGACTCCAGGAGGAAGATAATTGGACAAGGTTGTGATGGTGAAGAATGAAGTAGCAGTGTAGACTGGATGATGGGAGAATGAGAGAAATATGTGGTGCGCGCTGATTATACAGGTAACACGTTATACATAGGGTCAATGAACTCTTCCTTTTTAAACCAAGCGACATAGAGTCCCCCCTGTAATTAAGCATGCCGGGAGGAGCGCTCGCCCAGGCCAATGGCTTCCCCGACCTGCTCGTTCCGTCATCATCCCAACCACTAACCCGCTCTTCGCCCTAACGTTATCGGCAGACCAGAATGCCCGTGGTTGAGCGAGTCTTCTGATTGGTTAATCACCTGTGCATGCGCAGTAGTGAAACGTGGGACTTAGTTTTTTTTTTCTCCTCCCAGGCCTCAGACAGAGCGCCATCTATGAGAAAATAGCCGCTACTTCTTAATGCAATACGAAATAGTGTACACATGATTCACTCTTATACGACTGAGTTAAACCTGGTCTGTCAGTATAGAGGTCAGAGAGGTTGACTCATGATCGTTAGTGCAGTGGTTCGAATCCATGTTGGGTAAGGAATTTTTACTCTGAAGATATCAAAAGACTTGTGTTAATTGAAAGAACGGCAGATGGCGTGATGTTCAACGTTGAGGAAGAAAGCATGGCGGATTCTGACACTTGTGAAGATAGAAAAAGATACGAATCATAATGACGGCAAGGAGACTTCAGGAGGAAGATATTTGGACAAGGATGTGATGGTGAAGAATGAAGTAGCAGTGTAGACTGGATGATGGGAGAATGAGAGAAATATGTGGTGCGCGCTGATTAAACAGGTAACACGTCATACATAGGGTCAATGAACTCTTCCTTTTTAAACCAAGCGACATAGAGTCCTCCCTGTAATTAAGCTTGCCGGGAGGAGCGCTCGCCCAGACCAATGGCTTCCCCGACCTGCTCGTTCCAGCATCATCCCAACCACTAACCCGCCCTTGGACCTAACTTTATCGGCAGACAGAATGCCCGTAGTTGAGCGAGTCTTCTGATTGGTTAATCACCTGTGCATGCGCAGAAGTGAAACGTGGGACTTGGTTTTTTTTCTCCTCTTAGGCCTCAGACAGAGCGCCATCTATGAGAAAATAGCCGCTACTTCTTAATGCATTACGAAATAGTGTACACATGATTCACTCTTATACGACTGTGTTAAACGTGATCTGTTAGTATAGAGGTAAGAGAGGTTGACTCATGATCGTTAGTGCAGTGGTTCGATCCACGTTGGGTAAGGAATTTTTACTCTGAAGATATCAAAAGACTTGTGTTAATTGAAGGAACGGCAGATGGCGTGATGTTCAACGTTGAGGAAGAAAGCATGGCGGATTCTGACACTTGTGAAGATAGAAAAAAATACGAATCATAATGACGGCAAGGAGACTCCAGGAGGAAGATAATTGGACAAGGATGTGATGGTGAAGAATGAAGTAGCAGTGTAGACTGGATGATGGGAGAATGAGAGAAATAGGTGGTGAGCGCTGATTAAACAGGTAACACGTCATACATAGGGTCACTGAACTCTTTTTCTTTTTAAACCAAGCGACATAGAGTCCTCCCTGTAATTAAGCTTGCCGGGAGGAGCGCTCGCCCAGACCAATGGCTTCCCCGACCTGCTCGTTCCGGCATCATCCCAACCACTAACCCGCCCTTGGCCCTAACTTTATCGGCAGACCAGAATGCCCGTAGTTGAGCGAGTCTTCTGATTGGTTAATCACATGTGCATGCGCAGTAGTGAAACGTGGGACTTGGTTTTTTTTTCTCCTCCCAGGCCTCAGACAGAGCGCCATCTATGAGAAAATAGCCGCTACTTCTTAATGCATTACGAAATAGTGTACATATGATTCACTCTTATACGACTGTGTTAAACGTGATCTGTTAGTATAGAGGTCAGAGAGGTTGACTCATGATCGTTAGTGCAGTGGTTCGAATCCACGTTGGGTAAGGGATTTTTACTCTGAAGATATCAAAAGACTTGTGCTAATTGAAAGAACGGCAGATGGCGTGATGTTCAACGTTGAGGAAGAAAGCATGGCGGATTCTGTCACTTGTGAAGATAGAGAAAAAATCAATTATAATGACGGCAAGGAGACCCCAGGAGGAAGATAATTGGACAAGGATGTGATGGTGAAGAATGAATTAGCAGTGTAGCCTGGATGATGGGAGAATGAGAGAAATATAAGGTGCGCGCTGATTAAACAGGTAACACGCCATACACAGGGTGAATCAACTCTTTTCCTTTTTGAACCAATCGACATAGAGTCCCCCCTGTAATTAAGCATGCCGGGAGGAGCGCTCGCCCAGGCCAATGGCTTCCCCGACCTGCTCGTTCCGGCATCATCCCAACCACTAACCCGCTCTTCGCCCTAACGTTATCGGCAGACCAGAATGCCCGTGGTTGAGCGAGTCTTCTGATTGGTTAATCACCTGTGCATGCGCAGTAGTGAATCGTGGGACTTAGTTTTTTTTCTCCTCCCAGGCCTCAGACAGAGCGCCATCTATGAGAAAATAGCCGCTACTTCTTAATGCATTACGAAATAGTGTACACATGATTCACTCTTATACGACTGAGTTAAACGTGGTCTGTTAGTATAGAGGTCAGAGAGGTTGACTCATGATCGTTAGTGCAGTGGTTCGAATCCATGTTGGGTAAGGAATTTTTACTCTGAAGATATCAAAAGACTTGTGTTAATTGAAGGAACGGCAGATTGCGTGATGTTCAACGTTGAGGAAGAAAGCATGGCGGATTCTGACACTTGTGAAGATAGAAAAAAATACGAATCATAATGACGGCAAGGAGACTCCAGGAGGAAGATAATTGGACAAGGATGTGATGGTGAAGAATGAAGTAGCAGTGTAGACTGGATGATGGGAGAATGAGAGAAATAGGTGGTGCGCGCTGATTAAACAGGTAACATGTCATACATAGGGTCAATGAACCCTTTTCCTTTTTAAACCAAGCGGCATAGAGTCCTCCCTGTAATTAAGCTTGCCGGGAGGAGCGCTCGCCCAGACCAATGGCTTCCCCGATCTGCTCGCTCCAGCCTCATCCCAATCACTAACCCGCCCTTGGACCTAACTTTATCGGCAGACAGAATGCCCGTAGTTGAGCGAGTCTTCTGATTGGTTAATCACCTGTGCATGCGCAGAAGTGAAACGTGGGACTTAGTTTTTTTTCTCCTCTTAGGCCTCAGACAGAGCGCCATCTATGAGAAAATAGCCGCTACTCCTTAATGCATTACGAAATAGTGTACACATGATTTACTCTTATACGACTGTGTTAAACGTGGTCTATTAGTATAGAGGTCAGAGAGGTTGACTCATGATCGTTAGTGCAGTGGTTCGAATCCATGTTGGGTAAGGAATTTTTACTCTGAAGATATCAAAAGACTTGTGTTAATTGAAAGAACGGCAGATGGCGTGATGTTCAACGTTGAGGAAGAAAGTATGGCGGATTCTGACACTTGTGAAGATAGAAAAAAATACGAATCATAATGACGGCAAGGAGACTCCAGGAGGAAGATAATTGGACAAGGATGTGATGGTGAAGAATGAAGTAGCAGTGTAGACTGGATGATGGGAGAATGAGAGAAATAGGTGGTGAGCGTTGATTAAACAGGTAACACGTCATACATAGGGTCACTGAACTCTTTTTCTTTTTAAACCAAGCGACATAGAGTCCTCCCTGTAATTAAGCTTGCCGGGAGGAGCGCTCGCCCAGACCAATGGCTTCCCCGACCTGCTCGTTCCGGCATCATCCCAACCACTAACCCGCCCTTGGCCCTAACTTTATCGGCAGACCAGAATGCCCGTAGTTGAGCGAGTCTTCTGATTGGTTAATCACATGTGCATGCGCAGTAGTGAAACGTGGGACTTGGTTTTTTTTTCTCCTCCCAGGCCTCAGACAGAGCGCCATCTATGAGAAAATAGCCGCTACTTCTTAATGCATTACGAAATAGTGTACATATGATTCACTCTTATACGACTGTGTTAAACGTGATCTGTTAGTATAGAGGTCAGAGAGGTTGACTCATGATCGTTAGTGCAGTGGTTCGAATCCACGTTGGGTAAGGGATTTTTACTCTGAAGATATCAAAAGACTTGTGCTAATTGAAAGAACGGCAGATGGCGTGATGTTCAACGTTGAGGAAGAAAGCATGGCGGATTCTGTCACTTGTGAAGATAGAGAAAAAATCAATTATAATGACGGCAAGGAGACCCCAGGAGGAAGATAATTGGACAAGGATGTGATGGTGAAGAATGAATTAGCAGTGTAGCCTGGATGATGGGAGAATGAGAGAAATATAAGGTGCGCGCTGATTAAACAGGTAACACGCCATACACAGGGTGAATCAACTCTTTTCCTTTTTGAACCAATCGACATAGAGTCCCCCCTGTAATTAAGCATGCCGGGAGGAGCGCTCGCCCAGGCCAATGGCTTCCCCGACCTGCTCGTTCCGGCATCATCCCAACCACTAACCCGCTCTTCGCCCTAACGTTATCGGCAGACCAGAATGCCCGTGGTTGAGCGAGTCTTCTGATTGGTTATTCACCTGTGCATGCGCAGTAGTGAAACGTGGGACTTAGTTTTTTTTTCTCCTCCCAGGCCTCAGACAGAGCGCCATCTATGAGAAAATAGCCGCTACTTCTTAATGCAATACGAAATAGTGTACACATGATTCACTCTTATACGACTGTGTTAAACGTGGTCTATTAGTATAGAGGTCAGAGAGGTTGACTCATGATCGTTAGTGCAGTGGTTCGAATCCATGTTGGGTAAGGAATTTTTACTCTGAAGATATCAAAAGACTTGTGTTAATTGAAGGAACGGCAGATGGCGTGATGTTCAACGTTGAGGAAGAAAGCATGGCGGATTCTGACACTTGTGAAGATAGAAAAAAATACGAATCATAATGACGGCAAGGAGACTCCAGGAGGAAGATAATTGGACAAGGATGTGATGGTGAAGAATGAAGTAGCAGTGTAGACTGGATGATGGGAGAATGAGAGAAATAGGTGGTGCGCGCTGATTAAACAGGTAACACGTCATACATAGGGTCACTGAACTCTTTTTCTTTTTAAACCAAGCGACATAGAGTCCTCCCTGTAATTAAGCTTGCCGGGAGGAGCGCTCGCCCACACCAATGGCTTCCCCGACCTGCTCGTTCCGGCATCATCCCAACCACTAACCCGCCCTTGGCCCTAACTTTATCGGCAGACCAGAATGCCCGTAGTTGAGCGAGTCTTCTGATTGGTTAATCACATGTGCATGCGCAGTAGTGAAACGTGGGACTTGGTTTTTTTTTCTCCTCCCAGGCCTCAGACAGAGCGCCATCTATGAGAAAATAGCCGCTACTTCTTAATGCATTACGAAATAGTGTACATATGATTCACTCTTATACGACTGTGTTAAACGTGATCTGTTAGTAAAGAGGTCAGAGAGGTTGACTCATGATCGTTAGTGCAGTGGTTCGAATCCACGTTGGGTAAGGGATTTTTACTCTGAAGATATCAAAAGACTTGTGCTAATTGAAAGAACGGCAGATGGCGTGATGTTCAACGTTGAGGAAGAAAGCATGGCGGATTCTGTCACTTGTGAAGATAGAGAAAAAATCAATTATAATGACGGCAAGGAGACCCCAGGAGGAAGATAATTGGACAAGGATGTGATGGTGAAGAATGAATTAGCAGTGTAGCCTGGATGATGGGAGAATGAGAGAAATATAAGGTGCGCGCTGATTAAACAGGTAACACGCCATACACAGGGTGAATCAACTCTTTTCCTTTTTGAACCAATCGACATAGAGTCCCCCCTGTAATTAAGCATGCCGGGAGGAGCGCTCGCCCAGGCCAATGGCTTCCCCGACCTGCTCGTTCCGGCATCATCCCAACCACTAACCCGCTCTTCGCCCTAACGTTATCGGCAGACCAGAATGCCCGTGGTTGAGCGAGTCTTCTGATTGGTTAATCACCTGTGCATGCGCAGTAGTGAATCGTGGGACTTAGTTTTTTTTCTCCTCCCAGGCCTCAGACAGAGCGCCATCTATGAGAAAATAGCCGCTACTTCTTAATGCATTACGAAATAGTGTACACATGATTCACTCTTATACGACTGAGTTAAACGTGGTCTGTTAGTATAGAGGTCAGAGAGGTTGACTCATGATCGTTAGTGCAGTGGTTCGAATCCATGTTGGGTGGGGAATTTTTACTCTGAAGATATCAAAAGACTTGTGTTAATTGAAGGAACGGCAGATGGCGTGATGTTCAACGTTGAGGAAGAAAGCATGGCGGATTCTGACACTTGTGAAGATAGAAAAAAATACGAATCATAATGACGGCAAGGAGACTCCAGGAGGAAGATAATTGGACAAGGATGTGATGGTGAAGAATGAAGTAGCAGTGTAGACTGGATGATGGGAGAATGAGAGAAATAGTTGGTGCGCGCTGATTAAACAGGTAACATGTCATACATAGGGTCAATGAACCCTTTTCCTTTTTAAACCAAGCGGCATAGAGTCCTCCCTGTAATTAAGCTTGCCGGGAGGAGCGCTCGCCCAGACCAATGGCTTCCCCGATCTGCTCGCTCCAGCCTCATCCCAATCACTAACCCGCCCTTGGACCTAACTTTATCGGCAGACAGAATGCCCGTAGTTGAGCGAGTCTTCTGATTGGTTAATCACCTGTGCATGCGCAGAAGTGAAACGTGGGACTTAGTTTTTTTTCTCCTCTTAGGCCTCAGACAGAGCGCCATCTATGAGAAAATAGCCGCTACTCCTTAATGCATTACGAAATAGTGTACACATGATTCACTCTTATACGACTGTGTTAAACGTGGTCTATTAGTATAGAGGTCAGAGAGGTTGACTCATGATCGTTAGTGCAGTGGTTCGAATCCATGTTGGGTAAGGAATTTTTACTCTGAAGATATCAAAAGACTTGTGTTAATTGAAAGAACGGCAGATGGCGTGATGTTCAACGTTGAGGAAGAAAGTATGGCGGATTCTGACACTTGTGAAGATAGAAAAAAATACGAATCATAATGACGGCAAGGAGAATTCAGGAGGAAGATATTTGGACAAGGATGTGATGGTGAAGAATGAAGTAGCAGTGTAGACTGGATGATGGGAGAATGAGAGAAATATGTGGTGCGCGCTGATTAAACAGGTAACACGTCATACATAGGGTCAATGAACTCTTTTCCTTTTTAAACCAAGCGACATAGAGTCCTCCCTGTAATTAAGCTTGCAGGGAGGAGCGCTCGCCCAGACCAATGGCTTCCCCGACCTGCTCGTTCCGGCATCATCCCAACCACTCACCCGCTCTTGGCCCTAACGTTATCGCAGACCAGAATGCCCGTGGTTGAGCGAGTCTTCTGATTGGTTAATCACCTGTGCATGCGCAGTAGTGAAACGTGGGACTTAGTTTTTTTCTCCTCCCAGGCCTCAGACAGAGCGCCATCTATGAGAAAATAGCCGCTACTTCTTAATGCATTACGAAATAGTGTACACATGATTCACTCTTATACGACTGTGTTAAACGTGATCTGTTAGTATAGAGGTCAGAGAGGTTGACTCATGATCGTTAGTGCAGTGGTTCGATCCACGTTGGGTAAGGAATTTTTACTCTGAAGATATCAAAAGACTTGTGTTAATTGTAAGAACGGCAGATGGCGTGATGTTCAACGTTGAGGAAGAAAGCATGGCGGATTCTGACACTTGTGAAGATAGAAAAAAATACGAATCATAATGACGGCAAGGAGACTCCAGGAGGAAGATAATTGGACAAGGGTGTGATGGTGAAGAATGAAGTAGCAGTGTAGACTGGATGATGGGAGAATGAGAGAAATATGTGGTGCGCGCTGATTATACAGGTAACACGTTATACATAGGGTCAATGAACTCTTCCTTTTTAAACCAAGCGACATAGAGTCCCCCCTGTAATTAAGCATGCCGGGAGGAGCGCTCGCCCAGGCCAATGGCTTCCCCGACCTGGTCGTTCCGTCATCATCCCAACCACTAACCCGCTCTTCGCCCTAACGTTATCGGCAGACCAGAATGCCCGTGGTTGAGCGAGTCTTCTGATTGGTTAATCACCTGTGCATGCGCAGTAGTGAAACGTGGGACTTAGTTTTTTTTTTCTCCTCCCAGGCCTCAGACAGAGCGCCATCTATGAGAAAATAGCCGCTACTTCTTAATGCAATACGAAATAGTGTACACATGATTCACTCTTATACGACTGAGTTAAACCTGGTCTGTCAGTATAGAGGTCAGAGAGGTTGACTCATGATCGTTAGTGCAGTGGTTCGAATCCATGTTGGGTAAGGAATTTTTACTCTGAAGATATCAAAAGACTTGTGTTAATTGAAAGAACGGCAGATGGCGTGATGTTCAACGTTGAGGAAGAAAGCATGGCGGATTCTGACACTTGTGAAGATAGAAAAAGATACGAATCATAATGACGGCAAGGAGACTTCAGGAGGAAGATATTTGGACAAGGATGTGATGGTGAAGAATGAAGTAGCAGTGTAGACTGGATGATGGGAGAATGAGAGAAATATGTGGTGCGCGCTGATTAAACAGGTAACACGTCATACATAGGGTCAATGAACTCTTCCTTTTTAAACCAAGCGACATAGAGTCCTCCCTGTAATTAAGCTTGCCGGGAGGAGCGCTCGCCCAGACCAATGGCTTCCCCGACCTGCTCGTTCCAGCATCATCCCAACCACTAACCCGCCCTTGGACCTAACTTTATCGGCAGACAGAATGCCCGTAGTTGAGCGAGTCTTCTGATTGGTTAATCACCTGTGCATGCGCAGAAGTGAAACGTGGGACTTGTTTTTTTTTCTCCTCTTAGGCCTCAGACAGAGCGCCATCTATGAGAAAATAGCCGCTACTTCTTAATGCATTACGAAATAGTGTACACATGATTCACTCTTATACGACTGTGTTAAACGTGATCTGTTAGTATAGAGGTAAGAGAGGTTGTCTCATGATCGTTAGTGCAGTGGTTCGATCCACGTTGGGTAAGGAATTTTTACTCTGAAGATATCAAAAGACTTGTGTTAATTGAAGGAACGGCAGATGGCGTGATGTTCAACGTTGAGGAAGAAAGCATGGCGGATTCTGACACTTGTGAAGATAGAAAAAAATACGAATCATAATGACGGCAAGGAGACTCCAGGAGGAAGATAATTGGACAAGGATGTGATGGTGAAGAATGAAGTAGCAGTGTAGACTGGATGATGGGAGAATGAGAGAAATAGGTGGTGAGCGCTGATTAAACAGGTAACACGTCATACATAGGGTCACTGAACTCTTTTTCTTTTTAAACCAAGCGACATAGAGTCCTCCCTGTAATTAAGCTTGCCGGGAGGAGCGCTCGCCCAGACCAATGGCTTCCCCGACCTGCTCGTTCCGGCATCATCCCAACCACTAACCCGCCCTTGGCCCTAACTTTATCGGCAGACCAGAATGCCCGTAGTTGAGCGAGTCTTCTGATTGGTTAATCACATGTGCATGCGCAGTAGTGAAACGTGGGACTTGGTTTTTTTTTCTCCTCCCAGGCCTCAGACAGAGCGCCATCTATGAGAAAATAGCCGCTACTTCTTAATGCATTACGAAATAGTGTACATATGATTCACTCTTATACGACTGTGTTAAACGTGATCTGTTAGTATAGAGGTCAGAGAGGTTGACTCATGATCGTTAGTGCAGTGGTTCGAATCCACGTTGGGTAAGGGATTTTTACTCTGAAGATATCAAAAGACTTGTGCTAATTGAAAGAACGGCAGATGGCGTGATGTTCAACGTTGAGGAAGAAAGCATGGCGGATTCTGTCACTTGTGAAGATAGAGAAAAAATCAATTATAATGACGGCAAGGAGACCCCAGGAGGAAGATAATTGGACAAGGATGTGATGGTGAAGAATGAATTAGCAGTGTAGCCTGGATGATGGGAGAATGAGAGAAATATAAGGTGCGCGCTGATTAAACAGGTAACACGCCATACACAGGGTGAATCAACTCTTTTCCTTTTTGAACCAATCGACATAGAGTCCCCCCTGTAATTAAGCATGCCGGGAAGAGCGCTCGCCCAGGCCAATGGCTTCCCCGACCTGCTCGTTCCGGCATCATCCCAACCACTAACCCGCTCTTCGCCCTAACGTTATCGGCAGACCAGAATGCCCGTGGTTGAGCGAGTCTTCTGATTGGTTAATCACCTGTGCATGCGCAGTAGTGAATCGTGGGACTTAGTTTTTTTTCTCCTCCCAGGCCTCAGACAGAGCGCCATCTATGAGAAAATAGCCGCTACTTCTTAATGCATTACGAAATAGTGTACACATGATTCACTCTTATACGACTGAGTTAAACGTGGTCTGTTAGTATAGAGGTCAGAGAGGTTGACTCATGATCGTTAGTGCAGTGGTTCGAATCCATGTTGGGTAAGGAATTTTTACTCTGAAGATATCAAAAGACTTGTGTTAATTGAAGGAACGGCAGATGGCGTGATGTTCAACGTTGAGGAAGAAAGCATGGCGGATTCTGACACTTGTGAAGATAGAAAAAAATACGAATCATAATGACGGCAAGGAGACTCCAGGAGGAAGATAATTGGACAAGGATGTGATGGTGAAGAATGAAGTAGCAGTGTAGAATGGATGATGGGAGAATGAGAGAAATAGGTGGTGCGCGCTGATTAAACAGGTAACATGTCATACATAGGGTCAATGAACCCTTTTCCTTTTTAAACCAAGCGGCATAGAGTCCTCCCTGTAATTAAGCTTGCCGGGAGGAGCGCTCGCCCAGACCAATGGCTTCCCCGATCTGCTCGCTCCAGCCTCATCCCAATCACTAACCCGCCCTTGGACCTAACTTTATCGGCAGACAGAATGCCCGTAGTTGAGCGAGTCTTCTGATTGGTTAATCACCTGTGCATGCGCAGAAGTGAAACGTGGGACTTAGTTTTTTTTCTCCTCTTAGGCCTCAGACAGAGCGCCATCTATGAGAAAATAGCCGCTACTCCTTAATGCATTACGAAATAGTGTACACATGATTTACTCTTATACGACTGTGTTAAACGTGGTCTATTAGTATAGAGGTCAGAGAGGTTGACTCATGATCGTTAGTGCAGTGGTTCGAATCCATGTTGGGTAAGGAATTTTTACTCTGAAGATATCAAAAGACTTGTGTTAATTGAAAGAACGGCAGATGGCGTGATGTTCAACGTTGAGGAAGAAAGTATGGCGGATTCTGACACTTGTGAAGATAGAAAAAAATACGAATCATAATGACGGCAAGGAGACTCCAGGAGGAAGATAATTGGACAAGGATGTGATGGTGAAGAATGAAGTAGCAGTGTAGACTGGATGATGGGAGAATGAGAGAAATAGGTGGTGAGCGCTGATTAAACAGGTAACACGTCATACATAGGGTCACTGAACTCTTTTTCTTTTTAAACCAAGCGACATAGAGTCCTCCCTGTAATTAAGCTTGCCGGGAGGAGCGCTCGCCCAGACCAATGGCTTCCCCGACCTGCTCGTTCCGGCATCATCCCAACCACTAACCCGCCCTTGGCCCTAACTTTATCGGCAGACCAGAATGCCCGTAGTTGAGCGAGTCTTCTGATTGGTTAATCACATGTGCATGCGCAGTAGTGAAACGTGGGACTTGGTTTTTTTTTTCTCCTCCCAGGCCTCAGACAGAGCGCCATCTATGAGAAAATAGCCGCTACTTCTTAATGCATTACGAAATAGTGTACATATGATTCACTCTTATACGACTGTGTTAAACGTGATCTGTTAGTATAGAGGTCAGAGAGGTTGACTCATGATCGTTAGTGCAGTGGTTCGAATCCACGTTGGGTAAGGGATTTTTACTCTGAAGATATCAAAAGACTTGTGCTAATTGAAAGAACGGCAGATGGCGTGATGTTCAACGTTGAGGAAGAAAGCATGGCGGATTCTGTCACTTGTGAAGATAGAGAAAAAATCAATTATAATGACGGCAAGGAGACCCCAGGAGGAAGATAATTGGACAAGGATGTGATGGTGAAGAATGAATTAGCAGTGTAGCCTGGATGATGGGAGAATGAGAGAAATATAAGGTGCGCGCTGATTAAACAGGTAACACGCCATACACAGGGTGAATCAACTCTTTTCCTTTTTGAACCAATCGACATAGAGTCCCCCCTGTAATTAAGCATGCCGGGCGGAGCGCTCGCCCAGGCCAATGGCTTCCCCGACCTGCTCGTTCCGGCATCATCCCAACCACTAACCCGCTCTTCGCCCTAACGTTATCGGCAGACCAGAATGCCCGTGGTTGAGCGAGTCTTCTGATTGGTTAATCACCTGTGCATGCGCAGTAGTGAATCGTGGGACTTAGTTTTTTTTCTCCTCCCAGGCCTCAGACAGAGCGCCATCTATGAGAAAATAGCCGCTACTTCTTAATGCATTACGAAATAGTGTACACATGATTCACTCTTATACGACTGAGTTAAACGTGGTCTGTTAGTATAGAGGTCAGAGAGGTTGACTCATGATCGTTAGTGCAGTGGTTCGAATCCATGTTGGGTAAGGAATTTTTACTCTGAAGATATCAAAAGACTTGTGTTAATTGAAGGAACGGCAGATGGCGTGATGTTCAACGTTGAGGAAGAAAGCATGGCGGATTCTGACACTTGTGAAGATAGAAAAAAATACGAATCATAATGACGGCAAGGAGACTCCAGGAGGAAGATAATTGGACAAGGATGTGATGGTGAAGAATGAAGTAGCAGTGTAGACTGGATGGTGGGAGAATGAGAGAAATAGGTGGTGCGCGCTGATTAAACAGGTAACATGTCATACATAGGGTCAATGAACCCTTTTCCTTTTTAAACCAAGCGGCATAGAGTCCTCCCTGTAATTAAGCTTGCCGGGAGGAGCGCTCGCCCAGACCAATGGCTTCCCCGATCTGCTCGCTCCAGCCTCATCCCAATCACTAACCCGCCCTTGGACCTAACTTTATCGGCAGACAGAATGCCCGTAGTTGAGCGAGTCTTCTGATTGGTTAATCACCTGTGCATGCGCAGAAGTGAAACGTGGGACTTAGTTTTTTTTCTCCTCTTAGGCCTCAGACAGAGCGCCATCTATGAGAAAATAGCCGCTACTCCTTAATGCATTACGAAATAGTGTACACATGATTCACTCTTATACGACTGTGTTAAACGTGGTCTATTAGTATAGAGGTCAGAGAGGTTGACTCATGATCGTTAGTGCAGTGGTTCGAATCCATGTTGGGTAAGGAATTTTTACTCTGAAGATATCAAAAGACTTGTGTTAATTGAAAGAACGGCAGATGGCGTGATGTTCAACGTTGAGGAAGAAAGTATGGCGGATTCTGACACTTGTGAAGATAGAAAAAAATACGAATCATAATGACGGCAAGGAGACTCCAGGAGGAAGATAATTGGACAAGGATGTGATGGTGAAGAATGAAGTAGCAGTGTAGACTGGATGATGGGAGAATGAGAGAAATATGTGGTGCGCGCTGATTAAACAGGTAACACGTCATACATAGGGTCAATGAACTCTTCCTTTTTAAACCAAGCGACATAGAGTCCTCCCTGTAATTAAGCTTGCCGGGAGGAGCGCTCGCCCAGACCAATGGCTTCCCCGACCTGCTCGTTCCAGCATCATCCCAACCACTAACCCGCCCTTGGCCCTAACTTTATCGGCAGACCAGAATGTCCGTAGTTGAGCGAGTCTTCTGATTGGTTCATCACCTGTGCATGCGCAGTAGTGAAACGTGGGACTTAGTTTTTTTTTTCTTCCGAGGCCTCAGACAGAGCGCCATCTATGAGAAAATATCCGCTACTTCTTAATGCATTACGAAATAGTGTAAACATGATTCACTCTTATACGACTGTGTTAAACGTGATCTGTTAGTATAGAGGTCAGAGAGGTTGACTCATGATCGTTAGTGCAGTGGTTCGAATCCACGTTGGGTGGGGAATTTTTACTCTGAAGATATCAAAAGACTTGTGTTAATTGAAAGAACGGCAGATGGCGTGATGTTCAACGTTGAGCAAGAAAGCATGGCGGATTCTGTCACTTGTGAAGATAGAGAAAAAATCAATTATAATGACGGCAAGGAGACTCCAGGAGGAAGATAATTGGACATGGATGTGATGGTGAAAAATGAATTAGCAGTGTAGCCTGGATGATGGGAGAATGAGAGAAATATAAGGTGCGCGCTGATTAAACAGGTAACACGCCATACACAGGGTGAATCAACTCTTTTCCTTTTTGAACCAATCGACATAGAGTCCCCCCTGTAATTAAGCATGCCGGGAGGAGCGCTCGCCCAGGCCAATGGCTTCCCCGACCTGCTCGTTCCGGCATCATCCCAACCACTAACCCGCTCTTCGCCCTAACGTTATCGGCAGACCAGAATGCCCGTGGTTGAGCGAGTCTTCTGATTGGTTAATCACCTGTGCATGCGCAGTAGTGAAACGTGGGACTTAGTTTTTTTTTCTCCTCCCAGGCCTCAGACAGAGCGCCATCTATGAGAAAATAGCCGCTACTTCTTAATGCAATACGAAATAGTGTACACATGATTCACTCTTATACGACTGAGTTAAACCTGGTCTGTTAGTATAGAGGTCAGAGAGGTTGACTCATGATCGTTAGTGCAGTGGTTCGAATCCATGTTGGGTAAGGAATTTTTACTCTGAAGGTATCAAAAGACTTGTGTTAATTGAAGGAACGGCAGATGGCGTGATGTTCAACGTTGAGGAAGAAAGCATGGCGGATTCTGACACTTGTGAAGATAGAAAAAAATACGAATCATAATGACGGCAAGGAGACTCCAGGAGGAAGATAATTGGACAAGGATGTGATGGTGAAGAATGAAGTAGCAGTGTAGACTGGATGATGGGAGAATGAGAGAAATAGGTGGTGCGCGCTGATTAAACAGGTAACATGTCATACATAGTGTCAATGAACCCTTTTCCTTTTTAAACCAAGCGACATAGAGTCCTCCCTGTAATTAAGCTTGCCGGGAGGAGCGCTCGCCCAGACCAATGGCTTCCCCGACCTGCTCGCTCCAGCCTCATCCCAACCACTAACCCGCCCTTGGACCTAACTTTATCGGCAGACAGAATGCCCGTAGTTGAGCGAGTCTTCTGATTGGTTAATCACCTGTGCATGCGCAGAAGTGAAACGTGGGACTTGGTTTTTTTTCTCCTCTTAGGCCTCAGACAGAGCGCCATCTATGAGAAAATAGCCGCTACTTCTTAATGCATTACGAAATAGTGTACACATGATTCACTCTTATACGACTGTGTTAAACGTGATCTGTTAGTATAGAGGTAAGAGAGGTTGACTCATGATCGTTAGTGCAGTGGTTCGATCCACGTTGGGTAAGGAATTTTTACTCTGAAGATATCAAAAGACTTGTGTTAATTGAAAGAACGGCAGATGGCGTGATATTCAACGTTGAGGAAGAAAGCATGGCGGATTCTGACACTTGTGAAGATAGAAAAAGATACGAATCATAATGACGGCAAGGAGAATTCAGGAGGAAGATATTTGGACAAGGATGTGATGGTGAAGAATGAAGTAGCAGTGTAGACTGGATGATGGGAGAATGAGAGAAATATGTGGTGCGCGCTGATTAAACAGGTAACACGTCATACATAGGGTCAATGAACTCTTTTCCTTTTTAAACCAAGCGACATAGAGTCCTCCCTGTAATTAAGCTTGCAGGGAGGAGCGCTCGCCCAGACCAATGGCTTCCCCGACCTGCTCGTTCCGGCATCATCCCAACCACTCACCCGCTCTTGGCCCTAACGTTATCGCAGACCAGAATGCCCGTGGTTGAGCGAGTCTTCTGATTGGTTAATCACCTGTGCATGCGCAGTAGTGAAACGTGGGACTTAGTTTTTTTCTCCTCCCAGGCCTCAGACAGAGCGCCATCTATGAGAAAATAGCCGCTACTTCTTAATGCATTACGAAATAGTGTACACATGATTCACTCTTATACGACTGTGTTAAACGTGATCTGTTAGTATAGAGGTCAGAGAGGTTGACTCATGATCGTTAGTGCAGTGGTTCGATCCACGTTGGGTAAGGAATTTTTACTCTGAAGATATCAAAAGACTTGTGTTAATTGTAAGAACGGCAGATGGCGTGATGTTCAACGTTGAGGAAGAAAGCATGGCGGATTCTGACACTTGTGAAGATAGAAAAAAATACGAATCATATTGACGGCAAGGAGACTCCAGGAGGAAGATAATTGGACAAGGGTGTGATGGTGAAGAATGAAGTAGCAGTGTAGACTGGATGATGGGAGAATGAGAGAAATATGTGGTGCGCGCTGATTATACAGGTAACACGTTAAACATAGGGTCAATGAACTCTTCCTTTTTAAACCAAGCGACATAGAGTCCCCCCTGTAATTAAGCATGCCGGGAGGAGCGCTCGCCCAGGCCAATGGCTTCCCCGACCTGCTCGTTCCGTCATCATCCCAACCACTAACCCGCTCTTCGCCCTAACGTTATCGGCAGACCAGAATGCCCGTGGTTGAGCGAGTCTTCTGATTGGTTAATCACCTGTGCATGCGCAGTAGTGAAACGTGGGACTTAGTTTTTTTTTTCTCCTCCCAGGCCTCAGACAGAGCGCCATCTATGAGAAAATAGCCGCTACTTCTTAATGCAATACGAAATAGTGTACACATGATTCACTCTTATACGACTGAGTTAAACCTGGTCTGTCAGTATAGAGGTCAGAGAGGTTGACTCATGATCGTTAGTGCAGTGGTTCGAATCCATGTTGGGTAAGGAATTTTTACTCTGAAGATATCAAAAGACTTGTGTTAATTGAAGGAACGGCAGATGGCGTGATGTTCAACGTTGAGGAAGAAAGCATGGCGGATTCTGACACTTGTGAAGATAGAAAAAAATACGAATCATAATGACGGCAAGGAGACTCCAGGAGGAAGATAATTGGACAAGGATGTGATGGTGAAGAATGAAGTAGCAGTGTAGACTGGATGATGGGAGAATGAAAGAAATAGGTGGTGCGCGCTGATTAAACAGGTAACATGTCATACATAGGGTCAATGAACCCTTTTCCTTTTTAAACCAAGCGACATAGAGTCCCCCCTGTAATTAAGCTTGCCGGGAGGAGCGCTCGCCCAGACCAATGGCTTCCCCGACCTGCTCGCTCCAGCCTCATCCCAACCACTAACCCGCCCTTGGACCTAACTTTATCGGCAGGCCAGAATGCCTGTAGTGGAACGAGTCTTCTGATTGGTTAATCACCTGTGCATGCGCAGTAGTGGAACGTGGGACTTAGTTTTTTTTCTCCTCTTAGGCCTCAGACAGAGCGCCATCTATGAGAAAATAGCCGCTACTTCTTAATGCATTACGAAATAGTGTACACATGATTCACTCTTATACGACTGTGTTAAACGTGATCTGTTAGTATAGAGGTAAGAGAGGTTGACTCATGATCGTTAGTGCAGTGGTTCGATCCACGTTGGGTAAGGAATTTTTACTCTGAAGATATCAAAAGACTTGTGTTAATTGAAAGAACGGCAGATGGCGTGATGTTCAACGTTGAGGAAGAAAGCATGGCGGATTCTGACACTTGTGAAGATAGAAAAAGATACGAATCATAATGACGGCAAGGAGACTTCAGGAGGAAGATATTTGGACAAGGATGTGATGGTGAAGAATGAAGTAGCAGTGTAGACTGGATGATGGGAGAATGAGAGAAATATGTGGTGCGCGCTGATTAAACAGGTAACACGTCATACATAGGGTCAATGAACTCTTCCTTTTTAAACCAAGCGACATAGAGTCCTCCCTGTAATTAAGCTTGCCGGGAGGAGCGCTCGCCCAGACCAATGGCTTCCCCGACCTGCTCGTTCCAGCATCATCCCAACCACTAACCCGCCCTTGGCCCTAACTTTATCGGCAGACCAGAATGTCCGTAGTTGAGCGAGTCTTCTGATTGGTTCATCACCTGTGCATGCGCAGTAGTGAAACGTGGGACTTAGTTTTATTTTTCTTCCGAGGCCTCAGACAGAGCGCCATCTATGAGAAAATATCCGCTACTTCTTAATGCAATACGAAATAGTGTACACATGATTCACTCTTATGTTGTTTGAGTCTTCAGTCTTTTGACTGGTTTGATGCAGCTCTCCATGCCTCCCTGTCCTGAGCCAATCGTTTCATCTCTACATAGCTACCACATCCTACATCAAAGGCTATCTGTTTAACATATTCTAACCTTGGTCTACCCCTACAGTTCTTGTCCTCGACCCATCCTTCCATAACTAAGCTTGCTATTCCTGGGTGTCTTAGTATGTGTCCTACCAACCTATCTCTTCTCTTCATTAGCAGTCGCCAGAAACATCTCTCCTCTCCCACTCGCCTTAATACCTCTTCGTTTGTAACCCTATCTACCCATCTGATCTTCATCATTCTCCTGTAACACCACATTTCAAATGCTTCAATTCTCCTCTTTTCTGCTGCACCAATAGTCCAAGTTTCACTTCCATAGAGCGCCACGCTCCAGACAAAGGCTTTCAAAAGTGACTTCCTAATACCTAAATCTATATTCGATGTCAACAGATTCCTTTTTTGTAGAAAGGCTTTCCTTGCCTGAGCCAACCTACTTTTTATATCCTCTTTGCTTCGTCCATCACTGGTTATTCTGCTTCCTAAGTAACAGAAGTTTCCTACTTCCTTCAGCTTTTCACCTGCCAATTTGATCTCCATAGAGGTTTCTGATTTATTTCGGCTGCATTCCAGTATTTTTGTTTTACATTTATTAATTTTCATCATGAATTCCTTCCGTAAGACGGAATCCATACCATTCAAAAACTCATTCAAATCCTCAGGCTTGTCGGCCAAGATGACGATGTCATCAGCAAATCTCAGAGTTGAAATTATTTCTCCTTGAATCTTCACTCCCACTTTAAATTTTTCTCCAATTTCCTTCATTGCTTGTTCAATGTAAAGATTGAAAAGTATGGGTGATAAGTTGCAGCCTTGCCTTACACCTTTCTGAATACCAGCTTCTCTCTCATGTCCTTCAGCTCGAATGACTGCTGTCTGGTTTCTGTATAGATTGTATATCACCCTCCTATCCCTGTACTTTAGTCCAATAGATTTCAAAATGTCAAACAATTTAGTCCAATCAACGTTATCAAAAGCCTTTTCTAAGTCTACAAATGCCATGAACGTTCTCTTATCTTTCCTTATTCTACCTTCCAAAATCAGCCTAAGACTTAGTACAGCTTCCCTTGTTCCTACATTTCTCCTGAAACCAAACTGGTCTTCACCCAACTCCGTTTCTATCTGGCTTTCAATCCTCTTGTAAATTATTCTAGACAGGATCTTTGAAGCATGAGTAATCAAGCTGATTGTACGGTAATCTTCACATCTGTCAGCTCCCACTTTCTTTGGTATAGGGATGATAACATTCTTCTTGAAATCAGGGGGTACCTCACCTGTCTCATAAATCCTACACACGAAGTGAAATAACCTGATCAGACCTTCATCTCCTATGCAGCTTAGCAACTCAATCGGTATATCATCTATGCCTGGTGCTTTGTTCCGGCCTAAGTCCTCTAATGCTCTGTCAAATTCTGATCTCAATATTAAATCTCCTTTTGCATCCTCATCAATTTCCTCCTCCCTTTCCATTACATGATTCTCAATCTCCTTTCCCTTATACAAGCACTCTATGTAAGCTTTCCATCTCTCGATCTTTTCTTCCCTATCTGTTAGAGGCTTTCCATTTGTGTCCTTAATATTACAGCACTTAGTCTTCTTTTCCCCAAAAGTATTCTTAATCCTTCGATAAGCTGTGTCTACTTTTCCTAATTTCAGACAATTTTCTATACCTGCACATTTCTCTTTCAACCATTCTTCTTTCGCTTCCCTGCACTTCTTGTTAACCTCATTTCTCAAACGTCTGTATTCTGCTTTCCCCTTTTCATCTCTTAGATTCTTGTGTTTCCGCCTTTCATCCATCAATTCTAGTATATCCTGAGTGATCCACGGTTTTCTACCTATTCTTTCTTTCCTACCAATGTTTTCTTCTGCGGATTTTGTTATTTCATTCTTCAAAAGTGCCCATTCGTCTGCAATTGAAGTTTGTTTAGGGGTTTTGATTAATCCTTCCTTTATACTTTTCTTGAATCTTTCGTTTACATCCTTCACTTTCAGTCTGTCTATTGCCCACCTTTTTGGCTTTTGACTTTTCTTCAGTTTCTTCAACTTTAATCTGCATTTCATTACAACCAGATTGTGGTCAGAGTTTATGTCAGCACCAGGATATGTTTTACAATCCAAAATCTGGTTTCGAAACCTCTGCTTGACCATAATGAAGTCGATTTGGTAACGCCCTGTATCTCCTGGTCTCATCCATGTGTATATTCTTCTATTGTGGTTATTGAATAAGGTGTTAGCTATGACCAACTCATGTTCGGTGCAGAATTCCATCAGCCTGTTTCCTCGATCATTCCTTTCACCTAATCCAAAATCTCCTACTATCTTCCCTTCTCTCCCTTTTCCTACCACAGCATTCCAATCTCCCATTACTATAACATTTTCATCACCTTTGATATACCTCAGAATGTCATCTATTTCTTCGTAGACCTTTTCAACATCCTCATCATCAGCTTGACTGGTAGGCATATAGACTTGTACCACTGTGGTGCACGTAGGTTTAGTATTGACTGAGTTAAACCTGGTCTGTTAGTATAGAGGTCAGAGAGGTTGACTCATGATCGTTAGTGCAGTGGTTCGAATCCATGTTGGGTAAGGAATTTTTACTCTGAAGATATCAAAAGACTTGTGTTAATTGAAGGAACGGCAGATGGCGTGATGTTCAACGTTGAGGAAGAAAGCATGGCGGATTCTGACACTTGTGAAGATAGAAAAAAATACGAATCATAATGACGGCAAGGAGACTCCAGGAGGAAGATAACTGGACAAGGATGTGATGGTGAAGAATGAAGTAGCAGTGTAGACTGGATGATGGGAGAATGAGAGAAATAGGTGGTGCGCGCTGATTAAACAGGTAACATGTCATACATAGGGTCAATGAACCCTTTTCCTTTTTAAACCAAGCGACATAGAGTCCTCCCTGTAATTAAGCTTGCCGGGAGGATCGCTCGCCCAGACCAATGGCTTCCCCGACCTGCTCGCTCCAGCCTCATCCCAACCACTAACCCGCCTTTGGACCTAACTTTATCGGCAGGCCAGAATGCCCGTAGTGGAACGATTCTTCTGATTGGTTAATCACCTGTGCATGCGCAGTAGTGGAACGTGGGACTTAGTTTTTTTTCTGCTCCCAGGCCTCAGACAGAGCGCCATCTATGAGAAAATAGCCACTACTTCTTAATGCATTACGAAATAGTGTACAGATGATTCACTCTTATACGACTGTATTAAACGTGATCTGTTAGTATAGAGGTAAGAGGGGTTGACTCATGATCGTTAGTGCAGTGGTTCGATCCACGTTGGGTAAGGGATTTTTACTCCGAAGATATCAAAAGACTTGTGCTAATTGAAAGAACGGCAGATGGCGTGATGTTCAACGTTGAGGAAGAAAGCATGGCGGATTCTGACACTTGTGAAGATAGAAAAAGATACGAATCATAATGACGGCAAGGAGACTCCAGGAGGAAGATAATTGAACAAGGATGTGATGGTGAAGAATCAAGTGGCAGTGTAGACTGGATGATAGGAGAATGAGAGAAATATGTGGTGCGCGCTGATTAAACAGGTAACACGTCATACATAGGGTCAATGAACCCTTTTCCTTTTTAAACCAAGCGACATAGAGTCCTCCCTGTAATTAAGCTTGCCGGGAGGAGCGCTCGCCCAGACCAATGACTTCCCGGACCTGCTCGCTCCAGCCTCATCCCAACCACTAACCCGCCCTTGGACCTAACTTTATCGGCAGACAGAATGCCCGTAGTTGAGCGAGTCTTCTGATTGGTTAATCACCTGTGCATGCGCAGAAGTGAAACGTGGGACTTAGTTTTTTCTTCTCCTCCCAGGCCTCAGACAGAGCGCCATCTATGAGAAAATAGCCGCTACTTCTTAATGCATTATGAAATAGTTTACTTTATCACTCACTCTTATACGACTGTGTTAAACGTGATCTGTTAGTATAGAGGTCAGAGAGGTTGACTCATGATCGTTAGTGCAGTGGTTCGAATCCACGTTGGGTGGGGAATTTTTACTCTGAAGATATCAAAAGACTTGTGTTAATTGAAAGAACGGCAGATGGCGTGATGTTCAACGTTGAGCAAGAAAGCATGGCGGATTCTGTCACTTGTGAAGATAGAGAAAAAATCGATTATAATGACGGCAAGGAGACTCCAGGAGGAAGATAATTGGACAAGGATGTGATGGTGAAAAATGAATTAGCAGTGTAGCCTGGATGATGGGAGAATGAGAGAAATATAAGGTGCGCGCTGATTAAACAGGTAACACGCCATACACAGGGTGAATCAACTCTTTTCCTTTTTGAACCAATCGACATAGAGTCCCCCCTGTAATTCAGCATGCCGGGAGGAGCGCTCGCCCTGGCCAATGGCTTCCCCGACCTGCTCGTTCCGGCATCATCCCAAACACTAACCCGCTCTTCGCCCTAACGTTAACGGCAGACCAGAATGCCCGTGGTTGAGCGAGTCTTCTGATTGGTTAATCACCTGTGCATGCGCAGTAGTGAAACGTGGGACTTTTTTTTTCTCCTCCCAGGCCTCAGACAGAGCGCCATCTATGAGAAAATAGCCGCTACTTCTTAATGCAATACGAAATAGTGTACACATGATTCACTCTTATACGACTGAGTTAAACCTGGTCTGTTAGTATAGAGGTCAGAGAGGTTGACTCATGATCGTTAGTGCAGTGGTTCGAATCCATGTTGGGTAAGGAATTTTTACTCTGAAGATATCAAAAGAGTTGTGTTAATTGAAGGAATGGCAGATGGCGTTATGTTCAACGTTGAGCAAGAAAGCATGGCGGATTCTGTCACTTGTGAAGATAGAGAAAAAATCAATTATAATGACGGCAAGGAGACTCCAGGAGGAAGATAATTGGACAAGGATGTGATGGTGAAGAATGAATTAGCAGTGTAGCCTGGATGATGGGAGAATGAGAGAAATATAAGGTGCGCGCTGATTAAACAGGTAACACGCCATACACAGGGTGAAACAACTCTTTTCCTTTTTGAACCAATCGACATAGAGTCCCCCCTGTAATTAAGCATGCCGGGAGGAGCGCTCGCCCAGGCCAATGGCTTCCCCGACCTGCTCGTTCCGGCATCATCCCAACCACTAACCCGCTCTTCGCCCTAACGTTATCGGAAGACCAGAATGCCCGTGGTTGAGCGAGTCTTCTGATTGGTTAATCACCTGTGCATGCGCAGTAGTGAAACGTGGGACTTAATTTTTTTTCTCCTCCCAGGCCTCAGACAGAGCGCCATCTATGAGAAAATAGCCGCTACTTCTTAATGCAATACGAAATAGTGTACACATGATTCACTCTTATACGACTGAGTTAAACGTGGTCTGTTAGTATAGAGGTCAGAGAGGTTGACTCATGATCGTTAGTGCAGTGGTTCGAATCCATGTTGGGTAAGGAATTTTTACTCTGAAGATATCAAAAGACTTGTGTTAATTGAAGGAACGGCAGATGGCGTGATGTTCAACGTTGAGGAAGAAAGCATGGCGGATTCTGACACTTGTGAAGATAGAAAAAAATACGAATCATAATGACGGCAAGGAGACTCCAGGAGGAAGATAATTGAACAAGGATGAGATGGTGAAGAATGAAGTGGCAGTGTAGACTGGATGATGGGAGAATGAGAGAAATATGTGGTGCGCGCTTATTAAACAGGTAACACGTCATACATAGGGTCAATGAACACTTTTCCTTTTTAAACCAAGCGACATAGAGTCCTCCCTGTAATTAAGCTTGCCGGGAGGAGCGCTCGCCCAGACCAATGGCTTCCCCGACCTGCTCGCTCCAGCCTCATCCCAACCACTAACCCGCCCTTGGACCTAACTTTATCGGCAGACAGAATGCCCGTAGTTGAGCGAGTTTTCTGATTGGTTAATCACCTGTGCATGCGCAGTAGTGAAACGTGGGACTTAGTTTTTTTTCTCCTCCCAGGCCTCAGACAGAGCGCCATTCTTGAGAAAATAGCCGCTACTTCTTAATGCATTACGAAATAGTGTACACATGATTCAATCTTATACGACTGTGTTAAGCGTGATCTGTTAGTATAGAGGTCAGAGAGGTTGACTCATGATCGTTAGTGCAGAGGTTCGATCCACGTTGGGTAAGGATTTTTACTCTGAAGATATCAAAAGACTTGTGTTAATTGAAAGAACGGCAGATGGCGTGATGTTCAACGTTGAGGAAGAAAGCATGGCGGATTCTGACACTTGTGAAGATAGAAAAAAATACGAATCATAATGACGGCAAGGAGACTCCAGGAGGAAGATAATTGGACAAGGATGTGATGGTGAAGAATGAAGTAGCAGTGTAGACTGGATGATGGGAGAATGAGAGAAATATGTGGTGCGCGCTGATTAAACAGGCAACGCGCCATACACAGGGTGAATCAACTCTTTTCCTTTTTAAACCAATCGACATAGAGTCCCCCCTGTAATTAAGCATGCCGGGAGGAGCGCTCGCCCAGGCCAATGGCTTCCCCGACCTGCTCGTTCCGGCATCATCCCAACCACTAACCCGCTCTTCGCCCTAACGTTATCGGCAGACCAGAATGCCCGTGGTTGAGCGAGTCTTCTGATTGGTTAATCACCTGTGCATGCGCAGTAGTGAAACGTGGGACTTAGTTTTTTTTCTCCTCCCAGGCCTCAGACAGAGCGCCATCTATGAGAAAATAGCCGCTACTTCTTTATGCAATACGAAATAGTGTACACATGATTCAGTCTTATACGACTGTGTTAAACGTGATCTGTTAGTAGAGAGGTTGACTCATGATCGTTAGTGCAGTGGTTCGAATCCACGTTGGGTAAGGAATTTTATTCTGACGATATGAAAAGACTTGTGTTAATTGAATGAACGGCAGATGGCGTGATGTTCAACGTTGAGGAAGAAAGCATGGCGGATTCTGACACTTGTGAAGATAGAGAAAAAATCAATTATAATGACGGCAAGGAGACTCCAGGAGGAAGATAATTGGACAAGGATGTGATGGTGAAGAATGAAGTAGCAGTGTAGACTGGATGATGGGAGAATGAGAGAAATATGTGGTGCCCGCTGATTAAACAGGTAACACGTCATACATAGGGTCAATGAACCCTTTTCCTTTTTAAACCAAGCGACATAGAGTCCTCCCTGTAATTAAGCTTGCCGGGAGGAGCGCTCGCCCAGACCAATGGCTTCCCCGACCTGCTCGCTCCAGCCTCATCCCAACCACTAACCCGCCCTTGGACCTAACTTTATCGGCAGACCAGAATGCCCGTAGTTGAGCGAGTCTTCTGATTGGTTAATCACCTGTGCATGCGCAGAAGTGAAACGTGGGACTTAGTTTTTTTTCTCCTCCCAGGCCTCAGACAGAACGCCATCTATGAGAAAATAGCCGCTACTTCTTAATGCATTACGAAATAGTGTACACATGATTCACTCTTATACGACTGTGTTAAACGTGATCTGTTTGTATAGAGGTAAGAGAGGTTGGCTCATGATCGTTAGTGCAGTGGTTCGATCCACGTTGGGTAAGGAATTTTTACTCTGAAGATATCAAAAGACTTGTGTTAATTGAAAGAACGGCAGATGGCGTGATGTTCAACGGTGAGGAATAAAGCATGGCGGATTCTGACACTTGTGAAGATAGAAAAAGATACGAATCATAATGACGGCAAGGAGACTCCAGGAGGAAGATAATTGGACAAGGATGTGATGGTGAAGAATGAAGTAGCAGTCTAGACTGGATGATGGGAGAATGAGAGAAATATGTGGTGCGCGCTGATTAAACAGGTAACATGTCATACATAGGGTCAATGAACTCTTCCTTTTTAAACCAAGCGGCATAGAGTCCTCCCTGTAATTAAGCTTGCCGGGAGGAGCGCTCGCCCAGACCAATGGCTTCCCCGACCTGCTCGTTCCGACATCATCCCAACAACTAACCCGCCCTTGGCCCTAACTTTATCGGCAGACCAGAATGCCCGTAGTTGAGCGAGTCTTCTGATTGGTTAATCACCTGTGCATGCGCAGTAGTGAATCGTGGGACTTAGTTTTTTTTTTCTCCTCCCAGGCCTCAGACAGAGCGCCATCTATGAGAAAATATCCGCTACTTCTTAATGCATCACGAAATAGTGTAAACATGATTCACTCTTATACGACTGTGTTAAACGTGATCTGTTAGTATAGAGGTCAGAGAGGTTGACTCATGATCGTTAGTGCAGTGGTTCGAATCCACGTTGGGTGGGGAATTTTTACTCTGAAGATATCAAAAGACTTGTGTTAATTGAAATAACGGCAGATGGCGTGATGTTCAACGTTGAGCAAGAAAGCATGGCGGATTCTGTCACTTGTGAAGATAGAGAAAAAATCAATTATAATGACGGCAAGGAGACTCCAGGAGGAAGATAATTGGACAAGGATGTGATGGTGAAGAATGAATTAGCAGTGTAGCCTGGATGATGGGAGAATGAGAGAAATATAAGGTGCGCGCTGATTAAACAGGTAACACGCCATACACAGGGTGAAACAACTCTTTTCCTTTTTGAACCAATCGACATAGAGTCCCCCCTGTAATTAAGCATGCCGGGAGGAGCGCTCGCCCAGGCCAATGGCTTCCCCGACCTGCTCGTTCCCGCATCATCCCAACCACTAACCCGCTCTTCGCCCTAACGTTATCGGAAGACCAGAATGCCCGTGGTTGAGCGAGTCTTCTGATTGGTTAATCACCTGTGCATGCGCAGTAGTGAAACGTGGGACTTAATTTTCTTTTCTCCTCCCAGGCCTCAGACAGAGCGCCATCTATGAGAAAATAGCCGCTACTTCTTAATGCAATACGAAATAGTGTACACATGATTCACTCTTATACGACTGAGTTAAACGTGGTCTGTTAGTATAGAGGTCAGAGAGGTTGACTCATGATCGTTAGTGCAGTGGTTCGAATCCATGTTGGGTAAGGAATTTTTACTCTGAAGATATCAAAAGAGTTGTGTTAATTGAAGGAATGGCAGATGGCGTTATGTTCAACGTTGAGCAAGAAAGCATGGCGGATTCTGTCACTTGAGAAGATAGAGAAAAAATCAATTATAATGACGGCAAGGAGACTCCAGGAGGAAGATAATTGGACAAGGATGTGATGGTGAAGAATGAATTAGCAGTGTAGCCTGGATGATGGGAGAATGAGAGAAATATAAGGTGCGCGCTGATTAAACAGGTAACACGCCATACACAGGGTGAAACAACTCTTTTCCTTTTTGAACCAATCGACATAGAGTCCCCCCTGTAATTAAGCATGCCGGGAGGAGCGCTCGCCCAGGCCAATGGCTTCCCCGACCTGCTCATTCCGGCATCATCCCAACCACTAACCCGCTCTTCGCCCTAACGTTATCGGAAGACCAGAATGCCCGTGGTTGAGCGAGTCTTCTGATTGGTTAATCACCTGTGCATGCGCAGTAGTGAAACGTGGGACTTAATTTTTTTTCTCCTCCCAGGCCTCAGACAGAGCGCCATCTATGAGAAAATAGCCGCTACTTCTTAATGCAATACGAAATAGTGTACACATGATTCACTCTTATACGACTGAGTTAAACGTGGTCTGTTAGTAAAGAGGTCAGAGAGGTTGACTCATGATCGTTAGTGCAGTGGTTCGAATCCATGTTGGGTAAGGAATTTTTACTCTGAAGATATCAAAAGACTTGTGTTAATTGAAGGAACGGCAGATGGCGTGATGTTCAACGTTGAGGAAGAAAGCATGGCGGATTCTGACACTTGTGAAGATAGAAAAAAATACGAATCATAATGACGGCAAGGAGACTCCAGGAGGAAGATAATTGAACAAGGATGAGATGGTGAAGAATGAAGTGGCAGTGTAGACTGGATGATGGGAGAATGAGAGAAATATGTGGTGCGCGCTTATTAAACAGGTAACACGTCATACATAGGGTCAATGAACCCTTTTCATTTTTAAACCAAGCGACATAGAGTCCTCCCTGTAATTAAGCTTGCCGGGAGGAGCGCTCGCCCAGACCAATGGCTTCCCCGACCTGCTCGTTCCAGCCTCATCCCAACCACTAACTCGCCCTTGGACCTAACTTTATCGGCAGACAGAATGCCCGTAGTTGAGCGAGTCTTCTGATTGGTTAATCACCTGTGCATGCGCAGTAGTGAAACGTGGGACTTAGTTTTTTTTCTCCTCCCAGGCCTCAGACAGAGCGCCATTCTTGAGAAAATAGCCGCTACTTCTTAATGCATTACGAAATAGTGTACACATGATTCACTCTTATACGACTGTGTTAAGCGTGATCTGTTAGTATAGAGGTCAGAGAGGTTGACTCATGATCGTTAGTGCAGAGGTTCGATCCACGTTGGGTAAGGATTTTTACTCTGAAGATATCAAAAGACTTGTGTTAATTGAAAGAACGGCAGATGGCGTGATGTTCAACGTTGAGGAAAAAAGCATGGCGGATTCTGACACTTGTGAAGATAGAAAAAAATACGAATCATAATGACGGCAAGGAGACTCCAGGAGGAAGATAATTGGACAAGGATGTGATGGTGAAGAATGAAGTAGCAGTGTAGACTGGATGATGGGAGAATGAGAGAAATATGTGGTGCGCGCTGATTAAACAGGCAACACGCCATACACAGGGTGAATCAACTCTTTTCCTTTTTAAACCAATCGACATAGAGTCCCCCCTGTAATTAAGCATGCCGGGAGGAGCGCTCGCCCAGGCCAATGGCTTCCCCGACCTGCTCGTTCCGGCATCATCCCAACCACTAACCCGCTCTTCGCCCTAACGTTATCGGCAGACCAGAATGCCCGTGGTTGAGCGAGACTTCTGATTGGTTAATCACCTGTGCATGCGCAGTAGTGAAACGTGGGACTTAGTTTTTTTTCTCCTCCCAGGCCTCAGACAGAGCGCCATCTATGAGAAAATAGCCGCTACTTCTTTATGCAATACGAAATAGTGTACACATGATTCAGTCTTATACGACTGTGTTAAACGTGATCTGTTAGTAGAGAGGTTGACTCATGATCGTTAGTGCAGTGGTTCGAATCCACGTTGGGTAAGGAATTTTATTCTGACGATATGAAAAGACTTGTGTTAATTGAATGAACGGCAGATGGCGTGATGTTCAACGTTGAGGAAGAAAGCATGGCGGATTCTGACACTTGTGAAGATAGAGAAAAAATCAATTATAATGACGGCAAGGAGACTCCAGGAGGAAGATAATTGGACAAGGATGTGATGGTGAAGAATGAAGTAGCAGTGTAGACTGGATGATGGGAGAATGAGAGAAATATGTGGTGCCCGCTGATTAAACAGGTAACACGTCATACATAGGGTCAATGAACCCTTTTCCTTTTTAAACCAAGCGACATAGAGTCCTCCCTGTAATTAAGCTTGCCGGGAGGAGCGCTCGCCCAGACCAATGGCTTCCCCGACCTGCTCGCTCCAGCCTCATCCCAACCACTAACCCGCCCTTGGACCTAACTTTATCGGCAGACCAGAATGCCCGTAGTTGAGCGAGTCTTCTGATTGGTTAATCACCTGTGCATGCGCAGAAGTGAAACGTGGGACTTAGTTTTTTTTCTCCTCCCAGGCCTCAGACAGAACGCCATCTATGAGAAAATAGCCGCTACTTCTTAATGCATTACGAAATAGTGTACACATGATTCACTCTTATACGACTGTGTTAAACGTGATCTGTTTGTATAGAGGTAAGAGAGGTTGACTCATGATCGTTAGTGCAGTGGTTCGATCCACGTTGGGTAAGGAATTTTTACTCTGAAGATATCAAAAGACTTGTGTTAATTGAAAGAACGGCAGATGGCGTGATGTTCAACGGTGAGGAATAAAGCATGGCGGATTCTGACACTTGTGAAGATAGAAAAAGATACGAATCATAATGACGGCAAGGAGACTCCAGGAGGAAGATAATTGGACAAGGATGTGATGGTGAAGAATGAAGTAGCAGTCTAGACTGGATGATGGGAGAATGAGAGAAATATGTGGTGCGCGCTGATTAAACAGGTAACATGTCATACATAGGGTCAATGAACTCTTCCTTTTTAAACCAAGCGGCATAGAGTCCTCCCTGTAATTAAGCTTGCCGGGAGGAGCGCTCGCCCAGACCAATGGCTTCCCCGACCTGCTCGTTCCAACATCATCCCAACAACTAACCCGCCCTTGGCCCTAACTTTATCGGCAGACCAGAATGCCCGTAGTTGAGCGAGTCTTCTGATTGGTTAATCACCTGTGCATGCGCAGTAGTGAATCGTGGGACTTAGTTTTTTTTTCTCCTCCCAGGCCTCAGACAGAGCGCCATCTATGAGAAAATATCCGCTACTTCTTAATGCATCACGAAATAGTGTAAACATGATTCACTCTTATACGACTGTGTTAAACGTGATCTGTTAGTATAGAGGTCAGAGAGGTTGACTCATGATCGTTAGTGCAGTGGTTCGAATCCACGTTGGGTGGGGAATTTTTACTCTGAAGATATCAAAAGACTTGTGTTAATTGAAATAACGGCAGATGGCGTGATGTTCAACGTTGAGCAAGAAAGCATGGCGGATTCTGTCACTTGTGAAGATAGAGAAAAAATCAATTATAATGACGGCAAGGAGACTCCAGGAGGAAGATAATTGGACAAGGATGTGATGGTGAAGAATGAATTAGCAGTGTAGCCTGGATGATGGGAGAATGAGAGAAATATAAGGTGCGCGCTGATTAAACAGGTAACACGCCATACACAGGGTGAAACAACTCTTTTCCTTTTTGAACCAATCGACATAGAGTCCCCCCTGTAATTAAGCATGCCGGGAGGAGCGCTCGCCCAGGCCAATGGCTTCCCCGACCTGCTCGTTCCCGCATCATCCCAACCACTAACCCGCTCTTCGCCCTAACGTTATCGGCAGACCAGAATGCCCGTGGTTGAGCGAGTCTTCTGATTGGTTAATCACCTGTGCATGCGCAGTAGTGAAACGTGGGACTTAATTTTCTTTTCTTCTCCCAGGCCTCAGACAGAGCGCCATCTATGAGAAAATAGCCGCTACTTCTTAATGCAATACGAAATAGTGTACACATGATTCACTCTTATACGACTGAGTTAAACGTGGTCTGTTAGTATAGAGGTCAGAGAGGTTGACTCATGATCGTTAGTGCAGTGGTTCGAATCCATGTTGGGTAAGGAATTTTTACTCTGAAGATGTCAAAAGAGTTGTGTTAATTGAAGGAATGGCAGATGGCGTTATGTTCAACGTTGAGCAAGAAAGCATGGCGGATTCTGTCACTTGAGAAGATAGAGAAAAAATCAATTATAATGACGGCAAGGAGACTCCAGGAGGAAGATAATTGGACAAGGATGTGATGGTGAAGAATGAATTAGCAGTGTAGCCTGGATGATGGGAGAATGAGAGAAATATAAGGTGCGCGCTGATTAAACAGGTAACACGCCATACACAGGGTGAAACAACTCTTTTCCTTTTTGAACCAATCGACATAGAGTCCCCCCTGTAATTAAGCATGCCGGGAGGAGCGCTCGCCCAGGCCAATGGCTTCCCCGACCTGCTCATTCCGGCATCATCCCAACCACTAACCCGCTCTTCGCCCTAACGTTATCGGAAGACCAGAATGCCCGTGGTTGAGCGAGTCTTCTGATTGGTTAATCACCTGTGCATGCGCAGTAGTGAAACGTGGGACTTAATTTTTTTTCTCCTCCCAGGCCTCAGACAGAGCGCCATCTATGAGAAAATAGCCGCTACTTCTTAATGCAATACGAAATAGTGTACACATGATTCACTCTTATACGACTGAGTTAAACGTGGTCTGTTAGTAAAGAGGTCAGAGAGGTTGACTCATGATCGTTAGTGCAGTGGTTCGAATCCATGTTGGGTAAGGAATTTTTACTCTGAAGATATCAAAAGACTTGTGTTAATTGAAGGAACGGCAGATGGCGTGATGTTCAACGTTGAGGAAGAAAGCATGGCGGATTCTGACACTTGTGAAGATAGAAAAAAATACGAATCATAATGACGGCAAGGAGACTCCAGGAGGAAGATAATTGAACAAGGATGAGATGGTGAAGAATGAAGTGGCAGTGTAGACTGGATGATGGGAGAATGAGAGAAATATGTGGTGCGCGCTTATTAAACAGGTAACACGTCATACATAGGGTCAATGAACCCTTTTCATTTTTAAACCAAGCGACATAGAGTCCTCCCTGTAATTAAGCTTGCCGGGAGGAGCGCTCGCCCAGACCAATGGCTTCCCCGACCTGCTCGTTCCAGCCTCATCCCAACCACTAACTCGCCCTTGGACCTAACTTTATCGGCAGACAGAATGCCCGTAGTTGAGCGAGTCTTCTGATTGGTTAATCACCTGTGCATGCGCAGTAGTGAAACGTGGGACTTAGTTTTTTTTCTCCTCCCAGGCCTCAGACAGAGCGCCATTCTTGAGAAAATAGCCGCTACTTCTTAATGCATTACGAAATAGTGTACACATGATTCACTCTTATACGACTGTGTTAAGCGTGATCTGTTAGTATAGAGGTCAGAGAGGTTGACTCATGATCGTTAGTGCAGAGGTTCGATCCACGTTGGGTAAGGATTTTTACTCTGAAGATATCAAAAGACTTGTGTTAATTGAAAGAACGGCAGATGGCGTGATGTTCAACGTTGAGGAAAAAAGCATGGCGGATTCTGACACTTGTGAAGATAGAAAAAAATACGAATCATAATGACGGCAAGGAGACTCCAGGAGGAAGATAATTGGACAAGGATGTGATGGTGAAGAATGAAGTAGCAGTGTAGACTGGATGATGGGAGAATGAGAGAAATATGTGGTGCGCGCTGATTAAACAGGCAACACGCCATACACAGGGTGAATCAACTCTTTTCCTTTTTAAACCAATCGACATAGAGTCCCCCCTGTAATTAAGCATGCCGGGAGGAGCGCTCGCCCAGGCCAATGGCTTCCCCGACCTGCTCGTTCCGGCATCATCCCAACCACTAACCCGCTCTTCGCCCTAACGTTATCGGCAGACCAGAATGCCCGTGGTTGAGCGAGACTTCTGATTGGTTAATCACCTGTGCATGCGCAGTAGTGAAACGTGGGACTTAGTTTTTTTTTTCTCCTCCAAGGCCTCAGACAGAGCGCCATCTATGAGAAAATAGCCGCTACTTCTTAATGCAATACGAAATAGTGTACACATGATTCAGTCTTATACGACTGTGTTAAACGTGATCTGTTAGTATAGAGGTCAGAGAGGTTGACTCATGATCGTTAGTGCAGTGGTTCGAATCCACGTTGGGTAAGGAATTTTATTCTGACGATATGAAAAGACTTGTGTTAATTGAATGAACGGCAGATGGCGTGATGTTCAACGTTGAGGAAGAAAGCATGGCGGATTCTGACACTTGTGAAGATAGAGAAAAAATCAATTATAATGACGGCAAGGAGACTCCAGGAGGAAGATAATTGGACAAGGATGTGATGGTGAAGAATGAAGTAGCAGTGTAGACTGGATGATGGGAGAATGAGAGAAATAGGTGGTGCGCGCTGATTAAACAGGTAACATGTCATACATAGGGTCAATGAACCCTTTTCCTTTTTAAACCAAGCGGCATAGAGTCCTCCCTGTAATTAAGCTTGCCGGGAGGAGCGCTCGCCCAGACCAATGGCTTCCCCGATCTGCTCGCTCCAGCCTCATCCCAATCACTAACCCGCCCTTGGACCTAACTTTATCGGCAGACAGAATGCCCGTAGTTGAGCGAGTCTTCTGATTGGTTAATCACCTGTGCATGCGCAGAAGTGAAACGTGGGACTTAGTTTTTTTTCTCCTCTTAGGCCTCAGACAGAGCGCCATCTATGAGAAAATAGCCGCTACTCCTTAATGCATTACGAAATAGTGTACACATGATTCACTCTTATACGACTGTGTTAAACGTGATCTGTTAGTATAGAGGTCAGAGAGGTTGACTCATGATCGTTAGTGCAGTGGTTCGATCCACGTTGGGTAAGGAATTTTTACTCTGAAGATATCAAAAGACTTGTGTTAATTGAAAGAACGGCAGATGGCGTGATATTCAACGTTGAGGAAGAAAGAATGGCGGATTCTGACACTTGTGAAGATAGAAAAAAATACGAATCATAATGACGGCAAGGAGACTCCAGGAGGAAGATAATTGGACAAGGATGTGATGGTGAAGAATGAAGTAGCAGTGTAGACTGGATGATGGGAGAATGAGAGAAATATGTGGTGCGCGCTGATTAAACAGGTAACACGTCATACATAGGGTCAATGAACTCTTCCTTTTTAAACCAAGCGACATAGAGTCCTCCCTGTAATTAAGCTTGCCGGGAGGAGCGCTCGCCCAGACCAATGGCTTCCCCGACCTGCTCGTTCCAGCATCATCCCAACCACTAACCCGCCCTTGGCCCTAACTTTATCGGCAGACCAGAATGTCCGTAGTTGAGCGAGTCTTCTGATTGGTTCATCACCTGTGCATGCGCAGTAGTGAAACGTGGGACTTAGTTTTTTTTTTCTTCCGAGGCCTCAGACAGAGCGCCATCTATGAGAAAATATCCGCTACTTCTTAATGCATTACGAAATAGTGTAAACATGATTCACTCTTATACGACTGTGTTAAACGTGATCTGTTAGTATAGAGGTCAGAGAGGTTGACTCATGATCGTTAGTGCAGTGGTTCGAATCCACGTTGGGTGGGGAATTTTTACTCTGAAGATATCAAAAGACTCGTGTTAATTGAAAGAACGGCAGATGGCGTGATGTTCAACGTTGAGCAAGAAAGCATGGCGGATTCTGTCACTTGTGAAGATAGAGAAAAAATCAATTATAATGACGGCAAGGAGACTCCAGGAGGAAGATAATTGGACATGGATGTGATGGTGAAAAATGAATTAGCAGTGTAGCCTGGATGATGGGAGAATGAGAGAAATATAAGGTGCGCGCTGATTAAACAGGTAACACGCCATACACAGGGTGAATCAACTCTTTTCCTTTTTGAACCAATCGACATAGAGTCCCCCCTGTAATTAAGCATGCCGGGAGGAGCGCTCGCCCAGGCCAATGGCTTCCCCGACCTGCTCGTTCCGGCATCATCCCAACCACTAACCCGCTCTTCGCCCTAACGTTATCGGCAGACCAGAATGCCCGTGGTTGAGCGAGTCTTCTGATTGGTTAATCACCTGTGCATGCGCAGTAGTGAAACGTGGGACTTAGTTTTTTTTTCTCCTCCCAGGCCTCAGACAGAGCGCCATCTATGAGAAAATAGCCGCTACTTCTTAATGCAATACGAAATAGTGTACACATGATTCACTCTTATACGACTGAGTTAAACCTGGTCTGTTAGTATAGAGGTCAGAGAGGTTGACTCATGATCGTTAGTGCAGTGGTTCGAATCCATGTTGGGTAAGGAATTTTTACTCTGAAGGTATCAAAAGACTTGTGTTAATTGAAGGAACGGCAGATGGCGTGATGTTCAACGTTGAGGAAGAAAGCATGGCGGATTCTGACACTTGTGAAGATAGAAAAAAATACGAATCATAATGACGGCAAGGAGACTCCAGGAGGAAGATAATTGGACAAGGATGTGATGGTGAAGAATGAAGTAGCAGTGTAGACTGGATGACCCGTGGCTCATGATCTCGAGATTAACGGTCACGTTAAACTACAAGCTTTTTTAGACTGGATGATGGGAGAATGATAGAAATAGGTCGTGCGCGCTGATTAAACAGGTAACATGTCATACATAGTGTCAATGAACCCTTTTCCTTTTTAAACCAAGCGACATAGAGTCCTCCCTGTAATTAAGCTTGCCGGGAGGAGCGCTCGCCCAGACCAATGGCTTCCCCGACCTGCTCGCTCCAGCCTCATCCCAACCACTAACCCGCCCTTGGACCTAACTTTATCGGCAGACAGAATGCCCGTAGTTGAGCGAGTCTTCTGATTGGTTAATCACCTGTGCATGCGCAGAAGTGAAACGTGGGACTTGGTTTTTTTTCTCCTCTTAGGCCTCAGACAGAGCGCCATCTATGAGAAAATAGCCGCTACTTCTTAATGCATTACGAAATAGTGTACACATGATTCACTCTTATACGACTGTGTTAAACGTGATCTGTTAGTATAGAGGTAAGAGAGGTTGGCTCATGATCGTTAGTGCAGTGGTTCGATCCACGTTGGGTAAGGAATTTTTACTCTGAAGATATCAAAAGACTTGTGTTAATTGAAAGAACGGCAGATGGCGTGATGTTCAACGTTGAGGAAGAAAGCATGGCGGATTCTGACACTTGTGAAGATAGAAAAAGATACGAATCATAATGACGGCAAGGAGAATTCAGGAGGAAGATATTTGGACAAGGATGTGATGGTGAAGAATGAAGTAGCAGTGTAGACTGGATGATGGGAGAATGAGAGAAATATGTGGTGCGCGCTGATTAAACAGGTAACACGTCATACATAGGGTCAATGAACTCTTTTCCTTTTTAAACCAAGCGACATAGAGTCCTCCCTGTAATTAAGCTTGCAGGGAGGAGCGCTCGCCCAGACCAATGGCTTCCCCGACCTGCTCGTTCCGGCATCATCCCAACCACTCACCCGCTCTTGGCCCTAACGTTATCGCAGACCAGAATGCCCGTGGTTGAGCGAGTCTTCTGATTGGTTAATCACCTGTGCATGCGCAGTAGTGAAACGTGGGACTTAGTTTTTTTCTCCTCTTAGGCCTCAGACAGAGCGCCATCTATGAGAAAATAGCCGCTACTCCTTAATGCATTACGAAATAGTGTACACATGATTCACTCTTATACGACTGTGTTAAACGTGATCTGTTAGTATAGAGGTCAGAGAGGTTGACTCATGATCGTTAGTGCAGTGGTTCGATCCACGTTGGGTAAGGAATTTTTACTCTGAAGATATCAAAAGACTTGTGTTAATTGAAAGAACGGCAGATGGCGTGATATTCAACGTTGAGGAAGAAAGAATGGCGGATTCTGACACTTGTGAAGATAGAAAAAAATACGAATCATAATGACGGCAAGGAGACTCCAGGAGGAAGATAATTGGACAAGGATGTGATGGTGAAGAATGAAGTAGCAGTGTAGACTGGATGATGGGAGAATGAGAGAAATATGTGGTGCGCGCTGATTAAACAGGTAACACGTCATACATAGGGTCAATGAACTCTTCCTTTTTAAACCAAGCGACATAGAGTCCTCCCTGTAATTAAGCTTGCCGGGAGGAGCGCTCGCCCAGACCAATGGCTTCCCCGACCTGCTCGTTCCAGCATCATCCCAACCACTAACCCGCCCTTGGCCCTAACTTTATCGGCAGACCAGAATGTCCGTAGTTGAGCGAGTCTTCTGATTGGTTCATCACCTGTGCATGCGCAGTAGTGAAACGTGGGACTTAGTTTTTTTTTTCTTCCGAGGCCTCAGACAGAGCGCCATCTATGAGAAAATATCCGCTACTTCTTAATGCATTACGAAATAGTGTAAACATGATTCACTCTTATACGACTGTGTTAAACGTGATCTGTTAGTATAGAGGTCAGAGAGTTGGACTCATGATCGTTAGTGCAGTGGTTCGAATCCACGTTGGGTGGGGAATTTTTACTCTGAAGATATCAAAAGACTTGTGTTAATTGAAAGAACGGCAGATGGCGTGATGTTCAACGTTGAGCAAGAAAGCATGGCGGATTCTGTCACTTGTGAAGATAGAGAAAAAATCAATTATAATGACGGCAAGGAGACTCCAGGAGGAAGATAATTGGACATGGATGTGATGGTGAAAAATGAATTAGCAGTGTAGCCTGGATGATGGGAGAATGAGAGAAATATAAGGTGCGCGCTGATTAAACAGGTAACACGCCATACACAGGGTGAATCAACTCTTTTCCTTTTTGAACCAATCGACATAGAGTCCCCCCTGTAATTAAGCATGCCGGGAGGAGCGCTCGCCCAGGCCAATGGCTTCCCCGACCTGCTCGTTCCGCCATCATCCCAACCACTAACCCGCTCTTCGCCCTAACGTTATCGGCAGACCAGAATGCCCGTGGTTGAGCGAGTCTTCTGATTGGTTAATCACCTGTGCATGCGCAGTAGTGAAACGTGGGACTTAGTTTTTTTTTCTCCTCCCAGGCCTCAGACAGAGCGCCATCTATGAGAAAATAGCCGCTACTTCTTAATGCAATACGAAATAGTGTACACATGATTCACTCTTATACGACTGAGTTAAACCTGGTCTGTTAGTATAGAGGTCAGAGAGGTTGACTCATGATCGTTAGTGCAGTGGTTCGAATCCATGTTGGGTAAGGAATTTTTACTCTGAAGGTATCAAAAGACTTGTGTTAATTGAAGGAACGGCAGATGGCGTGATGTTCAACGTTGAGGAAGAAAGCATGGCGGATTCTGACACTTGTGAAGATAGAAAAAAATACGAATCATAATGACGGCAAGGAGACTCCAGGAGGAAGATAATTGGACAAGGATGTGATGGTGAAGAATGAAGTAGCAGTGTAGACTGGATGATGGGAGAATGAGAGAAATAGGTCGTGCGCGCTGATTAAACAGGTAACATGTCATACATAGTGTCAATGAACCCTTTTCCTTTTTAAACCAAGCGACATAGAGTCCTCCCTGTAATTAAGCTTGCCGGGAGGAGCGCTCGCCCAGACCAATGGCTTCCCCGACCTGCTCGCTCCAGCCTCATCCCAACCACTAACCCGCCCTTGGACCTAACTTTATCGGCAGACAGAATGCCCGTAGTTGAGCGAGTCTTCTGATTGGTTAATCACCTGTGCATGCGCAGAAGTGAAACGTGGGACTTTGTTTTTTTTCTCCTCTTAGGCCTCAGACAGAGCGCCATCTATGAGAAAATAGCCGCTACTTCTTAATGCATTACGAAATAGTGTACACATGATTCACTCTTATACGACTGTGTTAAACGTGATCTGTTAGTATAGAGGTAAGAGAGGTTGGCTCATGATCGTTAGTGCAGTGGTTCGATCCACGTTGGGTAAGGAATTTTTACTCTGAAGATATCAAAAGACTTGTGTTAATTGAAAGAACGGCAGATGGCGTGATGTTCAACGTTGAGGAAGAAAGCATGGCGGATTCTGACACTTGTGAAGATAGAAAAAGATACGAATCATAATGACGGCAAGGAGAATTCAGGAGGAAGATATTTGGACAAGGATGTGATGGTGAAGAATGAAGTAGCAGTGTAGACTGGATGATGGGAGAATGAGAGAAATATGTGGTGCGCGCTGATTAAACAGGTAACACGTCATACATAGGGTCAATGAACTCTTTTCCTTTTTAAACCAAGCGACATAGAGTCCTCCCTGTAATTAAGCTTGCAGGGAGGAGCGCTCGCCCAGACCAATGGCTTCCCCGACCTGCTCGTTCCGGCATCATCCCAACCACTCACCCGCTCTTGGCCCTAACGTTATCGCAGACCAGAATGCCCGTGGTTGAGCGAGTCTTCTGATTGGTTAATCACCTGTGCATGCGCAGTAGTGAAACGTGGGACTTAGTTTTTTTCTCCTCCCAGGCCTCAGACAGAGCGCCATCTATGAGAAAATAGCCGCTACTTCTTAATGCATTACGAAATAGTGTACACATGATTCACTCTTATACGACTGTGTTAAACGTGATCTGTTAGTATAGAGGTCAGAGAGGTTGACTCATGATCGTTAGTGCAGTGGTTCGATCCACGTTGGGTAAGGAATTTTTACTCTGAAGATATCAAAAGACTTGTGTTAATTGAATGAACGGCAGATGGCGTGATGTTCAACGTTGAGGAAGAAAGCATGGCGGATTCTGACACTTGTGAAGATAGAGAAAAAATCAATTATAATGACGGCAAGGAGACTCCAGGAGGAAGATAATTGGACAAGGATTTGATGGTGAAGAATGAAGTAGCAGTGTAGACTGGATGATGGGGAATGAGAGAAATAGGTGGTGCGCGCTGATTAAACAGGTAACATGTCATACATAGGGTCAATGAACCCTTTTCCTTTTTAAACCAAGCGGCATAGAGTCCTCCCTGTAATTAAGCTTGCCGGGAGGAGCGCTCGCCCAGACCAATGGCTTCCCCGATCTGCTCGCTCCAGCCTCATCCCAATCACTAACCCGCCCTTGGACCTAACTTTATCGGCAGACAGAATGCCCGTAGTTGAGCGAGTCTTCTGATTGGTTAATCACCTGTGCATGCGCAGAAGTGAAACGTGGGACTTAGTTTTTTTTCTCCTCTTAGGCCTCAGACAGAGCGCCATCTATGAGAAAATAGCCGCTACTCCTTAATGCATTACGAAATAGTGTACACATGATTCACTCTTATACGACTGTGTTAAACGTGATCTGTTAGTATAGAGGTCAGAGAGGTTGACTCATGATCGTTAGTGCAGTGGTTCGATCCACGTTGGGTAAGGAATTTTTACTCTGAAGATATCAAAAGACTTGTGTTAATTGAAAGAACGGCAGATGGCGTGATATTCAACGTTGAGGAAGAAAGAATGGCGGATTCTGACACTTGTGAAGATAGAAAAAAATACGAATCATAATGACGGCAAGGAGACTCCAGGAGGAAGATAATTGGACAAGGATGTGATGGTGAAGAATGAAGTAGCAGTGTAGACTGGATGATGGGAGAATGAGAGAAATATGTGGTGCGCGCTGATTAAACAGGTAACACGTCATACATAGGGTCAATGAACTCTTCCTTTTTAAACCAAGCGACATAGAGTCCTCCCTGTAATTAAGCTTGCCGGGAGGAGCGCTCGCCCAGACCAATGGCTTCCCCGACCTGCTCGTTCCAGCATCATCCCAACCACTAACCCGCCCTTGGCCCTAACTTTATCGGCAGACCAGAATGTCCGTAGTTGAGCGAGTCTTCTGATTGGTTCATCACCTGTGCATGCGCAGTAGTGAAACGTGGGACTTAGTTTTTTTTTTCTTCCGAGGCCTCAGACAGAGCGCCATCTATGAGAAAATATCCGCTACTTCTTAATGCATTACGAAATAGTGTAAACATGATTCACTCTTATACGACTGTGTTAAACGTGATCTGTTAGTATAGAGGTCAGAGAGGTTGACTCATGATCGTTAGTGCAGTGGTTCGAATCCACGTTGGGTGGGGAATTTTTACTCTGAAGATATCAAAAGACTTGTGTTAATTGAAAGAACGGCAGATGGCGTGATGTTCAACGTTGAGCAAGAAAGCATGGCGGATTCTGTCACTTGTGAAGATAGAGAAAAAATCAATTATAATGACGGCAAGGAGACTCCAGGAGGAAGATAATTGGACATGGATGTGATGGTGAAGAATGAATTAGCAGTGTAGCCTGGATGATGGGAGAATGAGAGAAATATAAGGTGCGCGCTGATTAAACAGGTAACACGCCATACACAGGGTGAATCAACTCTTTTCCTTTTTGAACCAATCGACATAGAGTCCCCCCTGTAATTAAGCATGCCGGGAGGAGCGCTCGCCCAGGCCAATGGCTTCCCCGACCTGCTCGTTCCGGCATCATCCCAACCACTAACCCGCTCTTCGCCCTAACGTTATCGGCAGACCAGAATGCCCGTGGTTGAGCGAGTCTTCTGATTGGTTAATCACCTGTGCATGCGCAGTAGTGAAACGTGGGACTTAGTTTTTTTTTCTCCTCCCAGGCCTCAGACAGAGCGCCATCTATGAGAAAATAGCCGCTACTTCTTAATGCAATACGAAATAGTGTACACATGATTCACTCTTATACGACTGAGTTAAACCTGGTCTGTTAGTATAGAGGTCAGAGAGGTTGACTCATGATCGTTAGTGCAGTGGTTCGAATCCATGTTGGGTAAGGAATTTTTACTCTGAAGGTATCAAAAGACTTGTGTTAATTGAAGGAACGGCAGATGGCGTGATGTTCAACATTGAGGAAGAAAGCATGGCGGATTCTGACACTTGTGAAGATAGAAAAAAATACGAATCATAATGACGGCAAGGAGACTCCAGGAGGAAGATAATTGGACAAGGATGTGATGGTGAAGAATGAAGTAGCAGTGTAGACTGGATGATGGGAGAATGAGAGAAATAGGTCGTGCGCGCTGATTAAACAGGTAACATGTCATACATAGTGTCAATGAACCCTTTTCCTTTTTAAACCAAGCGACATAGAGTCCTCCCTGTAATTAAGCTTGCCGGGAGGAGCGCTCGCCCAGACCAATGGCTTCCCCGACCTGCTCGCTCCAGCCTCTTCCCAACCACTAACCCGCCCTTGGACCTAACTTTATCGGCAGACAGAATGCCCGTAGTTGAGCGAGTCTTCTGATTGGTTAATCACCTGTGCATGCGCAGAAGTGAAACGTGGGACTTGGTTTTTTTTCTCCTCTTAGGCCTCAGACAGAGCGCCATCTATGAGAAAATAGCCGATACTTCTTAATGCATTACGAAATAGTGTACACATGATTCACTCTTATACGACTGTGTTAAACGTGATCTGTTAGTATAGAGGTAAGAGAGGTTGGCTCATGATCGTTAGTGCAGTGGTTCGATCCACGTTGGGTAAGGAATTTTTACTCTGAAGATATCAAAAGACTTGTGTTAATTGAAAGAACGGCAGATGGCGTGATGTTCAACGTTGAGGAAGAAAGCATGGCGGATTCTGACACTTGTGAAGATAGAAAAAGATACGAATCATAATGACGGCAAGGAGAATTCAGGAGGAAGATATTTGGACAAGGATGTGATGGTGAAGAATGAAGTAGCAGTGTAGACTGGATGATGGGAGAATGAGAGAAATATGTGGTGCGCGCTGATTAAACAGGTAACACGTCATACATAGGGTCAATGAACTCTTTTCCTTTTTAAACCAAGCGACATAGAGTCCTCCCTGTAATTAAGCTTGCAGGGAGGAGCGCTCGCCCAGACCAATGGCTTCCCCGACCTGCTCGTTCCGGCATCATCCCAACCACTCACCCGCTCTTGGCCCTAACGTTATCGCAGACCAGAATGCCCGTGGTTGAGCGAGTCTTCTGATTGGTTAATCACCTGTGCATGCGCAGTAGTGAAACGTGGGACTTAGTTTTTTTCTCCTCCCAGGCCTCAGACAGAGCGCCATCTATGAGAAAATAGCCGCTACTTCTTAATGCATTACGAAATAGTGTACACATGATTCACTCTTATACGACTGTGTTAAACGTGATCTGTTAGTATAGAGGTCAGAGAGGTTGACTCATGATCGTTAGTGCAGTGGTTCGATCCACGTTGGGTAAGGAATTTTTACTCTGAAGATATCAAAAGACTTGTGTTAATTGTAAGAACGGCAGATGGCGTGATGTTCAACGTTGAGGAAGAAAGCATGGCGGATTCTGACACTTGTGAAGATAGAAAAAAATACGAATCATAATGACGGCAAGGAGACTCCAGGAGGAAGATAATTGGACAAGGGTGTGATGGTGAAGAATGAAGTAGCAGTGTAGACTGGATGATGGGAGAATGAGAGAAATATGTGGTGCGCGCTGATTATACAGGTAACACGTTATACATAGGGTCAATGAACTCTTCCTTTTTAAACCAAGCGACATAGAGTCCCCCCTGTAATTAAGCATGCCGGGAGGAGCGCTTGCCCAGGCCAATGGCTTCCCCGACCTGCTCGTTCCGGCATCATCCCAACCACTAACCCGCTCTTCGCCCTAACGTTATCGGCAGACCAGAATGCCCGTGGTTGAGCGAGTCTTCTGATTGGTTAATCACCTGTGCATGCGCAGTAGTGAAACGTGGGACTTAGTTTTTTTTTCTCCTCCCAGGCCTCAGACAGAGCGCCATCTATGAGAAAATAGCCGCTACTTCTTAATGCAATACGAAATAGTGTACACATGATTCACTCTTATACGACTGAGTTAAACCTGGTCTGTCAGTATAGAGGTCAGAGAGGTTGACTCATGATCGTTAGTGCAGTGGTTCGAATCCATGTTGGGTAAGGAATTTTTACTCTGAAGATATCAAAAGACTTGTGTTAATTGAAGGAACGGCAGATGGCGTGATGTTCAACGTTGAGGAAGAAAGCATGGCGGATTCTGACACTTGTGAAGATAGAAAAAAATACGAATCATAATGACGGCAAGGAGACTCCAGGAGGAAGATAATTGGACGAGGATGTGATGGTGAAGAATGAAGTAGCAGTGTAGACTGGATGATGGGAGAATGAGAGAAATAGGTGGTGCGCGCTGATTAAACAGGTAACATGTCATACATAGGGTCAATGAACCCTTTTCCTGTTTAAACCAAGCGACATAGAGTCCCCCCTGTAATTAAGCTTGCCGGGAGGAGCGCTCGCCCAGACCAATTGCTTCCCCGACCTGCTCGCTCCAGCCTCATCCCAACCACTAACCCGCCCTTGGACCTAACTTTATCGGCAGGCCAGAATGCCTGTAGTGGAACGAGTCCTCTGATTGGTTAATCACCTGTGCATGCGCAGTAGTGGAACGTGGGACTTAGTTTTTTTTCTCCTCTTAGGCCTCAGACAGAGCGCCATCTATGAGAAAATAGCCGCTACTTCTTAATGCATTACGAAATAGTGTACACATGATTCACTCTTATACGACTGTGTTAAACGTGAGCTGTTAGTATAGTGGTCAGAGAGGTTGACTCATGATCGTTAGTGCAGTGGTTCGAATCCACGTTGGGTGGGGAATTTTTACTCTGAAGATATCAAAAGACTTGTGTTAATTGAAAGAACGGCAGATGGCGTGATGTTCAACGTTGAGCAAGAAAGCATGGCGGATTCTGTCACTTGTGAAGATAGAGAAAAAATCAATTATAATGACGGCAAGGAGACTCCAGGAGGAAGATAATTGGACAAGGATGTGATGGTGAAAAATGAATTAGCAGTGTAGCCTGGATGATGGGAGAATGAGAGAAATATAAGGTGCGCGCTGATTAAACAGGTAACACGTCATACATAGGGTCAATGAACCCTTTTCCTTTTTAAACCAAGCGACATAGAGTCCTCCCTGTAATTAAGCTTGCCGGGAGGAGCGCTCGCCCAGACCAATGGCTTCCCCGACCTGCTCGCTCCAGCCTCATCCCAACCACTAACCCGCCTTTGGACCTAACTTTATCGGCAGGCCAGAATGCCCGTAGTGGAACGATTCTTCTGATTGGTTAATCACCTGTGCATGCGCAGTAGTGGAACGTGGGACTTAGTTTTTTTTCTGCTCCCAGGCCTCAGACAGAGCGCCATCTATGAGAAAATAGCCACTACTTCTTAATGCATTACGAAATAGTGTACAAATGATTCACTCTTATACGACTGTGTGAAACGTGATCAGTTAGTATAGAGGTAAGAGGGGTTGACTCATGATCGTTAGTGCAGTGGTTCGATCCACGTTGGGTAAGGGATTTTTACTCCGAAGATATCAAAAGACTTGTGCTAATTGAAAGAACGGCAGATGGCGTGATGTTCAACGTTGAGGAAGAAAGCATGGCGGATTCTGACACTTGTGAAGATAGAAAAAGATACGAATCATAATGACGGCAAGGAGACTCCAGGAGGAAGATAATTGAACAAGGATGTGATGGTGAAGAATAAAGTGGCAGTGTAGACTGGATGATAGGAGAATGAGAGAAATATGTGGTGCGCGCTGATTAAACAGGTAACACGTCATACATAGGGTCAATGAACCCTTTTCCTTTTTAAACCAAGCGACATAGAGTCCTCCCTGTAATTAAGCTTGCCGGGAGGAGCGCTCGCCCAGACCAATGATTTCCCGGACCTGCTCGCTCCAGCCTCATCCCAACCACTAACCCGCCCTTGGACCTAAATTTATCGGCAGACAGAATGCCCGTAGTTGAGCGAGTCTTCTGATTGGTTAATCACCTGTGCATGCGCAGAAGTGAAACGTGGGACTTAGTTTTTTTTTCTTCCGAGGCCTCAGACAGAGCGCCATCTATGAGAAAATATCCGCTACTCCTTAATGCATTACGAAATAGTGTAAACATGATTCACTCTTATACGACTGTGTTAAACGTGATCTGTTAGTATAGAGGTCAGAGAGGTTGACTCATGATCGTTAGTGCAGTGGTTCGAATCCACGTTGGGTGGGGAATTTTTACTCTGAAGATATCAAAAGACTTGTGTTAATTGAAAGAACGGCAGATGGCGTGATGTTCAACGTTGAGCAAGAAAGCATGGCGGATTCTGTCACTTGTGAAGATAGAGAAAAAATCAATTATAATGACGGCAAGGAGACTCCAGGAGGAAGATAATTGGACAAGGATGTGATGGTGAAAAATGAATTAGCAGTGTAGCCTGGATGATGGGAGAATGAGAGAAATATAAGGTGCGCGCTGATTAAACAGGTAACACGCCATACACAGGGTGAATCAACTCTTTTCCTTTTTGAACCAATCGACATAGAGTCCCCCCTGTAATTAAGCATGCCGGGAGGAGCGCTCGCCCAGGCCAATGGCTTCCCCGACCTGCTCGTTCCGGCATCATCCCAACCACTAACCCGCTCTTCGCCCTAACGTTATCGGCAGACCAGAATGCCCGTGGTTGAGCGAGTCTTCTGATTGGTTAATCACCTGTGCATGCGCAGTAGTGAAACGTGGGACTTAGTTTTTTTTTTCTCCTCCCAGGCCTCAGACAGAGCGCCATCTATGAGAAAATAGCCGCTACTTCTTAATGCAATACGAAATAGTGTACACATGATTCACTCTTATACGATTGAGTTAAACCTGGTCTGTTAGTATAGAGGTCAGAGAGGTTGACTCATGATCGTTAGTGCAGTGGTTCGAATCCATGTTGGGTAAGGAATTTTTACTCTGAAGATATCAAAAGAGTTGTGTTAATTGAAGGAATGGCAGATGGCGTTATGTTCAACGTTGAGCAAGAAAGCATGGCGGATTCTGTCACTTGTGAAGATAGAGAAAAAATCAATTATAATGACGGCAAGGAGACTCCAGGAGGAAGATAATTGGACAAGGATGTGATGGTGAAGAATGAATTAGCAGTGTAGCCTGGATGATGGGAGAATGAGAGAAATATAAGGTGCGCGCTGATTAAACAGGTAACACGCCATACACAGGGTGAAACAACTCTTTTCCTTTTTGAACCAATCGACATAGAGTCCCCCCTGTAATTAAGCATGCCGGGAGGAGCGCTCGCCCAGGCCAATGGCTTCCCCGACCTGCTCGTTCCGGCATCATCCCAACCACTAACCCGCTCTTCGCCCTAACGTTATCGGAAGACCAGAATGCCCGTGGTTGAGCGAGTCTTCTGATTGGTTAATCACCTGTGCATGCGCAGTAGTGAAACGTGGGACTTAATTTTTTTTCTCCTCCCAGGCCTCAGACAGAGCGCCATCTATGAGAAAATAGCCGCTACTTCTTAATGCAATACGAAATAGTGTACACATGATTCACTCTTATACGACTGAGTTAAACGTGGTCTGTTAGTATAGAGGTCAGAGAGGTTGACTCATGATCGTTAGTGCAGTGGTTCGAATCCATGTTGGGTAAGGAATTTTTACTCTGAAGATATCAAAAGACTTTTGTTAATTGAAGGAACGGCAGATGGCGTGATGTTCAACGTTGAGGAAGAAAGCATGGCGGATTCTGACACTTGTGAAGATAGAAAAAAATACGAATCATAATGACAGCAAGGAGACTCCAGGAGGAAGATAATTGAACAAGGATGAGATGGTGAAGAATGAAGTGGCAGTGTAGACTGGATGATGGGAGAATGAGAGAAATATGTGGTGCGCGCTTATTAAACAGGTAACACGTCATACATAGGGTCAATGAACCCTTTTCCTTTTTAAACCAAGCGACATAGAGTCCTCCCTGTAATTAAGCTTGCCGGGAGGAGCGCTCGCCCAGACCAATGGCTTCCCCGACCTGCTCGTTCCGACATCATCCCAACAACTAACCCGCCCTTGGCCCTAACTTTATCGGCAGACCAGAATGCCCGTAGTTGAGCGAGTCTTCTGATTGGTTAATCACCTGTGCATGCGCAGTAGTGAATCGTGGGACTTAGTTTTTTTTTCTCCTCCCAGGCCTCTGACAGAGCGCCATCTATGAGAAAATATCCGCTACTTCTTAATGCATCACGAAATAGTGTAAACATGATTCACTCTTATACGACTGTGTTAAACGTGATCTGTTAGTATAGAGGTCAGAGAGGTTGACTCATGATCGTTAGTGCAGTGGTTCGAATCCACGTTGGGTGGGGAATTTTTACTCTGAAGATATCAAAAGACTTGTGTTAATTGAAATAACGGCAGATGGCGTGATGTTCAACGTTGAGCAAGAAAGCATGGCGGATTCTGTCACTTGTGAAGATAGAGAAAAAATCAATTATAATGACGGCAAGGAGACTCCAGGAGGAAGATAATTGGACAAGGATGTGATGGTGAAGAATGAATTAGCAGTGTAGCCTGGATGATGGGAGAATGAGAGAAATATAAGGTGCGCGCTGATTAAACAGGTAACACGCCATACACAGGGTGAAACAACTCTTTTCCTTTTTGAACCAATCGACATAGAGTCCCCCCTGTAATTAAGCATGTCGGGAGGAGCGCTCGCCCAGGCCAATGGCTTCCCCGACCTGCTCGTTCCGGCATCATCCCAACCACTAACCCGCTCTTCGCCCTAACGTTATCGGAAGACCAGAATGCCCGTGGTTGAGCGAGTCTTCTGATTGGTTAATCACCTGTGCATGCGCAGTAGTGAAACGTGGGACTTAATTTTTTTTTCTCCTCCCAGGCCTCAGACAGAGCGCCATCTATGAGAAAATAGCCGCTACTTCTTAATGCAATACGAAATAGTATACACATGATTCACTCTTATACGACTGAGTTAAACGTGGTCTGTTAGTATAGAGGTCAGAGAGGTTGACTCATGATCGTTAGTGCAGTGGTTCGAATCCATGTTGGGTAAGGAATTTTTACTCTGAAGATATCAAAAGAGTTGTGTTAATTGAAGGAATGGCAGATGGCGTTATGTTCAACGTTGAGCAAGAAAGCATGGCGGATTCTGTCACTTGTGAAGATAGAGAAAAAATCAATTATAATGACGGCAAGGAGACTCCAGGAGGAAGATAATTGGACAAGGATGTGATGGTGAAGAATGAATTAGCAGTGTAGCCTGGATGATGGGAGAATGAGAGAAATATAAGGTGCGCGCTGATTAAACAGGTAACACGCCATACACAGGGTGAAACAACTCTTTTCCTTTTTGAACCAATCGACATAGAGTCCCCCCTGTAATTTAGCATGCCGGGAGGAGCGCTCGCCCAGGCCAATGGCTTCCCCGACCTGCTCATTCCGGCATCATCCCAACCACTAACCCGCTCTTCGCCCTAACGTTATCGGAAGACCAGAATGCCCGTGGTTGAGCGAGTCTTCTGATTGGTTAATCACCTGTGCATGCGCAGTAGTGAAACGTGGGACTTAATTTTTTTTCTCCTCCCAGGCCTCAGACAGAGCGCCATCTATGAGAAAATAGCCGCTACTTCTTAATGCAATACGAAATAGTGTACACATGATTCACTCTTATACGACTGAGTTAAACGTGGTCTGTTAGTAAAGAGGTCAGAGAGGTTGACTCATGATCGTTAGTGCAGTGGTTCGAATCCATGTTGGGTAAGGAATTTTTACTCTGAAGATATCAAAAGACTTGTGTTAATTGAAGGAACGGCAGATGGCGTGATGTTCAACGTTGAGGAAGAAAGCATGGCGGATTCTGACACTTGTGAAGATAGAAAAAAATACGAATCATAATGACGGCAAGGAGACTCCAGGAGGAAGATAATTGAACAAGGATGAGATGGTGAAGAATGAAGTGGCAGTGTAGACTGGATGATGGGAGAATGAGAGAAATATGTGGTGCGCGCTGATTAAACAGGCAACACGCCATACACAGGGTGAATCAACTCTTTTCCTTTTTAAACCAATCGACATAGAGTCCCCCCTGTAATTAAGCATGCCGGGAGGAGCGCTCGCCCAGGCCAATGGCTTCCCCGACCTGCTCGTTCCGGCATCATCCCAACCACTAACCCGCTCTTCGCCCTAACGTTATCGGCAGACCAGAATGCCCGTGGTTGAGCGAGACTTCTGATTGGTTAATCACCTGTGCATGCGCAGTAGTGAAACGTGGGACTTAGTTTTTTTTTCTCCTCCCAGGCCTCAGACAGAGCGCCATCTATGAGAAAATAGCCGCTACTTCTTAATGCAATACGAAAGAGTGTACACATGATTCAGTCTTATACGACTGTGTTAAACGTGATCTGTTAGTATAGAGGTCAGAGAGGTTGACTCATGATCGTTAGTGCAGTGGTTCGAATCCACGTTGGGTAAGGAATTTTATTCTGACGATATGAAAAGACTTGTGTTAATTGAATGAACGGCAGATGGCGTGATGTTCAACGTTGAGGAAGAAAGCATGGCGGATTCTGACACTTGTGAAGATAGAGAAAAAATCAATTATAATGACGGCAAGGAGACTCCAGGAGGAAGATAATTGGACAAGGATGTGATGGTGAAGAATGAAGTAGCAGTGTAGACTGGATGATGGGAGAATGAGAGAAATATGTGGTGCCCGCTGATTAAACAGGTAACACGTCATACATAGGGTCAATGAACCCTTTTCCTTTTTAAACCAAGCGACATAGAGTCCTCCCTGTAATTAAGCTTGCCGGGAGGAGCGCTCGCCCAGACCAATGTCTTCCCCGACCTGCTCGCTCCAGCCTCATCCCAACCACTAACCCGCCCTTGGACCTAACTTTATCGGCAGACCAGAATGCCCGTAGTTGAGCGAGTCTTCTGATTGGTTAATCACCTGTGAATGCGCAGAAGTGAAACGTGGGACTTAGTTTTTTTTCTCCTCCCAGGCCTCAGACAGAACGCCATCTATGAGAAAATAGCCGCTACTTCTTAATGCATTACGAAATAGTGTACACATGATTCACTCTTATACGACTGTGTTAAACGTGATCTGTTTGTATAGAGGTAAGAGAGGTTGACTCATGATCGTTAGTGCAGTGGTTCGATCCACGTTGGGTAAGGAATATTTACTCTGAAGATATCAAAAGACTTGTGTTAATTGAAAGAACGGCAGATGGCGTGATGTTCAACGGTGAGGAATAAAGCATGGCGGATTCTGACACTTGTGAAGATAGAAAAAGATACGAATCATAATGACGGCAAGGAGACTCCAGGAGGAAGATAATTGGACAAGGATGTGATGGTGAAGAATGAATTAGCAGTGTAGCCTGGATGATGGGAGAATGAGAGAAATATAAGGTGCGCGCTGATTAAACAGGTAACACGCCATACACAGGGTGAAACAACTCTTTTCCTTTTTGAACCAATCGACATAGAGTCCCCCCTGTAATTAAGCATGCCGGGAGGAGCGCTCGCCCAGGCCAATGGCTTCCCCGACCTGCTCGTTCCGGCATCATCCCAACCACTAACCCGCTCTTCGCCCTAACGTTATCGGAAGACCAGAATGCCCGTGGTTGAGCGAGTCTTCTGATTGGTTAATCACCTGTGCATGCGCAGTAGTGAAACGTGGGACTTAATTTTTTTTCTCCTCCCAGGCCTCAGACAGAGCGCCATCTATGAGAAAATAGCCGCTACTTCTTAATGCAATACGAAATAGTGTACACATGATTCACTCTTATACGACTGAGTTAAACGTGGTCTGTTAGTATAGAGGTCAGAGAGGTTGACTCATGATCGTTAGTGCAGTGGTTCGAATCCATGTTGGGTAAGGAATTTTTACTCTGAAGATATCAAAAGAGTTGTGTTAATTGAAGGAATGGCAGATGGCGTTATGTTCAACGTTGAGCAAGAAAGCATGGCGGATTCTGTCACTTGTGAAGATAGAGAAAAAATCAATTATAATGACGGCAAGGAGACTCCAGGAGGAAGATAATTGGACAAGGATGTGATGGTGAAGAATCAATTAGCAGTGTAGCCTGGATGATGGGAGAATGAGAGAAATATAAGGTGCGCGCTGATTAAACAGGCAACACGCCATACACAGGGTGAATCAACTCTTTTCCTTTTTAAACCAATCGACATAGAGTCCCCCCTGTAATTAAGCATGCCGGGAGGAGCGCTCGCCCAGGCCAATGGCTTCCCCGACCTGCTCGTTCCGGCATCATCCCAACCACTAACCCGCTCTTCGCCCTAACGTTATCGGCAGACCAGAATGCCCGTGGTTGAGCGAGTCTTCTGAATGGTTAATCACCTGTGCATGCGCAGTAGTGAAACGTGGGACTTAGTTTTTTTTTCTCCTCCCAGGCCTCAGACAGAGCGCCATCTATGAGAAAATAGCCGCTACTTCTTAATGCAATACGAAATAGTGTACACATGATTCAGTCTTTTACGACTGTGTTAAACGTGATCTGTTAGTATAGAGGTCAGAGAGGTTGACTCATGATCGTTAGTGCAGTGGTTCGAATCCACGTTGGGTAAGGAATTTTATTCTGACGATATGAAAAGTCTTGTGTTAATTGAATCAACGGCAGATGGCGTGATGTTCAACGTTGAGGAAGAAAGCATGGCGGATTCTGACACTTGTGAAGATAGAGAAAAAATCAATTATAATGACGGCAAGGAGACTCCAGGAGGAAGATAATTGGACAAGGATGTGATGGTGAAGAATGAAGTAGCAGTGTAGACTGGATGATGGGAGAATGAGAGAAATATGTGGTGCCCGCTGATTAAACAGGTAACTCGTCATACATAGGGTCAATGAACCCTTTTCCTTTTTAAACCAAGCGACATAGAGTCCTCCCTGTATTTAAGCTTGCCGGGAGGAGCGCTCGCCCAGACCAATGGCTTCCCCGACCTGCTCGCTCCAGCCTCATCCCAACCACTAACCCGCCCTTGGACCTAACTTTATCGGCAGACCAGAATGCCCGTAGTTGAGCGAGTCTTCTGATTGGTTAATCACCTGTGCATGCGCAGAAGTGAAACGTGGGACTTAGTTTTTTTTCTCCTCCCAGGCCTCAGACAGAACGCCATCTATGAGAAAATAGCCGCTACTTCTTAATGCATTACGAAATAGTGTACACATGATTCACTCTTATACGTCTCTGTTAAACGTGATCTGTTTGTATAGAGGTAAGAGAGGTTGACTCATGATCGTTAGTGCAGTGGTTCGATCCACGTTGGGTAAGGAATTTTTACTCTGAAGATATCAAAAGACTTGTGTTAATTGAAAGAACGGCAGATGGCGTGATGTTCAACGGTGAGGAATAAAGCATGGCGGATTCTGACACCTGTGAAGATAGAAAAAGATACGAATCATAATGACGGCAAGGAGACTCCAGGAGGAAGATAATTGGACAAGGATGTGATGGTGAAGAATGAAGTAGCAGTCTAGACTGGATGATGGGAGAATGAGAGAAATATGTGGTGCGCGCTGATTAAACAGGTAACATGTCATACATAGGGTCAATGAACTCTTCCTTTTTAAACCAAGCGACATAGAGTCCTCCCTGTAATTAAGCTTGCCGGGAGGAGCGCTCGCCCAGACCAATGGCTTCCCCGACCTGCTCGTTCCGACATCATCCCAACAACTAACCCGCCCTTGGCCCTAACTTTATCGGCAGACCAGAATGCCCGTAGTTGAGCGAGTCTTCTGATTGGTTCATCACCTGTGCATGCGCAGTAGTGAAACGTGGGACTTAGTTTTATTTTTCTTCCGAGGCCTCAGACAGAGCGCCATCTATGAGAAAATATCCGCTACTTCTTAATGCATTACGAAATAGTGTAAACATGATTCACTCTTATACGACTGTGTTAAACGTGAGCTGTTAGTATAGTGGTCAGAGAGGTTGACTCATGATCGTTAGTGCAGTGGTTCGAATCCACGTTGGGTGGGGAATTTTTACTCTGAAGATATCAAAAGACTTGTGTTAATTGAAAGAACGGCAGATGGCGTGATGTTCAACGTTGAGCAAGAAAGCATGGCGGATTCTGTCACTTGTGAAGATAGAGAAAAAATCAATTATAATGACGGCAAGGAGACTCCAGGAGGAAGATAATTGGACAAGGATGTGATGGTGAAAAATGAATTAGCAGTGTAGCCTGGATGATGGGAGAATGAGAGAAATATAAGGTGCGCGCTGATTAAACAGGTAACACGTCATACATAGGGTCAATGAACCCTTTTCCTTTTTAAACCAAGCGACATAGAGTCCTCCCTGTAATTAAGCTTGCCGGGAGGAGCGCTCGCCCAGACCAATGGCTTCCCCGACCTGCTCGCTCCAGCCTCATCCCAACCACTAACCCGCCTTTGGACCTAACTTTATCGGCAGGCCAGAATGCCCGTAGTGGAACGATTCTTCTGATTGGTTAATCACCTGTGCATGCGCAGTAGTGGAACGTGGGACTTAGTTTTTTTTCTGCTCCCAGGCCTCAGACAGAGCGCCATCTATGAGAAAATAGCCACTACTTCTTAATGCATTACGAAATAGTGTACAAATGATTCACTCTTATACGACTGTGTGAAACGTGATCAGTTAGTATAGAGGTAAGAGGGGTTGACTCATGATCGTTAGTGCAGTGGTTCGATCCACGTTGGGTAAGGGATTTTTACTCCGAAGATATCAAAAGACTTGTGCTAATTGAAAGAACGGCAGATGGCGTGATGTTCAACGTTGAGGAAGAAAGCATGGCGGATTCTGACACTTGTGAAGATAGAAAAAGATACGAATCATAATGACGGCAAGGAGACTCCAGGAGGAAGATAATTGAACAAGGATGTGATGGTGAAGAATAAAGTGGCAGTGTAGACTGGATGATAGGAGAATGAGAGAAATATGTGGTGCGCGCTGATTAAACAGGTAACACGTCATACATAGGGTCAATGAACCCTTTTCCTTTTTAAACCAAGCGACATAGAGTCCTCCCTGTAATTAAGCTTGCCGGGAGGAGCGCTCGCCCAGACCAATGATTTCCCGGACCTGCTCGCTCCAGCCTCATCCCAACCACTAACCCGCCCTTGGACCTAAATTTATCGGCAGACAGAATGCCCGTAGTTGAGCGAGTCTTCTGATTGGTTAATCACCTGTGCATGCGCAGAAGTGAAACGTGGGACTTAGTTTTTTTTTCTTCCGAGGCCTCAGACAGAGCGCCATCTATGAGAAAATATCCGCTACTCCTTAATGCATTACGAAATAGTGTAAACATGATTCACTCTTATACGACTGTGTTAAACGTGATCTGTTAGTATAGAGGTCAGAGAGGTTGACTCATGATCGTTAGTGCAGTGGTTCGAATCCACGTTGGGTGGGGAATTTTTACTCTGAAGATATCAAAAGACTTGTGTTAATTGAAAGAACGGCAGATGGCGTGATGTTCAACGTTGAGCAAGAAAGCATGGCGGATTCTGTCACTTGTGAAGATAGAGAAAAAATCAATTATAATGACGGCAAGGAGACTCCAGGAGGAAGATAATTGGACAAGGATGTGATGGTGAAAAATGAATTAGCAGTGTAGCCTGGATGATGGGAGAATGAGAGAAATATAAGGTGCGCGCTGATTAAACAGGTAACACGCCATACACAGGGTGAATCAACTCTTTTCCTTTTTGAACCAATCGACATAGAGTCCCCCCTGTAATTAAGCATGCCGGGAGGAGCGCTCGCCCAGGCCAATGGCTTCCCCGACCTGCTCGTTCCGGCATCATCCCAACCACTAACCCGCTCTTCGCCCTAACGTTATCGGCAGACCAGAATGCCCGTGGTTGAGCGAGTCTTCTGATTGGTTAATCACCTGTGCATGCGCAGTAGTGAAACGTGGGACTTAGTTTTTTTTTTCTCCTCCCAGGCCTCAGACAGAGCGCCATCTATGAGAAAATAGCCGCTACTTCTTAATGCAATACGAAATAGTGTACACATGATTCACTCTTATACGATTGAGTTAAACCTGGTCTGTTAGTATAGAGGTCAGAGAGGTTGACTCATGATCGTTAGTGCAGTGGTTCGAATCCATGTTGGGTAAGGAATTTTTACTCTGAAGATATCAAAAGAGTTGTGTTAATTGAAGGAATGGCAGATGGCGTTATGTTCAACGTTGAGCAAGAAAGCATGGCGGATTCTGTCACTTGTGAAGATAGAGAAAAAATCAATTATAATGACGGCAAGGAGACTCCAGGAGGAAGATAATTGGACAAGGATGTGATGGTGAAGAATGAATTAGCAGTGTAGCCTGGATGATGGGAGAATGAGAGAAATATAAGGTGCGCGCTGATTAAACAGGTAACACGCCATACACAGGGTGAAACAACTCTTTTCCTTTTTGAACCAATCGACATAGAGTCCCCCCTGTAATTAAGCATGCCGGGAGGAGCGCTCGCCCAGGCCAATGGCTTCCCCGACCTGCTCGTTCCGGCATCATCCCAACCACTAACCCGCTCTTCGCCCTAACGTTATCGGAAGACCAGAATGCCCGTGGTTGAGCGAGTCTTCTGATTGGTTAATCACCTGTGCATGCGCAGTAGTGAAACGTGGGACTTAATTTTTTTTCTCCTCCCAGGCCTCAGACAGAGCGCCATCTATGAGAAAATAGCCGCTACTTCTTAATGCAATACGAAATAGTGTACACATGATTCACTCTTATACGACTGAGTTAAACGTGGTCTGTTAGTATAGAGGTCAGAGAGGTTGACTCATGATCGTTAGTGCAGTGGTTCGAATCCATGTTGGGTAAGGAATTTTTACTCTGAAGATATCAAAAGACTTTTGTTAATTGAAGGAACGGCAGATGGCGTGATGTTCAACGTTGAGGAAGAAAGCATGGCGGATTCTGACACTTGTGAAGATAGAAAAAAATACGAATCATAATGACAGCAAGGAGACTCCAGGAGGAAGATAATTGAACAAGGATGAGATGGTGAAGAATGAAGTGGCAGTGTAGACTGGATGATGGGAGAATGAGAGAAATATGTGGTGCGCGCTTATTAAACAGGTAACACGTCATACATAGGGTCAATGAACCCTTTTCCTTTTTAAACCAAGCGACATAGAGTCCTCCCTGTAATTAAGCTTGCCGGGAGGAGCGCTCGCCCAGACCAATGGCTTCCCCGACCTGCTCGTTCCGACATCATCCCAACAACTAACCCGCCCTTGGCCCTAACTTTATCGGCAGACCAGAATGCCCGTAGTTGAGCGAGTCTTCTGATTGGTTAATCACCTGTGCATGCGCAGTAGTGAATCGTGGGACTTAGTTTTTTTTTCTCCTCCCAGGCCTCTGACAGAGCGCCATCTATGAGAAAATATCCGCTACTTCTTAATGCATCACGAAATAGTGTAAACATGATTCACTCTTATACGACTGTGTTAAACGTGATCTGTTAGTATAGAGGTCAGAGAGGTTGACTCATGATCGTTAGTGCAGTGGTTCGAATCCACGTTGGGTGGGGAATTTTTACTCTGAAGATATCAAAAGACTTGTGTTAATTGAAATAACGGCAGATGGCGTGATGTTCAACGTTGAGCAAGAAAGCATGGCGGATTCTGTCACTTGTGAAGATAGAGAAAAAATCAATTATAATGACGGCAAGGAGACTCCAGGAGGAAGATAATTGGACAAGGATGTGATGGTGAAGAATGAATTAGCAGTGTAGCCTGGATGATGGGAGAATGAGAGAAATATAAGGTGCGCGCTGATTAAACAGGTAACACGCCATACACAGGGTGAAACAACTCTTTTCCTTTTTGAACCAATCGACATAGAGTCCCCCCTGTAATTAAGCATGTCGGGAGGAGCGCTCGCCCAGGCCAATGGCTTCCCCGACCTGCTCGTTCCGGCATCATCCCAACCACTAACCCGCTCTTCGCCCTAACGTTATCGGAAGACCAGAATGCCCGTGGTTGAGCGAGTCTTCTGATTGGTTAATCACCTGTGCATGCGCAGTAGTGAAACGTGGGACTTAATTTTTTTTTCTCCTCCCAGGCCTCAGACAGAGCGCCATCTATGAGAAAATAGCCGCTACTTCTTAATGCAATACGAAATAGTATACACATGATTCACTCTTATACGACTGAGTTAAACGTGGTCTGTTAGTATAGAGGTCAGAGAGGTTGACTCATGATCGTTAGTGCAGTGGTTCGAATCCATGTTGGGTAAGGAATTTTTACTCTGAAGATATCAAAAGAGTTGTGTTAATTGAAGGAATGGCAGATGGCGTTATGTTCAACGTTGAGCAAGAAAGCATGGCGGATTCTGTCACTTGTGAAGATAGAGAAAAAATCAATTATAATGACGGCAAGGAGACTCCAGGAGGAAGATAATTGGACAAGGATGTGATGGTGAAGAATGAATTAGCAGTGTAGCCTGGATGATGGGAGAATGAGAGAAATATAAGGTGCGCGCTGATTAAACAGGTAACACGCCATACACAGGGTGAAACAACTCTTTTCCTTTTTGAACCAATCGACATAGAGTCCCCCCTGTAATTTAGCATGCCGGGAGGAGCGCTCGCCCAGGCCAATGGCTTCCCCGACCTGCTCATTCCGGCATCATCCCAACCACTAACCCGCTCTTCGCCCTAACGTTATCGGAAGACCAGAATGCCCGTGGTTGAGCGAGTCTTCTGATTGGTTAATCACCTGTGCATGCGCAGTAGTGAAACGTGGGACTTAATTTTTTTTCTCCTCCCAGGCCTCAGACAGAGCGCCATCTATGAGAAAATAGCCGCTACTTCTTAATGCAATACGAAATAGTGTACACATGATTCACTCTTATACGACTGAGTTAAACGTGGTCTGTTAGTAAAGAGGTCAGAGAGGTTGACTCATGATCGTTAGTGCAGTGGTTCGAATCCATGTTGGGTAAGGAATTTTTACTCTGAAGATATCAAAAGACTTGTGTTAATTGAAGGAACGGCAGATGGCGTGATGTTCAACGTTGAGGAAGAAAGCATGGCGGATTCTGACACTTGTGAAGATAGAAAAAAATACGAATCATAATGACGGCAAGGAGACTCCAGGAGGAAGATAATTGAACAAGGATGAGATGGTGAAGAATGAAGTGGCAGTGTAGACTGGATGATGGGAGAATGAGAGAAATATGTGGTGCGCGCTGATTAAACAGGCAACACGCCATACACAGGGTGAATCAACTCTTTTCCTTTTTAAACCAATCGACATAGAGTCCCCCCTGTAATTAAGCATGCCGGGAGGAGCGCTCGCCCAGGCCAATGGCTTCCCCGACCTGCTCGTTCCGGCATCATCCCAACCACTAACCCGCTCTTCGCCCTAACGTTATCGGCAGACCAGAATGCCCGTGGTTGAGCGAGACTTCTGATTGGTTAATCACCTGTGCATGCGCAGTAGTGAAACGTGGGACTTAGTTTTTTTTTCTCCTCCCAGGCCTCAGACAGAGCGCCATCTATGAGAAAATAGCCGCTACTTCTTAATGCAATACGAAAGAGTGTACACATGATTCAGTCTTATACGACTGTGTTAAACGTGATCTGTTAGTATAGAGGTCAGAGAGGTTGACTCATGATCGTTAGTGCAGTGGTTCGAATCCACGTTGGGTAAGGAATTTTATTCTGACGATATGAAAAGACTTGTGTTAATTGAATGAACGGCAGATGGCGTGATGTTCAACGTTGAGGAAGAAAGCATGGCGGATTCTGACACTTGTGAAGATAGAGAAAAAATCAATTATAATGACGGCAAGGAGACTCCAGGAGGAAGATAATTGGACAAGGATGTGATGGTGAAGAATGAAGTAGCAGTGTAGACTGGATGATGGGAGAATGAGAGAAATATGTGGTGCCCGCTGATTAAACAGGTAACACGTCATACATAGGGTCAATGAACCCTTTTCCTTTTTAAACCAAGCGACATAGAGTCCTCCCTGTAATTAAGCTTGCCGGGAGGAGCGCTCGCCCAGACCAATGTCTTCCCCGACCTGCTCGCTCCAGCCTCATCCCAACCACTAACCCGCCCTTGGACCTAACTTTATCGGCAGACCAGAATGCCCGTAGTTGAGCGAGTCTTCTGATTGGTTAATCACCTGTGAATGCGCAGAAGTGAAACGTGGGACTTAGTTTTTTTTCTCCTCCCAGGCCTCAGACAGAACGCCATCTATGAGAAAATAGCCGCTACTTCTTAATGCATTACGAAATAGTGTACACATGATTCACTCTTATACGACTGTGTTAAACGTGATCTGTTTGTATAGAGGTAAGAGAGGTTGACTCATGATCGTTAGTGCAGTGGTTCGATCCACGTTGGGTAAGGAATATTTACTCTGAAGATATCAAAAGACTTGTGTTAATTGAAAGAACGGCAGATGGCGTGATGTTCAACGGTGAGGAATAAAGCATGGCGGATTCTGACACTTGTGAAGATAGAAAAAGATACGAATCATAATGACGGCAAGGAGACTCCAGGAGGAAGATAATTGGACAAGGATGTGATGGTGAAGAATGAATTAGCAGTGTAGCCTGGATGATGGGAGAATGAGAGAAATATAAGGTGCGCGCTGATTAAACAGGTAACACGCCATACACAGGGTGAAACAACTCTTTTCCTTTTTGAACCAATCGACATAGAGTCCCCCCTGTAATTAAGCATGCCGGGAGGAGCGCTCGCCCAGGCCAATGGCTTCCCCGACCTGCTCGTTCCGGCATCATCCCAACCACTAACCCGCTCTTCGCCCTAACGTTATCGGAAGACCAGAATGCCCGTGGTTGAGCGAGTCTTCTGATTGGTTAATCACCTGTGCATGCGCAGTAGTGAAACGTGGGACTTAATTTTTTTTCTCCTCCCAGGCCTCAGACAGAGCGCCATCTATGAGAAAATAGCCGCTACTTCTTAATGCAATACGAAATAGTGTACACATGATTCACTCTTATACGACTGAGTTAAACGTGGTCTGTTAGTATAGAGGTCAGAGAGGTTGACTCATGATCGTTAGTGCAGTGGTTCGAATCCATGTTGGGTAAGGAATTTTTACTCTGAAGATATCAAAAGAGTTGTGTTAATTGAAGGAATGGCAGATGGCGTTATGTTCAACGTTGAGCAAGAAAGCATGGCGGATTCTGTCACTTGTGAAGATAGAGAAAAAATCAATTATAATGACGGCAAGGAGACTCCAGGAGGAAGATAATTGGACAAGGATGTGATGGTGAAGAATCAATTAGCAGTGTAGCCTGGATGATGGGAGAATGAGAGAAATATAAGGTGCGCGCTGATTAAACAGGCAACACGCCATACACAGGGTGAATCAACTCTTTTCCTTTTTAAACCAATCGACATAGAGTCCCCCCTGTAATTAAGCATGCCGGGAGGAGCGCTCGCCCAGGCCAATGGCTTCCCCGACCTGCTCGTTCCGGCATCATCCCAACCACTAACCCGCTCTTCGCCCTAACGTTATCGGCAGACCAGAATGCCCGTGGTTGAGCGAGTCTTCTGAATGGTTAATCACCTGTGCATGCGCAGTAGTGAAACGTGGGACTTAGTTTTTTTTTCTCCTCCCAGGCCTCAGACAGAGCGCCATCTATGAGAAAATAGCCGCTACTTCTTAATGCAATACGAAATAGTGTACACATGATTCAGTCTTTTACGACTGTGTTAAACGTGATCTGTTAGTATAGAGGTCAGAGAGGTTGACTCATGATCGTTAGTGCAGTGGTTCGAATCCACGTTGGGTAAGGAATTTTATTCTGACGATATGAAAAGTCTTGTGTTAATTGAATCAACGGCAGATGGCGTGATGTTCAACGTTGAGGAAGAAAGCATGGCGGATTCTGACACTTGTGAAGATAGAGAAAAAATCAATTATAATGACGGCAAGGAGACTCCAGGAGGAAGATAATTGGACAAGGATGTGATGGTGAAGAATGAAGTAGCAGTGTAGACTGGATGATGGGAGAATGAGAGAAATATGTGGTGCCCGCTGATTAAACAGGTAACTCGTCATACATAGGGTCAATGAACCCTTTTCCTTTTTAAACCAAGCGACATAGAGTCCTCCCTGTATTTAAGCTTGCCGGGAGGAGCGCTCGCCCAGACCAATGGCTTCCCCGACCTGCTCGCTCCAGCCTCATCCCAACCACTAACCCGCCCTTGGACCTAACTTTATCGGCAGACCAGAATGCCCGTAGTTGAGCGAGTCTTCTGATTGGTTAATCACCTGTGCATGCGCAGAAGTGAAACGTGGGACTTAGTTTTTTTTCTCCTCCCAGGCCTCAGACAGAACGCCATCTATGAGAAAATAGCCGCTACTTCTTAATGCATTACGAAATAGTGTACACATGATTCACTCTTATACGTCTCTGTTAAACGTGATCTGTTTGTATAGAGGTAAGAGAGGTTGACTCATGATCGTTAGTGCAGTGGTTCGATCCACGTTGGGTAAGGAATTTTTACTCTGAAGATATCAAAAGACTTGTGTTAATTGAAAGAACGGCAGATGGCGTGATGTTCAACGGTGAGGAATAAAGCATGGCGGATTCTGACACCTGTGAAGATAGAAAAAGATACGAATCATAATGACGGCAAGGAGACTCCAGGAGGAAGATAATTGGACAAGGATGTGATGGTGAAGAATGAAGTAGCAGTCTAGACTGGATGATGGGAGAATGAGAGAAATATGTGGTGCGCGCTGATTAAACAGGTAACATGTCATACATAGGGTCAATGAACTCTTCCTTTTTAAACCAAGCGACATAGAGTCCTCCCTGTAATTAAGCTTGCCGGGAGGAGCGCTCGCCCAGACCAATGGCTTCCCCGACCTGCTCGTTCCGACATCATCCCAACAACTAACCCGCCCTTGGCCCTAACTTTATCGGCAGACCAGAATGCCCGTAGTTGAGCGAGTCTTCTGATTGGTTAATCACCTGTGCATGCGCAGTAGTGAATCGTGGGACTTAGTTTTTTTTTCTCCTCCCAGGCCTCAGACAGAGCGCCATCTATGAGAAAATAGCCGCTACTTCTTAATGCAATACGAAATAGTGTACACATGATTCACCCTTATACGACTGTGTTAAACGTGATCTGTTAGTATAGAGGTCAGAGAGTTTGACTCATGATCGTTAGTGCAGTGGTTCGAATCCACGTTGGGTAAGGAATTTTTACTCTGAAGATATCAAAAGACTTGTGTTAATTGAAAGAACGGCAGATGGCGTGATGTTCAACGTTGAGGAAGAAAGCATGGCGGATTCTGTCACTTGTGAAGAAAGAGAAAAAATCAATTATAATGAGGGCAAGGAGACTCCAGGAGGAAGATAATTGGACAAGGATGTGATGGTGAAGAATGAATTAGCAGTGTAGCCTGGATGATGGGAGAATGAGAGAAATATAAGGTGCGCGCTGATTAAACAGGTAACACGCCATACACAGGGTGAAACAACTCTTTTCCTTTTTGAACCAATCGACATACAGTCCCCCCTGTAATTAAGCATGCCGGGAGGAGCGCTCGCCCAGGCCAATGGCTTCCCCGACCTGCTCGTTCCGGCATCATCCCAACCACTAACCCGCTCTTCGCCCTAACGTTATCGGAAGACCAGAATACCCGTGGTTGAGCGAGTCTTCTGATTGGTTAATCACCTGTGCATGCGCAGTAGTGAAACGTGGGACTTAATTTTTTTTTCTCCTCCCAGGCCTCAGACAGAGCGCCATCTATGAGAAAATAGCCGCTACTTCTTAATGCAATACGAAATAGTGTACACATGATTCACTCTTATACGACTGAGTTAAACGTGGTCTGTTAGTATAGAGGTCAGAGAGGTTGACTCATGATCGTTAGTGCAGTGGTTCGAATCCATGTTGGGTAAGGAATTTTTACTCTGAAGATATGAAAAGAGTTGTGTTAATTGAAGGAATGGCAGATGGCGTGATGTTCAACGTTGAGCAAGAAAGCATGGCGGATTCTGTCACTTGTGAATATAGAGAAAAAATCAATTATAATGACGGCAAGGAGACTCCAGGAGGAAGATAATTGGACAAGGATGTGATGGTGAAGAATGAATTAGCAGTGTAGCCTGGATGATGGGAGAATGAGAGAAATATAAGGTGCGCGCTGATTAAACAGGTAACACGCCATACACAGGGTGAAACAACTCTTTTCCTTTTTGAACCAATCGACATAGAGTCCCCCCTGTAATTAAGCATGCCGGGAGGAGCGCTCGCCCAGGCCAATTGCTTCCCCGACCTGCTCGTTCCGGCATCATCCCAACCACTAACCCGCTCTTCGCCCTAACGTTATCGGAAGACCAGAATGCCCGTGGTTGAGCGAGTCTTCTGATTGTTTAATCACCTGTGCATGCGCAGTAGTGAAACGTGGGACTTAATTTTTTTTTCTCCTCCCAGGCCTCAGACAGAGCGCCATCTATGAGAAAATAGCCGCTACTTCTTAATGCAATACGAAATAGTGTACACATGATTCACTCTTATACGACTGAGTTAAACGTGGTCTGTTAGTATAGAGGTCAGAGAGGTTGACTCGTGATCGTTAGTGCAGTGGTTCGAATCCATGTTGGGTTAGGAATTTTTACTCTGAAGATATCAAAAGACTTGTGTTAATTGAAGGAACGGCAGATGGCGTGATGTTCAACGTTGAGGAAGAAAGCATGGCGGATTCTGACACTTGTGAAGATAGAAAAAAATACGAATCATAATGACGGCAAGGAGACTCCAGGAGGAAGATAATTGAACAAGGATGAGATGGTGAAGAATGAAGTGGCAGTGTAGACTGGATGATGGGAGAATGAGAGAAATATGTGGTGCGCGCTGATTAAACAGGTAACACGTCATACATAGGGTCAATGAACCCTTTTCCTTTTTAAACCAAGCGACATAGAGTCCTCCCTGTAATTAAGCTTGCCGGGAGGAGCGCTCGCCCAGACCAATGGCTTCCCCGACCTGCTCGCTCCAGCCTCATCCCAACCACTAACCCGCCCTTGGACCTAACTTTATCGGCAGACAGAATGCCCGTAGTTGAGCGAGTCTTCTGATTGGTTAATCATCTGTGCATGCGCAGAAGTGAAACGTGGGACTTAGTTTTTTTTCTCCTCCCAGGCCTCAGACAGAGCGCCATCTATGAGAAAATAGCCGCTACTTCTTAATGCATTATGAAATAGTGTACACATGATTCACTCTTATACGACTGTGTTAAACGTGATCTGTTAGTATAGAGGTCAGAGAGGTTCACTCATGATCGTTAGTGCAGTGGTTCGAATCCACGTTGGGTGGAGAATTTTTACTCTGAAGGAATCAAAAGACTTGTGTTAATTGAAAGAACGGCAGATGGCGCGATGTTCAACGTTGAGGAAGAAAGCTTGGCGGATCCTGACACTTGTGAAGATAAAAAAAAATACGAATCATAATGACGGCAAGGAGACTCCAGGAGGAAGATAATTGGACAAGGATGTGATGGTGAAGAATGAAGTAGCAGTGTAGACTGGATGTTGGGAGAATGAGAGAAATATGTGGTGCGCGCTGATTAAACAGGTAACACGTCATACATAGGGTCAATGAACTCTTTTCCTTTTTAAACCTAGCGACATAGAGTCCTCCCTGTAATTAAGCTTGCAGGGAGGAGCACTCGCCCAGACCAGTGGCTTCCCCGACCTGCTCGTTCCGGCATCATCCCAACCACTCACCCGCTCTTGGCCCTAACGTTATCGGCAGACCAGAATGCCCGTGGTTGAGCGAGTCTTCTGATTGGTTAATCACCTGTGCATGCGCAGTAGTGAAACGTGGGACTTAGTTTTTTTCTCCTCCCAGGCCTCAGACAGAGCGCCATCTATGAGAAAATAGCCGCTACTTCTTAATGCATTACGAAATAGTGTACACATGATTCACTCTTATACGACTGTGTTAAACGTGATCTGTTAGTATAGAGGTCAGAGAGGTTCACTCATGATCGTTAGTGCAGTGGGTCGATCCACGTTGGGTAAGGAATTTTTACTCTGAAGATATCAAAAGACTTGTGTTAATTGAAAGAACGGCAGATGGCGTGATGTTCAACGTTGAGGAAGAAAGCATGGCGGATTCTGACACTTGTGAAGATAGAAAAAATACGAATCATAATGACGGCAAGGAGACTCCAGGAGGAAGATAATTGGACAAGGATGTGATGGTGAAGATTGAAGTAGCAGTGTAGACTGGATGATGGGGGAATGAGAGAAATATGTGGTGCGCGCTGATTAAACAGGTAACACGTCATACATAGGGTCAATGAACTCTTTTCCTTTTTAAACCTAGCGACATAGAGTCCTCCCTGTAATTAAGCTTGCAGGGAGGAGCACTCGCCCAGACCAATGGCTTCCCCGACCTGCTCGTTCCGGCATCATCCCAACCACTCACCCGCTCTTGGCCCTAACGTTATCGGCAGACCAGAATGCCCGTGGTTGAGCGAGTCTTCTGATTGGTTAATCACCTGTGCATGCGCAGTAGTGAAACGTGGGACTTAGTTTTTTTCTCCTCCCAGGCCTCAGACAGAGCGCCATCTATGAGAAAATAGCCGCTACTTGTTAATGCATTACGAAATAGTGTACACATGATTCACTCTTATACGACTGTGTTAAACGTGATCTGTTAGTATAGAGGTCAGAGAGGTTCACTCATGATCGTTAGTGCAGTGGGTCGATCCACGTTGGGTAAGGAATTTTTACTCTGAAGATATCAAAAGACTTGTGTTAATTGAAAGAACGGCAGATGGCGTGATGTTCAACGTTGAGGAAGAAAGCATGGCGGATTCTGACACTTGTGAAGATAGAAAAAATACGAATCATAATGACGGCAAGGAGACTCCAGGAGGAAGATAATTGGACAAGGATGTGATGGTGAAGATTGAAGTAGCAGTGTAGACTGGATGATGGGGGAATGAGAGAAATATGTGGTGCGCGCTGATTAAACAGGTAACACGTCATACATAGGGTCAATGAACTCTTACTTTATAAACCAAGCGACATAGAGTCCTCCCTGTAATTAAGCTTGCAGGGAGGAGCGCTCGCCCAGACCAATGGCTTCCCCGACCTGCTCGCTCCAGCCTCATCCCAACCACTAACCCGCCCTTGGACCTAACTTTATCGGCAGGGCAGAATGCCCGTAGTTGAGCGAGTCTTCTGATTGGTTAATCACCTGTGCATGCGCAGAAGTGAAACGTGGGACTTAGTTTTTTTTCTCCTCCCAGGCCTCAGACAGAGCGCCATCTATGAGAAAATAGCCGCTACTTCTTAATGCATTACGAAATAGTGTACACATGATTCACTCTTATACGACTGTGTTAAACGTGATCTGTTAGTATAGAGGTCAGAGAGGTTGACTCATGATCGTTAGTGCAGTGGTTCAATCCACGTTGGGTAAGGAGTTTTTACTCTGAAGATATCAAAAGACTTGTGTTAATTGAAAGAACGGCAGATGGCGTGATGTTCAACGTTGAGGAAGAAAGCATGGCGGATTCTGACACTTGTGAAGATATAAAAAGATACGAATCATAATGACGCCAAGGAGACTCCAGGAGGAAGATAATTGGACAAGGATGTGATGGTGAAGAATGAAGTAGCAGTGTAGACTGGATGATGGGAGAATGAGAGAAATATGTGGTGCGCGCTGATTAAACAGGTAACACGTCATACATAGGGTCAATGAACCCTTTTCCTTTTTAAACCAAGCGACATAGAGTCCTCCCTGTAATTAAGCTTGCCGGGAGGAGCGCTCGCCCAGACCAATGGCTTTCCCGACCTGCTCGCTCCAGCCTCATCCCAACCACTAACCCGCCCTCGGACCTAACTTTATCGGCAGACCAGAATGCCCGTAGTTGAGCGAGTCTTCTGATTGGTTAATCACCTGTGCATGCGCAGTAGTGAAACGTAGGACTTAGTTTTTTTTTCTCCTCCCAGGCCTCAGACAGAGCGCCATCTGTGAGAAAATAGCCGCTACTCCTTAATGCATTACGAAATAGTGTACACATGATTCACTCTTATACGACAGTGTTAAACGTGATCTGTTAGTATAGAGGTCAGAGAGTTTGACTCATGATCGTTAGTGCAGTGGTTCGAATCCACGTTGGGTAAGGAATTTTTACTCTGAAGATTTCAAAAGACTTGTGTTAATTGAAAGAACGGCAAATGGCGTGATGTTCAACGTTGAGGAAGAAAGCATGGCGGATTCTGACACTTGTGAAGATAGAAAAAGATACGAATCATAATGACGGCAAGGAGACTCCAGGAGGAAGATATTTGGACAAGGATGTGATGGTGAAGAATGAAGTAGCAGTGTAGACTGGATGATGGGAGAATGAGAGAAATATGTGGTGCGCGCTGATTAAACAGGTAACACGTCATACATAGGGTCAATGAACTCTTTTCCTTTTTAAACCAAGCGACATAGAGTCCTCCCTGTAATTAAGCTTGCCGGGAGGAGCGCTCGCCCAGACCAATGGCTTCCCCGACCTGCTCGTTCCGGCATCATCCCAACCACTCACCCGCTCTTGGCCCTAACGTTATCGGCAGACCAGAATGCCCGTGGTTGAGCGAGTCTTCTGATTGGTTAATCACCTGTGCATGCGCAGTAGTGAAACGTGGGACTTAGTTTTTTTTTCTCCTCCCAGGCCTCAGACAGAGCGCCATCTATGAGAAAATAGCCGCTACTTCTTAATGCAATACGAAATAGTGTACACATGATTCAGTCTTATACGACTGTGTTAAACATGATCTGTTAGTATAGAGGTCAGAGAGGTTGACTCTTGATCGTTAGTGCAGTGGTTCGAATCCACGTTGGGTAAGGAATTTTTACTCTAAAGATATCAAAAGACTTGTGTTAATTGAAGGAACGGCAGATGGCGTGATGTTCAACGTTAAGGAAGAAAGCATGGCGGATTCTGACACTTGTGAAGATAGAAAAAATACGAATCATAATTGATACGTGACTAATATTCTTGGAAATATTGTCACTTGTATCTTTTAAAAAAGGTGATCTTCGGTAGTTGCATGTATCGACTTCTGGTGGAGGAATTGGAAACTATGCTACGGCCAGGCGACTGGATTAACTCAGGTTGTGCCTACTAGATGGCAGGTCGGTTCCTATTTGCACTGCTGGATCAATATCGATTGGTGTTCCCGTGGATCGAATCTATTGTCATTGCGAGGGAGTTGTATTTTGTTATAAAAAGGATTATTAACCAGGCTCCATGATGGAAGGTCACGAAAAGTAAAAGTTCCCGTAAATTGAGGGGAGGATTCGCTGTTTTAGGCATCCTAACCCTGGGGATTATCAACGACATGAACAGTTATTTGCATCCAGCTTGTTCGACATTTTAATTTATATGCAAATATTACCTCAAAATTATCTTCTGTCAGATACGAAAATGCCAACCAAAGTTCGACAACCGTGCCTCAGGGATATTTTATTATGGCTTAACATATCAAAGTTGGACTTATGTGGGATGTGACCTGTCTACGGTAACGTGTGTAAAATATCTTCTTGTAATATGTAGGCCTAACTTACTTGAGGTTATTTCCCTTTTCATCTTTGAAGACGTCCCAAACTGTTCTGCTTTGAAGAACGTCTATCATCTTTTATCTAATATCGAGCATATTTCTTTAACTATTTTAATTAATTTATTTTACCTCTTGCTCTATATATATATAATAGTGTGCCTAATAGAGGTCTGTTTTAAATAGTCTTGCACTTGACGATTAGGTATTCTTGGCTGGGACAAGTTTTATTCCTTGACTACTGATAGTCAGCTGATCATGCTGGGGCACATGTTTGATGGAACTTTCATCTACGTACGTATTTGTTATCTTTCCTTATTTTAACTGTGATCTAAATTATTAATTTTGCAGGGTTTAACTTCTACGTTTGCACGATCCTTCGTTTTCTTAGTATTTATCTGATATTTGTTAATTTTTATCCTTCTGGCCTACTGTTTATTTGTTTTCGGGGACATTTTTTTAAAATGTAATTGTTTTATGTAAATTATATGTGAATGTCCTTGAAGAAGATTGCGTTTTATTTATATTAACATTAGTTTATTTTAATTAGTTTCTCCTCACCTATTGTTTAATTATGAAACCTCTCAGGTTATCTTAGCACGTCTTCCACGAAATCTTGTTTTATTGGTAGCACTGTACGATACTTCACTTCTCTAACATAACCTTACATATATGTAAACATTACCTTGTAATTAATTGCTCAACTGCTCAATAATGACGGCAAGGAGACTCCAGGAGGAACCCTTTTCCTTTTTAAACCAAGCGACATAGAGTCATCCCTGTAATTAAGCTTGCCGGGAGGAGCGCTCGCCCAGACCAATGGCTTCCCCGACCTGCTCGCTCCAGCCTCATCCCAACCACTAACCCCCCCTTGGACCTAACTTTATCGGCAGACCAGAATGCCCGTAGTTGAGCGAGTCTTCTAATTGGTTAATCACCTGTGCATGCGCAGTGGTGAAACGTGGGACTTAGTTTTTTTTCTCCTCCCAGGCCTCAGACAGAGCGCCATCTATGAGAAAATAGCCGCTTCTTCTTAATGCATTACGAAATAGTGTACACATGATTCACTCTTATACGACTGTGTTAAACGTGATCTGTTAGTATAGAGGTCAGAGAGTTTGACTCATGATCGTTAGTGCAGTGGTTTGAATCCACGTTGGGTAAGGAATTTTTACTCTGAAGATATCAAAAGACCTGTGTTAATTGAAGGAACGGCAGATGGCGTGATGTTCAACGTTGAGGAAGAAAGCATGGCGGATTCTGACACTTGTGAAGATAGAAAAAGATACGAATCATAATGACGGCAAGGAGACTCCAGGAGGAAGATAATTGGACAAGGATGTGATGGTGAAGAATGAAGTAGCAGTGTAGACTGGATGATGGGAGAATGAGAGAAATATGTGGTGCGCGCTGATTAAACAGGTAACACGTCATACATAGGGTCAATGAACTCTTTTCCTTTTTAAACCAAGCGACATAGAGTCCTCCCTGTAATTAAGCTTGCCGGGAGGAGCGCTCGCCCAGACCAATGGCTTCCCCGACCTGCTCGTTCCGGCATCATCCCAACCACTCACCCGCTCTTGGCCCTAACGTTATCGGCAGACCAGAATGCCCGTGGTTGAGCGAGTCTTCTGATTGGTTAATCACCTGTGCATGCGCAGTAGTGAAACGTGGGACTTAGGTTTTTTTTTCTCCTCCCTGGGTAGTTTATTACCTGAGGAATAACCCACCCACCAAGGGAAGATGATTAAGAGAAGGAAGTAGATTTTGGATTGGAGAAAAAGGATATAAAAATAGGAGGAGAGTCCCACAAAAGTTATGAATTTGACTCTCAATACATTTAAAGGTGGTTGCCACCGCAAGTCCGTGCTCGGATACCTAAAGTGGGTACGAGCTTGGTCGAAGCTGACGGGAACCGCAGCTAAGACTTGGGCAGTTTGCCAGAGAAAGGCTTTAGCGTATTTCCTCTCAAGCACGAATAAAAGTACTATAGGGAAGGGTGATGGTCTGGCCAGACAGATAGTAAAAGCTTTATTGAGTATGAACGAGGGCATAAACCTAGGAAGAGCTAGGAAAGCCAGGATCCTGCCTAACTGTAGTATCAGAGAAATGATGAATCCAAAAACAAATATTTAATTTATTTAACAATTCAGGAGAAATTAATATTTTTGACAATTAAATATTTTGCAATCTTGTTAACAATTTGGGGTCGCAGACCTCCAACAACATTCAGAAATTGCTCCAGGCAAATAACAATTCTTAAGGTTTTAAACCTAGTACTAAAACCTTGATAAGATTTTAAAAAGGGCAATGAAATGATTAAAGTTTAAACATTAAATTGAGTACAAGGAGTGTACTATAAGAAATTTCTGAAAGAACATTCTAGAGAGAATAACAAATTCGAAAATAACAACAAGGAAAACATAAAGCATAAAATAGAAGTTACTACAACTTCTTATATTTAAACAGAATTACTTTATGAGAATTATACAAAAGAGGGCAGGTCACTTACTGTGAAACCTGAAGAAAGTGAAAAGGAAAGTTCCAGACTTCCCAAGTTTGAGCAGGAATCACTCGCCAAATGGGACAGTTTCCATTTCGTGAAACCTGAACATGACTCGCTCAAGAGTTTAAAGAAATGTTTTCCCTGATTATAGGAAAGGAACAATGTGATTTAAAACTTGTATCACACAAGCAATTATGCAGAATTTAATTAATGTTAAACTAGCAAAGTTGGAAGGGCACTTCGTGAGTGACGCCTTATAGAAAGTTACAATTTTATTAATAATGGTTGTTAGTAGAAGGTTGAGGAAAGATCATTGGGATATAGGATCAATGTTCATGGCCGTATTTACTGTAAACGGACGAGCGCGACGCGGTAGAAACGTGGAGCAAGCACTGGTTATCACTGTAGTCTATAAAGATGGATGCAAAGTTCACTATAGAAACACTGAAGTTTATGAGAAAGAAAGTTATTGCAATTATGGAAATAACTGATTGCACTATATAGGTGAGAGTCTATTTCTTGAAAAAGTTGTGATTTACAATTAAATGCGCCATAGAATGTTCCAACGGGGGAAGAAAGTTCGCTATTGCAGTAATTTAAGGAAGATTCCTCATTTTAACTAGTATTTTCACAAGTAAGTGAGAAATACATGACGGCAGGACTCGCAGATAGAGTACAAGATCTCGAAGGTTCCAGAACGACCTTAGCAGAAAATGGGGTTGAGAAAATCCAACGGAGGAACTAGCTTTATAATTATAGACAGCGGGTATTAGATAATATCCCACGTAGCGAGAGGATTTCTCATTTGAATAGCTTAAGAAAAGCTCTTTTTAGTAAGGTTGGCTTATACAAGCAAAAGCTCAACATGGCAAATCCCACGAAGAATGATTTTTGCCCCAAAGTAAATAATTTCACACTGTCTATAAATTATAAGTAAAAGCACGTGGAAGTTAAAACCATGAAGATGAGGTTAAAACTTTTAAAATGGTACTTATCTTGATTTCATGTTGAAGTCGAAGTTTCCGTTGATGACTACTTAGCCAACATGGCGTAGAAGAGGGTGAGCCTCTTGGTTTGAGGAGGCTAGCTCGAGCGGAGCTTTGACTGACCGAGTCAACTGCAGACTGAGAAGTGAGAGCTGCTCAACGGAGCACGGAGGGACCAAGAAAGGGGGAAAGAGTGGGGGGTAGGAGACAAAAGGAGAACATATAAACATTGCCAACTTTAAAACAAAAAATTAATCTCTTGCTGAGCTGATCTTCTAAGAGTTGATAACAGATGATACTAGCGCAGCATGGTGAGTAAAGAAGTAGACGTAGTCCTCTTGCTCAAGGAGAAAATAGCTGGCGATGGTAACAGGATCTGGTGGCCAAATGGATAAGTAAGTCCTCTAGCACCAGGAAGAGTTGAGGAGCTTCAGAGATTCGCTGCGAGGTGACGCTAGGTGGGTCACAGAAGTTATATATCTAGAACAGACTTATGAAGACATAAGAGATTTGCCTATCAAGGAGAAAACAAAAGATCACTGTTGGTGTTTGACAAAGAGAAAGGAAGAAATGAACATGCAAGGAGCAATAAAAATTATATCTCAGGTACCGTGTATTCAAAGAATGCACCATACTGGGAGGGGCAGACACCAACAGCGAACAAGAAAAACAAGTACAGTAATAAGCAATTGCGGAGAAGTAGTCTTGTGATCTGACCATTAGTGGTCAAGACTCTGACTACCCTGACTCTCCAATCTCCTCCAGGGTAACACTTGGTCACTCTACCGGAAGTCCAGACTAGGGGGGGGGGAGAAACTTCCCTAACTAAGACCAAGTCTCCCACTTTAATGTCGGGACTGGAAAGAAACCACTTCTGCCTCCGTTGCAAGGAAGTTAAATATTCCAGGTTCCACCTCTTCCAAAAGGAATTGCGGAGGGCTTCAAGTTTACGCCAAACAATAGGTAAATCAAAATCCCTGAAAGAATTAGGAAGGGGAGGAGGGGCAGAGAGAGAAGTGCGTGTAAGGAAGCGACCAGGTGTAAGTGGAAGGAGGTCATCAGGGTCATTGGAAAGCGGAGTTAAGGGGCGAGAGTTAACAACACCTTCAATCACAAAATAACTAGAAGCTGAGGGAAATAAAGCACTAGTAAAGATTGCGATACAACGCAAAAGGAGAATTAACAAGTTTAAACAAAGCGTATAGAAACAAGTACATCTATTCAGGACAAGAATATACAAAATAAACAAAGGTACTATGCGAGTGGGAAGCAAGAACGCCATAGGTAACAAACGAGTAGCCATAAACAATGACCTTAAGTTACAATGAGTATCAAAGGGGTTACTCAGAAAAATACTTAAGTCAGCGAGAAACGTGACATAACAAGTATAAGTGCAAAAACACATCGAATGTGACGACGAGAAAAAACAAGTTTGTTCATCAATGAACATTAAGATCGCAAAATATGTAAGCAAAGTGAAATACATGAGCGCGTGAGAAATACGCAACGAAGTTTTGAAACAAGGATCGAAGCAGTTATAGAATACGAGCATGAGTAAGTGGAATACAAAAGCAAGTGCGGCCTTGACCCACATAGTACAACGAGATAAGACATATAAATAGCTGAAAGAGTCCTTAACTGGAACAAGTTTATTTTGGGAAGTAGGTGAACGGCTTCTGTACTTGCAGGAGCGGCTCACTAGACAATGCTTGGCAATCAGCCAAAGTTGAGATAAGAGAAACTTGCTTTGAACTGTGTCAAGCGTACAGGAAATAAACAGTGACTTGACCTTCCTCAGGCTTGTATACAAACAAGTCTGACAAACAAGCAGTTCAAAGTACACAAACAACATTTGTTGAATCAGCTGTAACTTAAAGCAGATATTCAGGTTGACCGGCATGCAGTCAATCGTAACTTGGACGTGAAAAAGCAATTTAAAGCTATATGAAATAAAGTAAGAAATCAATTTCGCATAATTTTGAGGATCACGAAATCGGACAATTTTCAACAAAAAGAAGCTTAATTCTTCCGAGCAAAGAAGACAAGCTGGGACATTGAGAAGAAGGTTATGCATAAGAATAGTTATTCTAGATGTTAGGGAATTCAGATTTTCAAGCGGTTTCAAATTGTGAGGAAGGAGGGAGGAGCCGACCGTGGCCATCCTTCTAAATAAGGAAAGAAGTGAAACATGGCTTACAGCGAAATGATGGTGACTGATAGCCATGGTTTTACACAAGGGGAAGATAGTTTTCGAGAAAGAGTTTAAGCAATTACCTGCTATAAAAATGACATGAGAATGTAAACGAAATAACACAAAGCAAGGCGAACTTGAATGGCCATCTTGTGCGGGAAGAAGGAAAAACCATTTAAACAACTTACAGAGGTAGCGTAGTTGTTCACGATGAGACATCGTTTCGGCAAGTGTTTTTCAAAATTATTGAGATCTGAAACATGAGCGTTCTCTTTTTCAGAAATGAGATTTATGTCAGCTGTGACGAAATGACATTGCGCTTTGGTTTGAACGCTGGTGTGTTTGATTTCACCAGTAATAACCCAACCAAAATCGGTGTCTCTGGCGACCACGGTTGAAGATAACTTGCGTGTTTGTTTGCGAAGGCACTTCCAAAAAACATTGGCACTGAAAAGTACATCAATGGGACCTTGAGCATTAAACTGAGGATCAGCTAACCTTAAGTGCGAGGGAATGTTTAAACCGGAAGTATTAATGGAGTGACTTGGAGTGTCCTTGCTAATACTGGTAAGAATGAGACAGTTTAAATTAAGATTGGTGTTTCTTTGGCAAACGTCTCTGATTTTCAATTTTGAAGACTGCAAAACTTGAGTTTTCAAATTGTCAATGCCGGTCACATTGATAGAAGTAGGCGATGACGAAAGACCTAGTTTTTTAATCAACGATTGCGAAACAAAGTTATGAGTTGAAGCGGAATCGAGAAGACCACGGGTTCTAAACCAATTTCCAAATTTATCTTGGATTTCGAATTGTACAGTGGTCAAAAGGGTTTGCGCACTATGAAAAGTTTCGGCGTTAGAAATGCAGGAAGAAGCATTAGTTTGTTCGGAGCTGCTCTGCATGGAGCTTGAAGAGGCGGGTGCTGATGACCTCGATTTATCGTGAACGTGCAATAACTAATGATGCGGTTTTTTACAATGGAAACAGAGATTTGATGACGTACAGTTCGAAGAAGAATGCTTAGGTGACAAGCAATTGAAACAATGTTTGCTATTTAAGACAAACTTCCTTCGATCTTCGACAGACAATTCTTTAAAGGATTTGCACGAATACAATGTGTGAAGCTTTTTAAAGAGCGTGCATTTTAACGATTTGTTGAGCGGCCTGATTTGTTCTCTTGCATGATTGAAAGAAGAACGGGGTTGCTTGTTCTCGACAGATGGGGGCTGATGTCCCTTTGAAAAAGCAAGGTTTTTCTCAAAAATGTGAGACTGATGATTCGTTTCAACCTTTTCGCACTGAAATGCGAGTGCTGTAAGGACTTGGCATCGGCTGTTAAGAAACGAGATTAAGTGTTCGAAGGAAAATTCTTCCTTGCGAGCGAGTTCAATTTCCCAGGCCTTTAAAGTTGAAAAATCGAATCTTGATGTAGCCAGATGAATGAGTATGGTGTCCCATGTTTGGACAGGCTGCTTGAGTTGGTATAATGCTCTGACATTCAACTGTATAGAGTCCAACAGGTTTCTTAAAGAGGTGACGTCATTAGGTTTGACGGCTGGTAGGTTGAAGAGACAACGTATGTGGCGAGCTACACTCAAGCGTAAATTGCCATATCTCTCTTTAAGGAGATTAAAGGCGATGTGGTAGTAGTCTGCGCTTAAAGGCAGTGACTCCACTAAGGCTAAGGCCTCACATTCCAAAGAAGTACGGAGGAAGTAAAATTTATGTATGTCTGGGATCTCGATATTTTCATGAATTAGGGAGCAGTAAAGTTCGTAAAAAGAATACCATTCACCTTCCTTGCCTGAGAAGTGCGGTAGGCTTATCTTGGGAAGTAACGGTTTCGGTTTGTTCTTGTGAACTGAAGCGGGTGCGAACTGGGCCGGATTGATGACCTTAGTGTCCGGTTCTGAGATATTGCGGATCAATTGGTGGGCCTTGGCAATCCCTTCAAAGTACAAGGGTTCGACCTCGTCCCGATCCGATTGAAGTTCTGGGCAAGCGGATTCAATCTCGGTTTGAATTTGATCATAATAATCATAAGACCGTTCGTACAACTTAAGGCGATGTGTTAAGATATCTAAATCACACTCGGCGGGATTTAACTTGTTGATAAAATTTCTGAATCTAGTGCGTTGCCCTTTATAGGAAGAACGTCTAGCAATGAGAGTTTCATCTTTTTCAGTAGGAGCCATGATAAAGAGAATAAATTGAAATACAACTCACGAAACTGTAGAACCTTGGAGATGCTGTCAAGTTTGCAGCAGCGAATGGGTAGAAAGAACAGGACACCCCAAAGGAGACAGGAGCGGCCTCTTTCCCGTTCACAGGCTTTGCATGATGTAGTTATAACTGAAAAATCCAAAGCAGATATTAATAATTTGCCAAGTATTGTCAAATGACACTTGACAAACAATAGAAAAAAAATGGACTCTCCCGGGTTTCTGGTACCAAATTTTGGGTAGTTTATTACCTGAGGAATAACCCACCCACCAAGGGAAGATGATTAAGAGAAGGAAGTAGATTTTGGATTGGAGAAAAAGGATAGAAAAATAGGAGGAGAGTCCCACAAAAGTTATGAATTTGACTTTCAATACATTTAAAGGTGGTTGCCACCGCAAGTCCGTGCTCGGATACCTAAAGTGGGTACGAGCTTGGTCGAAGCTGACGGGAACCGCAGCTAAGACTTGGGCAGTTTGCCAGAGAAAGGCTTTAGCGTATTTCCTCCCAAGCACGAATAAAAGTACTATAGGGAAGGGTGATGGTCTGGCCAGACAGATAGTAAAAGCTTTATTGAGTATGAACGAGGGCATAAACCTAGGAAGAGCTAGGAAAGCCAGGATCCTGCCTAACTGTAGTATCAGAGAAATGATGAATCCAAAAACAAATATTTAATTTATTTAACAATTCAGGAGAAATTAATATTTTTGACAATTAAATATTTTGCAATCTTGTTAACAATTTTGGGTCGCAGACCTCCAACAACATTCAGAAATTGCTCCAGGCAAATAACAATTCTTAAGGTTTTAAACCTAGTACTAAAACCTTGATAAGATTTTAAAAAGGGCAATGAAATGATTAAAGTTTAAACATTAAATTGAGTACAAGGAGTGTACTATAAGAAATTTCTGAAAGAACATTCTAGAGAGAATAACAAATTCGAAAATAACAACAAGGAAAACATAAAGCATAAAATAGAAGTTACTACAACTTCTTATATTTAAACAGAATTACTTTATGAGAATTATACAAAAGAGGGCAGGTCACTTACTGTGAAACCTGAAGAAAGTGAAAAGGAAAGTTCCAGACTTCCCAAGTTTGAGCAGGAATCACTCGCCAAATGGGACAGTTTCCATTTCGTGAAACCTGAACATGACTCGCTCAAGAGTTTAAAGAAATGTTTTCCCTGATTATAGGAAAGGAACAATGTGATTTAAAACTTGTATCACACAAGCAATTATGCAGAATTTAATTAATGTTAAACTAGCAAAGTTGGAAGGGCACTTCGTGAGTGACGCCTTATAGAAAGTTACAATTTTATTAATAATGGTTGTTAGTAGAAGGTTGAGGAAAGATCATTGGGATATAGGATCAATGTTCATGGCCGTATTTACTGTAAACGGACGAGCGCGACGCGGTAGAAACGTGGAGCAAGCACTGGTTATCACTGTAGTCTATAAAGATGGATGCAAAGTTCACTATAGAAACACTGAAGTTTATGAGAAAGAAAGTTATTGCAATTATGGAAATAACTGATTGCACTATATAGGTGAGAGTCTATTTCTTGAAAAAGTTGTGATTTACAATTAAATGCGCCATAGAATGTTCCAACGGGGGAAGAAAGTTCGCTATTGCAGTAATTTAAGGAAGATTCCTCATTTTAACTAGTATTTTCACAAGTAAGTGAGAAATACATGACGGCAGGACTCGCAGATAGAGTACAAGATCTCGAAGGTTCCAGAACGACCTTAGCAGAAAATGGGGTTGAGAAAATCCAACGGAGGAACTAGCTTTATAATTATAGACAGCGGGTATTAGATAATATCCCACGTAGCGAGAGGATTTCTCATTTGAATAGCTTAAGAAAAGCTCTTTTTAGTAAGGTTGGCTTATACAAGCAAAAGCTCAACATGGCAAATCCCACGAAGAATGATTTTTGCCCCAAAGTAAATAATTTCACACTGTCTATAAATTATAATTAAAAGCACGTGGAAGTTAAAACCATGAAGATGAGGTTAAAACTTTTAAAATGGTACTTATCTTGATTTCATGTTGAAGTCGAAGTTTCCGTTGATGACTACTTAGCCAACATGGCGTAGAAGAGGGTGAGCCTCTTGGTTTGAGGAGGCTAGCTCGAGCGGAGCTTTGACTGACCGAGTCAACTGCAGACTGAGAAGTGAGAGCTGCTCAACGGAGCACGGAGGGACCAAGAAAGGGGGAAAGAGTGGGGGGTAGGAGACAAAAGGAGAACATATAAACATTGCCAACTTTAAAACAAAAAATTAATCTCTTGCTGAGCTGATCTTCTAAGAGTTGATAACAGATGATACTAGCGCAGCATGGTGAGTAAAGAAGTAGACGTAGTCCTCTTGCTCAAGGAGAAAATAGCTGGCGATGGTAACAGGATCTGGTGGCCAAATGGATAAGTAAGTCCTCTAGCACCAGGAAGAGTTGAGGAGCTTCAGAGATTCGCTGCGAGGTGACGCTAGGTGGGTCACAGAAGTTATATATCTAGAACAGACTTATGAAGACATAAGAGATTTGCCTATCAAGGAGAAAACAAAAGATCACTGTTGGTGTTTGACAAAGAGAAAGGAAGAAATGAACATGCAAGGAGCAATAAAAATTATATCTCAGGTACCGTGTATTCAAAGAATGCACCACTCCCAGGCCTCAGACAGAGCGCCATCTATGAGAAAATAGCCGCTACTTCTTAATGCAATACGAAATAGTGTACACATGATTCAGTCTTATACGACTGTGTTAAACGTGATCTGTTAGTATAGAGGTCAGAGAGGTTGACTCTTGATCGTTAGTGCAGTGGTTCGAATCCACGTTGGGTAAGGAATTTTTACTCTAAAGATATCAAAAGACTTGTGTTAATTGAAGGAACGGCAGATGGCGTGATGTTCAACGTTAAGGAAGAAAGCATGGCGGATTCTGACACTTGTGAAGATAGAAAAAATACGAATCATAATTGATACGTGACTAATATTCTTGGAAATATTGTCACTTGTATCTTTTAAAAAAGGTGATCTTCGGTAGTTGCATGTATCGACTTCTGGTGGAGGAATTGGAAACTATGCTACGGCCAGGCGACTGGATTAACTCAGGTTGTGCCTACTAGATGGCAGGTCAGTTCCTATTTGCACTGCTGGATCAATATCGATTGGTGTTCCCGTGGATCGAATCTATTGTCATTGCGAGGGAGTTGTATTTTGTTATAAAAAGGATTATTAACCAGGCTCCATGATGGAAGGTCACGAAAAGTAAAAGTTCCCGTAAATTGAGGGGAGGATTCGCTGTTTTAGGCATCCTAACCCTGGGGATTATCAACGACATGAACAGTTATTTGCATCCAGCTTGTTCGACATTTTAATTTATATGCAAATATTACCTCAAAATTATCTTCTGTCAGATACGAAAATGCCAACCAAAGTTCGACAACCGTGCCTCAGGGATATTTTATTATGGCTTAACATATCAAAGTTGGACTTATGTGGGATGTGACCTGTCTACGGTAACGTGTGTAAAATATCTTCTTGTAATATGTAGGCCTAACTTACTTGAGGTTATTTCCCTTTTCATCTTTGAAGACGTCCCAAACTGTTCTGCTTTGAAGAACGTCTATCATCTTTTATCTAATATCGAGCATATTTCTTTAACTATTTTAATTAATTTATTTTACCTCTTGCTCTATATATATATAATAGTGTGCCTAATAGAGGTCTGTTTTAAATAGTCTTGCACTTGACGATTAGGTATTCTTGGCTGGGACAAGTTTTATTCCTTGACTACTGATAGTCAGCTGATCATGCTGGGGCACATGTTTGATGGAACTTTCATCTACGTACGTATTTGGTATCTTTCCTTATTTTAACTGTGATCTAAATTATTAATTATGCAGGGTTTAACTTCTACGTTTGCACGATCCTTCGTTTTCTTAGTATTTATCTGATATTTGTTAATTTTTATCCTTCTGGCCTACTGTTTATTTGTTTTCGGGGACATTTTTTTAAAATGTAATTGTTTTATGTAAATTATATGTGAATGTCCTTGAAGAAGATTGCGTTTTATTTATATTAACATTAGTTTATTTTAATTAGTTTCTCCTCACCTATTGTTTAATTATGAAACCTCTGAGGTTATCTTAGCACGTCTTCCACGAAATCTTGTTTTATTGGTAGCACTGTACGATACTTCACTTCTCTAACATAACCTTACATATATGTAAACATTACCTTGTAATTAATTGCTCAACTGCTCAATAATGACGGCAAGGAGACTCCAGGAGGAACCCTTTTCCTTTTTAAACCAAGCGACATAGAGTCCTCCCTGTAATTAAGCTTGCCGGGAGGAGCGCTCGCCCAGACCAATGGCTTCCCCGACCTGCTCGCTCCAGCCTCATCCCAACCACTAACCCGCCCTTGGACCTAACTTTATCGGCAGACCAGAATGCCCGTAGTTGAGCGAGTCTTCTGATTGGTTAATCACCTGTGCATGCGCAGTAGTGAAACGTGGGACTTAGTTTTTTTTTCTCCTCCCAGGCCTCAGACAGAGCGCCATCTATGAGAAAATAGCCGCTACTTCTTAATGCATTACGAAATAGTGTATACATGATTCACTCTTATACGACTATGTTAAACGTGATCTGTTAGTATAGAGGTCAGAGAGGTTGACTCATGATCGTTAGTGCAGTGGTTCGAATCCACGTTGGGTGGGGAATTTTTACTCTGAAGATATCAAAAGACCAGTGGCGGCCGACAGACTCTTAGGCCGGGAGGGCGATCACAGTATTTTTCCCCGCACCTCTTCGTAAATTGATAGAGGACAAAAAGAGTAAAATCGAGTTACTTTTATATGCAATGAAAATATCGCGTTTTTATCATTTAGTATTACAACTATGATTTCATATGGTAACAACACTGAGAACCTGATGTGAAAATTACATATAAACGAAAACGCAAAACGTGAATCCCAGGGAGCTTGTGTTTTGGGTCTTTTTCTTTATCATAGCATTATCCTTGTGAGCTCAAAACTTGACAAATCCCAGTTTGCATGAATACACGAATTAAACAGCGATTTATCCAGTACATAATAACATAGAATACCGTATACAATATTATTCTTTTAATAACTCCAAACTCAAGCCTAAAGCGTTGGCTGTTAAAATGTGGACATTGTATTATCACTTGAATTCGGCATAGAACAAGAGTTTTTTTCTTTTAATATTCAAATTTGGAAATATACTTTAATATGCAAATTTGGAAATATACATGTGCCAGTAACAATCAATGCCAGTGTTCGAGCTGACAGATGAATTTTAGGAAAATGTACCTCCCGAGTCACATTATGTTTCATTTTCATTCATTACTAAACTGTTGAACTGCTTTTTACTCTGATAGCTCACTTAACTTTCTAGCAGAGAGTGAATTTAACTGCAAATTAAAAACGGGAATAATAATAATAATAATAATAATAATAATAATATACCGTGGCAGGAGTTTAAGCGTAACATTTATTACACATTGACAGAGTTTGAGAATTCTTGCCCAACTCTTTACTTTTACAGTTTTTAGTTTGAATACGGTTATGAATGCAATGACGTAAAACATACTGGTTATGTCAGGAAATAAAAGAAAATCTTGCAACAATGTTTTTCCATAGGATATATCATTGTTGGCAATACACAAACTATGAAAGATAAGAAAATTACCAGGACAGGATAATGTTCAAGTAAATAGACCTACCTTAATTGACTCTCTTGAAGATGAAGTCCATTCGCCGCTCTTTTTGCTCAGCAAAGTGGTTTATTACAAGCTCATTGAAGTCATTTGTGACCAATAAGTTCTTCTCAATAGAGCACATAGCTAAAGCGCACAGACGGTCTTCTTTCATTGTATTCCTACTAAAAGTTTTTATTCTTTTCAAAGTTGAAAAGCACCTTTCACTCTCTGATGTTGTCATGGGAATTGTGCATATAATTCGCACGGGGTTTACTGTCTCAGGTAACACTGTCGCAAGATTGTTTTCACAAATGCAGGAAAGAAGTGTTAAGGCACCAGATGCATTTTCAAACTCATTTCTGCTGTATAAAACTATTAATTCCTGCCTGAGTTCAAGTGGATTTAAAGTGAATAACTTAGCGACCATTTTACATTCAGAGTCAGGAAACGACACTCTAAATTTTGAAAATAAGCTGGGCTGGAATAGCTTCGCTGCTGATAAATGCTCATTAAAACCGAAACGATCGGCAATCCCAGTTAAAATTACGTCGCACACCTCTTTTGCCACGACCCATTTGCTGCTGTCAAATCGAGCACGCTTTTCACTAGTGCCCGGGTTTGAACAACACACGCTATGCTCTGCACCCCACTGATCGAGAGAATTTCTAATATTCTGAATCGAGGACTTGAAGGTAGACACGTTCTTCAGAGCCTTTACACTGTCAATTTCCCTGTGCTGAAGTTCATTGAATAAAATATCAGCATGTGGCATAATTTTACTAAAAAGTTCGAGCCAAAAGAGAAAGTCCTGATCTTTTAAAATGTTTCTCAAACCTGTTGCTTTTCTGGTTGTCGAATAGTCATTACTGTCATCGTCCACAATCTTCTCTAGACACTCAAGTTCATTTTTGTAAATGAAGACAGTTCGTACGCATCGTGCCCTAAAATTCCATCTAGTGGCGGCATTTTTCGGGATCCGTTTCTTGACGATTTCATCTAGTACGGCTGTCCGTTTGGAAGATTTGGAAAAAAATGAGGAAAATCCCTCTAAATTACTAAAAAATATTTTTACCTGCTTATTTTGGATTGCACAACGCTCGATGATCAAGTTCAATTGGTGAGCATAACAATGAACAAAGTGCGCATTTTTGTACACGACCTTCATTCTTGCCTGTACACCCGTGTGTTGCCCGCTCATAACACTCGAACCATCATAACTCTGAGCTATTACTTTTTCAGGGAACGTATTCACCTTCAATTTCTCTAGTTCGGCAAATAAAGCTTGACTAATTCCATCTGCAGTATGATCTCTGGGCAGCACGAAGCTAACGAACCTTTCGTTAATTTTGCCATCCAGTTCATATCGCACAATAAAAACAAGCTGAGACAATGTAGCACAGTCAGTGGTTTCGTCAGCCTCGATCGCTAAATATTCTGTCCGAGATATTTCGTCACTGATCAACTGAAGGCACACAGAATAGATTGAATCGAGAAGCTCGTTCTGTATGGTTTTAGAAAGTCCCAGAAAAACACGACTATTTGTTTTTTCTATGTGCTCTTTCAAGGTAGAGTCTAACTCGGCCATTAAACTAACCAACCCACGAAATATTCCAGGATTGTCGGATGAATCGGTTTCATCGTGTCCTCGCAGTGCGAGCTCAAATTTTCCACAAAACTTAATGCAGTCGATCAGTTTACTGAGTATGTAACGGTTTTTAGAGACGTCCTCATTGAACTGCTTAATTTTCAGTCTATACGCACTGTCTAACTGACATCTGATGTCTACCTTACCCAGCATCGCAAACTCAATGCTATTGTTTATATGCTTTTCACTAGATTTATGTTTCTTAACTTTATCATTCAAGTGTTTTAAGTCCGTAGCACCAGCTGATGTCCACACAGGATCGCCAGAATTCATAGCCAAGCATGTGAAGCAAAAGAACGCGTTTCTTATCTCACATCCGCACAGCCAGTCTGCATGATTGTACAATGTGCGATTGAATTTTCTGGTATAACCAGCTTTGCTTTTGCAAGGGTTCTGAACCTGTGAAATGACTAAATCAGGTTTCGGAGGTCCTAACCTTTTTAGTTCTAATTTACTCTCAAAAGAAAGTTTTCCGCGATTTAAAATAGCGTCCACAGAATTCATTTTGAAATGAAGAAATACTTAATCACGCTGAGTTTCAACTCTAGAGCACAGCCGTAACAAGAATTAAAAATAATTACGGTGCCGTATTATTATTATTACGGTATTATTTTTTTTATTTTATTTTTATTATTAAGCACCGATAGAGAAATCACAGAGTATCACTTTCGCCACAAGCACTTCCAAACCACAGTCGCACCGGTAATTTTAAATAAAGACACTACGTACAAAGTATAATGACTTACCAACAACGAGATTACAACTGCTGAATATTACCACCGCTTTAAGACTTTCCAGCACGAAAGCGAAATAGCTCACTGGTGCCAACCTTCACTAACCGCAGGATGCTAACGAGAGGTCCGTGTTGCTTCATCCTTGCAATTTGAATCGAGATCCCTGGTCTCAGATGCTGCAATTTAATATAATTATATATTTTTTGTGTTCAAAGATAAAGATAATGATACTACATCATAGATTATTGTTATTTAATTTTAATTATATTCAACCATGGAGATTTCTTTTATTCATCCATCTACTTTATTTGCTAATGGGGTAATTCCCCGGCTGGGCGCATGCAGTAGAGGGGTGTGAGAGGAAATGCGGCTGCTGTTCACTGTTGTCAAACCTGTGTCACAGCGGGTTGGGATCAGGCGACAGTGCTTGTCTAATGGAAGTTCAGCGTGCGGAAGCTGACAGCTGAATGATAATAATGACACATCTGACAACCCTGAACGACCTACTTCTTATTGGCTTCTGATGCTAGTCACAAGTTTTCTTACTAACCAATAGTAGTAGATACTGTTGCATGACGTCTAGAGTAGCGAGGGGAGATGACGTATTTACCGGTGCTACAGAGCTGTTAAGGACTCCGCCTGGCTTCAAGACAACTGCCCGCACACCGCGACCACAGATTACCCCTCTGGCAGCCTGAAATCGCACCAGTCTCCATACTCCCGCACGTCTCAACCCCCCTCGCCCGAGCACAATCTTAGGGCGGAAGGCCAAGAGTCCGTAACTCCATACTGACCAGTGTGCTGTGGTGTGCTGCGCGCTGACAAAGCGTGATACCACCAACACAGTCTTCCAGATTGATAGAGCTACATGTAATTTTCTTAGCATTATTTGAATTCAATTTTTGACTTAAAATATCAAGAGAAAATGTAAATTCCTTTTCGTTCTCTAGGAAGGACACCGTCCTGGAGTCCTTATGGGCCAGCCGCTACTGCAAAAGACTTGTGTTAATTGAAAGAACGGCAGATGGCGTGATGTTCAACGTTGATGAAGAAAGCATGGCGGATTCTGACACTTGTGAAGATAGAAAAAGATACGAATCATAATGACGGCAAGGAGACTTCAGCAGGAAGATATTTGGACAAGGATGTGATGGCGAAGAATAAAGTAGCAGTGTAGACTGGATGATGGGAGAATGAGAGAAATATGTGGTGCGCGCTGATTAAACAGGTAACACGTCATACATAGGGTCAATGAACTCTTCCTTTTTAAACCAAGCGACATAGAGTCCTCCCTGTAATTAAGCTTGCCGGGAGGAGCGCTCGCCCAGACCAATGGCTTCCCCGACCTGCTCGTTCCGGCATCATCCCAGCCACTAACCCGCCCTTGGCCCTAACTTTATCGGCAGACCAGAATGCCCGTAGTTGAGCGAGTCTACTGATTGGTTAATCACCTGTGCATGCGCAGTAGTGAAACGTGGTACTTAGTTTTTTTTTCTCCTCCCAGGCCTCAGACAGAGCGCCATCTATGAGAAAATAGCCGCTACTTCTTAATGCATTACGAAATAGTGTACACATGATTCACTCTTATACGACTGTGTTAAACGTGATCTGTTTGTATAGTGGTCAGAGAGGTTGACTCATGATCGTTAGTGCAGTGGTTCGAATCCACGTTGGGTGGGGAATTTTTACTCTGAAGATATCAAAAGACTTGTGTTAATTGAAAGAACGGCAGATGGCGTGATGTTCAACGTTGAGCAAGAAAGCATGGCGGATTCTGTCACTTGTGAAGATAGAGAAAAAATCAATTATAATGACGGCAAGGAGACTCCAGGAGGAAGATAATTGGACAAGGATGTGATGGTGAAGAATGAATTAGCAGTGTAGCCTGGATGATGGGAGAATGAGAGAAATATAAGGTGCACGCTGATTAAACAGGTAACACGCCATACACAGGGTGAATCAACTCTTTTCCTTTTTGAACCAATCGACATAGAGTCCCCCCTGAAATTAAGCATGCCGGGAGGAGCGCTCGCGCAGGCCAATGGCTTCCCCGACCTGCTCGTTCCGGCATCATCCCAACCACTAACCCGCTCTTCGCCCTAACGTTATCGGCAGACCAGAATGCCCGTGGTTGAGCGAGTCTTCTGATTGGTTAATCACCTGTGCATGCGCAGTAGTGAAACGTGGGACTTAGTTTTTTTTCTCCTCCCAGGCCTCAGACAGAGCGCCATCTATGAGAAAATAGCCGCTACTTCTTAATGCATTACGAAATAGTGTACACATGATTCACTCTTATACGACTGTGTTAAACGTGATCTGTTAGTATAGAGGTAAGAGAGGTTGACTCATGATCGTTAGTGCAGTGGTTCGATCCACGTTGGGTAAGGAATTTTTACTCTTAAGATATCAAAAGACTTGTGTTAATTGAAAGAACGGCAGATGGCGTGATGTTCAACGTTGAGCAAGAAAGCATGGCGGATTCTGACACTTGTGAAGATATAAAAAGATACGAATCATAATGACGGCAAGGAGACTCCAGGAGGAAGATATTTGGACAAGGATGTGATGGTGAAGAATGAAGTAGCAGTGTAGACTGGATGATGGGAGAATGAGAGAAATATAAGATGCGCGCTGATTAAACAGGTAACACGCCATACACAGGGTGAATCAACTCTTTTCCTTTTTAAACCAATCGACATAGAGTCCTCCCTGTAATTAAGCTTGCCGGGAGGAGCGCTCGCCCAGACCAATGGCTCGTTCCGGCATCATCCCATCCACTATCCCGCCCTTGGACCTAACTTTATCGGCAGACCAGAATGCCCGTAGTTGAGCAAGTCTTCTGATTGGTTAATCATCTGTGTCTGCGCAGTAGTGAAAAGTGGGACTTAGTTTTTTTTTCTATCTCCCAGGCCTCAGACAGAGCGCTATCTATGAGAAAACAGCTGCTACTTCTTAATGCATTACGAAATACTGTACACATGACTCACTCTTATACGACTATGTTAAACGTGATCTGTTAGTATAGAGGTCAGAGAGGTTGACTCATGATCGTTAGTGCAGTGGTTCGATTCCACGTAGGGTGGGGAATTTGTACTCAGAAGAAATCAAAAGACTTGTGTTAATTGAAAGAACGGCAGATGGCGTGATGTTCAACGTTGAGCAAGAAAGCATGGCGGATACTGACACTTGTGAACATAGAAAAAAAAACCAATCATAATGACGGCAAGGAGACTCCAGGAGGAAGATACTTGGACATGCGATGTGATGGTGAAGAATGAAGTACCAGTGTAGACTGGATGATGGGAGAATGAGAGTTAAAACCATTCTTCTCCACCTCTAATCGAACTGTCTCTATCCATCGTCTCCTTGGTCTTCCTCTTGGTCTCTTCTCTCTGACATCCAGGTTAAAGTACTTCTTAGCTGTTCTAGAGCTATCCTTCCTCATTACATGGCCATACCACTGAGGTCTGCGTTTCCCCAGGGACCCTGATGCCTGCTGTTGCTGTGTGTACCTCATTTCTGAACCTGTCTCTCCTTGTACTTTGGTTCATAGTCCTAATAAATCTCATTTCTGTGGCTTGAATTCAATATAATCCTTACTTAGCAATGTACATGTTTTCATTCCATAAGTAAGGATTGGAAAACAGACCCAGCCTGGGGCTGGAAACTGTACAAGATGACGATGATGATGATGATGAAGTAAGGATTGGAACAAAGTAGGTGTGATACAACGTTGCCTTTGCTGCCAAGGGTATATTTTTGTCCCAAAGTCGGTGCCGAACTTGGTTATAGAAATGTGATGCTTTCTGTGTCCTATTTAGAATTTCCGAAATATGCATAGGCTATATAGGAAAAAATTAAATTGATTTTAAAGAGATCAGAGACCCTTCATCACCACTTATTATTCATATTGCGGGTTAAAGGAGTTCAGGAAAAAAATATGACTTTTCCTTAACTTCCAAACCTCATATGATAAATATTCATTTCATGTAGGCTGCGAATTATATCTATGCACGTATTAGTGTATATTGTTATGAACCCTACCATAACACACCCACGGATACGGAATTTATCTAAAAATACATAAAATTGGAAGAACATAGCAAACTCTATAAGGAAGATTACCGCATATAACGCAACACGTAAATTACACTTCAAACGTCAATAAGCCAAATGGCCACACGCCCGAGGTCCCTACATTGAGTCAACTACTGAGTAAGAGTGGTGAGGGAATAGATCACAAGCAAGGGGAAATTGCTGACCATTATAACGCAATGGAAAGCTACAAATATCCCAACAAGGAGAAGCCCAGTTCTTCGGGGGAGATGTACCATAGCCTACAAGAACCGAGAGGAAATGAGTGTTGTCAACGCTTCCTTACATCTTGCACACATACCCACTCCGACCCCTTAATTCTAAGCTACATTAAAAATGACACCTTCCACAATAGTCCAGTCAATAGATGCTCAAAATGGGGGTTCACCTTACATCAGATGCGGGATCGTTTTTTATTTTTTGATGTTGTTTAGGACCATTAGGTAGTTATTAATCCAAGTTTCCGTCATCCACCCCCGCTTTCTTAGTCCGCCATCTTGAAAAAACTGTCAGAAATCGGCATTTTTAGCCTACTTTCGATTTTTGCAAAAAATGAAAGTAGACTTATGAGATCAACACAGGGCGAAAAAAGTGTGTCTGTCTGTGTGTGTGTATGTGTGTGTGTGAGTCTCTGTGTGTGTGTGTCTGTGTGTGTGAGTGTGTGTACTCTGAATGTCTGTCCCCCCCTATCAATTCGAACACGGTGAATGCGAATTGAACGAAATTTGGTACAAAGGTAGCACTAGCAAAGGACACCTCAGTGTCATGTTTTATATCGCCGCCATCTTGACGGAAACGTAATGGCGGCCACACAAATGTTCAAAGCTTAAATCAAATTACGACTAACCTAATCATCCGATCTCTACCAAATTTTGCAACGACATATCTTTATGGGGGGAGCATCCTATGACCAAACCAATAGGTCATCAGTGTAATAGTTTGCGGATGGCGGCCATCTTTGTGTGAAAATCGATTCCCCCTATTAATTCGAACACGGTGCAACCGAATGGAACGAAATTTGGTACAGAGGTAGTAATAACAAAAGGCACCTCAGTGTCATGTTTTATATCGCCGCCATCTTGACGGAAACGTAATGGCGGCCACACAAATGTTCAAAGCTTAAATCAAATTACGACCAACCTAATCATCCGATCTCTACCAAATTTTGCAACAACATACCTTTATGGGGAGCATCCTTTGACCAAACCAATAGGTCATCAGCGTAATAGTTTGCGGATGGCGGCCATCTTTGTGTGAAAATCGATTCCCCCTATTAATTCGAACACGGTGCAACCGAATGGAACGAAATTTGGTACTGAGGTAGTACTAGCAAAGGGCACCTCAGTGTCATGTTTTATATTGCCGCCATCTTGACGGAAACGTAATGGTGGCCACACAAATGTTCAAAGCTTAAATCAAATTACGATTAACCTAATCATCCGATATCTACCAAATTTTGCAACTACATACCTTTATGGAGGGAGCATCCTTTGACCAATCTAATAGGTCATTCACCTGTTAGTTTGCGGATGGCGGCCATCTTTATGTCAAAATTGATTCCCCCTATTAATTCGAACACGGTGGAACCGAATGGAACGAAATTTGGTACAGAGGTAGCACTAGCAAAGGGCACCTCAGTGTCATGTTTTATATCGCCGCCATCTTGACTGAAACGTAATGGCGGCCACACGAATGTTCAAAGCTTAAATCAAATTACGATTAACCTAATCATCCGATCTCTACCAAATTTTGCAACTACATACCTTTATGGAGGGAGCATCATTTGACCAATCTAATAGGTCATTCACCTAATAGTTTGCGGATGGAGGCCATCTTTATGTCAAAATTGATTCCCCCTATTAATTCGAACACGGTGGAACCGAATGGAACGAAATTTGGTACTGAGGTAGTACTAGCAAAGGGCACCTCAGTGTCATGTTTTATATCGCCGCCATCTTGACTGAAACGTAATGGCGGCCACACGAATGTTCAAAGCTTAAATAAAATTACGATTAATCTTATCATCCGATCTCTACCAAATTTTGCAACTACATACCTTTATGGAGGGAGCATCCTTTGACCAATCTAATAGGTCATTCGCCTAATAGTTTGCGGATGGCGGCCATCTTTGTGTCAGAATTGATTCCCCCTATTAATTCAAACACGCTGAAACCGAATGGAAAGAAATTAGGTACAGAGATAGCACTAGCAAAGAGCATCTCAGTGTCATGATTAATATCGCCACCATATAGACAGAAACGTAATGGCGGCCACACGAATGTTTAAAGCTTAAATCAAATTACGACTAACATAACCATCCGAACTCTACCAAACTTTGCAACAACATACCTTTATGGAGGGAGCATCCTTTGACCAATCTAATAGGTCATTAGCCAAATAGTTTGCGGATGGCGGCCATCTTTATGTCAAAATTGATTCCCCCTATTATTTCGAACACGGTGGAACCGAATGAACGAAATTTGGTACAGAGGTAGCACTAGCAAAGGGCACCTCAGTGTCATGTTTTATATCACCGCTATCTTGATGGAAACGTAATCGCGGCCACCCAAATGTTAAAAGCTAAAATGTAATTACGACCAACCTAATAATCTAGTCTCTACCTAATTTTGCAACACCATATCTTTATGTGGGAAACATATTCTGACCAAACTGCAAGAACATCAGCCCAATAGTTTGCAGATGGTGGCCAAGTATGTGTGCAAATCGATTCCCCCTATCAATTCAAACACGGTGAAACCGAATTGAACGAAATTTGGTACAGAGGTAGCACTAGCAAAGGGCACCTCATATTCATGTTTAATATCCCTATAGCACGTTGTATTTCAACAAGCTCCTACAACCAACATTCAATCATACTCCTTGAAAAGGACAAAGAGTTATAACAATACCCATGCATTTAGGAGAAAGTAGGCTATATGTTCTTTACTGAACATCTTGTTTCAGTTTTTGGCCTCTAGCTCATTCCCAGTTCATTTGTTTGAAGATATTTATAAATAAGAAAATGTAGATTACTAAATTTGCAACAACTTTGATGTGGAAGTTTTTTTTGTAGTACCAAGGGTATTCGAGCTACGAGAAGGCGAAAATGGGCGAAAATTGGCAATTCGGCATTTTTTTCACTTTCGCTCCAGTTTCCATCGCAAAAACAGGGGGAAAACTTGATTTCAGCGAAAAGTTTATTGAATCAAAGTTGTAGACAATTTAATTTCCTTTGAAACTCCTGTATAAAAAAAAAACACAATTACGAGCAATGGGTAGGAGTGGGGGGAAATTTAAGAAAACTATAGGAAATAGGTTTTTTGAGATTCAGCCCTGGAGCGCCCTGTTGGTGCAAGTTTTTCGTTTTCATTATATTACAACCATTTTTTGTACACAGCAGTGCATCTAAATATTATTTGAACCATTTTTGTATAAATGTAACCACACACACACTCACACTCTCACAAACACGCATATTGTTTTTGTTTTATTCAGTTGATGTTCGTACCTCCAGTGTTCATATCGGGTTTAGTCAACGTGCTTGGAAAGAGTTTTCCTGTGGAGTGAGTTGTAGTGGTGAAGGATGGCTTCTTCATGCCAAACACCGGACAGTGAGTGCTTCATATGCGGGAAGAGTTTGGACGAAGGAGTTGTTATTACTGTGAAGAAGAAAGGAGTTCAGACTCTATTAAGAGCAAGTGTTCGAAGGGGGCGAAACGACCACTGCCAGATTTTGAAGAAAAGAGATGAAATTAAAATTCACAATGCCTGCTCAAAGAATTACACCGATCCAAGACGGATAGACGTACGGTAGCTCTACGCTCAGAATCCCCTACACCTGGACCATCTTCAAAGCTAAGGTCAGTAAGTGAGGAGTTTATTTTCAAGAGACATTGCTTTCTATGTGCGGAAAAAATTGAAGAGGATTATATGAAAAGGCAGAAAAAGCTTCCCTGGATTTCTCAAAATCCAGTTCGCTTGGTGGAGAAGATGGAGATAAGGGACAACTTGTTGCTAGCAGCTCGGGCACGCAGAGATGAAGGGGCTCAACAAATAATTAATCGTGTTCCCCCAGACTTAGATCTTATTGCTGCTGACAGTGAGTACCACGATGCTTGTATGAAAAAGTTGTACCGACCACCGAGAGCTGGGGGAGGGGCAAAGGATACAGAACACACCCCAGAGTTGATGAAGCAATGGAATGTGTGTTTCTGGAAAGAAACAAAGAAGAATGCCAATTATCATTTGAACAATTGATGGGGGCCCTTAAGGAAGGATGTGAACTTGACCGGAGAACAGTAAAATCCCGTTTGCTGAAAAAGTACGAGGATGACATCATGTTCGTTGAAACAGGCAATAAATCGACGGTCTGTTTCAAAAATACTGGTTATAAAATATTCAATGACACTTGATATGCCAATATAAAATCGAACCCTTAGGAGGAAAGAATGAGAGTGGTGAAAGCAGCTGCAGATATACAGTAATTACCGAGGATATTCGCTCCCGTGTGTACAATACCACTGACTATCCACCCCGTGATAAATTTTTGAACAGTATCGAGTCAGACATTCCACCAACGTTATTGTCAATGGTCCAAATAATTGTGCTAAAAACAAACAAGGAAGTTAAGATAAATGGAAGAGGATCAGTATTGCCATTTCCCATGCAATCATTGCTGCTGCACGTCCTCGGTCGTTTGGATCCCGTAAGAAGGAGGGAGAGCATCAGCTCTGGTGTAGTTGGAAGTAAGCAGGTGAACTGCTACAAGGCTCAGCAAGTCGGTATGGCTGGACTCTCAAGAATAGTGGGAACAACCTTCGGTGAAGTGTCCTTCAAAAAGAAAGACAAAGTGATATCTTTAGTAGCTGACAAGAACATCTTGAAAGTTTGGGAGAAGAATATTGCTGCGGACCCACTCACACTCTATCACAGGAGGTGCAGCTTGCCACGGTGGGTGAGTGGTTATAGTGTCGGACTACCAACCCCAAGATTGCAGGTTCGCTCCTGACCATGGTAAGTGATTTTTGAAGGCGACAAAAATCACGACACTCATGTCATACGTTGTTGGCATGTTAAAGAACCCATTTGAATTCAGTAGGCCGTGTTCAATGGCAAAATTAATCTCGGGATTTTCCGCCAACTAAAGTTCCTCCATTCCTACTTGAAAGCGCTGTAGTGTCAAGGAGTTTAGATAGCGTATCTAACCTCCTTGACTTTCATAGCGTTCATAGGAACGACGAAATTCGACATGCAAGCTACCCTCTGGGTGTCAATTAACAAAGCTTGCACCAGGCACCCGAGGCCATACGATATTATTATTATTATTACAGGATGTGCATAGCAAAAACAACCCAGGACGACCTTAAGGAATACCTCTCTCATGACCTTGCACCGTACCCTATGTCGTTGTTCAACGAGGATGTCATGCGCAAGGGCAAAAAGTCTGCTTGATATGCAGCGTTCACACCCCTGCCCATAGATTTCGAGCTTCTCTCTAATCACCTCACTGTCATCGATGGTGGGCATCTGCTCCACAAAGTTGTGTGGAATCGAAATTCGACTTTTGGAAAAATTTGTGCCGATTATATCAAGTACATCCACCAGCATTATGGGACAGTGGTAATGGTCATCTTCGACGGGTACCCAGACAATCTTCTGATGAGTACCAAGAATGCTGAAAGAGCAAGAAGGCGCAAGCTGAACGCCTCAGCAGATGTGATATTTGATGAAGCCACAGTCAACAAAACTCCTAAAGACAAATTTCTGTCCAATGAGAGCAATAAAAACGATTTGTTGCCCTCCTCAGAACAACACTTAAAGCGTCCAACGTCATGAACAAGCAAGCTGAAGAGGATGCTGACGTGCTCATTGTGACCAATGCAACATCGATGGCTTCTTCGTACGACGTTGTAATTATTGTGGGGGAAGACATCGATTTATTAGCCATTCTCCCTGGGACAGCAAATACGATGAACAACGTATACCTTAAAAAAACAGGAAGAGGCAATTACCTGACGTCATGTACTCCCCCTCATCATTTATATAAGACTTCGCCGAGAACCTGCTGCTCATCCACGCCATCAGCGGGTGTGACACAACGTCAAACATTTATGGATTCGGAAAAAACAAATGTTGTTCCCAGTTCCGGAGGAATCCATTATTGTTGGAGAGATAAGTGATGTCTTCATGGACCCAGTAGCCACATTAGAGGACATCTCCAAAGTAGGAGAGCAAATATTGGTCGTCCTCCATGGGGGGAAATCATTTTCTGACCTCCGACACACAAAATTTGTTGCCACCACGACAAACTTGAACCTGGAAAAGCTGCTCCCAATCTCCGATGCAGCGCGATACCACTCCTTGAGGGTATACCACCAAGTGACGTCCTGGATGAGCAGGAAGAAATACCCGATCATCTTTGGCTGGACAAGAGCAAGCAGGGGCTCGATTTCGTCAACCACCACCAGAGATGCCGCTCCTCGTACCCTGCTGAAGACGGTATCATGCAGGTGTGTCACCGGCTGTTCCGCAGCATGTGGATGCAGAAAAGCCGGTGTGCATTGCTCCACTTTCTGCAAATTCTGCTGCGGCGGAACGTCCTGCGACAACCGTCCTTTGATACGCTGACGAGGAAAACATCGACGACCCGTCCATACCATTCGACGAAGACCCTGCCGAAGAGTCAACCCTCCCGACCCCCCCCCCCTTGCGAAACGTCTCCGGTTTCTGTAGCAAGGGGCCCCCCCCCCCATCTATTTTGAAGTTTTTATTTTAGTGTGTTCATTATTCCCTAATAATTAATATGTAAATAATTAATATATAAAACGCATTGTATTGTAATCTATATTTTGTAAATACACACTAACTTTCTTAAATGAATGGGTAACGAATTTGTTCTCTCCCATCTATTCATATTTATACAAAAATGGTTCAAATATTATTTATATGCACGGCTGTGTTCAGAAAATAGTTGTAATATAATGAAATCGAAAAACTTTTATCAACACGGCGTTCCAGGGCTGAATCACAAAAAAAACGCATTTCGTCTAGGTTTCTTAAATTTACCCCCACTCCTACCCATTGCTCCTAATTGATTTTTTTTGATACACGAGTTTCAAAGGAAATTAAATTATCTACAACTTTCATTCAATAAACTTTTTGCTGAGATCCATTCTTCTCCCTGTTTTTGCGATGGAAAGTGGAGCGAATGTGAAAAATTTGCCGAGTCGCCAATTTTCGCCTTCTCGTAGCTCGAATACGCTTGGTCCTACAAAAAACCTTCCGAATAAAAGTTGTTGCAAATTTAGTAATCTACATTTTCTTATTTGGACATATATTCAAACAAATGAACTGGGAATGAGCTAGAGGCCAAAAACTGAAAAAAGTGCCGATTTCTGACAATTTTTTCAAGATGGCGGACGAAGCAAGGGGGGGGGGGGGAGGGTGACGGAAACTTGGATTAATAACTACCTAAGGGTCCTAAACAACATCAAAAAATAAAAAAACGATCCCGCATCTGATGTAGTGTGAAATTCGTTTATTGACTGGACTACAAAGAATCTGTTCTTCATTGTTCCGAGCCTCTAACTCCCTCCGCATCATGATTCCAATTCCTAACACGCGCTCGGCGATCTTGTGTCAGTTGGAGCTGCAGCAAGGCCGGTGGCTGCATCTGACAAACACCTCACACAACCAGCAATCCCTCGAATGGCACGCGCCATGGCGATCATCTTGGATCTCCATTCCCCAACATACACACACTCGTAAACACAACCCCATTTGAGGAAGTCCCCTTCCCTGAGCACTCCCCTACACAACTAACCCTCAGCCAAGCTGTTGAACGACCGAAAGGGTGGCGACTTAATCTACAAGATAGTGCCATCGTATGTTATTGTAGCGGGGTAGAATGATCTCGGCTATGAAATTTCCTTCGAGGAATTAATAATTAATTAATAACTTCCTTTTTAGTGGGATTAAGGAAAAGGATATGACAAAAGGACAAATAATAGTCAAGGCTGCACATTATTTATTAAAACATTATTTTATGTTATGGTACATCACAAATTCGTCATACCTACGTTTAACAGTAAATACACGATTATTGATTTATTGTACTGCAAGGCTCCATCTCTTTTCACCACCTACTCGATCTGTGTTGTGCGGTTGTGACACACACATACAGTATGCTGGTGAACATTAACGAACGAGAGAGACAAGGCACACAGAATTCCACACAGTTCTCTGATCAACAGATAGGCAGGAGATGCTTCCGCAATCTTCGTAGACACTTCTTACATTACACACTGAAATAAAAAAAAAGACTATGTTATTATGACCATTTTATTCAACTGAAGTAATAAAAATAATATCAAACAAGAGCACAGATAAAACATACTTCAATACCTACAAAACATTCACACAACCAGAAATTACATATGCAAGCTTATCGGCTTGCAACTAACACTGCTGTAATAGACAAAATACTGGAAATAGGAAAAAGACAGGCATTAACAAACAAAATTAATAAATAAAAAAAATAATAGATACACAAATAAATAAATAATAAAAAAAATCAATACAATATTTTTGGTTTTGTGTATGACGAATTTAAACTCTTCTGTTGTTAATGGTGTCCACACTTCCAGAACTTGTTGGGTTTCATCCTGTCTGTTATCTGGTTTACTTGTTATTCTGTTTTTATTTAATATGTTACCGAAATGTGTTCCATGATTATGTTGTGCTTGGACTTGTCTCCTTTGTTTCAAAGCGACGAATGGATCGTTCTTTGCTTCTTCTGCCATTTTTTCCTTCTTCTTCCCAGTATTGACTTTAAAAAAATTAGAAACTAAATTCATAAGTGACTAAATAAATTATTGAATGGATAAATAAATAAATAAATACATAAATAAATGTATAATTACGTACCCTACATAAAATAAATAAAATTATAAATAAATATAAAATATAATTTTAAAAATCTAAATTCGTAAGTAACTAACTATATTATCGAATGAATGAATAAATAAATAAATAAATAAATAAATAAATAAATAAAATAAATAAGGAATAAATATAACAAATAATGAATGAATGAATAAACAAATAAAGATAGAAAAAAATGAATGACTATGTTAGTACCATACTTAAAATAAATATAAAAACAAGAAGTTCCGTGACGAACTAAAGAGCCTACTTTTCTTAAAATTTAAGATTCATGCCAATGATTAATCTATATGGACCTATCTAGAATAATGACGAAATTAAGTTTGTGATATGAAAATTTCTAATTAGTTCGAAATATACCTGGCATAATGTAGCCTAAGAGAGCACTAGAGTTGGCAGCCCTGGTGACCGAATATATTCTTAGTTCAATCTCTTAAGGTACAGAATACAAAATTTGTTTGAAGTCCAATGGATAGCATGGACGTTACATGCAGTTAGACATTGGTTCTATCAACCGTCGTAAAATCTTGTTGGCAACAATGCCATGCACGTGTTGGTCAGAAATAATCTGTGCCAATTGTTGTGCCAATTTTGGATGAAATCCATTAGTTAGTATAGAAGTTAAATGTATTTTAAAATTGGACCTATCAGCAGGCATAGAATCATGGCAGCACTGGCGCATATAGTTACCGTACTCCAAAATAATCTAGAATGTCAGGTACTATACGTATGCAAAATTTAGAGCTGTTGACTAGCATACTTTCTGATGTATTGGTGTTAGGGTAAAAAAATCGAGACAACATTTATTAACAGTTGGCAGCCCTGGTTGCTCTTAAGAATATGCATAGTCATATCAATTATGGTACACATAATTATCACATACGAAATTTGGTTGAAATCCAATTGATAGTAGAGAAGTTACATATGTTTGAAAATTGGTCTTATTAGCAGGCTTAGAATCATGTTGGTAACACTGACGTATATTAGTTACTCCAAATTAACCTAGAATGTCAGGTACTATACGTGTGCATAGTTTAAACCTGTCGGCTTGCATACTTTCTGATATATTGGTATTTGGATAAAAGAAATTGAGAGCATTTAATAACAGTTGGGAGTCATGCTGGATCTTAAGAATACGCTCAGTCATATCTGTTTATGTACACATAGCACATACAAAATTTGATTGAAATCCAATTGATAGTGTAGAAGTTATATGCATTTAAGTATGGGACCTATCAACAGGCCTAGAATCATTTTGGCAACACTGTTAGGAATGGCCTCCTGGAAATTAAACTGAAATATTATTAACAGTGTGCCAATTTTGGAACAGCTCTCATGCATATCTTCCAAGATATCCAACATGGAGCTCAAATTTCAATTACGATTTTTCAGCAGTTGGTAGCACTTACATTTCCATATATGGCCTTGAGATACTCAGGTATAGATCTTTACCCATACAAAATTGGTTTCGATTGCTGCAGCCGGTTAAGAGTTGATAGGGAAGGGGGGAGGGGCAGACCGACATTTGCCCGGATCGATCTCTTAAGTCTACTTTTTCCTCATTTTTGCAAAATGCGAAAACTAGGCTAATGAGTATAAATAAATAAATAATTAAATACCGTACATAAAATAAATATAAATAAATGAAAATAATAAATAAAACAAATAAAATTTAAATAAATAATAAAGATATACATATAACATTTAAAAAGTAAAAATAAATACAACAAATTAAAAACATATCAAAAAATAAATATATAAAATTATGAATATATTTTAAAAAGTCAATTTAGACAAATAAAAATAAATATAAGAAAAAAAAAATTATAAATATAAAATTTAATTAATGAATAGAAATAAATTAATGAATAAAAAATATATAATAATAATAATAATATCGTATGGCCTCGGGTGCCTGGTGCAAGCTTTGTTAATTGACACCCAGAGGGTAGCTTGCATGTCGAATTTCGTCGTTCCTTTGAACGCTATGAAAGTCAAGGAGGTTAGATATCTAAACTCCTTGACACTACAGCGCTTTCTAGTAGAGAATGGAGGAACTTTGTGTTGGCGGAAAATCCCGAGATTAATTTTGCCATTGAACACGGCCTACTGAATTCAAATGGGTTCTTTAACATGCCAACAAGGTATGACATGAGTGTCGTGATTTTTGTCGCCTTCAAAAATCACTTACCACGACCAGGGGCGAACCTGCATTCTTGGGGTTGGTAGTCCGACACTATAAACACTCACCCACCGTGGAAAGCTAATTAAAAATATAAAACTAGCAGAAGTACCCGTTCTTCGAACGATCTTCGGTGTTAACACCAGACATTATCAATTGAGCTACTGTTGCAATGGTTAGCGGTTTGTCATTCCTTCATAAGTTTATCAGAATGAAGTTAGTTTTCCAGGAATATCACACACACTGTTAATTTAAGGCCTTAAAATGTGGTTTTAGGAGACCCTTTATAGATTCCCGAATTTTGTGTCTCACATTGAGAAGCGCAACATATGCTTTGGTCTAGGATAATTGTTATATTTCACCTATTTTAGCATGTATTTTGATAAGTTTTTCCCTATATCCACCTTTCTACTGTATGAAAGTACGGTGAAGAGTTTTATAAATGATTGGTGTATTGACTCTCATGGTTACCATACCTAATTTTACGATGCACCAAGCATCCGAACACGAGTTATAGGCGTAGGCTATATAAAGATACACAGAAAGACAGACACACAATTCTATTGTCTACAACATATCACCCAGATATCCAAATATGGGTATATCGACTACACAGTATCAAACAAAATCATCCTTACGATGAACCCGTATGTTGAAAAAAAAAAGTAGTTAAAATGTGCTCTCAAACTTAATTCACCGAACGTGTACTTCTTGACGTGGAATAAAATTGAAAGCCTTTAATTGCATTGATCAATTATACAATCTAAGTTGGTTCCGTGATAACCTTATAGCCATTTGCAAACTTTCACAGAAATGTAATAAATGGAGTGACATTGCTTCTTACACAAATAGATGGAAAGTTGGAGTCGGTTGGTTGGTTCCTCAGTTTAGGGGCTGCGACAACGCGGTCATGTAGCCCCGTGTACTTTGGGTGTGTGTAGAATCTGTCTGATAACCGGTGTTAAATGTGATGTCTGTATTAGTGTGTGTATCTGTTTTTAGGTAGATTTCATTAGAAAGCTAACTATTGCAATGGGTCCCATGTTTCGACTTCCGGAAAATTTCGACATATCTTCGCGTTTCACATCCCCCAGACCCCAAAACCACCGTCAGTTCAAAAGTTTATATATAATTTATGTATATATATATATATATGTATATATATATGTATATCAGTTTCTTGTGGACACGATAACTGCCGTAATTTTGCACCAATTACTTCGAATTTTTTACCGAAGATGTATACCTATAAAATCTCGGTCGAGTTCGTTACTGGGCTAAATCGGTCGAAGGGGGTGAAAATGGGGGGCTTTTTTCGAAAAAGTGAAATTTCGCTATAACTCTCTTAATACGTGCAATATCGAATCCATTCAAAGTTCATAATATGTGTCGGATAAGTGCCAAAAATTTATGTCAAATAAGATTTTTGATAGCACCAACCATTGACCAAAGGGGTGGAAAAAAGTGGGTTTTTCGGGAAACATTAATCATATCTCTCTTAATAGGCACAATATCAAAACCGTACAAAATGGACAATATTCCCCTAATAATTACCTAAAACTTTTGTCTGAAAGAATTTTTGATATGACCCACCATTACGCCAAGGGACGAGAAAAATGATTTCGGAATTATAAGAAAATGCCAAGAGCTATCAGTGGTTGCCATGGCAACACTACTAAATTGATGAGGCATGGACCATCAGACGTTGCCATGACAACGCACTTGCACGAGATCAGATTCAGTATTTCCATCTGATTAAGTGGTTGGTTGGTTGGTTCTTAAGTTTAGGGGCTGCGACAACGCGGTCATGTAGCCCCGTGTACTTTGGGTGTGTGTAGAATCTGTCTGATAACCGGTGTTAATTGTGATGACTGTATTAGTGTGTGTTATCTGTTTGTTAATTTAAGTACTGCAACTAACAATTTTTCAGATAGTTCCTACTTTTGCCGCCAAGCGCCACTGTCAACGACTACGAGGCCAAGTTCAGAACTGAGCTACTAGACGCCACCGCAGTCGGCTCTTGGCAACGAACATAGAAACCTAAGAGCGTTGTATACATTCTTAACCTATCCAATTTAGCTTCACACAGGTGCAATTAGTGGAAGGATCTTTAACATGCCATAAATCTATGACATGGGACCGCCGGCTTTACTTCCCCTCCGAAGGAAGGCATACTGAGGGATGTTTAACGCTCTTAAAAAATCCGACGGCTTCGGCCGGGTTTGAACCCGGTATCTTGGGCATAGAAGCTCAGCATGTTACCGACTACGCCACCAAAGCCGCCTGATAAAGTGGGAAGCGGCTTCGGTGACGTAACTGGTAGCATGCTGAATGTCTATGCCCAATGTCGCGGTTTCAAAGCCGACCGAAGTCGTCGGATTTTCTAAGAGCACTAGAATCCCTCAGTATGCTTTCCTTTGGAGGGGAAGTTCCAACGTTCGTTGCGAGTTGATGGTTGGGGTGGCATCTAGTAGCCAAGTTCACAGCTAGGTGTCGTTGACGGTTGTACCTGGTAGCAACATTAGGAACTACTGCTTGAAATTGACCGTCTGCAGTACTTACATGAATTAAGACTAATACAGCCATTACAATTCACACCGTGTATCAGACAGATTCTACACTCACCCAAAGTACACGGGGTTAGATGACCGCGTTGTCGCAGCCCCTAAACTGAGGAACCAACCAGAGGTAGATTTCGTTAGAAAGCTAACTATTGCAATGGGTACCATGTTTCGACTTCCGGAAAATTTCGACATATCTTCGCGTTTCACATCCCCAGGCCCCAAAACCACCGTCAGTTCAAAAGTTATATATAATTTATGTATGTATATGTATATCAGTTTATTGTGGACACGATAACTGCCGTAATTTTGTACCAATCACTTTGAATTTTTTACCGAATACGTATACCTATAAAATCTCGGTCGAGTTCGTTACTGGGCTAAATCGGTCGTTGGGGGGTGAAAATGGGGGGCTTTTTTTTTCGAAAAAGTGAAATATTGCTATAACTCTCTTAATATGTGAAATATCGAATCCGTTCAACATTCATACTATGTGTCGGATAAAGCCCAAAAATGTATGTTTGAAGAGTTTTTTTTATAGCACCAACCATTGACCAAAGGGGTGGGAAAAAGTGGGTTTTTCGGGAAACATTAATCATATCTCTCTTAATAGGCACAATATCAAAACCGTACAAAATGGACAATATTCCCATAATAATTACCTAAAACTTTTGTCTGAAAGAATTTTTGATATAACCCACCATTATGCCAAGGGATGAGAAAAATAATTTCGGAATTATAAGAAAATGCCAAGACCTATCAGTGGTTGCCATGGCAACACTACTAAATTGATGAGGGATGAGCCATCAGACGTTGCCAAGATAACGCACTTGCACGAGATCAGATTCAGATTTCCATCTAAGTGTGAAGCGGCTTCGGTGACGTAACTGGTAGCATGCTGAATGTTTATGCCCAAGGTCGCGAGTTCAAAGCCGGCCGAAGTCGTCGGATTTTCTAAGAGCGCCAAAAATCCCTCAGTATGCTTTCCTTTGAAGGGGAAGTTCCAACGTTCGTTGCGAGTTGCTGGTTGCGGTGGCATCTAGTAGCCAAGTTCACAGCTAGGTGTCGTTGACGGTAGTACCTGGTAGCAACATTAGTAACTACTGCTTGAAATTGACCGTCTGCAGTCCTTACCTGAATTACAGACTAATACAGCCATCCCAAAGTACACGGGGTTACATGACCGCGTTGTCGCAGCCCCTAAACTGAGGAACCAACCAAAATCTCTGCGGTAGATATAATTTTGCGTGAAGAAGTAACAGACCGTTACATAGTTGCACATCAGTGTCGAAACCTAGCATAAGGACAGTGTGACCACAAGTATAAAAATGGACCCCAAATGACAAGAAGGTTACCGTTCCCATAAGACAATAAAATGTTTAAAATAAGCATAAAATGACGAAAAACAAAGTTAATTAAGCTCCAATTATAAAATACCTTCTCGCATTAAATGAGGTCTGATCCTTCTACGAAAATCTGCATATTCTGCCTATTTTCGCCTATCCCCAAGTTTGTCCGGTGAAATCTACCTCCGCCTTCCGGCGTGCCGAGAGGACTTTTAGGTAGATTTCATTAGAAAGCTAACTATTGCAATGGGTCCCATGTTTCGACTTCCGGAAAATTTCGACATATCTTCGCGTTTCACATCCCCCAGACCCCAAAACCACCGTCAGTTCAAAAGTTTATATATAATTTATGTATATATATATATATATATATATATATATATATGTATATCAGTTTCTTGTGGACACGATAACTGCCGTAATTTTGCACCAATTACTTCGAATTTTTTACCGAAGATGTATACCTATAAAATCTCGGTCGAGTTCGTTACTGGGCTAAATCGGTCGAAGGGGGTGAAAATGGGGGGCTTTTTTCGAAAAAGTGAAATTTCGCTATAACTCTCTTAATACGTGCAATATCGAATCCATTCAAAGTTCATAATATGTGTCGGATAAGTGCCAAAAATTTATGTCAAATAAGATTTTTGATAGCACCAACCATTGACCAAAGGGGTGGAAAAAAGTGGGTTTTTCGGGAAACATTAATCATATCTCTCTTAATAGGCACAATATCAAAACCGTACAAAATGGACAATATTCCCCTAATAATTACCTAAAACTTTTGTCTGAAAGAATTTTTGATATGACCCACCATTACGCCAAGGGACGAGAAAAATGATTTCGGAATTATAAGAAAATGCCAAGAGCTATCAGTAGTTGCCATGGCAACACTACTAAATTGATGAGGCATGGACCATCAGACGTTGCCATGACAACGCACTTGCACGAGATCAGATTCAGTATTTCCATCTGATTAAGTGGTTGGTTGGTTCTTAAGTTTAGGGGCTGCGACAACGCGGTCATGTAGCCCCGTGTACTTTGGGTGTGTGTAGAATCTGTCTGATAACCGGTGTTAATTGTGATGACTGTATTAGTGTGTGTTATCTGTTTGTTAATTTAAGTACTGCAACTAACAATTTTTCAGATAGTTCCTACTTTTGCCGCCAAGCGCCACTGTCAACGACTACGAGGCCAAGTTCAGAACTGAGCTACTAGACGCCACCGCAGTCGGCTCTTGGCAACGAACATAGAAACCTAAGAGCGTTGTATACATTCTTAACCTATCCAATTTAGCTTCACACAGGTGCAATTAGTGGAAGGATCTTTAACATGCCATAAATCTATGACATGGGACCGCCGGCTTTACTTCCCCTCCGAAGGAAGGCATACTGAGGGATGTTTAACGCTCTTAAAAAATCCGACGGCTTCGGCCGGGTTTGAACCCGGTATCTTGGGCATAGAAGCTCAGCATGTTACCGACTACGCCACCAAAGCCGCCTGATAAAGTGGGAAGCGGCTTCGGTGACGTAACTGGTAGCATGCTGAATGTCTATGCCCAATGTCGCGGTTTCAAAGCCGACCGAAGTCGTCGGATTTTCTAAGAGCACTAGAATCCCTCAGTATGCTTTCCTTTGGAGGGGAAGTTCCAACGTTCGTTGCGAGTTGATGGTTGGGGTGGCATCTAGTAGCCAAGTTCACAGCTAGGTGTCGTTGACGGTTGTACCTGGTAGCAACATTAGGAACTACTGCTTGAAATTGACCGTCTGCAGTACTTACATGAATTAAGACTAATACAGCCATTACAATTCACACCGTGTATCAGACAGATTCTACACTCACCCAAAGTACACGGGGTTAGATGACCGCGTTGTCGCAGCCCCTAAACTGAGGAACCAACCAGAGGTAGATTTCGTTAGAAAGCTAACTATTGCAATGGGTACCATGTTTCGACTTCCGGAAAATTTCGACATATCTTCGCGTTTCACATCCCCAGGCCCCAAAACCACCGTCAGTTCAAAAGTTATATATAATTTATGTATGTATATGTATATCAGTTTATTGTGGACACGATAACTGCCGTAATTTTGTACCAATCACTTTGAATTTTTTACCGAATACGTATACCTATAAAATCTCGGTCGAGTTCGTTACTGGGCTAAATCGGTCGTTGGGGGGTGAAAATGGGGGGCTTTTTTTTCGAAAAAGTGAAATATTGCTATAACTCTCTTAATATGTGAAATATCGAATCCGTTCAACATTCATACTATGTGTCGGATAAAGCCCAAAAATGTATGTTTGAAGAGTTTTTTTTATAGCACCAACCATTGACCAAAGGGGTGGGAAAAAGTGGGTTTTTCGGGAAACATTAATCATATCTCTCTTAATAGGCACAATATCAAAACCGTACAAAACGGACAATATTCCCATAATAATTACCTAAAACTTTTGTCTGAAAGAATTTTTGATATAACCCACCATTATGCCAAGGGATGAGAAAAATAATTTCGGAATTATAAGAAAATGCCAAGACCTATCAGTGGTTGCCATGGCAACACTACTAAATTGATGAGGGATGAGCCATCAGACGTTGCCAAGATAACGCACTTGCACGAGATCAGATTCAGATTTCCATCTAAGTGTGAAGCGGCTTCGGTGACGTAACTGGTAGCATGCTGAATGTTTATGCCCAAGGTCGCTAGTTCAAAGCCGGCCGAAGTCGTCGGATTTTCTAAGAGCGCCAAAAATCCCTCAGTATGCTTTCCTTTGGAGGGGAAGTTCCAACGTTCGTTGCGAGTTGCTGGTTGCGGTGGCATCTAGTAGCCAAGTTCACAGCTAGGTGTCGTTGACGGTAGTACCTGGTAGCAACATTAGTAACTACTGCTTGAAATTGACCGTCTGCAGTCCTTACCTGAATTACAGACTAATACAGCCATCCCAAAGTACACGGGGTTACATGACCGCGTTGTCGCAGCCCCTAAACTGAGGAACCAACCAAAATCTCTGCGGTAGATATAATTTTGCGTGAAGAAGTAACAGACCGTTACATAGTTGCACATCAGTGTCGAAACCTAGCATAAGGACAGTGTGACCACAAGTATAAAAATGGACCCCAAATGACAAGAAGGTTACCGTTCCCATAAGACAATAAAATGTTTAAAATAAGCATAAAATGACGAAAAACAAAGTTAATTAAGCTCCAATTATAAAATACCTTCTCGCATTAAATGAGGTCTGATCCTTCTACGAAAATCTGCATATTCTGCCTATTTTCGCCTATCCCCAAGTTTGTCCGGTGAAATCTACCTCCGCCTTCCGGCGTGCCGAGAGGACTTTTTTTAATTCAAGTAAGGACTGCAACTTTGAATTTTTCAAATAGTTCCTACTTTTGCTGCCAAACGCCACCATCAACGACTACTAGGCCTAGTTCAGAACTTAGCTACTAGACGCCACCGCAGTCGGCTCTTGGCAACGAACGTAGAAACCTAAGAGCGTTGTTTACATTCCTAACCTATACAATTTAGCTTCACACAGGTGTAATTAGTGGAAGGTTCTTTAACATGCCATAAATCTATGACATGGGACCGCCGGCTTTACGTCCCCTCCGAAGGAAGGCATACTGAGAGATTTTAACGCTCTTAAAAAATCCGACGGCTTGGCCGGGTTTGAACCCGTTATCTTGGGCATAGAAGCTCAGCATGCTACCGACTACGCCACCGAAGCCGCTAAAGTTGGATGTCACCCCCTTGAGATAATGTTGTCATGGCTACCGACTTGCATTCCTTCATTAGTTTGTTAAATTAAATTAGTTTTCTGGGAATATTCAAAAACTGTTGGTTTTAGAGCCTTACAATGTAGTTTTCGAGGACCCTTTAGGGCCCCTGAGGGGCAATGTCTCGTCGTTGTACGCCATAATCTTTATATATATAATTCTTTGACACGTGTGTATGTGACTGAACTCCTCCTAAACGCCTGGGCCGATTTTGATGAAATTTTGTATGAATGTTACGGTGGGCCCATGTATGGTTTGGATTCACAATTTGACCAGATAGGTGGAATTTTAGAACCATAATTTACACACAAATTTAGAACCACAATGTACAGTCTTAAACAGTAGTCATGGAAACCGCTAGCCTTAGTGAAAAGTGATCCTTTTGGACTGTGTGTCTCTGTACGTAGAGCCACCTGGTCGCAACCTGTGCAACTACCGCCATAACATACACTCCGCCCATCGCGGAAAGTTGTGTTTTATACCAAAGGTGGCAGTGATGTCGAATTCTGTTTGTCTCTGCCCGTTAGAGCGTTTCAAAGTTCCGTATGCTTTCATATACCATTCATCCGATTGCGATGAAACTTGGGTGAGATGTTGAGTGCACTCCAGGGAAGGTGTTTGGCTCAGTAAATCCATTTTACAATAGATAGCGCAAGACTAGATTCAACAAATGAGCGACGACGCGCGAAGCGTTTCAAAAAGGTCCCGTATGCGTTCAAATACCATTCGTCCGATAGCGATGAAACTTGGGTGAGATGTTGTGTACACTCCAGGGAAGGTTTCTGGCTTAGTAAATTCATTTTACTATAGGTAGCACACGAGTAGATTCAACAAATGAGCGACGACGCGTGAAATGATTCGACAAAATCCCGTATAAGTTTATATACCATTCATCGATTGCGATGAAACTTTGATGAGTTGTTGTGTACACTTACGTGAAGGTTTCTAACTTAGTAAATCCATTTCACAGGAGGTTAAGCACGAGTAGATTAAACAAATGAGCGCCGGCGCACGAAGCGTTTCAACAAGGTCCCGTATGCGTTCAAATACCATTCGTCCGATAGCGATGAAACTTGAGTGATATGTTGTGTGCACTCCAGGGAAGTCTTCTGGCTTAGTAAATTAATTTTACAATAGGTAGCGCACGACTAGATTCAACAAATGAGTGACGACGCGCGAAGCGTTTCAACAAAATCCCGTATAAGTTTATATACCATTCATCGATTGAGATGAAACTTGGATGAGTTGTTGTGTACACTTACGTGAAGGTTTCTAACTTAGTAAATCCATTTCACAGGAGGTTGCACACGAGTAGATTCAACAAATGAGCGACGACGCTCGAAGCATTTCAATAAGGTCCCGTATGCGTTCAAATACAATTCGTCCGATTACGATGAAACTTTGGTGAGATGTTGTGTATACCCTACGGAAGGTTTCTGGCTTAATAAATCCATTTTACAATAGGTAGCGCATGAGTAGATTCAACAAATGAGTGACAGCACGCGAATCATTTCAACAAAGTACCGTATGCGTCCATATACCATTTATCCGATTGCGATGAAACTTTGGTGAATTGTTGTGTACACTTCAGTAAAGGTTTCTGGCTTCATAAATTCATTTTACAATAGGTAGCGCACGAGTAGATTCAACAAATGTGCGATGGCGCGCGAATCGTTTCAACCAAGTCCTTGATGCGTTCATATACCATTTATCCGATTGCGATGAAACTTTGGTGAATTGTTGTGTACACTTCAGTAAAGGTTTCTGGCTTCATAAATTCATTTTACAATAGGTAGCGCACGAGTAGATTCAACAAATGTGCGATGGCGCGCGAATCGTTTCAACCAAGTCCTTGATGCGTTCATATACCATTTATCCGATTGCGATGAAACTTTGGTGAATTGTTGTGTAAACTCCAGGAAAGGTTTATGGGTTAGTACATCCAGTTTTTAATAAGTAGCGCACGAGTAGATCCAACAAATTGTCGACGGCGCGCGAATCGTTTCCACAATGTCCTGTATGCGGTCATATATCATTCATCATTGCGATGAAACCTTGGTGAACCATTGAGTACACTCCAGAGAAGGTTTCAGGCTTAGTAAATCTATTTTACAATAGGTAGCGCATGAGTAGATTCAACAAATGAGTGACGACACGCGAATCGTTTAAAAGAAAACCCCGTATGCGTCCATACGTCATTCATCCGATTCCGATGAAACTTTGATGAGTTGTTGTGTACACGCCAGGGAAGGTGTTCAACTTGGTAAATCCATTTTACAATATTGGTAGCGCACGAGTAGATGTAGCAAATGAGTGACGACACGCGAAGCGTTCAAGCAAAATCCCGTATGCGTTCATATACTATTCATCGATTGCGATGAAACTTTGATGAGTTGTAGTGTACACTTACGTGAAGCTTTCTAACTTAGTAAATCAATTTCACAGTTGGTAGAGCATGAGTAGATTCAACAAATGAGTGACAGAGCACAAATCATTTAAACAAAATCCCGTATGCGTTATATGCCATGTATCCGATTGCGATGACACTTTGGAGAGTTGTTGTGCACGCTCCCACGAATGTTTCTAGATTAGTTAATTCATTTCACGATAGTTTAGAGGCAGTTAACAGAAATTGAAAAAAAAATATATTGTGTATCCAAAGGCACTTCAAGAAACAAAGTTACAACACTTTCTTTGATTGGCAGGACAACGTCTGCCGGGTCAGCTAGTATAATACTAATAATAGCCTAATAATATAATATAGGGATAGGAATATAATAGACCTGCCGTACCATACCCGCAAGTGTAAATCGCGTGAAAAAATTCTAGAGTACCCCTTGACCCCCATAAGCGCATTATACGTATTGATGAATGTTACAGCTTAATTTGGTTCCGTGATCTAGCCGTTTGCAAACTTTCACACTAATGTACTTAATGGAATTGCATTGCGTCTTACAGCAATAGATGGACCTCTGAGATTCTGTTGCCATGGTTACCGGCTTGCATTCATTCATTAGTTTATTACATGAAATTAGTTTTCTGGGAATATCTCAAAACAGTTGATTTTAGGGCCTTAAAATGTGGTTTCCGAGTTTTGTCTCTTACAGCGAGGGGCTGAAAATGAGCTTTGTCTCGTCCTTCTACGCCTATTCCAGCATGTATTTTAAGGGGGGCAGGCTCCTTTTAAGAGAGGTACGGAGAAGAGTTACATCAATGATTTGTGTCGTGCCTCTGATCCAATTTTTACGTTGATACACCCAGCCGTTCTCGAGTTATAAGGGAACAAAGTTGTCCACAAACAAACAGACAAACAACAAATTTATTCTCGCGCGCATCCATCATAAAACAGTCTAAAACGCGTAAATAAGTCAAATTTCCGTAGAAATTCTGAAAAAATAGACAAACTTTCATTTATATATAGAGAGAGAGAGATATACTGCACCCCTCGGTGTTGACCGTGTTTTATAGCACAAATTTAGGTTTTACTCGCTAACCGTTGGAGATACACGAAACGTTATAAGGACCTTTCGGATAGAAAATTAAATTTTAAAGCTCGTATATGCCATCAAAAGTTTGCTATTTCTTAGCGTTCTATTTTTATTTGAAATGGAAATATGAAATGTTGAAACCAAAGGGTGTAGTGACGTCACTAAAATGGTCGCCATTTTTAAATAGTGCAAAATATAGAAATCAAAAGTAGCCTATGTGTAAACCTGGTAAATCAGGTACATCCATGAAAATTTAATTTAAATCGGACCAGTGGTTCTTGCGTGATTGACAGACAGACAGACAGACAGACACACACCATCTCATTTTTATATAATAGTATGGATAAAAGTTAAGTAAGCAAATAAATAACAAAAAATGAACAAAATAAATTAAAAATGTATCAAATATATAAACAAATTAATTTAAAATAAATATACAAATACACTGCTCAAAAAAATAGAGGGATAACATTTGAATCACCTGCATTATTTTGCCAGGAATGGGTGGAGTGAAACAGCCATGTTATCTGGGAAATGAAACATTTTTTTTAACGGAAATGTACATATCCTGTGCATGTCGTAGCACACATGTTGGTGCTATGACCAGAAACGGAACACAATGTCGTCAACCAGACAGTCCTTCCATGAATGCACAGAGTGCACAAAAAGAAACAGTTCAATATCTGCTAGACCCTCTATGTGCCCATATAACTCCCTCACATCTTCGTGACATGTTCCTGACAAGTCTGCGAACAGTTTCATGTGGATTTTTGTTCCACTCCTCTATAAGGGCCTCTGCAAGTTGTTCCAGAGTCTGAGGCTCTACAGGACGGGCCCGAAGTTGTCTGTCCAGCATATCCCATTAATGCTCAATGGGATTGATGTCAGAACTCAACGTAGGCCAGTCGAATGTTTGAATCGCGATATCCTGTGGACTGTAGAGTTTTCATGGTGGCTGCTGCTGAATGAGTTCTCGCTTTGTCGACTTGCAGGATAAACTGGAACCCATTACAACTGCAATGGGCATAACATGACCTAGTACAATCTCGTTGATGTACCTCGGAGCATTAAGTCAGCCTCTGGTTATCTGAAGGTCGATGGGCCGTCAATTGTGACGCCACCCCAGACCATGACAGAGCCGCTGCCAAAGCTGTCCCTTTCTTGGACTGCTGCTCCATAATGACGTTCACCACGACGACGATAGGTAGGTAGGTATACGCCCGTCCCACCGTGTTAGACAAAAGCGGGACTCGTCCATAAACAATACATTGCGCCAGTAACGCAGCTGCCAGTCTCTCTTGTGGCGAGCAGTTAATCGAGGGACCTGATGAGGTCGTCTTGGTCTTAAACCTGCCTCGGAGTCTGTTGCGCTTGCTGCTCATAGATCATTTTGCAGGTGCAGGGCGGTCGCCGAACGCCAGCGGAGAGAACAATTCACCACATATCGGTCGTCTCTGGCCGATGTTTTTTGTTTTCTCCCTTGCCCTGGCTTTCGTGTGTATGAAGCAGTTTCACAAAATCGTTTCCAAACCCTCCCAACAAAAAATGAAGCCACATTAAGCTCTGTAGACACTCCACGAATAGTCGAACCTTACTGCAGTATTTTCACTGTCCGAACACATTCTGTCTCATTCAGATGCTTCATTTAGACTAATGCAATGCACACCATGCGGATAGTAACGTACTCTTCACCTACACGCACTCGAGGACAGAGTGCGACATTGCTCGTACATTTCACTCTGCGGCATAGCACGATACATGTGTCTACTGCCACAAAGCCATGGCTTTCCAATGACATGTGGAGGTGTCCTCGCATTCTTAAAACACATCGGAAGAACACGGCCAACAGTATAATTAATCACGGACTACGTACATGGTACACGCGATCAAATCCCTGTCCCTCTAATTCTTTTGAGCAGTGTATAAAAAATAAATATAGAAAAAAATATATAAAATAAATAAAAATAAACAAGAGTAGAAAAACAAATAGTATAAGTGAAAGAAAGAAAGAAAGAAAGAAAGAAAGAAAGAAAGAAAGAAAGAAAGAGATAAATAACTCAATAAATAGGCTACATAAAATAAATAGCAAAATATAAATAAGTAAATAATTTAAATTAACACTATATAATAGAAAATGAAAATGAAACTCCACAGCCTGCTTCCAGTCGACCGACCGGGTCAGGGAATGGAATGAATGAAGCCCCCATCTAGCGGCGAGGATATGAACTGTGCCGGCTGCCGAAGCCTGTCGCACTCCCCTAGGGCAATGAGTAAATGAATGACAGATGAAATGAAATGATAGTGGAGAGTGTTGCTGGAATGAAATTGTGACAGGGTAAAACCGGAGTACCCGGAGAAAAACCTGTCTGCCACCGCTTTGTCCAGCACAAATCTCACATGGAGTGACCGGGATTTGAACCACGGACCCAGCGGTGAGAGGCCGGCGTGCTGCCGCCTAAGCCACGGAGGCTCAACTATATAATAGATACAATGAAATTAAAAATATAAAAATTAAATAAATCACATCCAGTAAAATGAACAAACAACTCTTTGAAAAGGAAGGAAGCTTGTAGGGTAACGTGATCGTTAATCTCGCGATCGTGAGCCACTAGGCCGCTATTTTTACGTGGAATCAGAACCACGGGACGTGATATTTCACTTCGGAACTCACACATGCACTGATCGGGAAACTAAGAGGTAAGCAGCTTGATCACTGCACCATCACGCACCCAAAAATACAAATCTTTGCTTTGCAAGGACGTGCACGGGTAACACCGGCAGATTACAATTCCATGTCCTCACATATGGTAGGCGAGAGATGTGATTGTAATCCGTGAAAACTAGCAAGGGTAAATCAACCGTCTCGTGTTAGCGAAATAACCAAATTGGTAGACAAGTTTATTCACTTGTTAAAGTTCACAGTTCCGTCACAACATAACATACCTAAGAGGCTTGAGGTCACCTTCCTGTCAACAGCCCAATGAGCGCTGCCTTCTCCTTTTCTTTCTTCTTCACCGAGTCGATGCTGCGAGATTTCCACGAACTCTTCCGGAGTTTGATGGGCCGACTCCCGACATAGCGTCCTGAAACACAGCAACAACCAGCGGGAATTAGTGCACTAGTTCACTTCCTTACGGAGGAAAGGTCAACTTATTCTCAGGAGTAAAGGCCGGTTCACAACTGCTCGGGAAGGAAGTACAACTCCACGTTACCTTAAGGTCAGGTTGAAAATCACTTCCCGAGAACGAGAGGCCCGAGGTCACCCAGGAATGTAAATGGGAGAAATGGTTAGGTTTTGTGTTTCTGGTCAACTATTTCTCAGGAGTCAAGGTCGCTTCATAACTGCTCAGGAAAGAAGTAAAACTCTTCGTTACCTTAATAGTCCAAGAATTTTAGGATCTGAGGTGAGAATAATTAATGTAAAGCAAATTCTTTGCACAGTGGTCCTATTTGATGTAAAGGAAGGAAGGAAGATTGTAGTTTTACGTGACCGTGAATCTTGTGATTATGAGCCACGGGACCTCCTTTTTACGTGGAATCCGAACCACAGGACATGGCATTTCACATCGAAAATCTCACATGCATTGACCGGGAATCGAACCCGGACCGCCTTGGTGAGAGGCATACAGCTAGACCGCTGAGCCACCACGCCCCTCCTATTTGATGTGCTTAGCAACATATTAAAAGTCCCCAACTTTGCTATGCCGGCTTCCTTGAATTCCATTCCCTGAAACTCCTGGAGTCCTGGAAAAGTATTAATTCTCGCTGGAATTGTCATTTGATGCAAACGGTAGTACTAAAATCGACTGGAGATGTTTCAAATTAATGAAGAAGGATATGATGATGATGATAATTGTTGTTTTAAGGGGCCTAACATCTAGGTTATCGGCCCCTAATGATCTGGGTGATAGCGAAAATGAGAATGAAATGGAAACCAGAACGAAAATTATGTGAGACGGAAAATACGTACAAAGAGAAACTCAGATGGAAACAACTCACAATATGGTCTTACAAAAGGGAATTTAGAACGAAAAGATTCACAAAAAGACTAGATTGAAAAAGACCCACAAAACGTAGGCTAGATTCAAAATACGTACAAAATGCAATGTAGCGTCGAAATACTTACAAAATGCAACTGAAATTCAAAATACTTACAAAATGCAAATGAGATCGATAATACGTACAAAATGCAATTGAGGTTCAAAATACTTACAAAATGCAATTGAAATTGAAAATACACAATGCAATTCAGATTGAAATATCCCAGTTCCAATCCAAATTATTCACAAAGTGCAACTGAAATTCAAAATACTTACAAAATGCAATTGAAATTGAAAATGCTTACAAAATGTACGGCAGATTCAAACGACTCATGTGGATTGACAATACTTACAAAATGCAATTTAGATTGAAAATACTTGACAAAATGTAATTTAGATTCAAAATACCCACAAAATGCAATTGAGAATCAAAATAAGTGCAAAATGCCCACCAAACAAAATGCAATTTAGATTCAAAATTCATGCGAAATGCGGTTTTGGTTGAAAATACTTACAAAATGCAATTGAAATTCAAAATACTCACTAAAAGGCCCGGCCACCTGCATTGAAAGACTTACTAAAAAGCAATTTAGATTGTCAATCTTTACAAAATGCAATTGAGGTTGAAAACAATCGCGAGATGTAATTTAAATCGAAAAAACTTACAAAATGCAACGTAGATTAAAAATGCCTTAAAAATCGCTAAAAGGGAATTTAGATACACGGTGAACCAAGTAATAAAAACAGTGCGGGAATCTTAAAGAGAAAAGGAAATATAAGGAAAAGAGGAGAGGAGAGGGGAGAGAGGAGAGGGTCCGCCCCAAAGGTAAGGGACAAAAGGGGGAAAACGGACCCAGCTCAGGAATCCCTCGGGGTCACCAACTCCCGAACTCACCAGCCGTGAGCCCCTGAGGGTGTAGCATTATCTAGAGAGCACCAGAAGTGGTGGGGCTACATATACCCTGCCTCCCTAAGGGCCTTGAGCACAAGGCAGGAGGTAAAAGGAAAAGAAAAAGAAGTCTGACCCCTCACAGAAGGAGGGTATCAGGAAAGATGAGATAAGGGCCAATTAAGGCGGGAAAGTGAAAGACTCCCTAGGCCTCGGATAACCTAATACCGTCGGGGTCGGAAGAGAACAAGAGTTGACCAAGGGAGGTCGACAGGAAAGAACATGTATAAGAATATGTTTTGATGTATAAGGATTACAACGCGACTAAGAACTACATATTCCAACCACCCCAAGCCGAGAAAACGTTACCTTACACAAATGATAGCAACTATGTTTCTTGGACATGCAAAATTTTGAAATTAATAAACGACTTATACAACATTCCAATATATATTGTGTTAAAATTTGGATTCGATCTGATGACGGGTTTGTCAGATAATAATTCATAAATGTGACGCATGGTTGAAACACGCTTAAAAACGGGCACTTTTTGTGTTCCAACTGCGATAAAAAATATTAAAATATGTACTAAAAATTCCAAACCAACATGAACTCACGTAAAATAGAACGAAGAAAATGATGATGTTATTGGATTTTATGTATGTCTATTGGTTAAGTCACAAATAACCTTCAAACTCGAGTACACATAATACTTTGGTCGACAGTAGGTTCAAAATACGTACAAAATGCAATGTAGAGTCGAAATACTTACAAAATGCAATTGAAATTCAAAATACTTACAAAATGCAATTGAGGTTCAAAATACGTACAAAATGTAATTGAAATTGAAAATACAAAATGCATTTCAGAATGAAAGCTCTCATTTCCAATCCAAAATATTCACAACGTGCAATTGAAATTCAAAATATTTACAAAATGAAATTGAAAATGCTTACAAAATGTACGGTAGATTCAAACTACCCATTTGGATTGACAAAATGCAATTTAGATTGAAAATACTTGACAAAATGTAATTTAGATTCAAAATACCCACAAAATGCAATTGAGAATCAAAATATTTGCAAAATGCCCACCACACAAACTGCAATTTAGATTTACAATTCTTGCGAAATGCGGTTTTGGTTGAAAATACTTACAAAATGCAATTTAAATTCAAAATACTCACTAAAATGCCCGGCTCCTACATTGAAAGACTTACTAAAAAGCAATTTAGATTGCCAATATTTACAAAATGCAATTGAGGTTGAAAACAATCGCGAAATGCAATTTAGATCGAAAAAACTTACAAAATGCAACGTAGATTAAAAATACCCACAAAATGTAGTGTAGATGAAAAAAATAAATAAAAAAAAAATCGCTAAAGGGAATTTAGCCAAGTAACAAAAATAGTGCGGGAATCTTAAAGAGAAAAGTACATATAATGAAAAGAAAACAAGAGATCTGACCCCTCGAAGAAGGAGGGATCAGGAAAACTGAGACTAGGGCCAATTAAGGCGGGAAAGTGAAAGACGCCCTAGGCCTCGGATACCCTAATACCGCCGGGGTCGGAAAAGAACAAGAGTTGACCAAGGGAGGTCGACAGGAAAGAAGATGGAGAGGAGCCCGGCGCAAGTAAGTGGAAGCAATGCCGGACTCAGCTGGGGTCCCGTGGTCGCCAACCCACGTTCCACAAGATGTGAGCCCCTGGGGGACCAAGAAGAAGATGACTTGAGGGAGAAACATCTAAGGGAACAGGGCGTATGGGACCGATGGAAATGGAGAAGACTTGCCAGGTACGTCGACCCCACTTGAGTGGGAAAGGACGAAGGAAAAGAAGAAGAAGATACATATGTACCAAAGTCAGAAATGTGGAAAAATATTCAATTTTTTTAAAGTTTGAATAGATGACAACATAATCGACGGAGATAAGTTAAAAATATGTATATTTGGGTAATAAAGAAATATGTAAACACATGTAAATCCTATAGCACTGATGATAACACACGTTTGAACAGATACAGAACAAGGAAATAACCACCGCCATAAATCATACGAGCATCCGCGTAATATGCGAATGAAGGCGGTGCAAAAGCACGCAATTCAGTCACACCAGGACCTCCAGACACGTAGGTAACTCAAGATGAAGTTAAGATAAGATAGACACAAACATTTCCGTAACTCACCTGAAGTGATGTGGTACAAGTGTCTATAAACTTTTGGTAGGAACTGTATAACGCCGCCCAACGTCCCACAAACTGTCTGGCTGTCGAGTATCGTGACAACAGGAAGTACAGGCTGAATCACGGTAGACGCAAAAGATTCCAAAAACAGAACTCCAGGTACAAATTTCACCCTCCGCTGCACACACTGACAGCGTGCGTATACCGCACCCCCCCCCATTCCTCCCTAAACAGGCTCGCCATTGCGTCACCAAGATCCCGCAGCGATAATCCTCCCCCACAAGCGCGCTCTTCTAGGTGTCGCGAAAAAAGCGACCAGCGAACTAAGCGACCATCACGAAATTTTACCTGCGCCTCGAAGGTCAACACTTCTGTGAATTTAGCGACCAGCGAACTAAGCGACCACCACGGAATTTTAGTAGTTAGTGGGACGTAAAGCCAAAAACATTATTATTATTATTCTATTATTTAGGCGTGTTTAAAATCAGCTTTAAAATAGCGTCATCAGTACATTTTTAGCCTATTTTAATTTTGAAAAAATAGGCTTATGAGATCACCTTTTGTCCGTGTGTGTGTGCGTGTGTGATTCGTGTGTGTGTCCCCCCCCCCTAATAAAATCTAAACGGCTGGAGCGATTTCAATGAAACTCGGAAAGTTCATAGCACTATTCCCGGCGACCTCGACCGTGCCCTTCAAATTTTGTTACGACTCACCAATCCAACATGGCGGCTGTGCGAAATACTTCACCAGCATTCATTATCTCCGAAACTATTACCGATATTACCCTGACATTTTCTATGGTGATAGAGGGAACTACTATAAGTTCACTTATGTGACTTTTGAAAACCTGGTAACAACAAAACCAACATGGCGGCCAAGCGAATTTGCGACTTTTAAATAGACGTTTCTCGCGATTTGACCAACCAAACGCAATGAAACTTGGTACAGTATATGTTTATATACATTGTAATGCACCGACATCTAACTTCGTTCAATTGTTTACATAATCACAAGATGGCGGATGTGCGAAATATTTCACCGTCATTCTATATCTCTGAAACTATTAGCGGTAAACCCCTGAAATTTTGTACGGAGGCAAAGGGCACTACTGGAAGTCCTTCTATAAGACTTTCAAAAACCGGTTAACTACAAAACGAACATGGCGGCCAAGCGAATTTGAAAATTTTAAATAGACCTTTCTCGCGATTTAATGTTCCAAGCGCACTGAAACCTGGCACAGGAAATATTTATACACATTGTAATCCACTGGTATCTAATTTAGTTCAATTGTTTACATAACCTCAAGATGGCGGCAGTGCGAATTTTAAAATTAAGATTTTATTTATTGTGATGTAGTCATGCGATCGAAGTGAAAGTTTGAATAATGAACCTACGCAATAATTTTCCTTTAATGGTACATGACTCTATGGCCTATACATTTAACAATCCAACATGGCGACCATCCGAAATATTTAGACGGTACTGAATATCTACGAATCTATTTTAGCAATCAAACTGCATTTTTTAATGTTCATAGGGGCTATGAACTTAAGTTCACCTATAGGACTGTAAATAACCTGGTGATCACAAATCCAACATGGCGGTGACGCGAATTATAAATATTCACATGGACGTTTCTCGCAATTTAACCATCCGCGTGCAGTGAAACTTGGTACAGTAAATCCTTATACGAATGTTAATCCACTGGCATCTAATTTATTTCAATTGTTTCCATAACCTCAAGATGGCAGCTGTGAAAAATTTTAAACTCTCCTTGTTTTTTCTTGTGTCCTAACTATGCGATTGAAGTTTGAATACTACACGTTCACAATAATCTGCATGTAACAGTACATAACTCTAGGACCTACATATATAAAATCCAACATGGCGACCATCCGAAATATTTAGTCGGTTCTCAATATCTACGAATCTATTACAGCAATCAAACTGAAATTGTGTATGTTGATAGTGGCAATTAACATAAGTAGGATATATGAAAATAGGCTGTATAGTTCTTCACGGAACTACTTGTTTAAACACTGATTTCCATCACACTTTATCCACGCTTTGGACTGGCTAAATGATAGAAAGACATTTATTATTATTTAGGCGTGTTTAAAATCAGCTTTAAAGCAGCGTCGTCTGTACATTTTTTTAAAAATCTTTACCTGAGAGGACAATGAATTCTTCCTTCAACACTGATTTCTATTATTTAGCCGTGTTTAAAATCAGCTTTAAAATAGCGTCGTCAGTACATTTTTGTAATGTTTTAAAAAGCAATATTTACAGATATATAAACATACATTTACAGAGTGTTTTCATGATCGCGAACTTAATCCAACTTTTGAAGGTAGTAGAGGGTTTGGAGACATGCCATTACGTCACACGTTTCTTCATACTTCTTCATTGTTTTTTCAATACCCGCGTCCATTTTTCTGTATTTGAGTTTTCTTCGCTTTCCTTCCAGATGCAGTTGTAATTTCATATACATGCATGCTGAGTCTAGCTATAAACCGGTTGGGAATAACCCGGTTGAATTACTTCGGGCAATGTGATGGGCATGAGTCAGGGTAGCTTGGCCACTTAGTTCGCACATTCCGTGCTGGTCGTTTAATTCGATGGTCGTTTTGTTCAGATATTGCAAGGGTCAGGGTAGCTTGGCCGCTTAGTTCACATATTTCGTGATGGTCGCTTAATTCGCTGGTCGCTTTGTTCATGTATTCGCTCTTCTATGTGGACACAAATGGAGTTTCGACAAGTAGGCTAATCCCGATATTGGTAGCTTTAGCTTTACACAAGTGAAGTCAACGCTCGAAGGAGGGTGCTACTTTATCGAGTCCTGGTCACCCACGAAGTGAGCAGTTACAACTCGAGCATGCTAACTGGCCATCTTGCCAGTCTTACCGTAGACAATGCTACGAGGCGCATCCAGAAAGTAAGTTTCCCTATTTCTTTTGATGATGATAATTGTTGTTTTAAGGGGCCTAACATCTCAGCTTCTATGCCCAAGATAGCGGGTTCAAACCCGGCCGAAGCCGTCGGATTTCTTAAGAGCGTTAAAAATCCCACAGTATGCCTTACTTCGGAGGGGAAGTAAAGCCGACGGTCCCATGTCATAGATTTATGGCATGTTAAAGAACCTTCCACTAATTGCACCTGTGTGAAGCTAAATTGGATAGGTTAAGAATGTAAACAACGCTCTTAGGTTTCTACGTTCGTTGCCAAGAGCCGACTGCGAGGCGTCTAGTAGCTAAGTTCTGAACTTGGCCTAGTAGTCGTTGACGGTGGCGCTTGGCGGCAAAAGTAGAAACTATTTGAAAAATTCTAAGTTGCAGTACTTAAATTAAAAAACAGATACCACACACTAATACTGTAATCACAATTAACACCGGTTATCAGACAGAGTCTACCCACACCCAAAGTACACGGGGCTACATGACCGCGTTGTCGCAGCCCCTAAACTTAAGAACCATCTAATGGTTTGGGTGATAGTGAAAAATGAGATGAGAATGAAAACTATAACTAATACTAACTACAGACTTACAGACTAGAAGAAGAAATGGTAAACAAATAAAGGATAAGGCAAATGAGAGGCAGAAAAGAAATGCCCTCAACCCTCGAAGAATGACGATTGAGGGACTTGGAAGGAAGGAGGGCCATGAAAGGCAGATAAGAAAGAGGAGAGGGCCCGCCCCAAGGTCAGAGAAAAAAGGGACAAAACGGACCCAGCTCAGGAATCCCTCGGGGTCGCCAACTCCCAAACTCACCAGCCGTGAATCCTTGAGGGTGTAGCACTATCCAGGGTGCACATGAAGCGGTGGGGCTACATACACCCTGCCTCCTTGAAGGCCTTGAGCAGAAGGCAGGAGATAACATGAAAAGAAAAAGAAGGCTGACCCCTCGAAGAATGAGGGTAACAGAAAATATGAGACAAGGGCCAATTAAGGCGGGAAAGGAAGAGACTCCCTAGGCCTCGGATACCCTAATACCGTCGGGGGTCGGAAAATAACAAGAGTTGACCGGCACAAATAAGTGGAAGTGATGCCGAACTGAGCTGGGACCCCGTGGTCGCCAACCCACGTGCCACTAGTCGTGAGTCCCTGGGGGTAGCTGTAAGTGGATGAGCATTGTCATGGAGCAGCACAACACCGGCAGTAAGCATTCCACGCATCTTGCTTTGAATGGCACGTCGCAATTTTAACAGTGTTTCGCAAGCGGCAGAAGAAGGATTAAGAGGCCCCATTTCGGGCCACTGCTGCCGCGCTACTCAGAGTTGCACTAGCAAAGCAGCCCGAAAATGGCCGACCCTCAGGTGGAATCACCTGCTTCCACAAAGCGTCACTAGGACAGGCCAAACAAACCCATGTTACCGAAGACTCAGTCACGGTTCACCTCAAGGACATCACAATAATAGGTGTATATTTCCGCCCTCAGACATCAGCCGAGGAAACGATTGAATGTATAGCCAGAATACTAGAAGAAACAGACTCGGAAAAATCAACTATAATGACAGGCGACTTCAACTGTCGTCTGGACATCCCGAATAGAAAAGGAAGAGCCCGAATATACATGATGGAAGAAGAGGGTTTCCAACTTGTCAATAACAAAGAGAGCCCCACGTACATTGCACACAACGGAACCAGCACCATTGACCTAATTTTCCATCGAGGAGAGAAGATAGAGCTAAGGGGACACGCGGTACTAGGAAAGGACTCCTGGGACACTACCCGGAAACACCTACCAGTAATGGCAACTTTCCAGCTGCAAAAGAACCCAGGACCAGAACCGAAGGAGACGAGAAGATGGACACCGAGGCTATTAGACATAGAGCACCTCAACCTGACCCTTAACCACGATCAGGTGACGAAATGCATAGAAGAAGAAAAACTAGACACCGCCGTAAGAATACTTCAAGACTGTTTATTGGAATCGACCCCAGACCCACCTCGCACGGGAAAGAGCAAGCCATGGTCCGACAAAGAATGCTATAAAATGTGAAACAACGTCCTAGGAAGACTACATGACCTAAAGAGTCAACCTGACCAAGAGAAACGCGAAATGTATAACCAGGAAAGAAGAACATATGTCACTCTACTCCACGCAAAGAAGGACTACGCTCATAAAAAGGAACAGCAATTACTGAGAGAAGCGGAAAACAAACCATACAAAGCCTTAGATGCAAGAAGGAGCATGGTGATACCAAACGTTCCACTGGAAACCTGGGAAGCCCACTTCACTGAACTACTGCAACCGACGACGCTCAAACAACAAGGCGAACCAGGAGAGCACTTTGAAAGGGAAATGCCACCAACAATAACAGACGCAGAAGTCTGGTCGGTGATACAGAGAAGAGAGTCTGGAAAAGCAGCAGGCCCGGACAACATTTCAAACGAAGTCATCAAGGTATCACTCCCGAACACAATAAGCCTATGGACAGCCCTATACAATAAATGCATAGAACTCCAAAATATACCGAACACCTGGAGAAAATCAATAATAAAGATGATCTTCAAAGGCAGCGGACCACAGGATGCACCCGACTCGTATAGGGGAATCGCGCTAGAATGCGCAGCCTTCAAGATACTGTCCAACATAATACGGGAAAGAATCTTCGAACAAATAATGGAAGTCACGCCAGAAGAACAACACGGATTCATTCCAGGACGATCGACGAGCCATGCAATACAGAATGTACTAGAACACATAGGAGAAGCACTACAAAACCCCAGAGGCAGCGCATACGCGACATTCGTCGACTACCAAAAAGCTTTCGATGGAGTGAATAGAAATATTCTTATCCGAAAACTCAGGACAGTGCTAGGCCCAGAAGACCACTTCCTTAAACTCATTACAAGCATCTTGGAAAGCAACGTAATTAGCATAAGCGACGGCAACCTGGAATCAACGGACATAATACAAACAAATGGAGTCCTACAAGGTGACCCCGTAAGTCCGATATTGTTTAACATTATCACAAATGACATTGTGCAAAATATCACGACGGAAGAAGTCAAAATTCTAATGTACGCAGATGATATGGTGATCCTAAGCAAAAACAGGGCAATGATGCAAGAAGCGATCAACAAGTTAGCGGAATGGTCAAGAGAAAACGAACTTAACATAAATTTAAAGAAGACAAAGGTAATGAAGTTCCGCAAAGGAGGACGAATCTCATCGAAGGACGTTTTCAGATGTGGAAATCACACACTGGATATAGCAAAGTCTTACAAATACCTAGGGGTAACTCTACAGGTCACAGGATTTACCATTACAAGGCACGTCGAGGATAGAACAATCACCGCAATTAAGACCACAATGCAAATAAAAAGACTCAGAAGCTTATCACTGGCGACAGCAATTTCACTGTTCAAACTGAAAATTGCCCCAGTAGCATCATACGCCATCGAAGTAATATGGCCACACCTGAACTACAAGAATGTCAAAGCCCTGGATAGAGTCAAAGCCAGATACTTAAAGAAGACGCTTGGTGAATCGAAGTACGCTCCAACCCGACTAGTATATCAACTGGCGGGAACAACGACATTTATAGAGGACATGATGTTAACATACAGCTTGACCTCAACCGAGGCATGCGACAAGTTCTTGGAAGAACGAGTACAGAAAGCAGCAGAAATCGACCCGGCATTCTACCGAACCCCAGCCATGAAAGAGGAAGAATGGAAAACAGCCGGTTACGAACTCCGCCACCTTTACACAAGAGGGGCAATACATGGATTTCACCATCGAATCTGCAGCAGGAAAGGTTTCCACAACGCCGACAATGAATGTGTCTGCGAACTCTGCCACCAAGCCTGCCCACAGTATCATCTGTTCGAATGTCCCCAAAGAACTCTGCCAATCCCACATTATGGAAAGGACTCATGTAAATGACGTTTTCTATAGAATAACTATGTACACATTGTGTTTAGTTCAATAAATATATATAAGATTTCCTGAATTATTGAAAAACAAAATTATTAAGTCCTCTAGTCCTACATATACAAGGAAACGTACAGCTTTTATTACTAAAAATATTATTACGGTTTTTCTTGAATTAATCTGGTCATTGTGCAACATTGCAACCTTATTACCGGCCGCCATTGGTGCCAGCCGTCAACGCTCTGTCCTTGGTTGGTTCCTTAGTTTAGGGGCTGCGACAACGCGGTCATGTAGCCCCGTGTACTTTGGGTGTGTGTAGAATCTGTCTGATAACCGGTGTTAGTTGTGACGTCTGTATAAGTGTGTGTTATCTGTTTTTAATTCAGGTAAGGACTGCAGACATTGCATTTCAAGTAGTTCCTACTTTTGCCGCCAAACGCCACCGTCAACAACTACTAGTTCGGAACTTGGCTACTAGACGCCATCGCAGTCAGCTCCTGGCGACGAACGTAGGAACCCTAAGAGCGTTGTTTAACTATAATTAATTTAGCTTCCCACAGGTGTAATTAATGGAAGGTTCTTTAACATGCCATAAATCTATGACATGGGACCGCCGGCTTTACTTCCCCTCCGAAGGAAGGCATACTGAGGGATTTTTAACGCTCTTAAAAATCCGACGACTTAGGCCAGGTTTGAACCCGCGATCTTGGTCATAGAAGCTCAGCATGCTACCAACTACGCCACCGAAGCCGCTTCCTTCCAATCGTTTCCTAGACCAGACAGGAATATAACCTTCACCCATATTCATGTTAAATTTCAGAGATGGAAGGTTAGGGATAAGTTGGGCCCATTCCACGAAGGAACTTTGCAACTTTTCACCTTGCACTTTGCACTTTGCAGTTCAGATTTTGTTCCACCATCACTTTCAGATTTCTATTGCAAAGTGAAAAGTGAAAAGTTAAGAATCTTTTCACTTTTGAAGCCTGTTATGTTCCTCCATTGGTGCAGAAGTGCAAAGTAATGAAGTGAAAAGTTTTCCGAAATCTTAGCAAAGAGACGATTCCCTTTTCAGCTGTCAATGAACAAGTCTCTACACTAGTTTCTGGGCGCAGAATTTGGTTTAGTGTTATAAATATGTTACGACGAGAGCTTTTGTTATCAAGTGAGAATAGTGATGATGAATCCAACAAGAGGATGTACAAAGACAGGATGAGTTTTCATAACCTCACTTCGACGGAATTTCGTGAGTGTTTTCGCATTACCACAATACAAGCTGATTATATTCTTGAAATCATTGGCCATTTATTGAAACCTGCAACAAAAAGAAGTCGATCTCTTTCCGAAAAAGAACAAATTCTAATATGCTCATTGGTTAGGAAATGGTTCCCAGCACGGTATAGTAGCAATGCATGGGGCATCAGTTAGTCATAGTTAGTTAGTTTATTGTTGTTTGAAGGGGCGGAATTACGAGGCCATCTGCCCCCATGGGACATCAAAATCAACTATTTGCAGAACTGTTACTAAAGTCCTTAAGTTCACCACGAAAAATAAAGCATTAAATCATGGAGTATTATACAGTTTGTTCATGGAATAAACATGATCGGATCATTCCTACGCAAAGACTTTTCACTTTGCAAAGTAATTGAAAAGTAATACATAGATCATGGTGGAACAGAAAGACTTTGCACTTAGCATGAATTGAAAAGTGCAAAGTGAAAATTTGCAAAGTTCATTTGTGGAACAGGCCCAAGGTGGTAAAACTGGGTGAACACATTTGAATCTGTGTTTCAAACACAACGCGTGGGCGGCAGCTCACACGCTCCACTGCGAGACGCAAGAAGTGGAGACATGTGTTGGCGAAGCGGCTAATTGATGAGGACCAAAAACATATTCCCTGGATTTACAGCCTTCACTAGAATATTCAATGATACTGTCTCTTTCAGCTAATGTGGCTTTAGGATTGACAAGATGCCACAGTTTTGCCCTACAAGTCAAGAAAGAATGTACCCGGTCTCGGATTTTTTAACACCCTAAACAGACCATAAGTAAGACGTCCCTCTTCGACCAATTGTTAGCACAACAGGTTCTCCAACTTACGCTCTTGCGCAAAATCTCAGCAAGTTGCTTCAGCCGCACTTGGGGCGCACACAGTCTTACATTAGGGATTCAACCCATTTCGTCGAAAAATTGTCAACCATCGCCGTTCAACCAAATGCTATTTTGGTGAGTTTTGATGTAGAGTCCTTGTTCACCAGAGTGCCGGTGGATTCGGTCATGTCCCTCATCAAGGATTTGTTTCCTGAGGACATTGCCCAATTATTCCACCACTGCTTGTGTTCCAGTTATTTCTTGTGGGATGGTAAATTTGACGAGCAGACGGATGGTGTGGCCATGGGAAGTCCACTCTCGCCGGTCGTGGCAAATTTTTTCATGGAACATTTTGAAGGGGAGGCTATATCTTCGGCGTCTTTCAAACCTGTGATTTGGTGGAGGTATGTGGATGATACGTTCGTGGTGTGGGAGGAGGGTTCTGAGAAACTGAACCACTTTCTGAACCACCTAAATCAGCTGCATCCTTCAATCCACTTCACAATGGAGCTAGAGTCGGGTGGATGCTTACCCTTTTTGGATGTTCTTGTGAGGAGGAAGGCGGATGGCTCCATGGGGCACAGCGTCTACCGTAAGCCAACTCACACTAACCGTTATTTACATGCAGACTCCACCACCACCCAGCACAAAAACAAGGAATTATAACAACTCTAGCCAAAAGAGCGGAACGTATTTGTGAGGCATCAACTCTTCAGGAAGAGTTACATGCCTTACAAACCATGTTTAAGGGTAATGGCTATAATGCATCCACTATAATATCCACTATCCTATAATATTATATAGGTCCCTACATCCCAGAAGGAGGGATAGACAACCTTCTCAGAGCTCCGACGTGAGTGGAACTGCTTACCTCCCTTATATTCACAACACTACTGACCGCGTTGCTAAGATTCTCCGCAAGCACAAGATAAAAACAGTTTTCGGCACTATGACGAATATTGGTCAACGTTTAGCATTAAACAAAAATAAATTGTCCCCAATACTACACCCTGGGGTGTATGAAGTCCCTTGTACTTGCGGAAAAGTCTACATAGGACAAACAAAACGGTCCATTGAAACTCGCATCAAAGAGCATCAAAGGAACATCCGTCTAAACCAACCTGACAAATCAGCTATAGCTGAACATGCCCTGTCTTCAGGGCACGATGTATGTTTCAAGGATGCTCATGCGCTTGCCCTTGTTAAGCACAACTGGTCTAGAATTATAAGGGAAGCAGTTGAAATTCGTAAAAATCCCAATAATTTTAACAGAGACACTGGATATCAGCTAAGTGACACTTGGCTACCAGTAATTAAGGATCTAGGAAGATAGTTCCTCTCAGTCTCTCTGTTTTTCACCTATTTCAAATTGTACTTTTTTCCTGTATGGCTACAGAGCCAGGATTTGATCTCCTTTGTTCGTCACTGGAGGAGTTTCCATCTGTTTTCTCGCCGTTGCCTGTATGACGTTGGGTATCGTTCAGATACACTTCCCTTTTGTTTATGTTTCCTTATATCCATCTAACCCTCCAACCTCCCCCCCCCCCCCTCCCCCCTCTTCTTTTCGACATCCTCATCCTTCGAGGAGTCTCTATATTTTCACCCCGCCCCCTTTACCTTCTCCTTACTCACTTCTCTGTCCGCCGTTCTACCATGGTCCATACAGTAATTTCTGGCAGCTGTTCTCTGGTGACGAACAGAGGAATTTATCAATATTTTTTTATAAGTCTTTGTAATCTCATTGATATACTTTCTTTGGCCACATTGCTTGATACCATTGAAAAAGGAGGCAAGGTTTCTCAGAAACGTATGGTTCTAATTTAAATACACACGGCATTAGCCCAAAAAACATGAATTATTTATACAGACCAGTTATGTTTAGTGTTTTTTCATTCACAAACTTGTGCATGATAATTGAACTTTACAGTCGGTCAACACAATATATTGTGTATATCATACTGGCTGCTTCCCACGGTGGGTGAGTGGTTATAGTATTAGACTACCAACCCCAAGCTTGCAGGTTCGCCCCTGGCCGTGGTAAGTGATTTTTTGAAAGGCGGAAAGAATCTTGACACCCATGTCATACGTTGTTGGCATGTTAAAGAACCCATTTGAATTCAGTAGGCCGTGTTCATAATGGCAAAATTAATCTCGGTATTATCCGCCAACACGAAGTTCCTCCACTCTCTACTAGAAAGTGCTACAGTGTCAAGGAGCTTGGATATCTAACCTTCTTGACTTTCATAGCGCTCCAAGGAACGAAAAAATTCGACATGCACGCTGCCCTCTGGGCTTCAAATAACAAAGCTTGCACCCGGCACCCGAGGTCATACGATATTATTATTATTCTATTGGGTGCAGCACCTAGCGGCATCGGTGACGTAGACGGTAGCATGCTACACTGCTGTGCCCAAGGTCGCGGGCTCAAACCCGGCCGAAGTCGTCGGATTTTTAAGAGCGTTGAAATCCTTCAGTATGCCTTCCTTCGCAGGGGAAGTAAAGCCGGCGGGTCCATGTCATAGATTTATGGCAGGTAAAAGAACCTACGACTACAATTGGTGGCGTGTAGCAAAATCTGTAGGTTATATTTGGCTGGTTAGGAATGCTCTATTCAAGTTCCATCGTTCGTCACTAGGTGTTAGTAACAGTGGCGTCTTGTAGCCAAAATTGGAACTACTTGAAATTGAACTGTCATTCTTCTTCATTCATGTCATCTCTCATTAACTCCTCTCGTGAGGTTGGCGTCAGGAAGGGCATCCGGCCGTAGAAACTACCAGCCACGTGGCTCATCTCATCCCCGACCCCGTAGGAAAACGGGACTAATAAGGGGTACACATAGAACTAGGTGCAGCACCGTCAGCAGTAGCTAGGCTCGCTAACGCGCAGCGCTAGGTTAAGGGGCAAAACTATCAGCGGAGTCAGTAGACGTGGGTTTGAGCCCCACCGTCGGCCGTCCTTGTAAGGGTTTTCCGTGTTTTCCCCCATTTTCAACTCCAGGCAAATGCTGAGACGGTACCTTCTGACAGGCCAAGGCCACTTCTTTCCGCATCCTTGCTCAGTTTCATTCACCTTCATTCATTTCATATCTCATTAACTCCTCTCACGAGAGTGGCGTCAGGAACGGCATCCGGCCGTAAAAACACCCGCCGCATAGACTTTCATCGCATCGCATCTCACCCCCGACTCCGTTGAGAACGGGAATACACATTACACCAAAATAATAAGAGCGAAGTATCTAGATAAGGTTGCTGCTGTTGATTGATTTAAGGGCTTTGCGACATCGTGGTCATATAGCCCCGTGTACTTGGGTGTGTGTAATTTGTTTGATAACCTGCGTCACAATGATGTCTGTAAAATTGAGGTAAGATATGGTTAGGAAGCGGCCGTGGCCTTACGTTAGGTACCATCCCAGGGGCAGATGACCTCGTTGTTCCGCTCCTTAAAACAACAATAACTAACAAGGTACCATCCCGGCATTTGCCTCGAGTAGAAGTGGAAGGAAGGAAGCTTGTAGTTTAACGTGACCGTAAATCTCTAAATCATGAGCCACGGGACCTCCTTTTTTCGTGGAATCCGAACCACAGGACATGGCATTTCACTTCGAAAATCTCACATGCATTGACCGGGAATCGGAGTAGAAGTGGGGAAACCACGTAAAAATCCTTACAGGATGGCCGAAGTGGGAATAGAACCTTCCTATTCTCAGTTTTGCCTCACGAGGTTGAATTAAAATTTCTCGGCAGAGCTGGGAATCGAATCCGAACCTCCGAGGCGACAGCCAAGAACGCTAGGCGCTACACTAGGAGTTGGTGAATCATCTGTAACGCAGCTTATTGATCAACTTCGAATATTATTCTTTCTTTGGCTTATCCCAATTAATTGGGGGTCTCCGGAGGCAACCTGACCCATTTTGATTATGGCCGGGGATTTTATACCATGATTTCCCAAATCAAATTTCGCCCAGCTGTCACCGGGATTCGATCCCCGGCCGTCCGGGTGAAAGACGAGCAGCAAAGCCACTGCTCCCCTCAATATTATACTTTCACTGGAGGACAAACAAGTGGGGCACAACAAAGGCAAGGCGTGACGTACATACAATGCTCTCTCCTTTTCTCAACATCTCCAAATATGCGTAGGTCACATCTTACGTCTTAATATAAATAACTGCTTGTCAAACTCTGGACCAGATTATATCCACCCACTGTGTCTAGACAGTAACTCTAGAGACGCCGACTGGCTGCGTAACACAACGGTAACGTCCTCGCCTGTTGTTCCCAACGTTTCAGGATCGAATCATGGCGCAGTCACTTTGCATTTGGAGGTGCGCAAATGTGGGGGAGTCGTGTCAGTAGATTTAATGGCACTGTGAGGTTTGAAGCCAATTTTTCAGTGTTGCCTAAGTAAACAAAAGCACCAAACTTTTGTTTAATGGCACGTTAAAGATCCCCTTCGGGAGCAAAATTCCGGTACCCCGGCGTTTCTAAAAACGGCAGAAGTTTAAAGGGACGTAAAGCCACTAAACTTTGGACATTAGTGAATGTCATACGACCACATTTAGTCCCTTTTTTTCATGGTTAATTTTTGGGCATATATTTTCAAAATATCCTGTATAATTCGCACATTACTATCACTATCATCACCTCATCATCGTCATGTCTACTAGTGGTGTCTTTCATGCAAAAATTCTCAACCGTTTTAGCAGAAATTTTGCATGAACATTGTTTTTATACCAGGAAAAAAAACAAGATGTTCAGTAAAGAACATATAGCCTACTTTCTCCTAAATGTATGAGTATAGTTATAACTCTCTGTCTTTATCAAAGAGTATAACAGAATCATTTCTTAGTTGAAGACCTTAGAAACTATTTACCCCTACCAAACATCACAACCTCGAAAAAAAACTACTACCATTATTGAAGAAAGAAAGAAAGAAAGAAAGAGAGAGAAGAAATCTATCAAGAATTTTATGGATCTGGAGACATTATCGACCGAACTGGCTGCGTGGCTCAGCGGTAACGTTGTCGCTTGCTGGGCCCTAGGTTGCAGGTTCGTATCCTGGCGCAGTCAGCTGGCATTTGAGGGTCAGTAGATTTACTGACACGTTATAGATCCCCTTCCGGGCAAAATGCCGGCACCCCGGCGTCTCTAAAAGCCACAGTAGTTAAAAGAGACGTAAAACCAATAACATGATTATTATTATTATTATTATTACATAATCGACCGGACGTGGGCAACATCCAACTTTAAGTTGAGGCATGAGTTTACACGTCTGGCTGTGGATGGCTTTCACCACCTTAATTGTATTAACAAATCCTTCCATGACCCTACAGTGACGTGTGTTTACCAACTATGTGGACTAGCACGTGAACGCTACCACTTACGAGTTCTGTAGTAAAATAAAACAATCAATCAAAGACTATGCAATTCAAATCCCCAGAGTGCAATTTTAGTGAACATGTTCATTCTTTATTTTCGATTGCTATTTGGCTGCAATAAAAGTATTAATTAATATCCTGAACTAGCACCAACGGCAAATAACATTATCAAATAACACACAATAGGCTGTTACAAACCCTAAAAAAAGTATATTATCAACTTGTCATTCTTCAAATTCGATGCGAATAGAATGCCAAAGGAATGCTAACAAACGGAGTCCCACGTAGACCAGGTGCGACATCTGGTGGAGAAGTATCGAACAAGATAATCCTAATAGGGCGAGTGCATTCTAGCGGCCATAAAAAGAAACTTTTCAATTAAAGCTGTGAGTTAATCTGCGGGCCGGAGCGCAACTAATTGGCCATGACAATTCACCGGGTTGCTGTTAGATGTCTCGTGCAGATCAGCTGGCGAATTTTGTTTAAATTAAATATATACTTTCCATTGTAATATGCACAATATAACGCTTAATTTTAAAACGTCTGAGTAATTACAAAACAATAAATGTTTAAAAAATCAAGCAAAAAAACAACAAACAATTCTGATAGGATTTGAACCCTAGCCATACGGATGAAAGGCTAACGCGTTACCACGCAGCCAAACGTGTCAACGAAAATTGGCCGATATTAATTGACTTACATACAACGTGTTAGCAAATAATGATTTGGACAACACGATTTCTTCAGTGGAGTATATTTTTATATGGAAAGCATTTCATACAAAGTTTATAATATTTCTATCATTAGGCTAGGTTGCATGCAATATTCTAACTAGTGAAATATAGGTCAGGCACAAGATATCAGCTGCCATCTTGTCTTGGTAACTGAGACGGCTCAGCTTTTTAAAATCACTTCTGCACTATAGTATTGCAATATAAACTTTTAATTTCGAACGTGCCACGTCCTTGAGAACTTAAAACGATTCTCGGGGTTCGATAATGGGAAATGGTGGGTCCCATGTTATGGATTATAAAGTTTGCATAATTCACACGGCCGCCATCCGGAAATTGTATGACTGATGACCTTGTAGCTTGGGCACAAGACGCGTCCCATACGAAGGTATGCTGTTACCAAATTTGGTAGAGATCGGATGATTAGTTTAGTCGTTATTTGATTTTACGTTTTCAAAGTTTGAGAGGCCGCCAGTCAGTTTCGGTGAAGATAGCGGCGATGTAAAACGTGACACTGAGGTGCCCTTAGATAGTGCTACCTCTGTACTAAATTTCGTTCAATTCGGTTTCACCGTGTTTGAATTGATAGGGAGGACAGACATTCAGAGTACACACACACACAATTTTGGCCCTGTGTAGATCTCATAAGTCTACTTTCATTTTTTTTGCAAAAGTCGAAAGGAGGCTAAAAATATATGATTATTGCCGTTTCAAAATATAGCATATCCTGCAGACGTAGGCATAGGCTACTAAAGGCAAACTATCGAAGATGTCGTGCGTCACATTTAAGATGTATTATCTCAAAAACATGTCATCAGATCGAATCCAAATTTTAACTCAATATACATTAGAATGTTATATAACTGGTTTATTAATTTCACAATTTTGTGTGTCCAAGAAACAAAGTTGTTATCATTATTGTAAGGTAACTTTTTCTCGGCTCGGGGTGGTTGGAAAATATAGTTCTTGGTTGCATTGTAATCCTTATACATCAAAAAGTTATGCTGTATGACTGTGAAATACATAAATTAATTAACTTATTTTATATCGGTTTGTATTTGTACGGGGAAATAATACATGGTTGACCAGCTAGCCGCTCCGGGAAAAGCTGTACAGCGTTGCTGAGATGGAGCCCATCACTTCCGAGGGAGGCACTCCATGATGCGTGTGGGCTCCATTTCGGCAACGCTGTACAGCTTTCCCCGGAGCGGCAAGCTGGTGAACCATGTCTTTTTTTCCCCTACAAATACAAACTGATATAAAAATAAGTGAATTTATTTTCGTATTTCACAGTCATGCAGCATAACTTTTCGATATATAAGGATTACAACGCGACCAAGAACTACATTTTCCAACCACCTCGAGCCGAGAAAAAGTTACCTTACAAAAATGATAACAACTTTGTTTCTTGGACACACAAAATGTTGAAATTAATAAACCAGTCATACAACATTCCAATGTATATTGTGTTAAAATTTGGATTCGATCTGATGACGGGTTTTTGAGATAATAATTCTTAAATGTGACGCATGGTTGAAACACGCTTAAAAACGTGCACTTTTTGTGTTTCAACAGCGATAAAAAATATTAAAATATAAATTAAAAATTTCAAACCTACATGAACTAACGTAAAATAGAACGACGAAAATGTTGATGGTATTGGATTTTATTGGTTACCTCACAAACAAACTTCAAACTTGAGTACGCATAATACTTTGGTGGACAGTAGATATAACGGTTGGTTGGTTCCTTAGTTTAGGGGCTGCGACAATGCGGTCATGTAACCCCGTGTACATTGGGTTTGTAGAATCTGTCTGATAACCGGTGTTAACTGTGATGACTGTATTAGTGTGTGTTATCTGTTTTTAATTCAAGTAAGGATTGCAAACGATAATTTCAAGTAGTTCCTACTTTTGCTACCAAATGCTACCGTCCACGACACCTAGCTGTGAACTTGGCTACAAGATACCATCGAAACAAGCACCTGGCGACGAACGTTGGAACTTAAGAGCATTAATCAAATAATCTAACCTACAAATTTTGCTTCAGACAATTATTGAAGTTAGTGGAATGTTCTTTTACATGCCATAAATATATGACGAGGGCCCCCTGGCCTTACTACCCCTCCGAAGGAAGATATGAGGGATTTTTAACGCTCTTAAAAATCCGACAACTTCGGCCGGGTTTGAACCCGCGACCTTGGGCATAGAAGCTCAGCATGCTATTAACTACGCCACAGAAGCCGCGTATTTAGATATAACAATAATATTTTAATTATATATTCTTGATGTTGGCTGAAGAAGACCTCATTGCTGTTTTGAAATATGTACAATATATAAGGTGTGTTCAAAAAGTAACGAGCCGGAGGCTGGAATGCGCAAACCGGTGACATCGGCTAATCGTGGCGTGTGTAACGAGGTGTGGTTCCGACCAGAGCGTGGAAGGTCACAGCCCGTCGCTAGAGGGCACGCGTGCACGTCACGTGACGATACAAAGCGAGCAGCAGAATGCATCAATCGTCCAACGCTGCCAGTCGCATTGCAAACAGTGACATGGAGGCGTCAAACGAAGAACAAAGAGGTGTTGTGCGGTTTCTGACAGCGGAATGAGTAGGGGGAACGGATATTCATCGCTGAATGTCACAAGTGTACGGCGAACACTGCATGTCCCTTGCAAGGGTCAAGGCGTGGCACAAGCGCTTCAGGGAAGGACGGGTGTCGTTAGCCAATGATGCCCGTTCTGGGGCACCCCCCTGCATTACCGATGACAACGTCCAGCTGGTTGATGCACTCATTACCCAGGACCGCCGAGTGACAGTGAACGCCATAGCCGCCGTGGACGGATTGAGCGTCGGAAGTGTGCACACCATCATGAAGGAACGACTGTACTTACGGAAAGTGGGTGCCCTATGGGTGCCCCACAGTCTTCAACCACACCAGGAAGCATGTCGAATTGCCTACTGACTTGGTCTTGGTTGGACGATTGATGCATGCTGCTGCTCGCTTTGTATCTTCTCGTGACGTGCACGCGTGCCTTCTAGCGACGGGCTGTGACCTTCCACTCTCTGGTTGGAACCACACCTCGTTACACACGCCACGATTAGCCGATGTCGTCACCGGTTTGCGCATTATAGGCTCCGGCTCGTTACTTTTTGAACGCACCTTATATGAATAGACATGATTGTTTTAGTTATGTATTGATTAGCGTATATCTAACAACATTTGAGGATAATAAAGGGTTTGTTACGTTTGTCACATCCTACACTATCACGAAAAACACCAACCTCAACTGTTTTTGCATGAACTAGCCGCCCATATGCAGTGTATTTTATGCAACCTCTCTGACAAAGCATTCTGTCCTGTTAAATACGGCTTGTTGTTTTACAAGGACCACTTATTTAAGGCTCGGCTACACAGAAAGCGGTCTGTCGCGGCGGGAAGCGATATGGGGACGTCACATAGGACGCGATACCTTTGTGTGAGCGGTCCAGTCTGGTCTCTTCCTTCTAGAGAATATGAAGTGTGTTTTCATATTAAGTATTGTTTGATATTGTTATTGAGTATGAGCCCTGATGAAGAAACAACTCCTTCTCCTGTTTGCTTTGCAAAACAAAAGAATAAAATACAATGTTGGGTGCATGACATCAATAAGAAGAGAGAGTAATTAAGAGAATACCACCACTTATGTATCGAACTGGAGTCACGTGAAGATAGGTTTTTTCAAGTATTTTCGTATGTCGCGAGAATGTTTCGAGGAATCGCACGATTTAATATAATTGAACATTGAAAAGTGCACAACGAACTGGAGAAAACGGCTTCTGTTGCATATTAGCCTACTTTCGATTTTTGCAAAAAATGAAAGTAGACTTATGAGATCAGCACAGGGCCAAAAATTGTGTGTCTGTCTGTGTGTGTGTGTGTGAGTGTGTGTACTCTGAATGTCTGCCCCCCCCCCCTATCAATTCGAACACGGTGAAACCGAATGGAACGAAATTCGGTACAGAGGTAGCACTAGCAAAGGGCACCTCAGTGTCATCTTTTATATCGCCGCCATCTTAACGAAAACGTAATGGCGGCCACCCAAATGTTAAACGCTTAAATCAAATTACGACCAACATAATCATCTGATCTCTACCAATTTTTGCAACATTATACCTTTATGTATGAAGAATCTTTTGACCAAACTAGAAGGTCATCAGCCCAATAAATTGAGGATGGCGGCCATGTTTGTGTGCAAATCGATTCCCCCAATATATTCAAACACGGTGAAACCGAATTGAACGAAATTTGGTACAGAGGTAGCACTAGCAAAGGGCTCCTCAGCGTCATGTTTTATATTGCCGCCATCTTAACGAAAACGTAATGGCGGCCACCCAAATGTTAAAAGCTTAAATCAAATTACGACCAACCTAATCATCTGATCTCTACCACAATTTGCAACATTATACCTTTATGTACGAAGAATCTTTTGGCGAATTGAACGAAATTTGGTACAGAGGTAGCACTAGCAAAGGGCACCTCAGTGTCATGTTTTATATCGCCGCCATCTTTACGGAAACGGCAAGGTCATCAGCCCAATAGTTTGTATATAGCACCTCATATTCATGTTTAATATCCGTATAACACGTTGTATTTAAACAAGCTACTACCACCAACATTCAATTATACTCCTTGAAAAGGGCAAAGAGTTATAACAATACCTATGCATTTAGGAGAAAGTAGGCTATATGTTCTTCACTGAACATCTTGTTTTTAAGTTTTAAAGCCGTATTTTTTGTGCCAGTTTTCGATCGTTATGCATTTTTCTGCGATTTACACATTTTATAAAGCACATAATGAATTTCCATATATCAAAGATGAAATAGGTTACACAAATTAAATTGAGCTCTTGAGCTGTCTCATTGCATGCTTCAGCCATCTTTAAAACATTTTTATAATGTTCGTGTGAACTGTCGAACAGAAATGTGCATTTACGCAAAAAAATAAAAATAAAGTGGGAGTGAAGATTCAAGGAGAAATAATTTCAACTCTGAGATTTGCTGATCTTGGCCGACACGCCTGAGGATTTGAATGAGTTTTTGAATGGTATGGACTCCGTCTTACGAAAAGAAATCATGATGAGAATTAATAAATGTAAAACAAAAATACTGGAATGCAGACGAAATAAATCAGAAACCTCTATGGAGATCAAATTGGCAGGTGAAAAGCTGAAGGAAGTAGGAGACTTCTGTTACTTACGAAGCAGAATAACCAGTGATGGACGAAGCAAAGAGGATATAAAAAGTAGGTTCGCTCAGGCAAGGAAAGCATTTATACAAAAAAGGAATCTGTTGACATCGAATATAGATTTAGGTATTAGGAAGTCATTTTTGAAAGCCTTTGTCTGGAGCGTGGCGCTGTATGGAAGTGAAACTTAGACTATTGGTGCAGCAGAAAAGAGGAGAATTAAAGTATTTGAAATGTGGTGTTACAGGAGAATGATGAAGATCAGATGGGTAGATAGGGTTACAAATGAAGAGGTATTAAGACGAGTGGGAGAGGAGAGATGTTTCTGGCGACTGCTAATGAAGAGAAGAGAGAGGTTGGTAGGACACATACTAAGACACCCAGGAATAGCAAGGTTAGTTATGGAAGGAAGGGTCGAGGACAAGAACTGTAGGGGTAGACCAAGGTTAGAATATGTTAAACAGATTGCCTCGGACGTAGGGTGTGGTAGCTATGTAGAGATGAAACGATTAGCTCAGGACAGGGAGGCGTGGAGAGCTGCATCAAACCGGTCAAAAGACTGAAGACTCAAACACACACGCACAGTTTCAATAAATACTTCAGTTTGGTCACTCAACACAATCGACGACGGCACGGCGGTAAGGCGAGCAATCTATAAATGTGTACAACCGGATCGCTCGTCGTCGCGACAAAGACTAGCGGGTGACGGTAGACCGCGTTCTGTGTGCCAGGGTTGATGCAACTTTGGGAAATACAACTTGACCGCCTGACCGCCTCGGTCAGATATCGCTTCCCGCCGCGACAGACCGCGTTCTGTGTGCCAGGGTTGATGCAACTTTGGGAAATACAACTTGACCGCCTGACCGCCTCGGTCAGATATCGCTTCCCGCCGCGACAGACCGCTTTCTGTGTGCCAGGGTTGATGCAACTTAGGGAAATACAACTTGACCGCCTGACCGCCTCGGTCAGATATCGCTTCCCGCCGCGACAGACCGCGTTCTGTGTGCCAGGGTTGATGCAACTTAGGGAAATACAACTTGACCGCCTGACCGCCTCGGTCAGATATCGCTTCCCGCCACGACAGACCGCGTTCTGTGTGCCAGGGTTGATGCAACTTAGGGAAATACAACTTGACCGCCTGACCGCCTCGGTCAGATATCGCTTCCCGCCGCGACAGACCGCGTTCTGTGTGCCAGGGTTGATGCAACTTTGGGAAATACAACTTGACCGCCTGACCGCCTCGGTCAGATATCGCTTCTCGCCGCGACAGACCGCGTTCTGTGTGCCAGGGTTGATGCAACTTTGGGAAATACAACTGGACCGCCTGACCGCCTCGGTCAGATATCGCTTCCCGCCGCGACAGACCGCGTTCTGTGTGCCAGGGTTGATGCAACTTAGGGAAATACAACTTGACCGCCTGGGACAAATATCGCTTCCCGCCGCGACAGACCGCGTTCTGTGTGCCAGGGTTGATGCAACTTTGGGAAATACAACTGGACCGCCTGACCGCCTCGTCAGATATCGCTTCCCGCCGCGACAGACCGCGTTCTGTGTGCCAGGGTTGATGCAACTTAGGGAAATACAACTTGACCGCCTGACCGCCTCGGACAGATATCGCTTCCCGCCGCGACAGACCGCGTTCTGTGTGCCAGGGTTGATGCAACTTTGGGAAATACAACTGGACCGCCTGACCGCCTCGGTCAGATATCGCTTCCCGCCGCGACAGACCGCGTTCTGTGTGCCAGGGTTGATGCAACTTTGGGAAATACAACTTGACCACCTGGGACAGATATCGCTTCCCGCCGCGACAGACCGCGTTCTGTGTGCCAGGGTTGATGCAACTTTAGGAAATACAACTTGACCGCCTGGGACAGATATCGCTTCTCGCCGCGACAGACCGCTTTCTCTGTGGCCGAGCCTTTAGAAGTCACAGGGCTATATCAGGAAAAGGATTAGCAGACCAAGCTGCTAAAGAGGCGACGTCACTCCCACCTCGAACAATGGCGGTATTTACCGGCTAGGAATGTTCGTTCTCAGTTATACTGGGATTCTCTGCGGCTAGTCGACCACAAATCTCAGTAAGCTCAAAGTCACACAGGGCCAAGTAGTTCTCCTTTCCTTCTTCACATATGAAAACCGTCATCGAATGCACAGTAAAGACAGACCATGATGCTTGCCATTCCAACGGCAAACTGTATATCAGGGGTGACCACAACGAGGCTCGCGAGCCAATCTCGTGCGGCTCACATGAAAAATAGCTCAGATTTTAAAAATTTTAACCTTTTAAGTGCTGAGTTTTTTCATTCGCATATTATAAATAAAGTAGAACCCGTAAATTTTAACTTATCAGGGAATTAATAAGCTTAGAATGTCTAGTGTACAGTATAAGTTCCAGTTCTTTTTTTTTTCAAACTAATGCAAAATCTAAATCTTACGTTTATATCTGTTTTTATTTTGAGTCAAATTGAAATTAAAATTTTTGTGGCCATACTTGCATTATCTCCATACCAGTTGAAGGACCCAAAAGAAAATTATTTCCTAAAATCAGTAGGCAAGTCATACTTGTTGATCTTTACTAGGACGACAATTCATATCCTTTGATCCCAAAACACAACATGGCATGAATATTTTTTTATTGTTCCGCCATGCTTGTTTACATCACAGATGAACTCCAGCTGTAGAGGACAGACGTGTACAAATGCTCTGTTAGCTATTACTGGTAGCAAAAATCCAAACTAAAGTAGTACTAATAATGTCCAACAGATGGCAGAATATGCCAGAGATCTACTCAGCACAGGAGAGCGAACGGGGACTGAGAGACAATTGAAGTTCTTGTTCACCGTCTATAGACGGGCGTAGCAATCAAGGGGCTAAAAAGCATATTAAGTATTTAAATGGACTGGCGATTGTGAAGAAAGTTCCAGAAAAGAAATACAAACTAACAAAAGAATGTGCTTATCTCAATATTTGGGACTACTTAAATCACTGTACTCAACGCTCAAGTTCACTAAATCTAAATATCGAACTGAACTAACTGATGAACCTTAAAGTGAACTCGTATGAACTGCGCTTACCAATTATTATCAGTCAGATTTCAAACAGCTAACAGCAAAAATGAACACTCAAAAAAAGCACTTCTCAAAAGTAAAATCCTTTATCTTGGTGTGTAATTCAACAATAATGTTACCATATGTGTTAAGTAAACTATATAAATGTTTCTTCATTTTTTATGAAATAAAAAACGTGTATTTATTTTATAAATCACTATTATTTTAACAATCTGGCTCGCTTCGAAACAGCTTCATAAATTTGCGGCTCCCAAAGTTAATGTTATTCGCCACCCCTGCAGTATATCTTTCAGTGCAGACAATGCCTCTGTTATGATAGGAAGAAAATATATAATAATAATGTTATTAGTTTAACGTCCCTTTTAACTGCTGAGGCTTTTAGAGACGCCGGTGAGCCGGAATTTTGCCCCGAGGAGATCTTGAACGTGCCAGTAAATCTACTGACACGGCTCGCTCGCATTAGCGCACCCTCAAATGCCAGCTGACTGTGCCAGGATACGAACCTGCAATCTAGGGCCCAGCAAGCGAGAACATTACCGCTGCGCCACGCATCCAGTTATGAAAAACAGAAAAATGGCGTTGTTGCAAAATTCAAAGAACGGTGCAATCACTTTTTTTCTTTTAAATCTATGTAATTATCTGAACGAAATGGTGTATTCTATATCGGCCGATTGGTTCATCTGGGCGGTCAGTTGCTCTACAGTTGCGCGTCTATTCGCCCGTACACATCTCCGCAGCCTTCGTTCACTCCTCTCATCTATGGCCCGTGATGCACCGCAGTTGCCTCGACGCCTGTTTTGAATAGCACCATTTTGCCATGCACAGTGCACTTGAACCACTTGACTTACTTGACTTATGTCCTTTTACTCTTTTGCAGAGCATAGGGCTTCGACAAAGCAGCGCCAGCGTATCCTATTTTGAGCCAAGGTCTTGAGTTCGCCAAAGGTCTTTCCTTCTTGTTTTGCTTCATCCATCACACTGCGTCTCCATGACTTCCGCGGTCTTCCTCTCTTCCGTTGTCCTTGGGGGTTCCAGAACAAAGCCTGTCTCTCCACTGCATTTTGTTCTTTACGTAAGGTGTGGCCAATCCATTTCCATTTCCTCCGTTTTATTTGTATACCAATAGGTTCTTCTTTGGTTTGCTTCCAAAGGTCTTCATTTGAAATGACTCTTGGCCAGAAGATGCGCTTTATTCTTCGTAAGCATCTGTTTATGAATACTTGCAGCTTGTGGGTGATCTCTGAGGTAACTTTCCACGTTTCACAGCCATACAGCAGTACTGTTTTCACATTTGTTTGAAAAATGCGCATTTTCGTTTTCATCGATATTTCTCTGGCCCTCCAAATCGGATAAAGCTGTATGATTGCCACATTGGCTTTCTGGATCCTCATTTTGACATCAGCTGTTGCTCCTCCATCCTGCGTAGTCACACTGCCAAGATATGTGAACTCTTCGACTTCCTGAACATCTTCGTCATTGACTCGGAGTTTCTGCTTGCTCTTCGCTTTGACCTTCATCACCTTTGTTTTCTGAGCATTTATCCTTAGGCCCACTGCTCCAGCGTCTCTCTCCAGGTCCTGCAGCTTTCCCTCCATATCAGTATGTTTCTGAGTCAATAGACATATGTCATCGGCAAACTCTAGACTCTCCAATCTCTCGACCAGTCCCCACTGGATGCCTCTCTGCCTTCCCTCAACAACTTTTCTCAAGACATCATCAAGGACAAGGAGGAAGATAGTCGGAGATAGGACACACCCTTGTCGCACACCAGAATTTACGGAGAAGGGCTCCGAGAGCTTCCCTTCGTGGATTACTCTATATGTGAAGTCATCGTAGGTCTGCTTGATGATCTTGCCTATTTTCGTTGGTATGCAATACTTTTGTAGTGTTCTCCACATGACATTCCTTTCCAATGAATCAAAAGCCTTCTCAAAGTCCACGAACAGAAGAAATAAGCTAGCATTGTACTCATTAAACTGTTCAATAATGATCCGTAGAGTATTAATTTGGTCGATGCATGAGCGGTTGCTCCTGAAACCTGCTTGTTCTTTGCGAAGTCGTTTTTCTATCCTTGTTTTTACTCTGTTGAGTATCACGCGAGTCATCACTTTACTGGGAATTGAAAGTAAAGTGATACCTCTCCAATTGTGACAGTTGTTCAGGTCACCTTTCTTCGGTAATTTGACAAGGAGTCCCTCTCTCCATTCCTTTGGCAATTTTTCCTCGTTCCAGATTTTTGTAAACAGTGGTTGCAACATATCGGCCGTCATATCAGGATCAACGGTTAGAAGCTCAGGCGCTATGTTATCCACTCCTGGGGCCTTTCCATTTTTTATTTGTCTGATTGCTTCTTTGATCTCACTTCTTGAGGGTGGTTCTGTGTTGATGCCGTCCGTTTCACCATCTTCATTTACATATGGCATCTGCCTATCTTCCTCTACGTCGTCTCTGTTCAACACCTCCATGAAGTGTTCCTGCCATCTGTTTAATTTTGCTTCGTCATTAGTGAGCATGTCTCCTTGTTTATTCTTAATGGGTCTACTTTGTTTAAATTTCTTCTTGGCGAGTTTCATCGTAATGTCATACAAGCCTTTCATATTTCTCTCTCTTGCTGCAGTCTCTGCTAATTCAGCAAGGTTTGATACCCACTTTTTCCGGTCTGCTTTTGCATTCTTCTTTACTTCCCGGTCTTTAGCACGATATGCTGCTTGGAGTTCAACTTTCTGGGTTCGTGTCCTGCAATTATTCAGCTTGAGTTTCAGTTCTCTACGTTGTTCTATACACTCCCAAGTGTTTTTGTCATCCATTCTTTCCTCCTGGTGTTCTTGAAGCCAAGTACCTCCTCTGCTGTGTTTGTTAACGTAGTCTTAACTTTCTCCCAGTGTTCTTCAACATCATCTCCATCCACCTGCAGGGCTGTAAACCTGTTACTGAGGTTGATCTTAAAATGTTCCTTGTTTCTCTCATTCTGTAGTTTTCCAACATCAAACCTTTTCATTTGTTGCTCAAACCGTTTCTTTGCAGCTGCAATCTTAACTCGGATGCGGGCAGTTACTAGATGATGGTCACTGCCTATATCTGCTCCTCGTCGATTTCTGACATCCAGAAGTGACCTTCTCCAGCTTCTGCTAATTGTCAGGTGGTCAATCTGGTTTTCGGTTCGCAGATCTGGAGATACCCATGTCACTTTGTGGCATTCTTTATGAGGGAAGAGGGTTCCACCGATAATGAGTTCATTTCTTGCACAAAAGTCTACCAGCAGTTCTCCATTCTCATTCATGGCACCCAATCCATGTTGGCCCATTACTTGTTCAAGTCCCAGGTTTTCAGCTCCCACTTTGGCGTTGAAGTCTCCCATGACTATCACAATATCCCTCTTGTTTATGGTCTGCATAGTAGTCTGGAGTTCTGAATAATATTTTGCCTTGTTCCCTGCTTCGGCTTCTTCTGTAGGTGCATAGCATTGGACCACCGAAACATTTCTGACCTTCCCCTTGAACCTTGCAGTGATAATTCTTGATGAAATGGGATTCCAGTCCAGCAAACTGCTCTTTGTTCTCTTGTTTAGGAGCAATCCCACTCCCTCATGATGTGGGTCGTCTTCATTTGGCTTACCAGAGTAAAGGAAAGTTTGTCCGCTCAAAGTTCTCATCTCTCCAAATTCGTTCCACCTTACTTCACTAACTCCTAGGATATCCAATCTGTACCGTTCTGCCTCGGTAGCAAGCTGCTTTAGTTTTCCAGTCTGGTACAATGTTATGACATTCCAAAACCCAATATTCATGTCCTTTTTCAAGCCAAAGGTCGTCATCGTAGGATCCGTCCGGCTGCTTTTCTTAGTTCCTTTAATATGTGTATTTTAAGCAACTGCGAGTTATTAGCCCACATTTGCCGAGTGCCATGGTGGGGCTGCCACCTTTAAGCCTTGGCACTTGCTCCCTCCCAAGATGTTGTGGGTGGAAATGATGCCATTTACTGCATCATTATGTGGTTATCCCGCCATATACTCGGTCGCCAGAGCCTCGTCTGTGGTAACAGGGTGCACCGCGAGAAGGTGAGGTTGACATTTGCAATTGGAGAGGCTATTTGAGACGCATCCAAATGCCTTGCACACCGCACTTGAACCACGGCGGCACGCAAACAGTTTACAAACGTAGCCGTTTCGAAAATGCTCCCAACCTTGGCCCGAAAGCCAATGATCATGCCTTTTTGGACGTCAGATAAATCGATCCCTGTTCGCATTGCAACAGCGACTGCACTGTTTTCCGCTTATTATTATTATTATTATTATTATTGGCGGTTCCATTCGACACGCTTTATATACCTACCCCCACCCCGACTGCTAGTGCTGTCACCTGCCGTCTGTTCGGGGTTATTGTAAGTACACGTCGAACATAGACGGTGGTCACTTTAATGTGACTGGACAGTGTGATGATGATGATGATAATTGTTGTTTTAAGGGGCCTAACATCTAGGTTATCGGCCCCTAATGATCAGGGTGATAGCGAAAATGACAATGAAATGGAAACCAGAACGAAAATTAAGTGAGACTGAAAATACTTGTAACTCAGATTGATGATGATAATTGTTGCTTTAAGGGGCCTAACATCGAGGTTATCGGCCCCTGACGAAATGAAATGACGTGAAATGGAAGGATGAAGATAAAAAACAGCTCACTGCTATGGATAAAACGAAAGTGGTTTAGATAAAATATAGACAGTGAGCCCCAACAATTATGCCTTATGTAGCAGGAAAAATACTTACAAAAAGGAACTCAGATTGAAACTACTCACCAAATGGAGAGCGGTAATAAGTACGTAAGGGAATTTCGAACGAAAATACTCACAAAAGGAATAGATTGAAAAATACGCACATAATGTAGGTTAAGTCCAAAATACGTACAAAATGCAACATACAGTCGAAATACTTACAAAATGCAAGTGAAATCAAAATACTTACAAAATGCAAATGAGATTGAAAATACGCACAAAATGTAATGTAGATTCAAAATACCCACAAAATGCAATTGAGACTTAACTACTTGAACAAAGCGGGGTAGATTAAAAATACAAAATGAAATTGAAATTTAAAATACTCACCAAAGTCCCAGACTTACTAAAAAGCAATTTAGATTGTCAATCCGTACAAAATGCAATTGAGGTTGAAAATACTCGCAAAATACAATTTCGATCGAAAAGACTTACAAAATGCAACGTAGATTAAAAATACCTACAAAATGGGAGTGTAGATGCAAAAAATTCGCTAAAGGGAATTTAGATACACGGGCAGCCAATTAACAAAAACAGTGCGGGAATCTTAAAGAGAAAAGGAAATATAATGAAAAGAAAACACGAGGTCTGACTCCTCGAAGAAGGAGGGATCAGGAAAGATGAGACAAGGCCAATTAAGGCGGGAAAGTGAAAGACTCCCTAGGCCTCGGATACCCTAATACCGTCGGGGTCAGAAAAGAACAAGAGTTGACCAAGGGAGGTCGGCGGGAAAGAATACGGAGAGGAGCCCGGCACAAGTAAGCGGAAGCAATGCCGGACTCAGCTGGGGTCCCGTGGTTGTCAACCTATGTCCCACTAGATGTGAGCCCCTGGGGAAGGGATAGGACAGTGTATTATCTACCACCTAAAACGGAGAATAACATGGAACCCTTTAATACATCTCTACTTAGTATGAAAAAAAAAGTCCCCGATTCTTGGATGTTACGGGTAAACTCGAGAACCACTGAATGGATTTTGATGCGGGTTTCCCTATTTTGTCAAGGATATCTCGAGGATGATTTCTGTAGAAAATAATTTATTTATGATCAAAGGAAGCCGAGCAGTAACGATTTCAGTGGGAAAAGTCGAAAAAAAAAACCTGGCGTCCGAGCGCTTTGTAAGCTTACGCTGGGCAAACCGTTAAAAATATCTTTATACTATGAGTGTAAGAATTGTTCAGCATGAAAAGTTCTACAAAAAAAGTCCGCGAGAGCATATCTCTATCTTCAATACATCGCCCACTATAGGTGTTTTTAGGTTTTAATTTCTTCCAACCATGTCCATTCAACTACTGAGGCGACAGTTTACGAGCTAGCTAAGGGCGAGTCTATCATCCCTGTTACAGCCTAGCTAGCGGGCAAACCTATTACCCCAGATACAGCCAGCAGCAAACCGTTGAGTCGTGTTGAGGTAAGACTTATGAGAAGGGTGGTTGTGTTTGGAGTTTCCCTAGAAGTGCAACTCGGGTTTTCTTCATTTCGCCTGTGAAACACAGTCAAGTTAAGATTGGATGGAAGGGGGATTTGAGTTTCATTCACCTCGCCATTCCCTGGAAGTGCAACTCTCATTTCGCCTGTGAACTTTTCGTTCCGCAAAATTCACAGTAAATTTAAGATTGGACGGAAGGGGGATTATATTATATTAAATTGTACTGATTGGCGTATAATCTATACTTAATATAAAACAAAGTCCCCGATTCTTGGATGTCACGGGTAATCTCGAGAGCCACTGAATGGATTTTGATGCGGTTTTCACCATTAAGTGAAGGATATCTCGAGGAAGGTTTCTGTAGAAAATAATTTATTTATAACCAAAGGAAGTCAAGCACTAACGATTTCAGTGAAAAAAAATCGAAAAAAAACTGGCCCCCGTGCTCTTTTTAAGCTTACGCTGGGCAAACCGTTAAAAATATCTATATACTATGAGTGTAAGAATTGTTCAGCATGAAAAGTTCTACAAAAAGAGAAAAAAAAGCCCGGGAGAGCATATCTCTATCTTCAATACATCGCCTACTCCTAAGTGTTTTAACGTTTTCATTTCTTCCAACAATCTCCATTCAGTTACTGAGGCGACAGTTTACGAGCTAGCTAGGGGCGAGTCTATCACCCCAGTTACAGCTTAGCTAGCGGACGAGCTTATTGCCCCAGATATAGCCAGCAGCAAACTGTTGAGTCGTGTTGAATTAATAACATTAGAGAAGAGTGGTTGTGTTTGTAGTTTCCCTGGAAGTACAACTCAGCTTTTCTTCATTTCGTCTGTGAACGTTTCGTTCCGCAAAATTCACCGTCAAGTAAAGATTCGACGGAAGGAGGATTTGTGTTTCATGCACCTCGCCATTCTTAAATTACGTCTGACAAGAATTCGTTGCACATACAGTACATCTCCATGACAATATAATTAATAGTAGTCAGTGATTTTAACCCATCATGCCGAGACGAAAAACGGATATTGGTCGTTGTTCATTGAAATTAAAAAAAAAAATCGCTTATCACGTAATGCATTCATAACTGTTCCCGGGCGAAGCCGGGTCGAGTTGCTAGTACCATGTAACATTCTATTCACAGTAAAGAGGTTATACCCAAAGATATAGCTCACCCATAAGGTGGAACTTAGATTTCCGTTGAATATTTCATTTTTTTCTTTTCTGATGATTTGGGTTTTCTGCATATTGAAATAACATAGGAAGTTAGTTTGGAGCTTTGCGACATCATGGGTCTTGTAGGCCCGTGCACTTGGGTTTGTATGTGAGAAATGTGTCTGATAACCTGTGTTATTGTGATGGCTGTATTAGTGTGTGTATTTGTAATTCAGACGAGAACTGGGAAGGAGGCGGCCGTGGTCTTAAAGTAAGAAACCATCCCGCCATTCACCTGGAGTAGAAGTGGAAAGCCACGGAAAACCACTCCCAGGATAGCTGAGGTAGGAATCGAACCTACCTCTTCTCAGTTTTGCCTCACAAGGCTGAGTGTACCCCATTCCAGCCCTCAGATAAGAATTAAAGTTCTTGGCAGAGCCGGGAGTCGAATCCGCATCTCCGCAGTGACAGCCAAGAGACAAACAGTATAATAAGGTAATCCCATTAGTTAAAGAAATTCCGCTTTGTCAATACCTTTGAAATATAATTATTGTTACGGCTGTGAGTTTGTGTCATCGCTCGCCGCATGAGTCACAACAGCCCCAGGGCTGGGCTGTGGCCTGCCTCCTGTATTGCGTGCGCCTTATGCAACAGGGCTACTAGGACAAAGGGATAGTCCAGAATATTCGTGACTGGACCAGCGATGGAAACCTCGAGAAGCCGTGAACCCTGGATGGATCTAGAAGCATTTATTGAGTCACCGGCCTGCTATATAAGTGCGACCTGTCAAGCAGTGGTTGTTGTGTTTTACGAGCTAGTGTGAGCGATTATCCTGAGCGACAGAAGTGTGGTGACTTGCGAAACCCCTAGTGCAGCTGATTCTCTTGACAGCGAGGAAGTGATTGTGGTGCTTGTGAAACAGTGTATAGTACAGTGACAGACCAAGTGCAGCTATTTCCAGCTAGCGTACGGGACCGGACTCATTAGCGAAGAGGATTAACTGTGGTCTGTTGACAAGTGAAAGGGAAAGTATTCTCGACGTGAGGAAACTGGAGTAAGGTAATAATTGCTGTTGAGTAGTGTATTTTTCTGGCTGCAATAAAATTAATTATTTCTTTAAGCAGTAATTGGTGTTGTGCTTTATACCCACCGTAATCCAGTTAACAAAGGTGCCACTAGGGGGTGGCACGTAACATTATTATTTAAACATTATAAATATAATTTGGTAGGTCTAAATGTTTCGGGGCTAAAACACCTGCTCACTTCAACAGCCAATTTTGGGTTTAACACACGTAAAGACATTGATATATTCTCACACTGAAATTTAAAAAAACATCTTAATAAAGCACTCATATTAAAAAACATCACACAATGATTAAATAATAATTTCAATTTGTTTTGTTTGGAAAAGAAAATTAACATCAAGTGTTTCATTATATGTGAAAATCCACAGCCTGCTTCCAGTCTCCGACCGGGTCAGGAATGGAATGAATGAAGCCCCAATCTAGCGGCGAGGATGTGAACTGTGCCGGCTGCCGAGGCCTGACGCACTCCTCTGGGGCAATGATTAAATGAATGACAGATGAAATGAAATGATAGTGGAGAGTGTTGCTGGAATGAAATTTTGACAGGGAAAACCGGAGTACCCGGAGAAAAACCTGTCTGCCTCCGTTTTGTCCAGCACAGATCTCACATGGAGTGACCGGGATTTGAACCACGGACTCAGCGGTGAGAGGCCGGCGTGCTGCCGCCTAAGCCACGGAGGCTTCAAGTGTTTCATTATATGTAATTGTCAAAAACAATTTCTTGTCATTTTGATAAATTTATATACTGTATATTTGATGAGATCAAACATTGCATCACATTGTTGGAAAAAATTGATAGAAAATCAATTAAAATGTTCGTTAAAAGATATGGCAGAAAATGACATTTGTCACTATGCACTGATGACTAGCAACCCGCCCCGGCTTCGCCCGGTATCTTGAACGGTTTACCCAGCGTAAGCTTAAAAGCAGCACGAACTGCAGGTCCCAGACGCAAAATTCAGAAAAGCCGAGGTGAATAGCGAAACTCCAAATACTTGTACTCTTTTCTGAAGTCTTAACTCGACAAGACTCGACAGCTTGATGCTGGCCGAAGCTGGAGGTGATAGGCTCGATCGCTAGCTGGTAAACTCGCTCCGAGGCTAGTAATTTAAATTTCCACTGAATGGAGGTTGTTGGAAGAAATGAAAACGTAAAAAGACTTATAGTGGGCGATGTATTAAAGATAGAGATATGCTGTCGCGGGCTTATTTATAGAACTTCTCATACTGAACAATAATTCTTACACTCATAGTACATAGATATCTTTAACGGTTTAACCAGCGTAAGCTTAAAAGGCGCACGGACGGCAGGTTTTTCTTCGACTCGACTCACTGAAATCGTTATTGCTCAGCTCCCTTTGGTCATAAATGGATGTTTTTTCTACAGAAACCTTCCTCGAGAAATCCTTTACAGAATGGTGAAAACCGCATCATAATCCATCCATTCTCGAGATTACCCGTGACATCCAAGAATGTAGAAATGTCTGTATTGGGACAGATTAATTGACTTTCTATCAATTTTATATCAGATTTTCATGTGTTTTAATCTACTAACGAAAGGAGATATCTTCATTTATATTTGCATTCCAGTACTAAAAATGTTTCAATTAGTGTTTTCTTTTAAGAATGTTGTTCATGTGTATTTATTTAGGTGTTTTATGTCACACTATAATTTAGTATAAGATTGAACAGTTACATTTAATTAATGTTAATTAGTTTTAATCAAATACCTTAAACATGTTTCGTAATTCTATTTTCAAACTTCTTTAATTTTAAGATATGCTGATGATGGTTCAAACGTAAATGTAATAATTTGAAAGGAAAAAAAAACTAATTTCTTCTATCTTGCCAGAATCATGGTGAACAGTTACGTTTTTCATACATTTGGAACATCCATTCAGAGTTAGCGGAAAGATACTAGGTGGGCGTCCCAGAGGGGTATAAAGCTTGGTGGATGCCTCGCGACGCCAGCAGTGCTACGGTAGCAGCGTCCAAGTGAAGACAGCACGTGCAGCGCTCCACGCAAGGTAACGTACAGTATCAACACGTATTCATTCTCCTGTTAGTATGTTATCCTACCTCGACAAGAACTAAGAAAACAACGAATATACGGCGCACCAGCACGAATCGGATTATAATTAGGGTTTGTAGTTCTCAACATTAGTTTAAAAAAAAAGGGAAGTTTGTACGAGAATCGAAAAAATGTATAGACTCCCTCCAAGTTTTTATAATCGGTACAGTATATGCAGGTTATTGCCGTTACGAATTAGAAAAAAAAGTGAAATTGGATCAAAATCATTCGATTTCTACCAAATGAATACTATTTTCTGAAAAACGAATTACTTTCAAAGAATACCATAATCCGTCACAGAAAGAAATGTTCAACATATGTGAAAAAATCCTTAACCTATTTGGGATTAATTCTGCTTGGAGTTTTCGGTCTTTCCGGAACAAAAACCAACATGTCAATGCTTTTAAGTTACTATACGCAATGTTTGGATATTTAATCCCGCTGTAAATTTGTATATTTGTGTGCGAGTCAGACCATTTCTCGCAGGCTTGCGCTTATAAGTTTGCTATTTTATTATGTACGGTTTCCGCAATATTATATTTTGTCAATTATACAATGAGTATAATTGACTTTGTATCAATTTTATATAAGATTTTCCTGTGTTTTTATCTACTAACGAAAGGAGATATCTTCATTCATATTTGATTTCCAGTCCTAAAAATGTTTCGGATTGTGTTTTTTTTTAAGAATCGTTACACTCTTTATTTTCATTTTTTTATATAAAATGATAAATCTATAAAGCAACATACCATAATACTTTTTAGATATATAAATGCTCTAAACCACTAACACCAACAGACTAGTACTGTGTCAAGTTATTAGCATAGAGTTTGGTTGGAGTAAAAATAATAAAAGTACCGCCGTAGGTTAAGTGGGTAGGAATCTTAAAAGCCCACTGCAATGCTGCAACGAGGCGTATTAAACAAGTTTACATTGCTTTCCTAACAGGTGGCATAATAATAATAATAATAATAATAGGAAAGAATAATAATAAGGAACATTATTGGACCAAAGCACTCCAGAGACACCACAGAGACATTGTCCAACCTCGCAGCAGACATCAGAAAGAGGCGACTAACATTTTACGGCCACGTCAGCAGACCCCCACAAACCAGACTAACCAACACAATTCTTAGATACATACAGCGGCTTAAGACTACTACACCCTGGATGATGCAAGTCAAAATTGATCTAGTAAAAGCACAGGTCGACCCAGAAGACGTCATAGAAAAAAGCGTCTTTTCGACACGAGGTATACAAGTGGGAAGTGATGTCAGAGAAAGCAGCACCTACAGTCCAAAGACCAACGTGGACCGAAGAAAGGAAGAGGACATTTAGTGCACCAATGAAAGGGTACTGAAAAAAACAACAACAGGAAGAACAAGTAGTCATGATTGCTTCGCAGTGGTCTGATAAAAGGCACGTAACGTGTAAAATAAAATAAAATAATAATAATAATAATAATAATAATGTCCAAGATCGTTCCTATTTTTGTGACATGTTTAACTCTTGGTCTCCACCACCCAAAGTGCCTTAGTGGAGGAAACCCCTCTCACAGGAGAGAGAGGAGAGCCGGGCTCAAGAGATATTGGGAACGGAAGAGAGCATCGAAGAAGAACTAGTCATAAGCGCTCCTTAGTGAGCTTATATCAATTATAATACATAACAATGGTAATAATATTAATAATAATATTAATGACTACCACTGCGAAATCTCCTGTAATAAGCACTAGCTTGTGTGATAACTTCAATATAGGCTACATATGAACAGTAACGTTTATTTCATCCTCAGAAAACTAACTTTCGTGGCGATACAGTTCATACCCAGAAACGTTCGGCACATCACGTCGTAATTGCTACTGGACTATTTTTTTCTAATTTGTATTTCAATTGCTCTTACTTAAATTTTCATTTGAGCTCTAATTTTTATTTTATTTATTATAATTTTAGTTATTATTCAATATTATTAATTTTATTTAAATAAATTCCATGAAAATTATTTATTTATTATCTTTAATTTTATAATTTTTTAACTTTTTAATTTTATAATCTTAATTTTATTTCATCTTTTAGAATATTTCAAACGCTTCTATTCTCGTTTTCTCTGTGCGCCAACTTCCATAGAGCGACACGCTCCAGATACAGGCTTTCAAACATCAATTCCCAATTCCTAAATCTATATTTGATAATCTACATAATCTGTATTTGAAGTCGTTGTTGTTTGAGTCTTCAGTCTTTTGACTGGTTTGATGCAGCTCTCCATGCCTCCCTGTCCTGAGCTAATCGTTTCATCTCTACATAGCTACCACACCCTACATCCGAGGCAATCTGTTTAACATATTCTAACCTTAGTCTACCCCTACAGTTAGTTCTTGTCCTCCTGGGTGTCTTAGTATGTGTCCTACCAACCTATCTCTTCTCTTCATTAGCAGTCGCCAGAAACATCTCTCCTCTCCCACTCGTCTTAATACCTCTTCGTTTGTAACCCTATCTACCCATCTGATCTTCATCATTCTCCTGTAACACCACATTTCAAATGCCTCAATTCTCCCCTTTTCTGCTGCACCAATAGTCCAAGTTTCACTTCCATAGAGCGCCACGGTCCAGACAAAGGCTTTCAAAAACGACTTCCTAATACCTAAATCTATATTCGATGTCAACAGATTCCTTTTTTGTAGAAAGGCTTTCCTTGCCTGAGCCAACCTACTTTTTATATCCTCTTTGCTTCGTCCATCACTGGTTATTCTGCTTCCTAAGTAACAGAAGTCTCCTACTTCCTTCAGCTTTTCACCTGCCCATTTTGATCTCCATAGAGGTTTCTGATTTATTTCGGCTGCATTCCAGTATTTTTGTTTTACATTTATTAATTTTCATCATGAAGTCCTTCCGTAAGACGGAGTCCATACCATTGAAAAACTCATTCAAATCCTCAGGCTTGTCGGCCAAGATGACGATGTCATCAGCAAATCTCAGAGTTGAAATTATTTCTCCTTGAATCTTCACTCCCAACAAATTCTTTTTCTGTAGAAATGCTTTCCTTGTCTATATAATACAGTATTTATATTACTGAAAATCTTTCTTTAATAGAATTAGGCTACGCTGAAAAGCGGCTTCTATCACGACAATATGCTTTACATGTGTATTGTTTATTCTCAACTATCAGCAGATCATGAAAAATCCTAAAGTTTCATTATATGAGAATATTGTCAAACAACACATTCTCAACCCTAAAAATCTCACTAATAATAATCCTACTTTTCGATCCAAATATTTCATATCAACGACATTTATTAAGGAGTAATTTCGAATGTCAAACAAAAGCGTAAAGTTGTTCTCAACGCACATCAACAAGTGAATAAATAAATAACTGACCGACTATAGTTCCCATATACAATATATGTGCAATTTCTTTTCTTAGTCTTCTCGATTCATTATTTCAAGACTGTCATAATTGCTACTTACTATAGTTCCCATATACAATGTATGTCTACCCCTTATTATTCCCGTTTTCCAACGAGGTCGGGCATGAGATACGATGGGAGTCTTTGTGGCGGATGTGTTTTACGGCCGGATGCCCTTCCTGACGCCAACGTCATGAGAGGAGTTAATGAGAAATGAAATGGATGATGGTGAATGAAACTGGGCAAGGATGTGGAAGGAAGCGGCCGTGGCCAGTCAGAAGGGGACCGTCCCAGCATTTGCCTGGAGTTGAAAATGGGGAAACCACGGAAAACCATTTCAAGGACGGCCGACGGTGAGGCTCGAACCCACGCGTCTACCAACTCAGCAGAGAGCTTGGTCCCATGACCTAACGCTGCGCTTTCGCGAGCGTAGCCACCACTGTCGGTAGTTCCCATAAACAATATATTTGCAGTCTTCTCGATTCATTATTTAAAGACTAACTATCCATAGCAAATTTTCTGTCTTGACACTTTCCATCCCTAATTCGTCTATTTCGTGGTGTAGCGGCTACCATTCTTGGCTGTCGCCCTGTCAAGAAATGTAATTCTGGTCTGAGAGATGGAATGGAGTCCACTCAGCCTCGTGAAACAAAACTGAGAAGAGGAGGGTTCTATTCCCACCTCAGTCATCCTGGAAGTGGTTTTCCGTGGCTTTCCACTTCTACTCCAGGCAAATGCCGGAATGGGTCCTAATTATAAGGCCACGGCTGCCTCCTTCTCAATACTTACCTGAATAACAAATGCACACACTACTACAAATACCACAATAGCAGAGGTTATCAGACAAATTCTATACACACACACGTATAGACCTACAGGGCTAAATGGCAACGATGTCCAAGCCTCTCACACGAAACAACAACAACAACAACAACAACAACAACAACAACAATGCTGAATTCCCCTCCTTCCTGTTATTAACTTAGGGGCTTAAGAAAACATGATCAGCCCATTGGACTGCGGTTTGTATGGAATTTGTCAGATAATCTATGGTTCTGGTACAGACTGTAGAAGCGTTCGATAAGGTAAAGGATAGTATTCTCGATATGTCCACTTCATGATCGAAAGATCGCGTCGAGGATTTATGTCCTAAACCAATCTTTACTTAGTATAAAACAAAGTCCCCGATTCCTGGATGTCACGGGTAATCTCGAGAACCACTGGATGGATTTTTATGCGATTTTCACCATTCTGTAAAGGATATCTCGAGGAAGGTTTCTGTAAGAATAATTTATTTATGATCAAAGGAAGTCAAGCAGTAATTATTTCAGTGAAAAGGTCTAAAAACAACCTGATGTCCGTGCGCTTTTTAAGCTTATGCTGGGCAAACCGTTAAAATATCAATATACTATGAGTGTAAGAAATGTTCAGCATGAAAAGTTCTACAAAAAAAAAGTCCGCGACAGCATATCTCGATCTTCAATACATCGCCCACTATAATTGTCTTTATGTTTCAATTTCTTCCAACAATCTCCATTCAATTACTGAGGCGACAGTATGTTTACGAGCTAGCTAGGGGCGAGCCTATCACCCCAGTTACAGCCTAGCTAACGGGCGAGCTTATTACCCCAGATACAGCCAACAGCAAACTGCCGAGTCGTGTTGAGTTAAGACTTCAGAGAAGAGTGGTTGTGTTTGGAGTTTCCCTGGAAGTGCCACTCAGCTTTTTTTTTCACTTCGCCTGTGAACTTTTCGTTCCGCAAAATACACAGTCAAGTTAAGATTGGACGGAAGGGGGATTTGTGTTTCATGCACCTCGCCATTCTTAAATTACGTCTGACAAGAATTCGTTTCAGATGCATCTCCATGATAATGTAATTAGTAGTGTAGTCAGTGATTTTAACCCATCATGCCGAGACGTAAAACATATATAGGTCATAGTTCATGGACATCGAAAAAAAAAGGGTGCTTACACGTAATGCATTCCTAACTGTTCCCGGGCGAAGCCGGGACGGGTTGCTAGTTTCTAATATTTCAAAAAATCTAAGTCAGGTAGAGAAAAAGGAAGCTTGTAGTTTAACGTGACCGTTAATCTTGAGATCATGAGCCACGGGACCTCCTTTTTACGTGGAATCCGAACCACAGGATATGGCATTTCACTTCGAAAATCTCACATGCATTGACCGGGAATGTCAGTCAGGTAGAGACTTTGGTACATAGATTACTCCGTGTGTGTCACCTAAGAGAAAAAAAAAAGATATTTCCTCGTCATTCCTAAAACCGACGCAACAGCGGCTTTCCATCTAAGACTTGAACATTGGCCGCGGTTGGAGCGTGGTCGTATTGGTGCAAGTAGCTAAACGCAGCTGCCCGGACAGCAGAGGTTTCGGGTTCGAATTCCGAAAGCGGTCAAATTTAAAGTCTCGTCAATAAATACGACTGCTCCAATGGAGAGCTACGTCCTGTTTCTATGTTTCATACAAAAGCCGATCAGGGTGTTATATTCACGAATCTGGAACATTCGACGTTTCGGATCACTCGAGTTCAGTCACTTCCTTTCTGCTTCGCAACAGTAACTACATCTACAGGAACTTATTAACACCAATTTCTATTTTTTAGCCTACTTTTCGCATTTTGTAAAAATGAGGAAAAAGTAGACTTGAGATCGATCCGGGAAAATGTGTGTCTGTCCTTCTGTGTGTGTGTGTGTGTGTGTGTCCCACTATCAACTCCTAAACGGCTGTAGCAATCGAACCCACATTTGGTATGAGTAAAGATCTCTACCTGAATATCTCAATGCCGTATTTGAAAATGATGTCAGTGCTACCAACTTCTGAAAAATCACAATTGAAATTTCAGCTCCATGTTGTATATCTGGGAAGTTTTGCATGGGAACTATTCCAAAATTGGCACACATATAGATAATAATATTTTAGTTTAATTTCCAGGAGGCCATAAATGGCAGTGTTGCCAAAAGGGTTCTAAGCCTGCTGATAGGTCCAATTTTTAAATGCATATAACTTCTACACTATCCATTGGATTTCAACCAAATTTCGTATGTACTATGTGTAGATAGAGCCGGCCCCGTGGTGTTGGGGTAGAGCGCCTGCCTCTCACCCGGAGGCCCCGGGTTCGATCCCCGACTCCGTCAGGGATTTTAAAACTGACGTGAGGGTTGGAACGGGGTGCACTCAGCCTCGTGAGGATAATTGAGTAGCTGTCTGACAGTGAGACAGCGCCCCGACCAAGAATACCAAGATTAACGGCCGAGGGGACCCGACGCGCTGATCACGCGTCACCCCAATATCTGCAGGCCAAATGGCTGGGCAGCGTTCGCTTGGTCGGCCTTAGCCCGTCATGGGCTGTATAGTGCCAGGGGGAAAAATGTGTAGATAGACAGATATGACTGAGCGTAATCTTAAGAGGAACCAGGGCTGCCAACTGTTAATAAATGCACTCCCTATTGTTTTTATCCAAATAATAAGTAACATACTTCTAAAACTCAAAGGAAAGAAAATTTCTTATCATATCAGAAAGTATGCAAGCTTTAAACTATGCACACGTATAGTACCTGACATTCTAGATTAATTTGGAGTAATTAATGGACCACAGTACTACCAAAATGATTCTAAGCCTGCTGATAAGACCAATTTTAAATACATGTAACTTCTATACTATCAATTGGATTTCAAGCAAATTTCGTATGTGCTATGTGTACTATAACAGATATGACTATGCGTATTCTTAAGAGCAACCTGGGCTGCCAACTGTTAATAAATGCTGTCTCTATCTTTTTACCCTAATATCAATATATCAGAAAGTATTCAAGCCAACAGCTCTAAACTTTGCACACGTATAATACCTTACATTCTAGATTAATTTGGAGTAACTAACATACGTCAGTGCTTCCAACATGATTCTAAGCCTGCTGATTGGTCCAATTTTAAAATTCATGTAACTTCTATACAAATAAATGGATTTCTTCCAAAATTGGCACAACCATAGATCATAATAGTTCAGATTATTTCTGACCAACAAATGGATGACATTGTTGCCAACACGATTTTACGCGCGCTGATAGGTCCAATGTCTAACTATATGTAACGTCCATGCTATCCATTGGACTTCAATCAAATTTTGTATTCTGTACCTTAAGAGATGGAACTAAGAATATATTCAGTCACTAGGGCTGCCAACTGTAGTGCTCTATTAGGCTACATTATGCCAGTTATATTTCGAACTAATTAGAAATTTTGATATTACCAACTCAATTTCGTCATTATTCCATTTAGGTCCATATAGATTAATCATTGGAATGCATCTTACATTTCGAGAAAAGTAGGCTCTTTAGTTCGTCACGGAACTTCTTGTTAAATAACCTATTAGGTCGTATACTTCGAGGAGCTGTGTTCACTGCCATCCCACAAACCCGGGTATCGTCGACATGGAAATCACCTAAGGAATATCAATCTCAGCCGGTATTGTGGCTGGGGGTAGCGCTTCTTCCTCTCACCTATGAGACCCCGGGTTCGGCTCCATCAGGGATTACAAAAACCACTATTATTATTAATGTATTTAGCGTATGGCTTTTAGTGCCGGGAGTGTCCGAGGACATGTTCGGCTCGCCAGAGTTCGTTTGGTTGGTTGCTTAGTTCAGGGTCTGCGATAACGCGGTCATGTAGCTGCTTCTATGCGGACAGCCAAGGGGTGAGTTACAAGTACCATCACGTGTGGATGAGATTAAATGAATGAAGATGAATGAGCAAGTTCAATTTCAAGTCGTTCCTACGTTGGCTACCAGATGCCACTGACATCTAGCGACGACATTGGAATTGATAGAGCGTTTCTAACGAAATATAACCTAAAAATGTTGCTACACACTACCAATTTTTTTAGTGGCAGGTTCTTTTTCATGCCATAAGTCTATGACATGGAACCGCTGGCTTTACTTCCCCTTCGAAGGAAGGCATACTGAAGGATTTATGCTCTTAAAAAATCCGACCACTTCGGCCGGGTTTGAACCCCCGATCTTGGGCACAGCAGTACAGCAAGCTACCGACTACGCCACCATTAATATTATCTATGTCTACCCCTTGTTAATGCGATGAACCACGTGGCTGATCGTTTCTGCAGCCGGATGCCCTTCCTGACGCCACCTCACCAGAGGAGTTAATGAGGGATGAAATGAAGATGAATGAAAGTTCAATACGGTATCAAATATAGCGTGTCCGCAAATTCTCTCCGCAGCGGCGAGCTACGCGGGTCGTGTTGGGTTGGCAGTACTGTACATTCATGTCACTGTACACGGCGTCTCACCGGAGCGCTTGTTCCCTTTTAACCTTCAACTGATGTGGTAGGGTGGGGAATCCCGGTTCATTATTGCTGACAGTGAGTGCCTGTGCATGACAGTGTTGACACTGTAAGTTATGTACAGTGTCACGAAGTGGACACTTCGAAGCAGGAAAACGTAAACTAAATTGCCTCCTCACATGCTCCGTAAAGTTTCCACCAGCACGGAAAACGTCGTCCACTGAAAACACACGCTCTTCAGTAGTAAGCATTCCCACTAGACTCATCTTACACGGGAACTTGACAAGTACACAACTTACTGTCACGCACAGACACTCACTGACAGCAATAATGAACCGGTATTCATCACCTTATCACTCCAGTTGAAGGTCAACACGAAACAAGTGCTGCTGCCAACCCAACACGTTCCGCAAGGCGAGACCCGCGTAGCTCGCCGCTGCGGAGAGAATTAGCGGACACACTGTAGTTCCAACTTTGGCTACCAGACGCCACTGTCACTTATCTAGCGGCAAACGTGCAACTTGAAAGAGCGTTTCCTAACCAGCAAAATATAACCTACAAATTTGGCTACACACAACCAATTGTAATGGTAGATTATTTTACATGCCATAAATCGATGGTGGTTGGTTCTTAAGTTTAGGGGCTGCGACAACGCGGTCATGTAGCCCCGTGTACTTTGGGTGTGTGTAGAATCTGTCTGATAACCTGTGTTAATTGTGATGACTGTATTAGTGTGTGTTACCTGCTTTTTAATATAAGTACAGGTTGCAACTTAGAATTTTTTAAATAGTTCCTACTTTTGCCGCCAAGTGCCACCGTCAACGACTACTAGACCAAGTTCAGAACTTAGCTACTAGACGCCACCACAGGCGTCTTTTTGCAACGAACGTAGAAACCTAAGAGCGTTGTTTACATTCTTAACCTATCCAATTTAGCTTCACACAGGAGTAATTAGTGGAAGGTTCTTTAACATGCCATAAATCCATGACATGGGACCGCCGGCTTTACTTCCCCTCCAAAGGAAGGCATACTGAAGGATAATAACGCTCTTAAACATCCCGACTACTTCGGACGGGTTTGAACCCGCGATCTCGGGCATAGCAGTTCAGCACGCCACCAAATACGCCACCGAAGCCGCTTTGAGAGCCACTAATATAATATCTGAATTTTAATTTCATTTTATCTAAAAAAAAACAGTCTTCTTTCAAGTCCCATTGTTCACAACATTTGTTTGTTTGTTTTGTTTCTTGTTTTTTTTTTTTTTTTTTACAAATAAATTGCTGTGGTGTCTGCAATACTGTTTGTTACTGATAGATTGAACATATAGGCGGGTATTTCTTAGCAACGCAGGATCGATACAGGCCTATCTTGTCCGTGGAGCATCACTGTAAACAACTGTCACGCTCAACCAATTTCGACGAGCCACCACCACTCTGGCTACGATTTAATCTGAGAACTTCAGAAAATCATCTTGTTTTTTGCCGTGTCTGTTGCCCAGGTATACCGGCCTCGTGGTTCGATTTCCATTTTATATACTGACGTGAGTGCTGGAACGGGGTGCACTCAGCCTCTAGAGGACAATTGAGTAGCTGCCTGACACAGAATCAGCGTCCCGGGTCACGAAAACCAAGATTAACGGCTGAAGGGATCCGACAAACTGACCACACGTCACCTCACAATCACCTCTACAGGGATAGTGGACCTAGCACTTCTCTACTTACAGCCCATTGAAGGGCTTAGGCCTACCAAGGGACCGCTGCCCAGCTATTTGGCCTGCAGATATTGGGGTGACACGTGGTCAGCACATCGGGTCTCCTCAGCCGTTAATCTTGGTTTTCGTGACTGGGGCGCTGCCTCACTGTCAGACAGCTGCTCAATATTCCTCACGAGGCTAAGTGCAACCCATTCCATCCCTTACGTCAGTTTCTAAAATCACTGATGGAGCTGGGAATCGAACCCGGGGCCTTTGGGCGAGAGGCAGGCGCGCTTCCCGAACACCAAGGGGCCGGCACCTAGCACTTATCTCTACATAGTATTGAACAAAGTCCCGGATTCTTGCATGTAACGAGTATCTCGAGAACCACTGGAAGGATTTTGATGCAGTTTTCACCATTCTGTAAAGGATTTCCCGAGGAAGGTTTCTGTAGAAAAACATTCATTTATGACCAAAGGAAGCCGAGCAGTAACGATTTCAGTGAATCGAGTCGAAGAAAAATCTGCCGTCCGTGCGCCATTTAAGCATACGCTGGGTAAACCGTTAAACATGTCTACTGTGTATACTATGAGTGTAAGAATTGTTCAGCATGAAACGTTCTACAAAAAAGTCCCTGACAGCATATCTCTATATGTATTTTATGCATCGCCCACTATAAGTGTTTTTACGTTTTTATTTCTTCCAACAATCGCAATTCAGTGGAAATTTAAATCACTAGCTTCGGAGCGAGTTTACGAGATAGCGAGCGAGCCTATCGCCCCAGCTTTGGCCAGCATCAAACTGTCGAGTCGTGTAAAGTTAAGACTTCAGAGAAGAGTTTATTTGTTTGGAGATTCGGTGTACACCTCGGCTTTTCTGAATTGCGTCTGGGACCTGCATTCCGTACGCGTTTTAAGCTTACGTTGGGTAAACCGTTAAAGGTACCGGGCGAAGCCGGGGCGGGTTGCTAGTTTATTTATATCCCTCCCTATATTAATCTGCTAAGGTCCCATTCCAGTTTTGTACCGAAAATAAGGCCCCATTAACACCAACCTACACATATGGGGTACCTACAGGTTCAGCATAACCCAATGCGTAAGCGAAACGCACTCACTTACTCTTTAAACGCCTCACAATTAAATAAATACCTTAAAAAATGTATATTTACTATGAAATAATGAAAGAATGCAACACGGTAACCATGGTAACAGAATCTCACAGGTCCATCTATTTCTGTAAGACGCAATGCAATTCCAATTATTACATTACTGTGAAAGTTTCCAGACGATTATAAGGTTATCACTGAACCAAATTAAGCTGTAAAATTCATCAATACATACAGTATAATGCGCTTAAGGGGATCAAGGAGCACTCTAGAATTTTTTCACGCAATTTTCACGTGTGAGTGTGGTACGAAAGGTCTTTTTCACCCGACTATAAAGGGTCTCCGAAAACCACATTTAAAGGCCCTTAAATTAACAGTGTCTGTGATATTCCCAGAAAACTAACTTCGCCCTGATATACCTATGAAGGAATGACAAACCCCTAACCACTGCACCAATAGCTGAATTGATAAAGTCTGATTATTCATACCAAGGATAAATCAGTCATAGCATTCATGATTGAGATTTTGCTAAGTGTACTCTTTACAACTAAAATATTCGCGGGCGAAGCCGCGACGGGTAATGCTAGTATTCATTTATTAGGCTAAAACTCATTTATGAGTAAGATTTTCTTTCAAAGGTCCTAGATGACTGTGCAGTACAATCGTGGACACCCAAACTCTTCCACAGTAGCGGCACACGTTGTTTGGTGCAGCCACTGGCTATTGAGGGTTCATCCTGCTGTAATTCTCACGCTCCTTCCTCGCATTGTTGGTTAGTTCTTCAGTTTATAGGGCTGCGACAACGCCCCGTGTACTTTGGGTGTGTGTCGAATCTGTCTGATAACCGGTGTTAATTGTGATGGCTGTATTAGTGTGTGTTATCTGTAATTGAGGACATTGACGGAAGAGGGGCTTATAAGCCTATACGCCCTTTTCCGGCAATCACTCTAATCGATCCGCCATGTTGTTATTGTTCTTACCTGAAATTTTTAATAAGATTGGGTAATTTTTGTAGATGTAAGGGATATATTTCTGAAGGCATGTCCAGTTGGCAGTAACTCATGGTGAGCCAAAAACGAACAACACTGGTTTAATTGAGGTTACGTGATTATTCTAGTTGGTTGCTTTGACTTGTGGTGACCGTTGAAGTGAGTTTTTGTGTTAGAAATGGAAGTGAGTGGTAATGATGACAGTGTTTTTAAGAAAAGTCTTATTTCTGTATTATCCCTATTAACCAGTTATTATTATAAATACATTTAATCAATTAGGCCTATTTAAGATGATTAAACATTTCTGTAATGATATGCTATTGATAATTTGTGAAACGTACACTTTATCTCATCAAAATAAACTTGTTTACAAAATATTTTGAGTATTGCCGCAAAAAGGACGTGTAACACATAATTTTATTTTATTTTCTTTTTCTTTGTAACAAAGTGAATTAAATATTACAAACTGATAGGTTTTATTAACTCTCAGACGAACCAATTTTTAATCCAAAAATATTAGAAGCTAATTAACCTGCATTGAAGAAAGATATTTCATAACAAAACTTTCAACTGTGATTATCTCAAAACATCCTACATAAACTTAGTGGTACTTCCTAGGGAGCCTCTGCCGACTGCTTACGCCTAACTGGCATTAGCCTTGTCTATTCAACAGCTGAATACTGTGCACCCGTGTGGTTGGAAAGTGCACATGTGCATAAAGTAGACTCAAGATTAAATGACACAATGCGATGCATCACTGGTACTATTAAGTCAACGCCTTGCCATTGGCTGCCTGTGCTGAGCCACATTCCTCCACCACATCTAAGAAGGAAACAAGCATTGTTGAGAGAGGCTAAGAAGATCAGGGCTTCACCTACTTTACCACTATACCATGAATTTTGCCATCCCTCACAATAGCGACTACGGTCTAGGAGGCCAGCATGTGTTACTGCAGAAATACTGTATGTGGATGGGTTTAATTTAAACCAAAGTTGGAGAAACGAGTGGTTAACTAAAACAGCGGGGACAAGTGCCCATTCTCTTGATCCTACAAAGGAACTGAAAGGTTCTGACCTCCCAAGGAAACTGTGGTGCCATCTTAACAGATTCAGAACCGGCCATGGCTGCTGTAAATTCTTTCAACACAGATGGGGCTGGATCAATTCAGCAATGTGCGACTGTGATCAAGAGGAGCAGACAATGGATCATCTGCTCCGACGCTGCCCTCTGTTCTCGTTCCCTGGGAACCCTGCTGAACTCTTTCATGTCACTCCGAATGTCATAACTTGGTTGCAGAATGTGAATAATGTTGTATAATGTAAATTTTGTATATAATTCACCATACGATTAAATAAAATCTCAAAACTCAGTTTTTCGTTATACGCCCCTCTTCCGGCAATGTCCTCAATTCAAGTAAGGACTGCATACGATCAATTTCAAGTAGTTCCTACTTTTGCTACCAAATGCTACCGTCAACGATACCTAGCTGTGAACTTGGCTACTAGATGCCATCGCAGTCAGCACCTGATGGCGAACGCTGGAACTAATATAGCGTTATCAAACTAACCTACAAATTTTAGCTTCCACAAGTGTAGTTAGTGGAAGGTTCTTTTTCATGCCATAAATCTATGACATGGGTCTGCCGGCTTAACTTCCCCTCCGAAGGAAAGCATACTGAGGGATTTTTAACGCTCTTAAAAATCCGATGACTTCAGCCGGGTTTGAATCCGCGATCTTGAGCATAGAATTCCTCGCATTGTACTTATCAGTTTCACGCCTTCGCCTATGTTGTTCGAAACATGGGAGACCCTGGTGGGCGAGGCGACGCCATGCCTGACGAGTTGATGCCCTAGTATGCCATTTTTCGGTGTTGATGTGACATTTCTTTAAATTGGACTTCAGAACATCTTTGTAGCGTTTCCTGTTGCCTCGTTGCTTTTAATATCCGACCTAGCACTTCATCCCACACATAAAGCACAACGTAGTAGCCTTTTGCTGGAAGAACAAAGACCTCTCTCAGCATTACCTCCTCCCTAAACAGGCACCGATTCTATAAACATTAAATTACCAACAAACAAATATTAAGACGCTAATCAGATATTCCAGCCCAGTGCGCACCGGAGTATCAAGTCCTCACGACAGAGCAATTAGCTCGTGATTCTGTTGTCTTGAGACACTCAAGTTAATTCAACGCTAATAAATAAGGCAAGGCATTCTCAGATCCAGCTGTTCTTGTCCAACATAAAAAAATCGATTGTCATAGTAAATTTACAAAGGAGCTTAAACAAGATATTCAGTAAAGAACATATAGCCTACTTTCTCCTAAATGCATGGGTACTGTTATAACGCTTTGTCCTTTTCAAGGAGAATGTTGGTTGTAGTAGCTTGTTGAAATACAGCGTGCTATACAGTACGCATATTAAACATGAATATGAGGTGCCCTTTGCTAGTGCTACATCTGTAAAAAAAAAATCATTCAAGTCGGTTTCACCGCGTTTCAATTGATATGGGGAATCGATTTGCACACATACATGGCCGCTATCTGAAAACTATTGGGCTGATGACCTTGTAGTTCAGTCAAAAGATGCTTTCCACAAAAAGGTATGTTGTTTGCAAAATTTGGTAGATATCAAATGATTAGCTTTTAACCTTTGGGTGGCGGCCATTCCGTTTCCGTCAAGATGGCGGCGATATAAAACATGACACTGAGGTGCCCTTTGCTAGTGCTACCTCTGTACCAAATTTCGTTCAATTAGGTTTCACCGTGTTCGAATTGATAGGGGGGGGGGGGGGAGAGACATTCAGAGTACACACACAGACAGACACACAAATTTTCGCCCTGTGTTGATCTCATAAGTCTACTTTCATTTTTAGCAAAAATCGAAAGTAGACTAAAAATAACGCAAGAAGAGTTCTCAAGGAGTCCCTTTTCACAGATACTGTATAAGGATACGCAGTGGTAGGGCACTGAAAACGCCATCACAATTCTCGTCCAAACGTCTTTTACGAAGACATTGAAGCCAGCAAGGAAGAAATCTGTCTTCAGTCGTTGAAGCCACATCATGACGGCATAATGAACAGCAATATCATCGTTGAATCACTAACAACCCAAGTGCCGATTTGAGGTGTGGCGGTCAAGCTGCTTGCCTGTCACCAACGGGTTCAATCCCCGGTGAATGCATGTGAAATATAGCATCCTGTGGTTCAGATTCCACACAAAAACGGAGGTCCCGTGGTTTATGATTGCGAGATCAACGGTTACGTAAAACTACAAGCTTCCTGCTTTTCAATGGTCCGAAACGAAGGAAAGTAAGTTGTTATTGTTTTGAGGGGAGAAACAGCGAGGTCATCCGCCCCTCTTAACACAGATACAATTATACAAATTGAGATTTATTTAAAATTTAAAGGTGGACACCTAATACGAGAAAGAAAACAACTAATAACTATACTCAATATGTTTTACAACAAGAAGTTCCGTGACGAACTATACAGCCTACTTTTCATGCCAATGATTATTCTACAGTATATGAACCTATCTAGAATAATGACGAAATTAAGTTGGTAATATCAAAATATCAAATTAGTTCAAAATATACCTGGTATAATTTAGCCTAATAGAGCACTACAGTTGGCAGCCCTGGTGACTGAATATATTCTTAGTTCCATCTCTTAAGGTACAGAACACAACATTTGGTTGAAGTCCAATGGGTGGCGGCCATTCCGTTTCCGTCAAGATGGCGGCGATATAAAACATGACACTGAGGTGCCCTTTGCTAGTGCTACCTCTGTACAGCGTGCTATATAGTACGCATATTAAACATGCAGTTAGACACTGGATCTATCAGCACGCGTAAACGCATGTTGCCAACAATACCATGCGTGTGCTGGTCAGAAATAATCTGAATTATTATGATATCTTGTTGTGCCAATTTTGGATGAAATCCATTTGTTAGTATAGGAGTTACATGTATTTTAAAATTGGACATATCAGCAGGCATAGAATCATGTTGGCAGCACTGCTTTGTATTAATTACTAAAATTAATCTAGAATGTCAGGTGCTATACGTGTGCAAAGTATAGAGCTGTTGGCTTGCATACTTTCTGATATATTGATATTAGGGTAAAAAAAACAATATAGACAGCATTTATTAACAGTTGGCAGGCCTGGTTGCTCTTAACAATACTTACAGTCATTCTGTTATGGTACACATAGCACATACGAAATTTGGTTGTAATCCAACTGATACTATAGAAGTTACATGTATTTAAAAATTGGTACTATCAGCAGGCTTATAATCATGTTGGTAGAACTGACGTATATAAGTTACTCAAAATTAATCTAAAATGTCAGAATATACGTGTGCATAGTTTAAAGCTGTTGGCTTGCATACTTTCTGATTATTGGTATTTGGATAAAAAAAAATAGAGAGAGCAATTATTAACAGTTGGCAGCCCTGGTGGCTCAATCATATCTGTTTATGTACAGATATTACATACAAAATTTGGTTGAAATCCAATTGATAGTGTAGAAGTTATATGCATTTAAACATTGGACCTATCAGAAGGCTTAAAATTATTTTGGCAACACTGTCATTGTTGGCCTCCTGAAAATTAAACTGAAATAGTATTATCTGCATGTGTACCAAATTTGGAATAGCTCCCATGCATACCTTGCGAGATATCCAACATGGAGCTCAAATTTCTAGTGCGTTTCTTCAGCAGTTGGTAGCAGTGACATCATTTTCAAATATGGACGTGAGATATTCCGGTGCACATCTTTACTCATACTAAATTTGGTTTTGATTGCTGCAGCCGTTTAGGAGTTGATAGGGGGGGGGGACACACACACACACAGCCAGACAGATAGACAGACAGACACACATTTTCCCGGATCGATCTCATAAGTCTACTTTTTCCTCATTTTTGCAAAATGTGAAAAGTAGGCTAAAAAATACTATCGCGTGTTCTCCCACACGGAAACAGGTAGCCTGAGGAAATTTCTTTAGTTAACGATAGAGTGCTCTCCCAAATACCGCAGCGGGAGTATGATTTAAGATGGAAAGATTTTTATAATTAACAGTGGCTATTTACCAGGAGTTTTCAAATTTTTCGTCATTTTCCAGGAGTTTTCCAGGTTTCCCAGGAGTAGTAGACAAAGTATGTTTCCTTTCCCAAAATGTCACTGCGGAGCCGTACCTATTATCAAACTCAGTGAACCAATGCCCGAGTCGTTTCCGTGATATTTGTACACCTCTACAAATTGCCGATGATGAGTTGCCTGCAGATTTATGCATGGAATAGTGACGCAGTGGCTTAGCTGCTCGCCTTTCACCCGGACTGCCGGGGTTCGAATCCCAGTGACAGCGGGGTGGAATTTTCACCTGATAAATCACGTGGCGTCCGGAAGGGCATCCGGCCAAAACCAAAATGAGCCTGGTAGGCTCCGGCGACCCCAATTAATTGGGAAAAGCCGAAGAAAGTTAGTTGTTTATACATTGACCGGCCAAAGAAAGTGGAACACTTCAATTTTGTATGTAATTTCTTAATTTATTCCACTAAAATGTATCGGTTTTCCAATATTTGCATTATTCATGTAAATGTTAGATGGTTGGCTACAGAAAATACTGAAACATGTTTTACAACACGCTTTAACTCACAAATTTCGTTACATTTCACAAATCTAACAATTTTCTATTTTTTACTAATGTTCTTCTGGGCTGTTTTTTTTTGTTGCCAAACAGTGTTAATGTTTGCACTGCACTGCACGGGAACACTGGTCACTAAATACGAGTGTTTCCACCCTAGCGTCCATGACAGCTTGTTAGGCTCATCGAAGATTGGGGGTAATTGGTGGTAATAAACCACCCTAAGAAATGTCAATTTCTATTCACGGATGTTTCAGATGTGTGTCCTAATGCATGAAAAGCTTTTAAACTGTGATTACATCTTTTTCATGGCTAATTTTATACTTTTTAATGGCTGGCTGCGTGGCTCAGGGGTAACGTTCTCGCTTGCTGAGCCCAAGGTTGCAGGTTCGTATCCTGGCGCAGTCAGCTGGCATTTGAGGGTGCGCAAATGCGAGGGAGCCGTGTCAGTAGATTTACTGGCACGTTAAAGATCCCCTTCGGGACAAAATTCCGGCACCCCGGCGTCTCTAAAAGCCAGAGTAGTTAAAAGGGACGTAAAACCAATAACATTATTATTATTATTATACTTTTTAATGATAGAACGTACAAGGCACTGCCGGCAGGACGTTACGTCCTGATTTGAGTACGTAATTCAATTGCTTATATGAGGACGAAGCGTCCTTCTGGAAAGACAGTTCTTTTTTCCATTACAAAGAGGGAAATGTAACGAATCAGCGCATGCAAGTCTGAAGTTGGTAGCTCTGACCGTTCACTAATGGCGGCGATTATACGTGAAGGTGACCGAGCTTATGTTTTTGCTACCTATTTCGATGCTCCAAACAGCGGAAATGCATGGAGTCGCTCGTTATTTGCTAGTAATTATGATACCACTAAATGTCATGGTACTTACGTAGATGTGTACGGAAATGACTACAGTCGAAAAGCTAGAAATCGAACATTTTTTTATTTATATATTTTAGATGTTAATTTTAGATATTTTAGATATTACTTCTATGAAATGGCTAAAGTTGTAGGGTAATAAGTCCCATTTTTAAATACATTTTTATATAGCCTATTTTAGATCTAAAAATGTTTAAAACTTTTTTATACTCTCATACATTTATATAGTCTCTGTACTGTAAGAAAACGCGTTTATACTTTATACGTTTATACATTTTATGGTCAATAAGTGATTACGAGACAGTCATTGTATTAGTCAATATGAGTTATATTACACTGTTTTACAATATTGACAGACTTATATAGTTTGCCCTGTACCAGATCTGCAGTATTATTACGCTTCGATAACCCGAAGTACTGCCGGAAGGACGCGTCCTGCTGGAAGGCCAGTTCAAGCATTTGCCATAAGGGTCCAAAGTCCTGCTGGAAGGACGCGCCGCTGTGTACAAAAGTACTTCCGGAAGGTCCTTCTAGCAGGACGAGTGACTGTACGCTCTATCATTAAATTACTGTTCCACTTTTTTTGCCGGTCAGTGTACATGGAATAGTTATTACACACTCCACTAGGTTGGATATCCGAGCGGTCGATTTCAACTAACTAGGGAAAATGAACAATATCTACAACGAATTGAATGAAGTGGGGGCGAGGGTTTATTCTAGGATAATAATATAGTACCGTAGGGCCTGCTAGGGTTGAAACGCATCACTGTCCATAACTCGCTGTAAAAGATTAAAACAACATCCTACGCCTCTTCGATGTGTATATTGATGTTAGAGCCGGGCAAAAAGCTCCTAGTTTCGATCAGTCTCGTTGGACGCGAATGAAGAACGGAAATGCTGGTTCCGGAACTGATATTACCGGTAAAATGGGCTCTATAACGATAATTCTCGATATTCTCGCTTGGGCAATATGACGCTGCCTGAAGACACTGAGGCTTGTTGTGTAAGGATTCAATGAAAATTGTTCATTCTGTTGACTGGAGTCTGCGAATTGGAAGAATCCACCCAACCTCAACGGTGGCATATTGAGCATATCATCTTAATAATATATCGAAGGAGATTTTGATCGTCAGTGCTCGCGCCGCGTCTTATGATACCCCTTAGTATTATTTCTTAGCCTACTTTTCACATTTTGCAAAAATGAGGAAAACTTAGTCTTATGAGATCGATCCGGGCAAAAGTCTGTCTGTCTGTCTGTGTCCCTCCCCCCCCCCCCCCCTTCCAACTCCTAAACGGCTGCAGCAATCGAAACAAACTTTGGTAGGAGTAAAGATCTATACCTGAATATCTCAATGCCGTATTTGAAAATGATGTCAGTGCTACCAACCGCTGAAAAATGGCAATTGAAATTTGAGCTCCATGTTGGATATCTTGGAAGGTATGAATGGGAGCTATTTCAAAATTGGCACACGTATATTTAATAATATGTCACTTTAATATCCAGGAGGCCACACATGACAGTGTTGCCAAATTGATTATAAGCCTGCTGATAGGTCCAATTTTTAAATGCATATAACTTCTACACTATCAATTGGAATTCAACCAAATTTCGTATGTGCTATGTGTACATAAACAGATATGACTGAGCGTATTCTTAAGAGCCACCAGGGGTGCCAACTGTTAATAATTGCTCTCTCTATTTTTTATCCAAATACCAATATATCAGAAAGTATGCAAGCCGATAGCTTTAAACTATGCACACGAATAGTATCTTACATTCTATATTACCAACTTAATTTCGCCATTATTCTTGATAGATCCATATAGAGTAACTTATATACGTCAGTGCTACCAACATTATTCTAAGCCTGCTGAGAGGTCCAACTTTAAATACATGCAACTTCCGTACTATCATTTGGATTTCAACCAAATATCGTATGTGCTATCTGTACCATACCAGATATGACTGAGCGTATTCTTAAGAGCAACCAGGCCCCTCCAACTGTTAATAAATGCTGTCTCAATTTTTGTTACACTAATACCAATATATCAGAAAGTGTGCAAGCCAATATCTCTAAACTTTGCACACGTATAGTACCTGGCATTCTCGGTTAATTTGGAGTATTTAATATACGTCAGTGCTGCCAACATGATTCTAAGGCTGCTGATAAGTCCAATTTTAAAATGCATCTACCTTCTATACTAACTAATGGATTTCATTCAAAATTGGCACAACAATAGATCATATTATTTCAGATTATTTCAGACCAATACATGCATGACATTGTTGCCAACATGATTTTACGCGCGCTGTTAGATCCATAACTGCATGTAACGTCCATGCTATCCATTGGACTTCAACCAAATCTTGTATTCTGTACCTTAAGAGATGGAACTAAGAATATATTCAGTCACCAGGGCTGCCAACTGTAGAGCTCTATTAGGCTACATTATGCCAGGTATACAGTATTTCGAACTAATTAGAAATTTCGATATTACCAACTTAATTTCGCCATTATTCTAGATAGATCCATATAGATTAATCATTGGCATGAATCTTAAATTTTAAGAAAAGTAGGCTCTTTAGTTCGTGACGGAACTTCTTGTTAATTTATTAATTTCAGCGTCTCCTCCGTGGTGCTTACCTGCCATCCCGGAGGTCTGAGGCTCAATTCCCGGCTCTGCTACGAAATCTGAAAAGTGGTAAGAGGACTGGAAAGGGGTCTACTCAGCCTCGGGTGGTCCAAATGAATAGAGGGGGTCGATTCACACCTCAGCCATCCTCGAAGTGGCTTTCCCTGTTTTCCAACTTCGTCTCCAGGCTAATCCGGGATGGTACCTAACGTAAGGCCACGGCCGCCTTCTTCCCTCTTCCTTGCCTATCCCTCCCAATCTTCCCTTCCCTCATAAGGCCCCTGCTCGCTGTGCAGGTAAGGCCGCTTGGGCGAGGTGCTTGTCCGACCTCCCCAGTTGTATCCCCCGACCCGAAGTTTCAAGCTCCAGGACACTCCCCTGGAGGCGGTAAAGGTGGGATCCCTCGCTGAGACAAAGGAAAAAAGCCAACCCTGGAGGGTGAAAACTAATAAAAAAATAATTTCAGCAAAATAAAATTCTCTTTGATGTGTACATATTAAGAATGTTTCGTGAAATGCCACATTCAACCACTATGTAACTTTCACGGAATGGAACCTGAAAATTCATGCACTCGCTATATTACTAGTGCCCTTGTGATGCAACTGTGTCCTGTCGTATCATCTCTGTAGAAAGATATTGGTAAAGCGGTCGACACAAACTATAAAACATAACAAAAACAAATTCTAAAACACCCCAATCCTTCCATTCACGGGTCCAACGCGTTATCAATTGAGCCACGGAGACACTCAAAAATAGCCTAACCCCTGGCACTACAGCCCGTGAAGGGCCTAGGCCTACCAAGCAACAGCTGCCCAGCCATTTGGCCTGCAGATATTGGGGTGACGCGTGATCAGCGCATCGGGTCCCCTCGGCCTTGGTTTTCGTGATTGGGGCGCTGCCTCACTGTCAGACAGCTACTCAATTGTCCTCACGAGGCTGAGTGCACCCCTTTCCGGCCCTCACGTCAATTTCTAAAATTCTTGACGGAGCCGGGAATCGAACCCGGGGCCCCAGGGTGAGAGGCAGGCGCACTACCCCCAACACCACGGGGCCGACACGGAGACACTCATACTAGAGTAGGAAATATGGCAAAGATACAGCGTGAGAACTTTTGCATTGGATACTTGACTCCTTCTCGGAGTAATATTTGATAGAACACTGTCGTGGGCAGAGAATACGTCTAATGTGGTAAGGAAGGTTGTATCAACTATGCATCTCCTGAAAAGAACTGTTTCTTACACCCCACCTAACATACGTAAGTTCTTCGTCCAAACTCACATTTTTCCAATCATTGATTATGGCTCTGCTGTATACAATGATTTACCAGAAACACAGAACATCAAATTACAAAGAGTCCAAAATGTATGTGTTCGGTACATTCTGGATGTAAGGCGAGATGAACATATCACACCTTACTACGTGCAGCTGAAATGGCGGAAACTCCACGAGCGCAGGCAGTTATCAGTTGCCATACTTTACACCAATGCATTCTGTTCATAATCGAGAAAATAAATACACAAAATTAACACTCCAGATTCCTATACACCGAACCATGAAGTTCAATAAATCTTTTGTTTGCACCGCCTCACGCCTCTTCAACACCTTCGATTTATATAAGTTCGTCAACATTGCAAGCACTGCTGCTTTCAAAAGACATCTTTCATCCTGCTTCTTGGAGCAGTATACCTCTCACATTTGATTACTGTATTATGTTAAAATACTTTTTTTTTGTTCAATTATAACACAAGGACAATAGCTGACAACTTGTCAACTTCAATAGCTTTTGTTTTTCGGGCTGATAGTCTGTATGCACTCTCACTCTTTTGTATATAATTTTTCCATTATCATTAGTATTATTATTGTATTGTTACTATCCTTTTGTTACTATAATTGTTAGACTATGATTATTTATATTGTGAATGTAAGTGAAATGTTTTATTTTTATAAGCCCTAATCTTATTTTATAGGGCGCTACTGTAAAGGAGCTCTTAAACTCTAAGTGTATCCGTGAAAATAAAATCAATCAATCAATCAATCTATCTATCTAAAACGCTCCTACCGTTTCGAATACTATTCTCTACTCGTCGGCCATAAGAAAACCTAATGTTCACATTCAAGAATAGGATTGATCTCTTTTATTTTGATATGATGGCTTTGAAATATCCTTGAGCCACCGCCATTTCAATCGCATACCTAGGCACGTGCTCACACTTTGCATCATGGGTAGTGATATCAACATTACATTGTGATCGAACGAGAGTACGAGACTGTGCAGTATCGGACAAAGTGACATTCCCGCTGTAATGAGCAGTTCTCAGCGAACTTCCTTCGTACTCTTGTCACTCAAACTCTCATATCTTTGGCATTTATAGACGAATCAGTGAGGTGTTTGCATTGGCATGATTAATATACCGCATGCAACAAACTGATATTCCTTTCAAGCATAAAATTAGATTAAACTATCTGATTAAAAATGATTCACAGTATTTTGCCTAACGTTTCTGAATTCCTATAGTAATTATGATTTCGTCGTTTAAAGGGGTTGGGTAGGCTACAGCAACCACAGTGACAACAAAGCATCCTGATCGTGGAAATGAGAGGAAATAAATAAATAAACAAATACATAAATACTATTACTACTACTACTACTAATAAGAATAATAATACACCTTTAATTTGTGAAAACTCTTCCCTCCTGTAATGGACCATCCTATTTCGCCGTGTGAATGTGGCCAAGAACTTGGCTAATCTGTTCATATTTTTCTGGTGTAGATGATAACGATTTGAAAATTAATTCTACATTATTTTGTTTATATAATAACCCTACCTAAAATTTCGTCCATCAGACGCTCATTCGATCATAACTGCTTTTTCTAATAACTTCAGACTTCCATCCGCTATCATATCGTTAGTGAGAGAAGTCATGGTAAACAAGTAGTTCCGTGAAGAACTAAACAGGTTTGAATGCTGTAATAGATATTGAGAACCGTCTAAATATTTGGATGGTCACCATGTTGGATTTTTATATTATAGGCCTTAGATTTATGTACTATTACATGAAGATTATTGTGTAACTTAGGTGTTTTATTCCAACTTCAATCGCATGATTAGGACACAAGAAATAAAAGCGGGATTTTAAAATTTCGCTCAGCCGCCATCTTCTGGTCATGAAAATAATTTAAATGAATTAGATGCCTGTCGATTAAAATGTGTATAAGCATAAACCGTATCAGGTTTCACTGCGCACGGATCGTAAAAGCGCAAGAAACGTCCATTTGAATATTTACATTTCGCTTCGCCGCCATGTTGGATTTGTGCTCGCCAGGTTATTGAACGTCCCATAGGTGAACTTATGCTTATAGCCTCTATACACTTACAAAATTTCAGTTCGATTGCTGTAGTAGATTAATAGATATTGAGAACCGTCCAAATATTTCGGATGGTCACCATGTTGGATTTTAATATATGCAGGTCATAGAGTTATGTACTATTAGATGATGATTATTGTGTACGTTCATTATGCAAATGTTGATTTCGATTGCATAATTAGAACACAAGAAATAAAAACTTAATTTTCGAAATTCGCACAGCCGCCATCTTGAGGTTACGTAAACAATTGACCTAAATTAGATACCAGTGCATTACAATGTGTATAAACATTTGCTGTACCAAGTTTCATTGCGTTTGGATCATTAAATTGCGAGAAAAGTATATTTAAAACTTTCAACTTCGCTTGGCCGCCATGTTGGTTTTGTGGTTAACAGATTTTCAAAAGTCACATAGATGAACTTTTAGTAGTTCCCTTTATCACTGTACTAAATTCCAGGGTGATATCGGTAATAGTTTCGGAGATATTGAATGCTGGTGAAATATTTCGCACAGCCGCCATGTTGGAATGGTGAGACGTAACAAAATTTGAAGGGCACGGTCAGGGTCGTCCGGAATAGCACTATGAACGTACCGAGTTTCATTTAAATCGCTCCAGCCGTTTAGATTTTATTAGGGCCACACACACACGAATCACACACGCACACACAGACAGACACACGGACAAAAGGTGATCAACAACCAACAACCCCTGGCACTATACAGCCCATGATGGGCTAAGGCCGACCAAGCGACCGCTGCCCAGCCGTTTTGCCTGCAGATATTGGGGTGACGCGTGATCAGCGCGTCGGGTCCCCTAGGCCGTTAATCTTGGTATTCGTGATCGGGGCGCTGTCTCACTGTCAGACAGCTACTCAATTGTCCTCACGAGGCTGAATGCACCCCGTTCCAACCCTCACGTCAGTTTTAAAATCCCTGACGGAGCCGGGGCCTCTGGGTGAGAGGCAGGCGCACTACCCCAACACCACGGGGCCGGCTACAAAAGGTGATCTCATAAGCCTATTTTTTCATAAATGAAAATATGCTAAAAATATAACGAACCCAATACAATATGGTATTCCTCGTCGGAAGTGGATCACTTCATACAGTATTAAATTTTCCGAGGAATGGTTTTCATTAAGGAGTTACAGAGGACTGCGGTTCCCACTCAGCGGAGAGAGCTGGCCTTGAGTTGCTTGGAGAGGGACGATACTGGCCAGGCGGCAACTTACGATACCGATCGGAACTAGAGCAAATTTGCCCAGCTCTAATTGAAATGCCAAGCTTCATTCATCAATCATCTGCCCACAAGCACTTATTTACAATGACATAATCGACTCACATCACATATCATCCCACAAATTATAATGGATACACATTTGAAGTTCTGTTTTGTCGAGGTTAAACTGTTTTAGTTGCTAGGAGGCATCACCAGCCCCCTCAATTTATTGCGTGAAAGCTGTCCGAAACGGCCGCTTTATGTCAGTGATCTCGGAGGTACGTATTGAGACTCCGGATACAAAGGTCATGGGTTCCGATTCCGGGCACTGCCAGGAAATTTAATTCGAGCCTGAGGGTTGGGAAGTGGAACACTCAACCTCACAAGGCAAAACTGAGAAGAGATGGGTAAGTTTCCCCACCCCTGCCGTCCTAGAAACGGCTTTCTATGGTTTCCCCACTTCTGCTTCAGGCAAATGCTGGGATGGTTCCCAACTTAACCCTTTAAAGGTTAGTGTTCTGTATATTAACCACCTGCTATGTCAAAGATGCTGATGGTTGAATCTTTCAGCCATTTGTCAACGAATTTTCTTTTGGAAGTGTTAATATTTCTGAAAACCACATCATTCGATCTTCTTCACCTGAGATGCTTAATAGTTTTTTAACATAAACAATTAAAATGTATAAAATATGAAAGAAATTAAAATTGAAAATAAATATCGTAAAAATTATTAAGCTTATAAATAGGGCTCGGATTTTTTGGTGCTAAAAACGGGAAAATATTTATTTTATTATGTATTAAAAATACCTGAAATCCTATGTGACAAAAAAGTAAAAATATTTAATTATAATTTAGTTTATTAATGTGAATATAAACAGTAAGCAGTACTCACGAATTCAATTCAACTGCTGAAGCATTACAATACACAACGAGATACATCTTCAGGTTGTCCACCACAAAAGACCGACGATTATCGCGAAACACTTATTCTGAAGGCGCGAAACTGCGGCAATATATTTCTTGTCCTTGATGTGTTGTAACTTGAGATCGCTGTTCAGTCTTGATTGCTTTCCCTCACGATTGGCAGTTCAAGACACCCCCCATCAGAAGTAAAATTATCCTCAAATTCCGCAACATACTGCTGCAGACGATAACTTGTAGTTGCTTTTATTTTAGGCATCGTTCGACATTGTTTCCACGTAGCTGAGAGAGAAGGTCTAACACGTGGTGCAATATGGCTATGGACAAGGAAATCCCCGGCTTCCACAGTGAGTGGCACGGGGTGACAACTTAAGAATAACACAGTTGCAAGCTGACATACGCTCTGCATGAAGATTAGATAGCTCACAGGTTCTTCCCCGTTGAAGTAACACAGTACAAAAATGCAATAAACTGAACGATCTAGCACACTGATTTAAAAATATGTAAATATTATATCTTGTTATGTCCTAATAATTGAAAAGCAAGAATTTATGTATTTATAGAAAAAATGCTTAAAATACATATTTACATAAAAATATTTAGGCCTACTTACCTAAAAATCCGAGCCCTACATATAAAATTAATATTAATACTAAATAAGCTTATAAAATAATTCATAAGCATATACAATCACAAATAAAATAAAATAAGCTTGTAAAATAGAATTATAAAAAATTAAGATAATACAATTAATTACAGGAATCAACCTGGGAGGAGTCCTTGTGGCTCTGGGCAAATGGGAGTGAAATGCGTCGTTGCATGTCACCTGCAACTCAAACATATTGGATTCAGCAAGAGAATCCAACTTAGCCTCTTTCACTCCAACTCCAGCACGTAACCTACCCGAGGTGTCCCCTGTTAAGCCGAGCAACCCAGTGGAAGGTTGGGTAACCACTCCCAGCGGGAAGCTGGGTCGGCGAGCCGATCAGTGCTGGTGGCTCCAAGGCTCACAACCTTGGTAGTACTTTGGCCGGTGTGAAATATCACCGACCCCAATTACAGTTTTTCAACTGTCTCAAGAAAGCATGGAGGAAAATTCAGCAAAAGCTACTACCCCAGGTGGTAACCAATCCACCATCGCTTTCAGCGATGCATGCAGGCCTTCGGATTCTGGGGAGTCAGCACCAAAATGCTTGGAGGTGTCGGAGACTCCACTAAAGATCAAACACAAACATCGGAACTTCTTTGCTACCGTTAATATGAACTCCCTTTTGAAAACTGGTAAACTTAAGCATCTCAATGATACTCTCTCCCAACATCAAATTCTTATTACGGCAGTACAAGAAACAAGATTTACAGATGAACATCCTTTTGAGTCTCAGGGGTACAGAATATTTAAAGGCAAAGTTGGTAAACGTGTTGCAAAGAACATCCCTCACCTTGGCACGGGATTCATTGTAAATAGAAGAATTTTGGACTCGGTCGTAGATTTCAGTTCTCCTAACAGCCGAGTAGCAATCCTCACTTTCCGATGCACGAACAAAATGTATACTATGGTTAATGTGCATGCGCCAATTAATGAGGCAAACAAAAAAGACAGAGAAGGAACAGATGAATTTTGGGAAGAACTGGAGGATATAATGGCTAAAATTCCGGACAAACATATGATTATCTTGCTTGGTGATTTCAATGCTCAACTTGGCCGTGAAAGAATATTCCGAAACATTGTAGGAAGTTACCCAGCTCATTACAGAACCAACCGCAATGGAGAGAGACTTCTGGAGCTCTGTAAGGCGTTCAACCTTGTTATGAAATCTACTGCTTTCAAACACCTGCCAAGAAAGCAGAAAACGTGGACTTCTCCAAATCCAAAACTTGGTGAATTCCAAATCGATCATGTCGCTATTTCACGGAAGGCACACCGAGAGATCCAGAATGTAAAAGTCCTGAGAAGTGTAAATCTTGATTCTGATCACTACCTTTCCAAAATCAAGGTTAAACTTCTTCCAAGAAATACCAGGAGGGTCTGCCGAAGAGAGATCAACTGGTTTGACACAGAGAAGCTACACTTGAATCACGAGTTTACTGAGAAGCTTGAAACTTTGGATCCACAGAATTGGGAACAACTACGAGATGGCATGGTGAGAACAGCTAAAGAGATAGTCCCGCTAACAAAAAGAAGGAAACATCTCTGGTGGACCAGTGAATGTGAAGCAGCAATAAGGCAGAGACAACTAGCATGGCAGAGATGGAACTCTAAGAAGAATTCAGATAACTGGGAGAGTTTTCTGTTAGTGAGGAAACATGCTGCAAAAACCATACGTGGGGTAAAACGTGCATACGACAAAAGTCAATTGGAAAAGATTCAACAAGACTTCAAGAAAAACAACACTCGAGATTTCTACAGAACCTTCAGACAGAATCTCACTAAATACACTCCACCTAGCCTACATTTCAAAGATCCTGAGGGAAAAACTGCCTATAATGACAAGGACAACTGCACTATCCTGGCAAATTATTTTGAGTCTCTCCTTAACTGTGAAAGCCCAGGATCCTCATTCTTATTTGAAGACAATCCAAATACAAACCCGGACTCTACACCACCAACCAAAGAAGAAATTATGCAGATCATTCAGTCACTTAGAAACAATAAGGCACCAGGCGAGGATTCAATAATCGCCGAATTATGGAAGCATGCTGGCGACGTAGCTATCGATAAACTAACAGAAATAATTAGTGAGATATGGGAAAAGGAGGAACTCCCTATTGATTGGACATCAGCTCTGCTTCACCCTCTTCACAAAAAAGGTGATAGAACGAATGTGAACAATTACCGTGGCATCTCCCTCCTTGCAATAACATACAAAATCCTTTCAAAAGCCCTTCAAACTAGAGCAGAGGAACAGTTGGATCCACAATTAGGGGAATATCAAGGGGGATTTCGGAAGGGACGATCGTGTGCCGAACAGATTTTGAACCTTAAATCTATCCTTTCATATCTGAAGCTTAGAAACAAACAGTTTGTAGTGACCTTCATTGACTTCAAAAAGGCTTATGACTCTATCGATCGACCCACCCTATTTGAAATACTGAAAGAACTGGGACTGGACAACAAAACAAGAGCAATCATTCAGAAAACCTTAACCAACACTGCGTCCAAAGTGAAATTCAGGGGAGAAATTTCAGAGCCCTTCGAAATCAAGACTGGTGTAAGACAAGGAGATGGACTATCTCCTTTGCTCTTCAACTGTGTGCTCGAAAAAGTCATCCGGCAGTGGCGAAAAGTAATGAACATTAACAAGTCTGAAAATGGAGTCAGATTGGGCTACAAAAAACAGAACCTGATAGTTGACTGCCTAGCATTCGCAGATGACCTCGCAATTTTTTCAGATTCCCTCGATGCAGCCGCAGCACAAATTAATGAACTCCAGATTCAAGCAGCAAAAGCGGGCCTTAAGATCTCCTTTGAAAAAACAGAATTTATCACTAATATCAAGCTAGCGCCAAAAGAGCTGGATGTAGGACAGGGGAAAATCAAGCAAACGAAAGCGTTCAAATATTTGGGTGAGTGGATAGACCCCAATCTATCTGAGAAGGCAGCTTTCGAGTCACGAATCAGGAAAATGGAAATGGCATACAATCTAACAAAGGCCATTTACAACAAGAAATCCATATCAACAAATGCCAAGTTAAGACACTACCAAACAGTCATCCGTCCAGAGGCTTTGTATGCTGCAGAGTGCCTTGCAATGCATCGCAAGGGACTAACAGAGAAGCTGGAAGTGAAAGAAAGAAAAATTCTAAGAAAAATCTTGGGTCCGGTAAAAGAAAATGGGGAATATAGGAGAAGACACAACCACGAACTTTACACCCACGTGGAAAAAATAACTGATGCCATGAGGAAACGGAGAATTACCTTTTACTGTCATATAACAAGAATGAACCCAGCACGATTGACAAATAGAATTTTCACCTACTTCCTCAAAAAGAAAACCAAGGGAGCTTGGTTCATTGAGGTGGACAAAGATTTGCAAGAAGTGGGAATAACAGGCAACGATATTTGGGAACGTGCCACACTTAAACAAAAACTAACAGCACACCGATGTTTTCAAGAAAAGCCAAAGCTTCCAACTGGCAAGAAGTGGACTGCAGAAAGAAAACAACAGCATCGAGAACTAATGCGAAAGTACTGGGAGGACGTTAAAGCTCGATGCAACAAGAAACAGTTGAAATGACGTGGTCCTTAGATGGCCGAATCGAAAGAAGAAGAAGAATACAATTAATATAAAAATAAAATTATAAAAACATTTCAACATAAAAATTAAAAAGATAACACAAAATGAAATTGATAAATTAAAATTTGGCTAAGATAAATTAAATTTAAATGAATACAAATAAAATATTGTAATAATAGTTCTGCCCTAGAAAGGGTTAAGGCCAAGGTCACACATTTAATCCCATATTCTTATAATATACGAGGGCTGTTTGTTAGTAAGTGCCCGTAGTTATTGCGCACGCCGCAACAAGCATGCGCCAGTTGCAGCTGTGTAGCTAACCTGTACGCTGAACTGTGCATCTTTACAATGTTCACGATTATTGATTCGCCCGCCGCATGTGAGGTACGATCTATCATACGGTTTTTGAGTGCAAGAAACATATCGGCTGCAGACATCATCGTCAGCTTAATGAGGTGTATGGTGATAATGCAATGACGGAAGGTAAAGTGCGGAAATGGGACCGAAGATTCATGATAGCCACTCGATCAATGGATTTTCCTCAAGTGTGAATTCTTGGTTGTCAGAGCAGGTGGCAAACTTTTATGCAGACGGATTTCAGAACTTAGTTTTAACGTATGACCAAGTGCCTAAATAAACAAGGCATGTAGAAAAAATAGAGGAAGGTTTGTAAAACCTAAAAATAAATGTGGTTTCAAAATAAAATGTTCGGTTAATTAAGAAACAAGATGTTCAGCAAAGAACATATAGCCTACTTTCTTCTAAATGCATGGGTATTGTTATAACTCTATGCCCTTTTCAAGGAGTATAATTGAATGTTGGTTGTAGTAGCTTGTTGTAATACAACGTACTATACGGATATTAAACATGAATACGAGGTGCCCTTAGCTAGAGCTACCTCTGTAAAAAATTCATTCAATTTGGTTTCACCGTGTTTGAATTGATATGGGGAATCGATTTGCACACATACATGGCCGCTATCTGCAAACTATTGGGCTGATGACCTTGAAAAATTTGGCAGAGATCAAAATATGATTAGGTTGGTCGTAATTTGATTTAACCTTTTAATATTTGGGTGGCCACAATTCCGTTTCCGTCAAGATGGCGGCGATATAAAACATGACACTGAGGTGCCCTTTGCTAGTGCTACCTCTGTATAAAATTTCGTTCAATTCGGTTTCACCGTGTTTGAAAGATAGGGGGAATCGATTTGCACACATGCAAGGCCGCCATATGCCAACTATCGGACTGATGACCTTGTAGCTTGGTCCAAGAACGCTTCTCACATAAAGGTATGTTGTTGCAAAATTTGCTAGAGATCAGATGATTAGGTTGGTCGTAATTTGATTTATGATTTTTACATTTGGGTGGCCACCATTACGTTTTCGTTATGATGGCGGCGATATAAAACAAGACACTGAGGTGCCCTTTGCTAGTGTTACCTCTGTACCAAATTTCGTTCAATTCAGTTTCACCGTGTTTGAAAGATAGGGGGAATCGAATTGCACACATACATGGCCGCCATCCGCAACTTATTGGGCTGATGACCTTGTAGCTTGGTCAAAAGATTTTTTATACACAAAGGTATAATGTTGCAAAATTTGTTAGAGATCAGATGATTAGGTTGGTCGTAATTTGATTTAAGCTTTTGTCATTTGGGTGCCCGCCATTACGTTTCCGTCAAGATGGCAGCGATATAAAACATGACACTGAGCAGCCCTTTGCTAGTTCTACCTCTGTACCAAATTTCGTTCAAATCGGTTCCACCGTGTTCGAATTGATAGGGGGGGGACAGGCATTCAGAGTACACACACACACAGACACACACACAGACACACAAATTTTTTCGCCCTGTGTAGATCTCATAAGTCTACTTTCGTTTTTTGCAAAAATCGAAAGTAGGCTAAAAGCGGCCTTTACTTAAAAAACAGCCCTCGTACAACTCGTTGCATAGCGCTTAGCAATCTTCGTTATCACCGCGGAGGCTCGAGTTCGATTCCCGGCTATGCCAAGAAATTTTATTCTGGTCTGAGAGCTGGAACAGGGTACACCCCACCTCGTGAGGCAAAAATGAGAAGAGGCGGGTTCGATTCCCATCTCAGTCATCCTGGAAGAGGTTTCCCCACTTCTACTCCAGGCAAATGTCGGGATGGTTCCTAACTACCGAGCCATTTGGCCTGGAGATTGTATGGTGACGCATGGTTAAAGCGGCAGGTCCCCTCGACCATTAATCTTGGATTTCGTGACCGGGGCGCTGTCTCACAACTACTCAATTGTCCTCACGAGGCTGAATGCATCTTGTTCCAGCTGTCACGCCTGACGAAGCCGGGAATCGCGACCGGGGCATCCAGGTAATAGGCAACCGCACTACCCCAATACCACCCAATCCTCATCTGAATTACAAATACGCACACTAATACAGTCATCACAATAACACATGTTATCAGACAAATTTCACACACACCCTCAAATACACGGAGCTACATCCCCATGTTGTCACAATGCCCCTAAAGAATCAACAACAGCTAGGGTTAGAACTGGGTAGCAAGCAGCCGTGGCCTGAAGAAGAATTTGTCAAACTGGGGAGAACCTCCCCCAGGATGACTCAGGAGGGAATTGAACCCATCTCTTCTCCGTGTTGCCTCACGAGGCTGTGTGCACCCCGTTTCCAGCCCTCACACAAGCACTACATTTCTCAGCAGAATAGGTTCTTGTTCTGTTAAGGGGGGGGGGGGGGGGGGCAGAACAGCGAACTCATCAACAGGGAATCGAATCCCAACCCCGGGGACGCTACTCGCCACAAACTTACCTTGTCACCCTGTATTTGTTAGTTGTTATTTAATGAGGATGGTTCTTCGTTAAAGTTCATACGGAACAGCGAGTTCGACAATCAACACATCGCTATAACGAGCCCGGTAACGACAAGCTGATAGGATCATTGCAGAATGATTAGAGTTAGCAGATAATGAATTTCTAGTCTTTCTGTACCGACTACAGTATAATTGGAGAGAATATATCCACTCCATTTAAAACACGATTAGCCTTCTGTGTCACAACAGAACATCGTCAAATAAAAAAAATCATTTTGCGAGTCATTTTTTTCTGGCCATATTCACATTGTCGTCAAGGGCAGATGGCCTCGTAGTTCCGCCCCTTAAAACCTCAATAACTAACTAACCACATCGTCGCCGAACTCGGAAACAGTCTCCCGACTAAAAAAAAAAAAAAAAAAAGATTGTATATTGTCTCCCGACTTTTTATCCGAGCGCTGTAAAACATGGAACGGTATATCTTGATATTACCCTTTCACGAATTGATTGCCGGCGGTCGATGATGATGATGATGATGATTGTTGTTTTTAGGGGCCTAACATCGAGGTTATCGGCCCCTAATGGTCTGGGTGAAAGCGAAAATATTAATAAAGTGGAAACCAGAACGAAAATTAAATAAGAAGGAAAATACGTACAAAAAGGAACTCGGATTTAAACAACTTACAAAATGGAGAGCGGTAATACTTACAAAAGGGAATTTAGAACGAAAATACTCACAAAAGGAATAGATTGAAAAATACGCACAAAATGTAGGTTAAGTTCAAAATACGTACAAAATGCAATGTACAGTCGAAATACTTATAAAATGCAAATGAGATTGAAAATACTTACCAAAAGCAATTGAAATTGAAAATACACAATGCAATTCAGATTGAAAGCTCCCATTTCCAATCCAAAATATTCACAAAGTGCAATTGAAATTCAAAATGCTTACAAAATGTAATTGAAATTGAAAATGCTTACAAAATGCCCGGTAGTTTCAAACTACTCATTTGGATAGACACTACTTACAAAATGCGATTTAGATTGAAAATACTTAAAAAATGTAATTTAGATTCAAAATACCCCAAAATGCAATTGAGAATCAAAATACTTGCAAAATGCCGTTGATACAAAAAGCAATTTAGATTGAAAATACTTGCAAAAAAAGTTTAGGTTGAAAAGACAAAATGCAAATGAAATTCAAAATACTCACAAAAGTCACAGCCCGGATACTGAAAGACTTACTAAAAAGCATTTTAGATTGTCAAACCTTACAAAATGCAATTGAGGTTGAAAACACTCGCAAAATGCAATTTAGATCGATAAAGCCTACAAAATGCAACGTAGATGGAAAATACCTACAAAATGATGTTGATGCAAAAAAAAAAACGCTAGGGAATTTAGATACACGGGGGGCCAATTAACAAAAACAGAGCGGGAAACTTAAAGAGAAAAGGAAATTTAATGAAAAGAAAACAAGAGGTCTGATCCCTCGAAGGAGGAGGGATCAGGAAAGTTGAGACAAGGGCCAATTAAGGCGGGAAAGTGAAAAACTCCTTAGGCGTCGGATACCCTAATACCGTCTTGGTCGGAAAAGAACAAGAGTTGACCAATTGAAGTCGACAGGAAAGAAGAGGGAGAGGAGCCCGGCTCAAGTAAGTGGAAGCAATGCCGGACTCAGCTGGGGTCCCGTGGTCGCCAACCCACGTCCCACTAGATGTGAGCCCCTGGGGGAGCCGGCGGTCGAGATGGGAACTATTCCTTGTTTACTTGTGTCACACGTCAGCCTGCTTCGTTGACAGGTACAGTTGCGTGAGTAGGATATGCCTCAACCCCAGTAGCCTCAGTCATCGTCCGTGGTGATATGAGCTCCGGTGACACGCAATGCTGCTTGACTTATGTGCAGATTGCAGTCTGTCATCGCTGTGTTCCCCGCTTCACCCCGCGGGGCGGCTGCTACAATAACCAACAAATACTGGCGCAGCCAGGCTCAGCGGCAATCAAATAGTAAATGGGCAATGCAAGCCTTAATATACTGACCTCTAGTTGAATGGAATTTTATGAGAACTTAAAAATGGCGGCTGTGCAATTTTTTTTAAATCTCGTTTTCATTTCTCGTGTCCTAAGTAAGACCAGTAGGATATATGAAAATAGGCTAATTAGTTATTCACTGAACTACTTGTTTTGAATGTTCGTTTAACTGTGCTGATGACAGTTTAAAACAAAATGCGCTTGTGCTCTACGCATGAGGTACTTTAAAGCAAAGGTTTCATTGGTTTACATAGGAGATTGAAAAATTGTTTAAAACCGTTAACTTTTGAAGGCGTTTAAACTGCATCGACCCCCTTAACCAATAATGGTGGAACTTTGGAAAGTAAGTACATAGATATTTAAGAAAATTACTCTGCTCAGGGCAAAAGGTCATCCATCAGCTTCATACATCTAAGAATGTATAAACGTATGGTATGTGCTGTTGAAACATGAAACTCGTTAACTGAAAATATCACTGAAAATCTTCGCACGACATGGATAGGCTATGTCTGATATGGAGCAGCTTCCTTTCCCAAATCAATACGATATTATACTACGTTTCGCTATCGTACTGGGATTCGGACAGTGTGTACCAAGCGCCTATTAATGAGCCCAATTTGGTACACCTGGGCAAAACCCCGCAACAGACCCGACAAAACCTTAGAAGATTGCTGGAGTTTAATTACTTGCGTCATGAAAGCAAAGATCATGATAGAAAATGATCCGGCGAAGCTACCTTGAATTAATAAATCTTTGCAACTTTGTGATTTTTAAATCAGCTCACAGCCATCTAGTGATGTGGGCCGGGTAAATACCCAGTGGGAAGGTAAATATAAATTGGGTATTTACCCAGGTATTTACCCAAATTGGGTATTTACCCGGGTATTTACCCAAATTGGGTATTTACCCCAGTATATACCCTGGGTATTTACACGAGTACATACCCTGGGTATTTACTCCGATTTATAAATACCTGAGTATTTTACATCACTACAGCCATCAAACAGGCAGCATTTATGCAAGTCAGGACTTCTACAAAACGGTAAGAAAACAGGTGACAGACAAAGAAAGATGATAATTGTTGTTTTAAGGGGCCTAACATCTAGGTATTAATAATATCGTATGGCCTCGGGAACCGGGTGCAAGCTTTGCTAATTGATGCCCTGAGGGCAACTTGCATGTCGAATTTTATCGCTTCTTGAAGTGCTATGAAAGTCAAAAGCTCCTTGACCCTACAGCGATGAGGAACTTGTGTTGGCGGAAAAACGCGAGATTAATTTTGCCATTATAAACACGGCCTACTGAATTCAAAGTTTTTTTTTTACATGCCAACAACGTATGACGTGCGTGCGTGTCTTGGGAGTGAACTGGGGGGAAAGAGAGACGCGTTGAAAAATGGGTACAGTACCGCATCTTTCGAAACTCTGTGTCGTCGCTGATCTTGCAATACGAGCTGACAACGCTGTTCTTTTCCAATGTTTTCCTTATGCTTGGAATTTTAAGGGGAGCGGAACGTGTGATAGGCTCAAAAATGTCAATTTTTATTTTTCAGCTTAAAAAAAATCTCCCATCTTTCCTGAATAATTTGGTGTATTAATTATTGTGCTGAAGTGATATTTGATGCAATAAAATTAGGTTTAAACATAATGTTTTAAGGCTATATTGTAGCTACCTACTAGCCAAACATTCTTTTTGTGTTTACCGTTCGTAATATTTTTGGAAACTTCATGTACCATTTTCTCAGAAACTATGTGACCAATGTATTTGAAACTTGGTAGTCTCTAAGAAACTATATAGATCTACTAGTGGAAGTAAATTTAATCAGGTAACTTTATTACTTCATGGAGCCCAACTTGTAAATCACTGACAATTTTACAGAAAATGTCAGTTTTCAAAAAGAATGTAAAAAAAAGATATCCTAGCTCCCGTAAACGATAGGGCAAGACTTTTCCTTCAGTAGCTCAAAAATGGTTGAAATATTATGCATGCAAAGTTTGATGGGTCTGGTTTGAGTATTTGTTCAGAAAAAGGGACATGAGTTAAGGGATTTTTAACAATATATTGATTTAACATTGTTTTTTTGATGCTCTCTCTGACACAAAATATTCAACATAGAAGCTTCAAATTCAACCCAAATAAAGACGAATGTACTCTGAATATACCAAAGAGCATTCAAGGAAATATCTATTGTAGTTTTTGAGATATGTAACTAAACATCGGAAGCTACATTTTTCTGTCGATTCACACGTCCCGGCTTCCTTAGGGAATATAATGAAAAGAAAACAAGAAGTCTGACATCTCGAAGAATGAGGGATCAGGAAAGATGTGACAAGGGCATCGGATACCCTAATACCGTCAGGGTCGGAAAAGAACAAGAGTTGACCAAGGGAGGTTGACTGGAAAGAAGACGGAGAGGAGCCCGGCACAAGTAAGTGGAAGCAATGCCAGACTCAGCTGGGGTCCCGTGGTCGCCAACCCACGTCCCACTAGATGTTAGCCCCTGGGGGGAAACAAAGAAAGACCTAATAAGACGATTCCTTGGAAATTAATTTAACATGCATTGCTGTGCCTCTCTCTCATCTCAAGTGATAGTGAGTGAATAAGGAGCTTTCTTTGTACGTAACGTGGGACGTCGTTAAGTTCTCAATCCAGTATTAAATCTAATCGAGCGATAATCTCGTCATATATTCTCTTTTGAACACTTGTAATTCATATCAGTGTCAGTTTCACTGCGACTCGGTGCTATTATTAAATACTGAAGTAGAGTAGCCTATATTGCAGGCCGCCTACATTCGCTTAAAACGGAAACACGACGCGCCGCGCCGCATATTGAACATATCAATACTTCAGTTTTGATTTGTATTTGAAAAAGCTGGACTTACAAAACAGACATTATATGGGATGGCGAGGCTGCAAATTACTGCCCAAACTTTTCACTTCATATAAGGTGCGTTCAAAAAGTAACGAGCCGGAGGCTGGAATGCGCAAACCGGTGACTACATCGGCTAATCGTGCGTGTGTAACGAGGTGTGGTTCCGACCAGAGCGTGGAAAGTCACAGCCCGTCGCTAGAGGGCACGCGTGCACGTCACGTGACGATACAAAGCGAGCAGCAGCATGCATCAATCGTCCAACGCTGCCAGTCTCATTGCAAACAGTGACATGGAGGCGTCAAACGAGGAGCAAAGAGGTGTTGTTTGGTTTCTGACAGCGAAAGGAGTAGGGGGAACACACATTCATCGCCGAATGTCACAAGTGTACGGCGAACACTGCATGTCCCTTGCAAGGGTCAAGGCGTGGCACAAGCGCTTCAGGGAAGGACGGGTGTCGTTAGCCGATGATGCCCGATCTGGGGCACCCCCCTGCATTACCAATGACAACGTCCAGCTGGTTAATGCACTCATTACCCAGGACCGCTGAGTGACAGTGAACGCCATAGCCGCCGTGGTCGGATTGAGCGTCGGAAGTGTGCACACCATCATGAAGGAACGACTGCACTTGAGGAAAGTGTGTGCCCTCACCAGGAAGCATGTCGAATGGCCTACTGTCTTGGTTGGACGATTGATGCATGCTGCTGTTCGCTTTGTATCATCACGTGACGTGCACGCGTGCCCTCTAGCGACGGGCTGTAACCTTCCACGCTCTGGTCGGAACCACACCTCATTACACACGCCACGATTAGCCGATGTCGTCACTGGTTTGCGCATTCCAGCCTCCGGCTCGTTACTTTTTGAACGCCCCTTATACAATGGACAAGCAATGAAGGAAGTTCGAGAGGAATTTAAAATTGGAATAAAAGTTCAAGATGAAATTATTTCAACTCTGAGATTTAGACAGCTTCGAAGCCATTTTTTCAGTGCTACCTTATTGTGAATTGGTATCGCACCTATTCAGTCGGCCAACACAATATAATCCCAACCACTAGGAAATGCGAAAAACAATCTATACTAATATACGAGGGTTGGGGCAAAATTCATGGCAACTATTTTTTGTACTGTAGATAAATGTGAACTGATCACCAACTAAACGGATATGTTTCGTGTGGAAGTTCTGCAGGCATAGTGTGTATGCACAACAACAGATGGCTCTCTGATATAGCTGGTAGTAGCGCAGCGAGGCAAGGCCGCACTAGAGGATTGGGAAGAAGGCGACCGTGGCCTTAAGTTAGGAACCATCCCGGCATTGACTGGAGTAAAAGTGGGAAACCACGGAAAATCACTTCTAAGATGGCTAAGGTGGGAATCGAACCAATCTCTTCGCAGTTTTGCCTCACGAGACAATGTACCCCGTTCTAGTCCACAGATAGTCGGAAATCGAACTTTGAACGTCTAGATCCGGTGCCTCAATACGCACCCGGAGACCACAGAAGGCTGTGTTCCAATCAATTATTTAAACGCAAGAGGTCATCATCCCAGTTCTAATACGTTCACAATGCTGCTTGGCTACCGGAAATGGACTTCGAAACGTGACGAGACTGCCAAATTCTGTCTCTTCCTCTCACGATATCTCAGAGGTGAGTGATGATGATAATTGTTGTTTAAAAATGCCTAACATCTAGGTTATCGGCCCCTAATGGTTTGGGTGATAGTGAAAGGTGATCAAATGAAAAATACAACTAAAACTAACTATTAACTTACAAACTAGAAGAGGAAATGGGAAACAAAGAGGAGAAGAATGTAAATAGAAGACAGGAGGAGAGGAAATGCCCTCAACCATCGAAGAATGAGAATTGAGGGACTTGGAAGGAATAAGAGCCACGAAAGGCAGATAGGAAAGGGGAGGGGCCGCCCGAAAGTCAGTGGAAAAAGGTGAAAAAAACGGACCCAGCTCAGGAATTCCTCGGGTTCGCCAGCTCCCGAACTCACTAGCCGTGAGCCCTTGAGGGTGTAGCAATATCCAGGGTGCACCAGTAGTGGTGGAGCTACACACACCCTGCCTCCTTGAAGGCCTTCAGTAGAAGGCAGGAGATAACAAGAAAAAGAAGGCTGACCCCTCACAGGAGGAGGGTATCAGGAAAGATGAGACAAGGGAAAATTAAGGCGGGAAAGGAAGAGACTGCCTAGACCTCGGATACCCTAATACCGTCGGGATCGGAAGAGAACAGGAGTTGACCAAGAGAGGTCGACAGGAAAGAAGACGGAGAGGAGCTCCCGACTCAAGTAGGTGAAAGCAATGCCAGACTCAGCTGGGGTCCCGTGGTCGCCAACCCACGTCCCTGGGCATGAGTGCAATGAAAGCAGGTATTAATACACTTCAATTATGCAGGAAATGCTCGGCTGACGTGACAAAGATTTCGGCAATCACCACACGTCTATTTCTGGAGTACGCAGAGATAAGCTTGATTACCCACGTTATTAAAAGAGTATTACCGACTCTCACGAAGTGGACCGTACGCAGTTGTCGCAAAAGATCAATAACACTATACCCCCATGTGCCAATTCCAAACACACCTGCCTGCCCGTCACCGGCCAGACACGCTTCCTCCAAACCAAATTTAGATTAATGTAGAATTTACAAGTGGACACCTAAATATGAAAAAAAGCCTAAACATAATAAAACAAAAAATTAAATAAATCATATAGACTACAATAATTATCATAATAAACAAAAATATTTGAATTTGAATTGCAGCCAATAGCCACAGCGGGGTATTTTAATTGAATGCCCGGAGGTCCCCCATCAAGTTCAATTTCAAGTAGTTCCAACTTTGACTGCTAGAGACGCCACTGTCACTGACACCTAGCGGCGAACGTTGGAACTTGATAGAGCGTTTCTAACCAAATAACCTACAAATTTAGCTACACACTACCATTGTAGTGGTAGGTTCTTTTACATGCCACAAATATATGACATTCCCCTCCGAAGGAAGGCATACTGAAGGATTTTAACGCTCTTAAAAATCTGACGACTTCGGCCGGGTTTGAAACCGCGATCTTGGGCATAGCAGTTCAACATGCTACCGACTACACCACCGAAGCCTAAACAAAAATATTTATTTGCATATTAAGGCTTTCACGGCCCGGATTATTATATAAATAATTCATGCTTTTGGGCTAATGCCGTGTGTATTTTTAATTTAAACCATACGTTTCGGAGAAACCTTGCCTCCTTTTTCAATGGAAATAAACAATGTGGCCAAAGAAAGTATATCAATGAGATTACAAAAAATATAGATAAATTCCTCTGTTCGTCACCAGAGAGCAGCTGCCAGAAATAACTGTATGGACCATGGTGGAACGGCGGACAGAGTAGTAAGTAACAAGAAGGTAAAGGGGGCGGTGTGAAAATATAGAAACTCCTCGAAGAATGAGGAGGTGGGGGGGAGGTGGGAGGGTTAGATGGATATAAGGAAACATAGACGAAAGGGAATACTAGCTGAACGATACCTAACGTCATACAGTCAACGGCGAAAAAACAGATGGAAACTCCTCCGGTGACGAACAAAGGAGATCAAATCCAGGCTCTGAGCCCTAGAGGGAAAAATGTACAATTTTAAATATGTGAAGAACAGAGAGACTGAGAGGAACTATCTCCCTAGATCCTTAATAACTGGTAGCCAAGTGTCACTTAGCTGATAACCAGTGTCTCTGTTAAAATTATTGGGATTTTTACGAATTTCAACTGCCTCCCTTATAATTCTAGACCAGTTGTGCTTAACAAGGGCAAGCGCATGAGCATCCTTGAAACATACATCGTGCCCTGAAGACAGGGCATGATCAGCTATAGCTGATTTGTCAGGTTGGTTTAGACGGATGTTCCTTTGATGCTCTTTGATGCGAGTGGCAATGGACCGTTTTGTTTGTCCAATGTAGACTTTTCCGCAAGTACATGGGACTTCATACACCCCAGGTTGTAGTATTGGGGACAATTTATCTTTGTTTAATGCTAAACGTTGACCAATTTTCGTCATAGTGCCGAAAACTGTTTTTATCTTGTGCTTGCGGAGAATCTTAGCAACGCGGTCAGTGGTGTTGTGAATATAAGGGAGGTAAGCAGTTCCTCTCACGTCGGAGCTCTGAGAAGGTTGTCTATCCCTCCTTCTGGGATGTAGGGACCTATATATAGTGGATTCATTATAGCCATTACCCTTAAACATGGTTTGTAAGGCATGTAACTCTTCCTGAAGAGTTGATGCCTCACAAATACGTTCCGCTCTTTTGGCTAGAGTTGTTATAATTCCTTGTTTTTGTGCTGGGTGGTGGTGGGAGTCCGCATGTAAATAACGGTTAGTGTGAGTTGGCTTACGGTAGACGCTGTGCCCCATGGATCCATCCGCTTTCCTCCTCACAAGAACATCCAAAAAAGGTAAGCATCCACCTGACTCTAGCTCCATTGTGAAGTGTATTGAAGGATGCAGCTGATTTAGGTGGTTCAGAAAGTGGTTCAGTTTCTCAGAACCCTCCTCCCACACCACGAACGTATCATCCACATACCTCCACCAAATCACAGGTTTGAAAGACGCCGAAGATATAGCCTCCCCCTCAAAATGTTCCATGAAAAAATTTGCCACGACAGGCGAGAGTGGACTTCCCATGGCCACACCATCAGTCTGCTCGTAATATTTACCATCCCACAAGAAATAGCTGGAACACAAGCAGTGGTGGAATAATCGGGCAATGTCCTCAGGAAACAAATCCTTGATGAGTGACATGACCGAGTCCACCGGCACTCTGGTAAACAAGGACTCTACATCAAAACTCACCAAAATAGCATTTGGTTGAACGGCGATGGTTGACAATTTTTCGACGAAATGGGTTGAATCCCTAATGTAGAACTGTGTGCGCCCCAAGTGCGGCTGAAGCAACTTGCTGAGATATTGCGCAAGAGCATAAGTTGGAGAACCTATTGTGCTAACAATTGGTCGAAGAGGGACGTCTTGCTTATGGATTTTTGGAAGACCATACAATCTCGGAGGAACAGCATCTCTCGGAATAAGACATCTTCCCTCTTCTTTTGGAATAGATGACAGTTTAACCAGCTTAGCAGTGGCATTGGATACACGAGTGGTTGGATCACGAGTGCACAGTCTGTAGACAGGATCAGATAACAGAATCGAGATTTTACTTTTATATTCAACGGTATCCATCACCACTGTCGCATTTCCCTTGTCAGCATGAAGAATAGAAATGGTGTCATTATTTCTTAGTTCCTTCAATGCCTTTCTTTCACCCCGAGTTAAATTGGGTGCGGGTACTTTAGAGGATCTTAATATCCTCACACTTTCTTGTCTAACTTCTTCAGCTTCATCTGGAGGTAAATTGTAGATGGCAGCCTCAACGGATGTGATCAACTCCTCTGTAGGAATTTTGGAGGGTGCGAGAGCAAAGTTGAGACCTCTGCTTAGTAAAGTTGTTTGATAGTCATCTAAAGGGGTATTAGAAAGATTGACTACAACTTTACTAGTATCAAGAACCGTACGAGGAGCTGTTTGTCTCGAGGACAATCGAAGGAACTTAGCTCTTTGTCTATCTACAGCCCGACAAAAATTATTCTCGGCCTGAATAGCGGAGATACGTTCAAAGAACAGCCACAATTCCTCTGAGAGAATGCTACTAAGAAGCAGATGTAAGTGTAATAACTCACGGGAAACTGCGTCCAATTCAGTACGAGAGTTCTGGATCCTCTCGATAACGAGTGCCTTGCTAGCGCGCTGATAAATTCTCATAGCTTTATGAGTGTGTATAGTTTGCTTCAATTTTACACAGTTGGGAATGATGTTATGATCCCTGCATCTAAGAAAGAAGGACAACGATGAAAGGAGAGAGGTCCTTCTTCGCCTCAACTTACTAAATTTAGATGATTGTCGAACAACTTCCTCCCCATAGAGGTTTCTAATTTGCATATTAAGGCTTTCACGGCCCGGATTATTATATAAATAATTCATGCTTTTGGGCTAATGCCGTGTGTATTTTTAATTTAAACCATACGTTTCGGAGAAACCTTGCCTCCTTTTTCAATGGAAATAAACAATGTGGCCAAAGAAAGTATATCAATGAGATTACAAAAAATATAGATAAATTCCTCTGTTCGTCACCAGAGAGCAGCTGCCAGAAATAACTGTATGGACCATGGTGGAACGGCGGACAGAGCAGTAAGTAACAAGAAGGTAAAGGGGGCGGTGTGAAAATATAGAAACTCCTCGAAGAATGAGGAGGTGGGGGGGGGGGGGAGGTGGGAGGGTTAGATGGATATAAGGAAACATAGACAAAAGGGAATACTAGCTGAACGATACCTAACGTCATACAGTCAACGGCGAAAAAAACAGATGGAAACTCCTCCAGTGACGAACAAAGGAGATCAAATCCAGGCTCTGAGCCCTAGAGGGAAAAATGTACAATTTTAAATATGTGAAGAACAGAGAGACTGAGAGGAACTATCTCCCTAGATCCTTAATAACTGGTAGCCAAGTGTCACTTAGCTGATAACCAGTGTCTCTGTTAAAATTATTGGGATTTTTACGAATTTCAACTGCCTCCCTTATAATTCTAGACCAGTTGTGCTTAACAAGGGCAAGCGCATGAGCATCCTTGAAACATACATCGTGCCCTGAAGACAGGGCATGATCAGCTATAGCTGATTTGTCAGGTTGGTTTAGACGGATGTTCCTTTGATGCTCTTTGATGCGAGTGGCAATGGACCGTTTTGTTTGTCCAATGTAGACTTTTCCGCAAGTACATGGGACTTCATACACCTCAGGTTGTAGTATTGGGGACAATTTATCTTTGTTTAATGCTAAACGTTGACCAATTTTCGTCATAGTGCCGAAAACTGTTTTTATCTTGTGCTTGCGGAGAATCTTAGCAACGCGGTCAGTGGTGTTGTGAATATAAGGGAGGTAAGCAGTTCCTCTCACGTCGGAGCTCTGAGAAGGTTGTCTATCCCTCCTTCTGGGATGTAGGGACCTATATATAGTGGATTCATTATAGCCATTACCCTTAAACATGGTTTGTAAGGCATGTAACTCTTCCTGAAGAGTTGATGCCTCACAAATACGTTCCGCTCTTTTGGCTAGAGTTGTTATAATTCCTTGTTTTTGTGCTGGGTGGTGGTGGGAGTCCGCATGTAAATAACGGTTAGTGTGAGTTGGCTTACGGTAGACGCTGTGCCCCATGGATCCATCCGCTTTCCTCCTCACAAGAACATCTTTGAACGTATCTCCGCTATTCAGGCCGAGAATAATTTTTGTCGGGCTGTAGATAGACAAAGAGCTAAGTTCCTTCGATTGTCCTCGAGACAAACAGCTCCTCGTACGGTTCTTGATACTAGTAAAGTTGTAGTCAATCTTTCTAATACCCCTTTAGATGACTATCAAACAACTTTACTAAGCAGAGGTCTCAACTTTGCTCTCGCACCCTCCAAAATTCCTACAGAGGAGTTGATCACATCCGTTGAGGCTGCCATCTACAATTTACCTCCAGATGAAGCTGAAGAAGTTAGACAAGAAAGTGTGAGGATATTAGGATCCTCTAAAGTACCCGCACCCAATTTAACTCGGGGTGAAAGAAAGGCATTGAAGGAACTAAGAAATAATGACACCATTTCTATTCTTCATGCTGACAAGGGAAATGCGACAGTGGTGATGGATACCGTTGAATATAAAAGTAAAATCTCGATTCTGTTATCTGATCCTGTCTACAGACTGTGCACTCGTGATCCAACCACTCGTGTATCCAATGCCACTGCTAAGCTGGTTAAACTGTCATCTATTCCAAAAGAAGAGGGAAGATGTCTTATTCCGAGAGATGCTGTTCCTCCGAGATTGTATGGTCTTCCAAAAATCCGTAAGCAAGACGTCCCTCTTCGACCAATTGTTAGCACAATAGGTTCTCCAACTTATACTCTTGCGCAATATCTCAGCAAGTTGCTTCAGCCGCACTTGGGGCGCACACAGTCCTACATTAGGGATTCAACCCATTTCGTCGAAAAATTGTCAACCATCGCCGTTCAACCAAATGCTATTTTGGTGAGTTTTGATGTAGAGTCCTTGTTTACCAGAGTGCCGGTGGACTCGGTCATGTCACTCATCAAGGATTTGTTTCCTGAGGACATTGCCCGATTATTCCACCACTGCTTGTGTTCCAGCTATTTCTTGTGGGATGGTAAATATTACGAGCAGACTGATGGTGTGGCCATGGGAAGTCCACTCTCGCCTGTCGTGGCAAATTTTTTCATGGAACATTTTGAGGGGGAGGCTATATCTTCGGCGTCTTTCAAACCTGTGATTTGGTGGAGGTATGTGGATGATACGTTCGTGGTGTGGGAGGAGGGTTCTGAGAAACTGAACCACTTTCTGAACCACCTAAATCAGCTGCATCCTTCAATACACTTCACAATGGAGCTAGAGTCAGGTGGATGCTTACCTTTTTTGGATGTTCTTGTGAGGAGAAAAGCGGATGGATCCATGGGGCACAGCGTCTACCGTAAGCCAACTCACACTAACCGTTATTTACATGCGGACTCCCACCACCACCCAGCACAAAAACAAGGAATTATAACAACTCTAGCCAAAAGAGCGGAACGTATTTGTGAGGCATCAACTCTTCAGGAAGAGTTACATGCCTTACAAACCATGTTTAAGGGTAATGGCTATAATGAATCCACTATATATAGGTCCCTACATCCCAGAAGGAGGGATAGACAACCTTCTCAGAGCTCCGACGTGAGAGGAACTGCTTACCTCCCTTATATTCACAACACCACTGACCGCGTTGCTAAGATTCTCCGCAAGCACAAGATAAAAACAGTTTTCGGCACTATGACGAAAATTGGTCAATGTTTAGCATTAAACAAAGATAAATTGTCCCCAATACTACAACCTGGGGTGTATGAAGTCCCATGTACTTGCGGAAAAGTCTACATTGGACAAACAAAACGGTCCATTGCCACTCGCATCAAAGAGCATCAAAGGAACATCCGTCTAAACCAACCTGACAAATCAGCTATAGCTGATCATGCCCTGTCTTCAGGGCACGATGTATGTTTCAAGGATGCTCATGCGCTTGCCCTTGTTAAGCACAACTGGTCTAGAATTATAAGGGAGGCAGTTGAAATTCGTAAAAATCCCAATAATTTTAACAGAGACACTGGTTATCAGCTAAGTGACACTTGGCTACCAGTTATTAAGGATCTAGGGAGATAGTTCCTCTCAGTCTCTCTGTTCTTCACATATTTAAAATTGTACATTTTTCCCTCTAGGGCTCAGAGCCTGGATTTGATCTCCTTTGTTCGTCACTGGAGGAGTTTCCATCTGTTTTTTCGCCGTTGACTGTATGACGTTAGGTATCGTTCAGCTAGTATTCCCTTTTGTCTATGTTTCCTTATATCCATCTAACCCTCCCACCTCCCCCCCCCCCCCCCACCTCCTCATTCTTCGAGGAGTTTCTATATTTTCACACCGCCCCCTTTACCTTCTTGTTACTTACTACTCTGTCCGCCGTTCCACCATGGTCCATACAGTTATTTCTGGCAGCTGCTCTCTGGTGACGAACAGAGGAATTTATCTATATTTTTTGTAATCTCATTGATATACTTTGTTTGGCCACATTGTTTATTTCCATTGAAAAAGGAGGCAAGGTTTCTCCGAAACGTATGGTTTAAATTAAAAATACACACGGCATTAGCCCAAAAGCATGAATTATTTATATAAAAATATTTATGACAGATATCAAAATCCCTTCCCCGACCCGTCCTGAAAAGAAAATAGGCCTACATGGCCATTGGCGGCATTAATACAATACAAAATAATGCAAGTATGAGAACGTCCGAGGATCTTTCTCCTAGTAAACTAGCATTTGTACATGGACTTCTGTTACACAGTAATCTGGCGCAACAAGAAATACCAGCAATATTAAACATATCACGAGACTCCTGTGAACCACATATTAATATCGGGAAATGCTGTACAGCGTTGCTGATATGGAGCCCATCACTTCCGAGCGAGGCGCGCCATGACGCGTGATGGAGCCCATCTTGGCAACGTTGTACAGCTTTCACCGGAGCGGCTAACTGGTGTACCATGTCTTAATTCCCCGTACAAATACAAACCGATATAAAATAAGTGAATTAATTTACGTATTTCACAATCATACACCATACCTATTTGATGTATAAGGATTACAACGCAACCAAGAACTACATTTTCCAACCACCCCGAGCCGAGAAGAAGTTACCTTACAAAAATGATAACAACTTTGTTTCTTGGACACACACAATTTTGAAATTAATAAACCAGTTATAGAACATTCCAATGTATATTGTGTTAAAATTTGGATTAGATCTGATGACGGGTTTGTGAGATAATAATTCTTAAAAGTGACGCATGGTTGAAACACGCTTAAAAACGGGCACTTTTTGTGTTCCAACTGCGATAAAAAAAATATTAAAATATAAATTAAAAATTCCAAACCTACATGAACTAACGTAAAATAGAACGACGAAAATGATGATGTTATTGGATTTTATGTAGGTCTATTGGTTACTTCACAAACAACCTTCAAACTCGAGTACACATAATATTTTGGTCGACAGTAGTTCCTGACAGTTTTCACGACCCGACAAGCCTACCCATGATCCAACTGTCGGGTCAACCGCTGTCAGGCCTTAGATTAGGGTGGTCGTGTCAGGACGTGTGTGGGGCCCTTTTAAACTGACGGTGGTTTTGGGGTTTCGAGGAAGTGAAACGCGGAGATATGTCAAAATGTTCTGGAAGTCGCAACATGGAACATATTGCAATATGTAGCTTTGTAATGAACTCTACCTAAAGTAGGACGTAAAGAGCACTATTCTAAAGTCATGTTTGATAACGCCTACAGACTCCCTTTGTATACTGTATACCTCAGCTACAATCAGACATAACACCTACTCTCCAGATTGGTTAAGCTTCCTCCTACTCGCACTAAACGAGACGACGTTAGCTCTGCTTTTGATACCATCAAAGAAACTGTACGGAGCTCAATTACAGTACATACCATCCGTCACATCTCTGTAGTTACCCTGTCGCTCAGTTTGAGCAGCGCTTTAAAGGGAACTACCACTTAAATGACGTCGACGATAACACGTCGTAACAAGTCAAACACCCTGTTATAATAATAATAATAATAATAATAATAATAATAATAATAATAAAAATAATAATAATAATAATAATAATAATAATAATAATAATAATAATAATAATAATAATAGAGCATTCAGACTAACATGGGATCACTATAATAAAAGAGAAATGTCACATAATGCAAAACTGAAACACTACAAAACAGTTGTACTACCGGAAGCTCTATATGCTTCAGAAACCATAGCTTTAGGAGGTTATTCTAAAATTGCAAATATAGAAAAGCAAGAACGTAAAATTCTTAGAAAAATATTCGGCTCCACACAAGAAAACGGAATTTGGGTTAAAAGACGAAATTCAGATCTATACCGTCACACAGATAGTTTCAGCAACACTGTACGAAGAAGACGTTTAACATTTTATGGACTCCTCTTCAGGATGGACGATTATAGACTTACAAAAAGGTTATTCAATGTAATAAATTCTCAGAAGTCAAGGATAGCCTGGCTGGATGAATCAAGAGAGGACCTGCAAGAGTTGAACATCGGAGAAAATATTCTGAGAAACCGCAAAGTTTTCAGGACCGCAGTAACAAAGCACAAGTTTAGGGTGAAAACTAGTGGCAGGACTGGAACCAAGTGGACAGAAGAACGGAAGAAGCAGCACAGTGACTTCATGAAGAGATTTTGGGAAGATAGGAAGGCGAATATCATCAAGCTGAAAAACAAGTTCAAGCGCGCTCTATAATGGGCAAAACGCAAAAAGAATAATAATAATAATAATAATAATAACCAGCATTACCCGTCGCGGCTTCACCCGCGAATATTCTAGTTGTAAAGAATACACTTAGCAAAATCTCAATCATGAATGCTATGACTGATTTATCCTTGGTATGAATAATCAGACTTTATCAATTCAGCTACTGGTGCAGTGGTTAGGGGTTTGTCATTCCTTCATAGGTATATCAGAGCGAAGTTAGTTTTCTGGGAATATCACAGACACTGTTAATTTAAGGGCCTTAAAATTATGTTTTACGGAGACCCTTTATAGTCGGGTGAAAAAGACCTTTCGTACCACACTCACACGTGAAAATTGCGTGAAAGAATTCTAGAGTGCCCCTTGACCCCCTTAAGCGCATGTATGTATTGATGAATTTTACAGCTTAATTTGGTTCAGTGATAACCTTATAACCTCCCTCAGTATGCCTTTCTTCGGAGGGGAAGTAAAGCCGGCGGTCCCATGACATAGATTTAAGGCATGTTAAAGTACCTTCCACTAATTGCACCTGTGTGAAGCTAAATTGGATAGGTTAAGAATGTAAACAACGCTCTTAGGTTTCTACGTTCGTTGCCAAGAGCCGACTGCAGTGGCGTCTAGTATCTAAGTACTGAACTTGGCCTAGTAGTCGTTGACGGTGGCACTTGGCGGCAAAAGTAGGAACTATTTGAAAAATTCTAAGTTGCAGTACTTAAATTAAAAAACAGATAACACACACTATTACAGTCATCACAATTAACACCGGTTATCAGACAGATTCTACACACACCCAAAGTACACGGGGCTACATGACCGCGTTGTCGCAGCCCCTAAACTTAAGAACCAACCAACCAATCAACCTTATAACCGTCTGGAACTTTCACAGTAATGTAATAATTGGAATTGCATTGCGTCTTACATAAATAGATGGACCTGTGAGATTCTGTTACCATGGTTACCGTGTTACATTCTTTCATTATTTCATTGTAAATATACATGTTTTAAGGTATTTATTTAATTGTGAGGCATTTAGAGAGCAAGTGAGTGCGTTTCGCTTACGCATTGGGTTATGCTGAACCTGTAGGTACCCCATATGTGTAGGTTGGTGTTAATGGGACCTTATTTTCGGTACAAAACTGGAATGGGACCTTAGCAGAATAATATAGGGAGGGATGAAAATCAAATCTCGTATGAGAAAACTCAGTACATGTAAGGAGTCGCATGACACTTAGATGGACAACCTCTGATAACAAGAGCCCTGTGCGGATAAACAAAACGTTATCCGCATCCGCCCCACATCCGCACGTTTATTATCCGAATCTACTGGCATTACAATGATATTATTTTGTCAGCATGAAGTATTAACCCTCGAACACTCGCGCTAGTAATAGATACAGCGCTACTCGCGCCGACTACATTTATGCAGCCCAAACAGTTATTCGATCTGATAGACTCGCACACGTTACTTTTGGTGTTTAGTTTTAATAATTTGATAAATAGTAGTATATAGAAGTATTCTAAGCTAAATCTGAGGATTTTATGCAGGCTTTTATTTTTATATGGAGAGAAAATACAAACCAAAGAAGAAAATTCAATTTTACTGTGCATCTTCGGTAAAATTGCAACAGAAATAAAACTAATGGAACTAGAACTGTTAAATTATTTTATATGTAAACCAAAACACTTATTAGTGCATATTTGGATTGGAATTAAACGAAACTGTTACTACGTTGGATACTTTCCTTAGAAAACCAGCACTTATTATGAACAATTTCAGTATTTTCATTTATTTCTTTTTCTCGAATGCTTGACTTTATTTTTGCCCTTTTGGCTATAATCTATATCCCAGGAAATCCATAAGCATGCTCACACAAATTTGTCACCCAAGCCTTCAATGCAAATGGACACAATGATTCGAGAAGATTTAGGTAGATTTCATTAGAAAGCTAACTATTGCAATGGGTCCCATGTTTCGACTTCCGGAAAATTTCGACATATCTTCGCGTTTCACATCCCCCAGACCCCAAAAACCACCGTCAGTTCAAAAGTTTATATATAATGTATATATGTATATCAGTTTCTTGTGGACACGATAACTGCCGTAATTTTGCACCAATCACTTTGAATTTTTTACCGAATATGTATCCCTTTAAAATCTCGGTTGAGTTCGTTAATGGTCAAAATCGGTCAAAGGGGGTGAAAATGGGAGGCTTTTTTCGAAAAAGTGAAATATCGCTATAACTCTCTAATATCTGAAATATTGAATCCATTCCAAGTTCATACTATGTGTCGGACAAGGCCCTAAAATTTATGTTTGAAAAGTTTTTTGATAGCACCAACCATTGACCAAAGGGGTGGGATAAGTGGGTTTTTCGGGAAACATTAATCATATCTCTGTTAATAGGCACAATATCAAAACCGTACAAAATGGACAATATTCCTCCAATAATTACCTAAAACTTTTGTCTGAAAGAATTTTTGATATGACCCACCATTACGCCACGGGGTGAGCAAAAAGATTTAAATTATAAGAAAATGCCAAGTGCCAAGAGAGGTTGCCATGACAACTTTACTTTTAATTGATAAGGGATGAGCCATCAGCAGTTGCTATGACAACGCCACTGCACGAGATAACATTGAGTTTTCCATCTGTCTGTGGGAAGCGACTTCGGTATCGGAACTGGTAGCATGGTGAACTTCTATGCCCAAGGTCGCGGGTTCAAACCCGGCTGAAGTCGTCGGATTTACTAAGAGCGCTAAAAAAAACTGAGTTTGCTTTCCTTCGGAGGGGAAGTTCCAACGTTCGTTGCGAGTTGATGGTTCCGGTGGCATCTAGTAGCCAAGTTCACAGCTAGGTGTCGTTGATGGTAGTATTTTAGGTAGATTTCATTAGAAAGCTAACTATTGCAATGGGTACCATGTTTCGATTTCCGGAAAATTTCGACATACCTTCGCGTTTCACATCCCCCAGACCCCAAAACCACCGTCAGTTCAAAAGTTTATATATAATTTATGTATATATATATCAGTTTCTTGTGGACACGATAACTGCCGTAATTTTGCACCAATCACTTTGAATTTTTTACCGAATATGTATACCCATAAAATCTCGGTCGAGTTCGTTACTGGGCTAAATCGGTCGAAGGGGATGAAAATGGGGGACTTTTTTTTCTCGAAAAAATGAAATATTGCTATAACTCACTTAATATGTGAAATATCGAATCCGTTCAAAGTTCATACTATGTGTCGGATAAAGCTCAAAAATGTATGTTTGAAACTTTTTTTGATAGCACCAACCATTGACCAAAGGGGTGGGAAAAAGTGGGTTTTTCGGGAAACATTAATCATATCTCTGTTAGGGCCTAATAGGCACAATATCAAAACCGTACAAAATGGACAATATTCCCCTAATAATTACCTAAAACTTTTGTCTGAAATAATTTTTTATATGAGCCACCATTACGCCAAGGGATGAGAAAAATGATTTCGGAATTATAAGAAAATGCCAAGAGCTATCAGTGGTTACCATGGCAACACTACTTAATTGTTGAGGGATGAACCATCAGACGTTGCCATGACAACGCACTTGCGCGAGATCAGATTCAGATTTCCATCTGACTAAGTGTGAAGCGGCTTCGGTGACGTAACTGGTAGCATGCTGACCTTGTATGCCCAAGGTCGCGGGTTCAAAGCCGGCCAAAGTCGTCGGATTTTCTAAGAGCGCTAAAATCCCTCAGTATGCTTTCCTTTGGAGGGGAAGTTCCAACGTTCGTTGCGAGTTGCTGATTGCGGTGGCATCTAGTAGCCAAGTTCACAGCTAGGTGTCGTTGACGGTAGTATCTGGTAGTAACATTAGGAACTACTGCTTGAAATTGAGCGTCTGCATTCCTTACCTGAATTACAGACTAATACAGCCATCACAATTCACACCGTTTATCAGACAGATTCTACACTCACCCAAAGTACACGGGGTTACATGGCCGCGTTGTCGCAGCCCCTAAACTGAGGAACCAACCAAAATCTCTGCGGGAGATATAATTTTGCGTGAAGAAGTAACAAACCGTTACATAGTTACACATCAGTGTCGAAACCTTGCATAAGGACAGTGTGACCACAAGTATAAAAATGGACTCCAAATGACAAGAAGGTTACCGTCATCATAAGACAATAGAATGTTTAAAATATGCATAAAATGACGAAAACCAAAGTTAATTAATCTTCAATTATAGAATACTTTCACGCAATAAATGAGGTCTGATCCTTCTACGAAAACCTGCATATTCTGCCTAGTTTCGCTTAACCCCAAGTTTGTCCGGTGAAATCTACCTCCGGCTTCCGGCGTGCCGAGAGGACTTTTTTTTTTATTGCATTTTGCGCATCTGTTCCTTGTTGATTTATCCCTTGCTCGTTCACACAAGAAGCAACAGCCTACTTCCTGCTTTCATATAAACACTGACTAATTTGAAAGTCATCTACATAGCTACCGAGGCAACGTTTCCTTTGTACGCCTAACTCAGAAACAGCGACGCTCGCGCGGGCTACTATTTTAGCCCAGACGACTTCTATTGCATCTGGTGTCAGTTTGGTGCAATTAGTGCAGTCGGAAACTCGCCCGTCTGTTTAATACAGCATCAGGAGGCAGCTACAGAGATTCTCGATATTCCTAGCAAAGATTATACTCTGCGCTACAACAAAATAAATCCCTGGGCTACATCTGTAGCCCGCGCGAGTATCCGAGGGTTAAAGCAACATATTTAGACATTTGAGGAGAAAGTCGTTCCCTTAGGCTTTGTATGTCAAGTGCTAAGTTTAGAATGAATGTTATGCTGCCAAAATTGCAACCCTTTGAAATTCGGCTTAATAACATAATTTGAAAGAGATTAGCTTAAATCATCTTACATTTGTCATGGAAAAATAAGAATAACGGAAAAATATGATATGCCATAAACATCTGGGTCCTAGTAATGATATTCAACAAGTTCGGATTGTATTCTAAAAACTATCCGCAAATTTACTCCAAACATTATCAACAGTTTATCCGCTATCCGCACAGACATGTAAACTATATCCGCATGGCGAAATAAAATTGCTGATATCCGCGGGTCTATCCACGGATATTCGCACCCACGCAGGGCTTTACTGATAACTAAATTCGGCAAAATCTTTCAAGTGAACCAATTTAATTATTTAGGAGAAAATATTCGGCTCTCCGGTTTAAACCGCGAAGCAAATAAGGAAAAAGTTTCCAAATTACAGAAAGCTTAAAGGATCAATTGGAACAGATATAATAACAAGAAGTTCCGTGAAGAACTATACAGCCTACTTTTCATGCCAATGATTACTCTACAGAATATGAAACTATCTAGAACAATGACGAAATTAAGTTAGTAATATCGAAATATCTAATTAGTTCAAAATATACCTGGTATAATGTAGCCTAATAGAGCACTACAGTTGGCAGCCCTGGTGACTGAATATATTCTTAGTTCCACCTCTTAAGGTACAGAATACAAAATTTGGTTAAAGTCCAATGGACGTTACATGCAGTTAGACACTGGATCTATCAGCACGCGTAAAAGCATGTTGCCAACAATACCATGCGTGTGCTGGTCAGAAATAATCTGAATTATTATGATATCTTGTTGTGCCAATTTTGGATGAAATCCATTTGTTAGTATAGAAGTTACATGTATTTTAAAATTGGACATATCAGCAGGCATAGAATCATGTTGGCAGCACTGCCTTGTATTAATTACTCCAAATTAATCTAGAATGTCAGGTGCTATACGTGTGCAAAGTATAGAGCTGTTGGCTTGCATACTTTCTGATATATTGATATTAGGGTAAAAAGAATATAGACTGAATTTATTAACAGTTGGCAGCCCTGATTGCTCTTAGCAATTCTTATAGTCATATCTGTTATGGTACACATAGCACATACGAAATTTGGTTGAAATCCAACTGATAGTATAGAAGTTACATGTATTTAAAAATTGGTACTATCAGCAGGCTTATAATCATGTTGGTAGAACTGACGTATATAAGTTACTCCAAATTAATCTAAAATGTCAGAATATACGTGTGCATAGTTTAAAGCTGTTGGCTTGCATACTTTCTGATATATTGGTATTTGGATAAAAAAAATAGAGAGCAATTATTAACAGTTGGCAGCCCTGATGGCTCTTAAGAATACGCTCAGTCATATCTGTTTATTTACAGATATTACATACAAAATTTGGTTGAAATCCAATTGATAGTGTAGATGTTATATGCATTTAAACATTGGACCTATCAGAAGGCTTAAAATTATTTTGGCAACACTGTCATGGTTGGCCTCCTGGAAATTAAACTGAAATAGTATTATCTACATGTGTGCCAATTTGGAATAGCTCCCATGCATAACTTGCAAGATATCCAACATGGAGCTCAAATTTCTAGTGCGTTTTTTCAGCAGTTGGTAGCACTGACATCATTTTCAAATATGGACGTGAGCTATTCCGGTGCACATCTTTACTCATACTAAATTTGGTTTTGATTGCTGCAGCCGTTTAGGAGTTGATGGGGACACACACACACACACAGCCAACCAGACAGACAGACACACATTTTCCCGGATCGATCTCATAAGTCTACCTTTTCCTCATTTTTGCAAAATGTGAAAAGTAGGCTAAAAATTCAATATCTTGGAAAGCAAAACTTACGACACTATAATACAGTAATCAAACCTGAAGCGTTATAAGCATCGGGATCCTTAATCATTGGTGGCGGACCTTTAACTAAAGATATAGAGAAACAAGAAAGGATAATTGTAAGAAAACGTTTTGGCCCAGTTTGTATAGCGGGAATATGGAGGAAAAAATCATCCCGGGAAATATATTATCAATCTGAAAAAATCTCTCACACTTTTCGGAAAAGACGATTGAAATTGTATGGACACATTATTAGAATGAACAATAACAGACTAACTACCGGTAAAATAATTCTCAACCTGGCCCTTTCATTAAAAACCAAGAACAGCTGGCTTCGTGAAATCGAAACAGATCTCCAGGGAATCAACATCTCAGAAGACATTGTACGGGACAGATGTAAATTCAGAACCAAAATCGACAATCACCAATTTGGAGACAAACCCGACACCAGAGGCGCTATAACTTGGACAGAAGAACGAAGGAAGAAGCTCAGTGAGAGGACGAAGAGATTTTGGGAGGAAAAGAAGGCCAACACATAACGCATAACGATGTAAATAATAATAATAATAATAATATATCGTATGGCTTTACAAGTATACAAAAGTATCATTCAAATAGAAATGTCCAAACTTGACAACCAGTCCAGAGCACTCGGAGTCACTTGGTGTAGAGTCCTCAAATCACCGTCAAATGCTCGAAGGGGGGGCACTCCTTAACAATATGGTCCATCGTCTGGTCTTCCGCTCCGCAGTCGCAATCAGCAGATGAACAGAAACTCCACTTCTTCAAGGTGTGACCACACCTCCCTTGACCCGTCCTAATGCGGTTCAGCTTCGACCAGGTTTGTCGTGATAGATGGAATCCCTCAACCTTCCTTGTGGGATCTTGAACCAGATAAGCATTGTTGGGTGGATGCTCTTGCCAGCGCTGTCGTCATTTGGAGGTCAAGTTGAAAGAACGGACACTTTCCAAATCAACCCATGGTAGCTTGCGCGATTTCAGACGAGTTATAATAAAAAAAATAACATCTTTATACACCTCAGAACCCATATCTCTTGATGGTCACTCTAAAATACGACTATTATAGAAATTGAAAAGCAAGAACGGAAAATTCTCCGGAAGATTATGGTCCCACGAGAGGAAATAGAATGTGGATTAAGAGGAGAACAGCGGGCCTGTATTCCCTAACTCACAGGTTCACTGATGCCGTCTGACATTCTATGGCCATATCTATAGAATGGACAGCGACAGACTAACAAAAAGATTATTTAATGTAACCAACTCAAAGAAGGTAATGAACTGGCTAGAAGAAACTAAGGTGGCCCTCCAAGAAATAAATATCACAAACGACACCATAGAAAATCGTGGAACCTTTAGTGTGTTACGTGCCACCCCCCTAGTGGCACTTTTGTTAACTGGATTACGGTGGGTAGAAAACACAACACCAATCACTGCTTTAAAGAGAAGTTAGCTTTATTGCTTGCAGGAAGATACAGCACTCATCAGTAAATACAAGCAATTATTACCTTACTCCAGTTTCCTCAAGTCTCTGCCTTTGGAGAGTTCTTGCCCCCTTTCACTTGTCAACAAGCCGCAGAAGTTAATCCCTCGTAATGAGGTGGCCCCGTGCGTTGGCTGGAAATATCTGCACTCAGCCTGTCACCGTAATACACACTGTTTCACAATGCACCACAATCACTTCCTCGCTGTCAAGAGAATCAGCTTCACTAGGGGTTTCGCAAGTCACCACACTTCTGTCGCTCAGGATAAACACTCGCACTAGCTCATAAAAACACAACAACAACTGCTTGACGGGTCGCTCTTATATAGCAGGCCGGTGACTCAATAAATGCTTCTAGACCCATCCAGGGTTCACGGCTTCTCGAGGCTTCCATCGCTGGCTCAGTCACGAATATTCTGGACCTTCCCTTTGTCCAGTAGTCCTGTTGCATAAGGCGCACGCAATACACTGAGGGAGAGCAGCCCAGCCCTGGGGCAGTTGTGACTCATGCGGCGAGCGATAAAACGAACTCACAGCCGTAACAAGTGAAATACACTAGTACGCAAGCACAAATTGATGGAGAAACCTAAAAAGACAACTGATAGGAAGTGGTCTACGGTGCAACAAAATGCAGTCATGAAGAGATTTTGGGAGGATAAAAATGCGAAAACCATCAGACCAAATAACAAGTTCAAACGCGCTCTTTGAATGGGCACAACGAAGGAAGGAAGGAAGGAAGGAAGAAAGAAAGAATAGTAATATTATGTACACTGAGAAGCCTCCGTGGCTTAGGCGGCAACAGTCCGGCCTCTCACTGCTGGGTCCGTGGTTCAAATCTCGGTCACTCCATGTGAGATTTGTGCTGGACAGAGCGGAGGCAGACAGGTTTTTCTCCGGGTACTCCGGTTTTCCCTGACACAATTTAATTGCAGCAACACTCTCCACTATCATTTCATTTCATCTGTCATTCATTTAATCATTGCCTCAGAGGAGTGCGACGTTTCATATCCTCGCCACTAGATGGGGGCTTCATTCAGTCCATCCCTGACCCGGTCGGACGACTGGAAGCAAGCTGTGGATTTTCATTATGTACACTGAGACGGGTCACTCACATTTAAGCACCTTGGAAGTCCAAACACCTGTACCGGGATCCGATCTCGTAACCTCGTGCAAAGCAAGGACTTTGAACTTGTCGCCCAAACTAGAAGACAATTATTGTTGCTCAAACGAAGTAGACGCCGGCCCCGTGGTGTTGGGGTAGCGCGCCTGCCTCTCACCCGGGGGCCCCGGGTTCGATTCCCAACTCCGTCAGGGATTTTAGAAACTGACGCGAGGGCTGGAACGGGGTGCACTGGCTGTCTGACAGTGAGGCAGCGCCCCGATCACGAAAACCAAGATTAACGACCAAGGGGACCCGATGCGCTAATCACGCGTCACCCCAATATCTACAGGCCAAATGGCTGGGCAGCGGTCGCTTAGTAGGCATAGGCCCTCACGGGCTGCAGTGCCAGGGGTTATAACCGAAGTAGACAATTGCTTATCATTTTGCTGAAATGCCCGTTTGACTGTGGCTACGCCCCTATCATTTGCTTGTGAGAGCACAATCATGTCAGAGAGGTGGCTGTCTCGAGAAGCGAGCCCAAGCACATTTGAAGAGCCCTTGAGCAACGCATGGGGCGAGGGAGGGCCAAACAGCTCTTGCTAACATATCGTCATACCCGACCTCTTTTTCTCATATTCAATTTCTTGTTTGTATATTTTGGTACCTCTGAAACGAATTTAAAAAACGAATAGTTGTTCTGCCATACGATCTACAGCACACTGTGGTTTTAATGGTATTTATTTATCGTGTCAGACGTACCCATAGACAAATTAAACAAGAGAAATATTATACACTGGTTGACTAAGTCTTTAATGGTGCAAGTGTCTGGAGAAGCAGGACACAGTAGAAGATGATCATTAGTCTGCTTAGTACCACACTCGCAGTAAACTGATTCCACAGGAAGGCCCCATTCCTGCTGGTTAGTCTTGCATCTCGTGGTACTGGAGCGTAGCCGATTAAGGGCCTTCTATGTTTATCACTTTTCTGAATGTCCAGGGAGAAGCTCTTTCTTTGCGACCATCCATTCTCTCAAATATTGACATTTTGCCCGCCACATTGAGTTTCTTGCTTGCTGTGATGTTTCTTGAAGAGCCTCAGTGGTTTTCAAGAAGCTCTTTCTTGATTTTAGCCTAGGATGTGCTGGCTGACAAGCATACAAAGGGTGAGCTTCCATAGTCATAGCCTTGCTTTTCTCATATCTAGCAGCAACCTCACGTCGGATTTTAATGATGAAAACATATCTCAGCAAAAACGTACAATTAAGCAAATTCCTCAATTGTGACAAAAGTTGAAGTACTAAAGGGCCCGCAAAGGTTTGAAATTGTGAGTCTTGAAGAGCTCTATCAAACTAAAAAAAAAAAAAAAAAGATGGTATATTGGCTTTCACGGCCAGTGAATTAAAACTCAGCATTCTTTTTTCTAGGTTTGTGCCGTGTCTTGTGTGGGGTTTCGCCTAGGACACCAAGCTGGCTCATCAGCGGGCTCTTGGTGTCCCCGCCCGGACCCCCACAGGAGTAGCGAACTGCGCGCTACCTCCCTTTTTATGAAGCATACCTTCGCCTTTTTACTGCGAAAACTAAAAGCTGAAGCAGTCCTCACCTCCCTATGAAGGCTTCCAAAAAGATGGAAGAATGCATACCACCTGTAGACATTGCTACAGTCGTCCCCATACACGTCACGCATGTCCTTGTGATTTTCACTCGGTTTATGCCCTTTGGCCCATAAATATCGAACTACACTTTTGCTCTTTACATGTTGACGACAGTAACATGCTCGCCATGTTTGTTTCGTAGTTCAGGCTTCTCTCGCTGGAGCTGTACACGAAAACAAAATACCCTCTTTAGCACAAACTTCAAACTACATAGTCATGAAATTTCAACATTCCGGTTGCAAAAAATATTATGCGTTACATTCCGATCTGCCCTCGTAATTTAAGAAAAATACATATACAAATATACTGCAAATTAATTGAACAATTTTTAAAGTTAGCTGTCAAAATTTAAAAAAGAAATTAATCAAAAATATATGAAATTTTGAAAACTCAGTACCAATGTCCCTGTAATCACTCGGCGACAGCCGATTCATACTTCCTCAGTCACCCACTTGTGCGGCACACATGAATAGCCACTGTAGAAATGGGCGGGATTGATTTCAGCCCCAGTCCAATCGTCTGATTGCTTCCTTAACGTTTTATTCTATTCTCGATATTCAAGACGTTCTGAAGCATCCTACACAATATTAATATCTTCCGGACCTTCCGATTGAGAAATACTTCAAAGGGGAGGACTTCTTTTCAGTTCAAACGCGCCCTCGGCATTAAAGTACATAGCTCAAACTTTGTGAAAGGGCTCGTGAGTCGTCAATAATAATAATAATAATAATAATCAAGCAAAATCTCAGTAAATACACACCACCCAGTCTTCACTTTAGGAATCCCGATGGGAAAGTTGCTTACAATGACAAAGACAACTGCCAGATCCTGGCGAAATACTTTGAGTCCCTTCTCAATTGTGAGGCTCCAACATCGAAATTTTCCTTTCACAGTAATGTGTTCGTCAATCCAGACTCAAGTCCACCAACTAGGGAAGAAATCAAGCAGATCATTCACTCACTTAAGAACAATAAAGCACCAGGTGAGGATTCAATAGTTGCCGAACTCTGGAAATACGCAGGTGAAAAACCAGTCGACAAGCTAACGGATATCATCCGGGAGATTTGGGAAACAGAGAAACTGCCCAGTGATTGGACATCGGCCCTAATTCATCCCCTGCACAAGAAAGGTGATAAAGCGGACGTAAACAACTATCGTGGCATATCACTCATCTCGATAACATACAAGATTCTCGCGAAAGCGCTTCAAACGAGAGCGGAAGCACAGCTCGATCAACACCTGGGCGAATACCAAGGTGGATTTCGAAAGGGGCGCTCTTGTGTTGAGAAAATCATGAATCTAAAATCAAATCTATCGTACGTGAATCTGAGAAGTAAGAAATTTGTTGTGACTTTTGTTGATTTCAAGAAGGCTTACGACACGCTGGATCGAAGTACCCTGATCCAGGTTTTAAGAGAATTTGGTTTAGATAATAAGACAAGAGCAATCATTCACCAATCCCTATTGGACACGGCTTCCAAAGTGAAATTCAGGGGTGAGATTTCTGAATCCTTCGCAATACGGACAGGGGTGAGACAGGGAGATGGGCTCTCGCCTCTTTTATTCAACTGTGTTCTTGAGAAAGTTATTCGAGAATGGCGTAAAGAATTGTGTAAGGATGGTATAGAGAATGGGGTCAGACTACGTTGTAAGAACAAAAACCTGACAATCGACTGTTTAGCTTTCGCAGATGATGTTGCAATTTTCTCTAATTCTCTTGACACAGCCACACAACAAATCAATCAATTACAGGTGCAAGCAGCAAAGGCAGGTCTTCAGATTTTGTTTGAGAAAACGCAGTTTATAACGAACATCAAGTCGGAACCCAGAGAACTTACGGTGAATGGAGGACAAATAACACGGGTAGAGAAATTCAAATACCTGAGTGAATGGATTGAGCCCAACATTCGTGAAAAGGAAGCCTTCGTGGCACGGATTAACAAAATGGAAATGGCTTACCATTTAACCAAAGACATTTACAAATCACGATCAATGTCCTTCAAGGCCAAACTGAGGCACTTCTTTACCGTTATTCGCCCGGAGGCGTTATATGCATCAGAATGCCTGGCGATGAATAAGAAAGGCCTGGCAGAACAACTCGAAGCCAAAGAGAGGAAGATTCTGAGAAAGATCCTGGGCCCGGTCAAGGAACGAGGAGAGTATAGAAGACGACACAACGATGAACTCTTTCTACATGTGGAGAAAATAACGGACACCATTCGCAAAAGAAGACTCTCCTTTTATGGCCATTTAACACGAATGAACTCCGGAAGATTGTCCAATCGAATCTGTGCCTACTTAGTGGGAAAGAAAACCAAAGGTATCTGGTTTACAGAGGTGGAAAAAGACCTACAAGAACTGGGGATATCACATGAGGACATCTTGGAACGAGACTCTTTGAAGAAGAAACTTGGGGAGATACAGAGTTTTCAGCCAAAACCTATATTGAAAACCGGCAAGAAGTGGACCGAAGAACGAAGGGAAGCTCACCGAAGAACAATGCGCGAATACTGGGCCAATGTGAAAGAACGAGCGAAAAGGCAGTTGAAATAACGTGGTCCATAGACGACCGAAACGATATAATATATATATATATATAGATGAAACAATAGACGAATGCAATTTTATCTCACAGGGATGAACAACAATAGGTTGACCAAAAGGATAATCATCGACATTGCCAAGTTGAATTCCACCTAAAAGTGGATTGAAGAAACAAGAAAAGATCTTCAAGAAGATGGAATTAACCCAGAAGATATGAGGCATTCCTGCTACGCAGCCTGGATGCGTCACAGTTTTGGCACGGACTATCGTCTAGTTTATTTGTTTAAACACACTTTTTAAACAAATAAATATATTTGCGTTCACTATTTAAGAAATGCAAGATTTTTACCCTACTGTTCACATTTTGCAAAAATGAGGAAAAAGTAGACTTATGAGATCGATCCGAGCAAAAGTGTGTCTGTCTGTATGTCCGTCTGGCTGTGTGTGTGTGTCCCCTATCAACTCCTAAACGGCTGCAGAAATCGAAACAAAATTTGGTAGAATATCTCAGTGCCGTATTTGAAAATGATGTCAGTGCTACAAACTGCTGAAAAATCGCAATTGAAATTTGAGCTCCATGTTGGATATCTTGGAAGGTATGAATGGGAGCTATTTCAAAATTGGCACACGTATTTCAGTTTAATTTCCAGGAGGCCATACATGGCAGTACTGCCAAAATGATTATAAGCCTGCTGATAGGTTCAATTTTTAATGCATATAACTTCTACACTACCAATTGGAATTCAACCAAATTTCGTATGTGCTATGGGTACAAAAACAGATATTACTAAGCGTAATCCTAAGAGCCACCAGAGCTGCAAACTGTTAATAAATGCCCTCAATTTCTTTTATGCAAATACCAATATATCAGAAAGTATGCAAGCCGACAGCTTCAAACTAAGAACAAGTATAGTACCTGACATTCTATATTAATTTGGAGTAACTTATATACGTCAGTACTACCAACATGATCCTAAGCCTGCTGAGAGTCCAACTTTAAATACATGTAACTTCTATACTATCATTTGGATTTCAACCAAAATTCGTATGTGCTATGTGTACCATAACCGATATGACTACGCGTATTCTTAAGAGCAACCAGGGCTGTCAACTGTTAATACATTTTGTCTCTATTTTTGTTACCATAATATCAATATATCAGAAAGTTTGCAAGCCAATAGCTCTAACACGTATAGTACCTGTCATTCTAGATTATTTTGGAGTAACTAATATACGTCAGTGCTGCCAACATGATTCTAAGCCTGCTGATACGTCCAATTTTATAATGCATGTAACTTCTATACTAACTAATGGATTGGATTCAAAATTGGCACAACAATAGATCATATTATTTCAGATTATTTCTGACCAATACATGCATGACATTGTTGCCAATATGATTTTACGCGCGCTGTTAGATCCAATGTTTAACTTCAAGTAACGTCCATGGTATCCATTAGACTTCAACCAAATTTTGTATTTTGTACCTTAAGAGATGGAACTAAGAATATATTCAGTCACCAGGGCTGCCAACTGTAGTGCTCTATTAGGCTACATTATGCCAGGTATAGGCCTACAGTATTTCGAACTAATTAGACATTTCGATATTACCAACTTAATTTCGTCATTATTATAGATAGATCCATATAGATTAATCATTGGCATGAATCTTAAATTTAAAGAAAAGTAGGCGCATTAGTTCGTCATGAAACTTCTTGTTCCTTTTCTACTCAGACGATTTGGAAGATTCTGCCCGAAACCGCACCTTCTAACTCCCTCTGGTTTAAGAGCTGAGTTTTGTGAAATATATTCATTAGCGTTTTATATTTAACACTTAGTACAACCTTTGTCCGAAAAGTTCGGCGAGTGGCGTTATACTGCTCACGGTAGTAAAAGTGCGCCACTTTTGAATCCCGCGCCGGAGAGGTCAAGGCATGTCTGAACAAGTTCCCGAGCGTTGGCGCTGTGCGTGTGCTTCTCGTGTGTAAACAGATCATTTTAGAGTGAGTGTGCAGTGCGTGCGGTCAGAACTTTGAATTGAAAGCGAAAATTTAGCAGAGAGAAGGGTGAATTTATGCAACCTGCCATACACACCTGTTCGACGGGCGGCTTAGAGAAGGGTGAATTTATGCAACCTGTCAAGCACACCTGTTCGACGGGTGGCAGTGAGAAGGGTGAATGTTCCGTGGAATGGAATGGTCCTGAAAACCATCGTAACGGGCGACGAGACCTGATGCCTGAGGTATGGCGCCGAAGGCAAGCGTCAACGTTAGGAGTGGCGGGGTCCAGGGTCACCGAAAAGCAACAAGGTGCACACCGAGATATCCCGTACCAAGACAATGCTGGAGGTGTTCTTCGACTCTGAGGGTCTCATCCATAAAGAATTCCTTCCTGAGGGCATCACCTTAAATGCCACTACGCGCGTGGAATATTGAAAAGTCTGCTGCGAGGGATCAAGCGGGTACGCCCCCAGTACGCCAACCAAGGCGACTGGACCCTGCTCTATGACAATACCCGACCCCACACTGCCTTTCAGATTGCCACGGTGGGTGAGTGGATATCGTGTCGGTCTACTAACCCCAAGATTGCAGGTTCGCTCCTGGCCGTGGGAAGTGATTTTTTTTTTGAAAGGCGGCAAAAATACGATACGCATGTCATACGATGTTGGCATGTCAACGAACCCATTTGAATTCAGTAGGCCGAGTTCATAATGGCAAAATTGATCTCGGGAGTTTCCACCGACACAAAGTTCCTCATTTCTCTACTAGAAAGCGCTATAGTGTTCAAGGAGCTTAGATATCTAACATCTAACATCTTTGACTTGCATAGTCAAGGAACAACGAAATTCGACATGCAAGCTACCCTCTGGGTGTCAAGTAGCAAAGCTTGCACCAGACACCCGAGGCCATACGATATTATTATTACACTGCCTTTCTGGTGCGGTAGTTCCTGGCCAACAGGGGAGTTTTGTCACTCAATCACCCACCCTATTCCCCAGATTTGCCTCTCCTAGACTTTCTCTTGTTCCCCAAATTGAAGTCAACCATGAAAGGCCAGGGGTTTTCGGACATCCAACGTAATATGACGACCCAGCTGAAGGGTATCGCTAAAGCAGACTATGCCGGGAGTTTCTAGCACTTAGGCTATACAGCCGTTCTCAGAAGTGCATAACCATCCACCGAGATTACTTCGAAGGACAGTAACTGCTGTTTCAGCTAAGCCAACAATCCGTTCGTAATATAGACCCATTCACCGAACTTTTCGGACATAGGGAATGATGATGATAATATTATTATTATTATTAATAATAATAATAAGATTCACCAAATTATTATTATTATTAATTTAAGGGACAATCGTTTAGGATAAGATATACTGTATGCCTAAGTCTTTTAATGAAAAATCGTCTCATTTTCATCCATGCGTGGAAGTGTATTCTTACGCCGACTTAACACTACAATAAATTAGTTATCTTTTCTTTCTATGAAAAAAAATGAAGATAGGACGACGACCTGGCGAGGGGCAGGTAGCACGAAGCCGGTAACACAACGGAGTACAGTAATTGCGTTAAAGGGTGTCAGTGACGCCGAGATAATGCAATTACTTCGAGCCATTTTTTAACAAATTAAAAAAAATACGGCGGGGACCAAAACAGAGAGACGAGAGGCGAGATTAAAACTGCTCTCCTACACCCACGAGAATCATCACTCACAATGTTGCCAAATGTCTTCTTCCACACGCCTCTTACACCAGGTTTCTCCAACGACATAAGAGGTCATTCACATAATTATTATGTAATGACTTTTTGGTTGATTTTTGACCCTCCATCCCCCAAGTGATCACACGTAATCTTCGCACCGACCCCCCCCCCCCTCCAGTATTACGTAATCACAAAGCAATACCTAATATTTGTGATTTCGTCACGATTTACCCGTATAAATAAATGAAACAAGAAACGCGTCACAATTACTGTAAAAAATATAACTCTGCAGTTTTCTGAGGCACTTCGAGGGGCAAAAAAAGCATAAGAAATGTACAAAGAATTGACGAAAGTCCTACTTTATTTTTTATCAAAAATATTTCTGAACCTATTTATGATCTGAATAGAAGTATTATTTGAAAAAAGGTAAAGTTTCTGCTAATTGTATACCGGTACGTAAAACAAAAATGACCTTAAAATTCAACTTAAAAGGCAAGACCTTTGCTAATTTTTATAAGTAAAATAAAACAAAATTACCAGGAAAATACTCCCACGTCCCGCGTAGAGCGTAAATTGAGTTAAATTTTAGCTTATTTTCATTTATGAAGAAAGAAAAAAAAAGGCTCATGAGATCACCGTTTGAAACTCGGTAAGGACATAGTACTAATTCGTCCAACCCCGACCGTGCCCTTCACATTTTTTTACGTCGCACCAATCCAACATGGCGGCTCTGCGAAGTATTTCACCGGCATTCTATATCTCCGAAACTATTACCGATATCACCCTGAAGTTTTGTACGGTGATAAAGGGCACTACTAGAAGTACACCTATGTGACTTTCAAATAATTGTTAGGTACTAAACGAACATGGCGGTCAAGCGACGTTGAAACATTTAAATAGACTTTTCTCGCGATTTAACCACACGAGCGCAGTGAAACATGGTACAGCAAATGTTTATAAACATTGTAATGCACTGACATCTAATTGTTTATATAATCTCAAGATGGCGGCTGTGCGAAATTTTAAAATTAAGTTTTTATTTCTTGTGTCCTAATCATGCGATCGAAGTCAATGTTTGAATAATGAACCTACACAATAATCGTCATCTAATAGTAAATAAATCTATGGCCTATATATAAAAACTCCAATATGGCGATCATCCGAAATATTCAGACGGTTCTCAATATCTACTAATCTATGACAGCAATCAAAGTGACATTTTGTATGTTGATAGTGGCAATTAACATAAGTAGGATATAGGAAAATAGGCTGTTTAGTTCTTCACGGAACTACTTGTTTGACAATTGTTAAGTGATTACGTAATCATCTCCCCACCCCCCTCTTTGCGGTTACGCAATATGTGGACGGCCCCTAAGTATAGTGCTGCCAAGAGCTGTGACATTTCACGAAATGCACGAAAACAAACATTATAGAGGATTTGCGAAGCTTCTGAACGTTTATATTTTAAAAAAATGCTGCCCGTGCACCTAAACCCTAGTTTCCAACGACTTTCATGTGTCTTGTGGGTATAATTGCACCAATATTCAGGACTTCCCATCAGAGCGATAAAACACTCCCTTCATGGTAATCTATCACATCAGCTATCATGATCAATGTGAACATTCAATTGTTTAAAATATGATTATGTTGTACTATTTACGAGCCATGTAACTTGATAGTAAAATTTCATAACTTAAATAATCTAACCTAAAAGATAGTACAGTAGTAGGGAATAATTTTGCAACAGCAATGTCCAGATGTAATAACAAAAACTTCTATTGACAATTGAATGTATGTTTACCCCTCATTATTCCCGTTTTCAACGGCGTCGGGGACGAGATGCGATGGAAGCACTGATCTCTATACATGGATGGTTGGTAGCTAAGGCAGCAGTAAGCCGAATAGACGATGACAGGTATAGCAAGATGGCAGCGAGCGCATGGTGCAATATTGCGAATCCGGCTCTGTGATTGGTTACTGGTAGTTTGATGTTATACTTGTATTTATACTGGCAGCAAATATTTTGTGTTTCTTGTAGTTGTAAAATGGGCTGAATTTGGTTATTTAAAGCGTAAAATATTAGTTTTAAGTACCGGTTTGGTGAAGCATCATCCCAGGCAAGCCGGTAATACCTTACTTCTCAGGCAAATAGGTCGCTTAGCCGTAATTTTGAAGTTATTGTGAAGTTAAGTAGGTTATACATATGCGGTGGTGCTGAAGCAGACGTGATCGGGCTAGGCTATTGCGTGTTTAAATTTTATCCCATTTCAGGGTTTTTCGGTTCTGGGTGCGAATAGTTCGCTTAATAGTTGTAAAACGGTGGGGAGAGTATATTTTGAGTAGGTTTTTAGTTGTGTTAAGTTTTATGTGGAGCTGAGGAGTGATATTGGTTTGGCTTCAAGTGCATTTTTGGCTTTGATCTACTTCCCGTTATTATTAAGTTTATTGTGCTGCTAACGTGATTAAAAGCTGTAGTATTTGATGTAGAGTGCTGGGATTACTTGGAGGAAGTGTTGGTTATTTCATGGAAACAGGAATTCATTACCAATTACCGATTACGATATGTCGAATCTAGGCCTGTATAGTGAGCTACGTTTAGGCCTATAGGTACATCATTTGAAGAATGCATAATTTTGTGGCATATATACATGCATACCGTATATACAATTTACAAGAATGTTTCCAGAAATTGTTTTTCACTCGTTACTCTGTTACTGATCGCTAATTGCATGTACTCAACACCTAAGTTGATATTTGTCAGCCGTTATTATACATTCATTTTTATTGATATTCCGGAGATTTACTGACCTCGGAATGACGCGTCAGTGATCCCAATGCTCTTATGCTATGAGTGAACATATCTCTATATTTTTATGTGCTCCAAAGCACCATTAATTACGATTTAAAATTGACTAGATTATCATTGCTTCCCCATAAGGAGGTCTCGAGAATGGGTAGACCAACCTGGCGTACTTTCTCGTGCAGCGGAGAGCTGCCATCAGCGATCCATGTATAGAGATCAGTGGATGGAAGTCTTTGTGGCGGTCCTGACGCCAAGCTCTAGAGAAGAGTTAATGAGAGATGAAATGAATGATAGTGAGTGAAACTGGGCAAGGATGTGGAAGGAAGCGGCCGTGGCCTGTTAGAAGTTACTGTCCCAGTATTTGCCTGGAGTTGAAAATGGGGAAACCAAGGAAAACCATTTCAAGGACGGCTGGCGGTGGGACTCGAACCCAAGCGAGTACCGAGTCAGTGGCCCCATCACCTAACACTGCGCTTCCGCGAGCGTAGCCACCGCTGTCGGTTCTATTGTCAATTGAATGTTTAGGTTAAGTTCTTTATTTCTTTCTTCATTTATTTTATTGTATTTAACAGCTTACCACGGTGAGTGAGTGGATAGCGTGTCGGTCTACTAACCCCAAGATTGCTGATTCGCTCCTGGCCGTGGTAAGTGATTTTTGGTTGGTAAGTTGGTTCCTTAGTTTAGGGGCTGCGACAACGCGGTCATGTAGCCCCGTGTACTTTGGGTGTGTGTAGAATCTGTCTGATAACCGGTGTTAATTGTGATGACTATTAGTGTGTATATCTATTTTTTAAATTCAAGTATGGACTGCAACTTTGAATTTTTCAAATAGTTCCTACTTTTGCCGCCACCGTCAACGACTACTAGGCCTAATTCAGAACTTAGCTACTAGACTCCACCACAGTCGGCTCTTGGCAACGAACGTAGCAACCTAAGAGCGTTGTTTACATTCTTAACCTATACAATTTCGTTTCACACAGGTGTACTTAGTGGAAAGTTCTTTAACATGCCATAAATCTATGACATGGGACCGCAAGCTTTACTTCCTCTCCAAAGGAAGGCATACTGAGGGATTTTTTAACGGTCTTAAAAAATCCGACGGCTTCGGCCGGGTTTGAACCCGCTATCTTGGGCACAGAAGCTCAGCATGCCACTACGTGATTTTTGAAGGCGGCAAAAATACGACACGCATGTCATACGATGTTGGCATGTCAAAGAATCCATTTGAATTCAGTAGCCGTGTTCATAATGGCAAAATTAATCTCGGGAGTTTCCGCCAACACAAAGTTCCTCATTTCTCTACTAGAAAGCGCTATAGTGTTCAAGGAGCTTAGATATCTAACCTCCTTGACTTTCATAGTGATACAAGGAACAACGAAATTCGACATGGAAACTACCCTCTGGGTGTAAAATTACAAAGCTTGCACCCGGTATTTGATTCCAGCATGCAGTGGATTAGTGAATGGACACTAAAAGCTTGTCCTGAGTCGAGCTCCTTCCTGGACCCTACAATAACATCCATTCCAGGTTCCGATCTGCCTAGGAGGGCTTGGGCAACTCTCAATAGGATTCGGACAAACCACGGAGTATGCAATGGAACTTTGTTCAAATGGGGAAAAATTTCATCTCCTCAGTGTGATTGTGGTGCTCCTCATCAAACCATCCAACACATTACAACTGACTGTCCTCTGAGGGCATATGGAGGGGACTGGATCGACTTCCTGTTGGCGACACCTGACGTGGTCCAATTAGACCTGAGAATGTAAATAGTGTAAGTAGTAAAAATAATGTACAGTAGATTTTAAAGTGATTTTCTTTGTACTCGGAAATCTTGTATTGATTATATTGCTAAACGATAAAAAAAAACAATAATAATAAATATTCGAAATAGACGCCGAGAAGAATAAGAAGAAGATGAACAAATAGCTAGAATCGTTTGTACTTCTGTAACAGACTTACCTTTGCCCTTCAGGTGAGCTATACCAGTGAGATGTTTGGCAGTTCGGGGAGTATTTCCTGCTTGCCAACTCATTGTCCACCCCTGCAGCAATGTCTACAGCTATTAAGACATGGTCAGTACGGCGCTGTCTTATCAAAACCAGTTATATTTAGAATCCCACAACTAGCGGGGTCATTTAAAAATACTGACACATTTTTTCGTCCACCCACAGATAACGAAGGACGGCCCTTGCACCAATTATCCGCAACGGAACACGAGCTTTAATGATGATTCATTCTTTGAGGAGAATCACGCCAAAATATGTGAACCGTAACTATTGTCATCTTTATGGCAATTATTACTGGTAATAATAATAATGTCGTGTGGCCTCGGGTGCCAGGTGCAAGCTTTGTTATTTGACACCCAGAGGGCAGCTTGCATGTCAAATGTTGTTGTTCCTTGAAGCACTATGAAAGTCAAGGAGGTTAGATATCGAAGCTCCTTGACTTCTTGTAGAGAAATGAGGAACCATGTGTTGGCGGAAAATCCCGAGATTAATTTAGACATTATGAACACGGCCTACTGAATTCAAACAGGTACTTTAACACTCCAACATCGTATGACATTCAAAGTCTGCAGTCCTTACTAGAATTTTTAAAAAAGAAGATAACACACACTAATACAGTCATCATCACAATTAACACCGGTTATCAGACAGATTCTACACACACCCAAAGTACACGGGACTACATGACCGCGTTGTCGCAGCCCCTAAACTTAAGAACCAACCAACCAACCAAATAAAGAAGTGGCGAGGAGTTGTGCGTTCCAACAGCCCAAAATAACGTTCCTTCGGGAGGGGCTTACAGCTTGTTGTTTGCGTTCAGGATAACGAAACTTGCCTGACCCCGCACTTTCTCCATTAAACACTAGAGTCTGAGCGACCGCAATATAAAGCGCACTTAATCAAACACGCGATCCTTCAACCAGTGTTGCCAAAAGGTGTGTGGATCCTGAACGTTTATATTGTACTCTTATCGTTATGCTGTCTAAGTGAGATAGTCTACATTTTCCAATACATGAATTCGTTATTGACGAAGTTTATTATAATCTGAAAATGAATATCTTCAGTCGATAATATGTACTTTAATATAGTACCGAATCTACATGGGATATTCAACGTGGGCCCTGTCTAACCAGTATCAGAGTCAACTTCTAAGGTAAAATCATCAACTGACTAGCATAATACAGCACACATTAACAATTTTATCACAGGACTAGCAAGGTGGTAGGCTACTTTTAACCGAGATCGTATAAGATCTCCTTGTATACGATATTAGTCGTTTTCCCTCCAGCAGCGAACACGAAAGCTAGCTCGTAAACTGTCACCTCAGTAATTGAATGGAGATTGTTGGAAGAAATGAAAACGTAAAAACCCTTATAGTAGGCGATGTATTGAAGATAGAAATATGCTCTCCCGGACTTTTTTGTAGGACTTTTCATGCTGAACAATTCTTACACTCGTACTATATTGATATGTTTAACGGTTTCCCCAGCGTAAGCTTACAAAGCGCACGGACGCCAGGTTTTATTTTCGACTTTTTCACTGAAATCGTTACTGCTTGGCTTTCTTTGATCATGAATAAATTATTTTCTACACATAAACCTTCCACAAGATAATCTTTACAGAATGAAGAAAAACGTATCAAAATCCATAAGTGGTTTTCGAGATTACCCGTGACATCCAAGAATCGGGGACTTTGTTTTATACTAATTAGACATGAAAAAACCATCATATCATTGGAAGAAAATCAGAGTATGTGCATAAATCAATTTAAAGGTCAGTTAATTTCTGTAATGTTCATTGTATCAATGTTATTCAGTAGTTTATTGAGCAACCTTGGAATATGCAACTTTCTGCATATTTTATGATTAAAGTTCGAAATAATTTGATCAATTATTATCAATTCTAATTATATCATAAAGTTTATATCAATTTCACTGAAATCCGTAGTTGAATCGGTCAATACTGAAAGGGCCTCAGTCCACTTGAGTCAGTTTTGAGTAAAATGCAAAAAACCGTTAATTCCCTTAAGTTGTATCTTTAGTTTTAAAAAGCTATCCAGTATCATAGCCACTATTATGCTGAAGATAATTTCATAACAAAACATGACATTCAAATGTTTACCTAGTGTGGGTGATGAAATAAAGACGATGGACGGAGGCCCTTTCTGCACGATATATTTTGATACTATTTTTTTAATCTTTAGTTTTGAAAAGCCAGCCAGTATCATAGCCACCATTATGTTGAATATAATTTGATAGCAAAAGCTGACATTTAAATGTTTGACTAGTGTGGGTGAAGAAATAAAGACGTTGGACTGAGGCCCTTTCTGCACGATATGATATATTTTGATACCATTTTTCTTTTTGGACTTAATAGCTACTACTTTCCTCCATTGCTAAACAGTATGCAAATGTCACTTCGCAAGAACGCACGACAAACATCAACAATCCACTCAGTTGTTGCCTATTAGATAAGGAACCGCGGAGGAACTGCGCCGCAACTGTCTTCAGTGTAGCAAATGATATATGGACTGAGGCCCTTTCTCTGTGGAATTATGAAACGCATGCATCGATTTCTCTGCTTTCTGAGCACGGGACTGAGGTCCCTTCGTTATAGCATCTAAGGTTAGTCCCAAGTATTACGAATCTGGCAATAACACATTTTCACAAAAATTGTGACTAAGGCCCTTTCAGTATGGACCGATTCAGTTGTAGTCCTTAAGGCAAGCAACTAAAATGTTGAAACCATTCTAGAATGTCATAGACTAGATCTTCCATGAACACTATTCCTTTTTTATGGTGCATTTGAAATTAATTTTCGTTGTTTTCTTCACTTTTCCGAACGTAAAGGACAAACTAAACGTTTCTCACGAGGTGCCGACATGATGGCACGCAATAGACTGTTGATTGTTCATCGGAAACTCAACCATATCCGGTTGATTGGATTAGCAGTTTGCCTTTTCTACCACTACGAGCGCTAACGTGAGTCAAGGCAGAGTTTTGCTTAATCTATACTAATATAATAAAGCTGAAGAGTTTGTGTGTTTGTGTGTGTTATGTGTTTAAACGCGCTAATCTCTGGAACCACCAGTCGGATTTTTTTTTTGTATATTTAATATAATTTATTGCAGCCAAAGGCCATACAGTAAGTAGGATCATGTTACACAATAAAGCAAACGTTCAGTCTTTAGCATAGTGGGACAGAGGTAATGTTCATTGTGTGCACTCAATCAGGTGATACGGTGGGCAGTGTAGACACACACAGTCTATGGATGGTTCATGAAAGCCCTTCCTGTTACAGATTCGATGATGGAACCCATGTACTGCGCCTCTCGTGTAGATGTGGCGTAACTCTAAGTTTGCTTCTTTCCATTCTTGGTTGATCATAGCCGGGGTTTGATAGAACTCCGGGCTTATTTCTTCTGTTTTCAGGAGTTGTTCCTCAAGGAATTTTGTGGAGGCTGGGGTTGATGCCAGGTTGTGGGTAGTCATTACATCTTCAATTAAAGATCTAGTACCTGCTAGCTGGTACGCAAGTCGGGTTGGCGCGAATATGAAAATGCAGAGAGCTCGTTTTACGTATCTGGCCTTGGCTCTGTATATGATAGCCTGATTCAAGAGGAATAGTTTAGGCTATGTAGCATTAGGCTACATCTCTCAGATAACCTTAGAGACAGATTTTTGTTCAGTAAGTCGGAAGAACAAGCGCTCCAGAACGGCTTCAATAATACCGATATTACCATGTAATGCGGCCGCAACACGTCGCCCCTACCAATGTTCTGGTGCTTATAAATTGCAGTCACGGGGAGTAATTAGTGCAAACAGATTGCTTAGGCCCCTTAAAACAGTTATCATCATGACAATAGTATGCCTCTGTATAAGGGCGATTGTGTTGGTGCAGTATACTGAGGTTATCAGCTGCAATAAGCGTTGGCGAGCTGCTTATAAATTGCAGTCATGGGGAGTAATTAGTGCAAAAAGATGACTCAGGCCCCTTAAAACAGTTATCATCATGACAATAGTATGCCTCTGTATAAGGGCGATGGTGTTGGTGCAGTATACTGAGGTTATCAGCTGCAATAAGCGTTGGCGAGCTGCTTATAAATTGCAGTCACGGGGAGTAATTAGTGCAAAAAGATGACTCAGGCCCCTTAAAACAGTTATCATCATGACAATAGTATGCCTCTGTATAAGGGCGATTGTGTTGGTGCAGTATACTGAGGTTATCAGCTGCAATAAGCGTTGGCGAGCTGCTTATAAATTGCAGTCACGGGGAGTAATTAGTGCAAAAAGATGACTCAGGCCCCTTAAAACAGTTATCATCATGACAATAGTATGCCTCTGTATAAGGGCGATTGTGTTGGTGCAGTATACTGAGGTTATCAGCTGCAATAAGCGTTGGCGAGCTGCTTATAAATTGCAGTCACGGGGAGTAATTAGTGCAAACAGATTGCTTAGGCCCCTTAAAACAGTTATCATCATGACAATAGTATGCCTCTGTATAAGGGCGATTGTGTTGGTGCAGTATACTGAGGTTATCAGCTGCAATAAGCGTTGGCGAGTTGCTTATAAATTGCAGTCACGGGGAGTAATTAGTGCAAAAAGATGACTCAGGCCCCTTAAAACAGTTATCATCATGACAATAGTATGCCTCTGTATAAGGGCGATTGTGTTGGTGCAGTATACTGAGGTTATCAGCTGCAATAAGCGTTGGCGAGCTGCTTATAAATTGCAGTCACGGGGAGTAATTAGTGCAAAAAGATGACTCAGGCCCCTTAAAACAGTTATCATCATGACAATAGTATGCCTCTGTATAAGGGCGATTGTGTTGGTGCAGTATACTGAGGTTATCAGCTGCAATAAGCGTTGGCGAGCTGCTTATAAATTGCAGTCACGGGGAGTAATTAGTGCAAAAAGATGACTCAGGCCCCTTAAAACAGTTATCATCATGACAATAGTATGCCTCTGTATAAGGGCGATTGTGTTGGTGCAGTATACTGAGGTTATCAGCTGCAATAAGCGTTGGCGAGCTGCTTATAAATTGCAGTCACGGGGAGTAATTAGTGCAAACAGATTGCTTAGGCCCCTTAAAACAGTTATCATCATGACAATAGTATGCCTCTGTATAAGGGCGATTGTGTTGGTGCAGTATACTGAGGTTATCAGCTGCAATAAGCGTTGGCGAGTTGCTTATAAATTGCAGTCACGGGGAGTAATTAGTGCAAAAAGATGACTCAGGCCCCTTAAAACAGTTATCATCATGACAATAGTATGCCTCTGTATAAGGGCGATTGTGTTGGTGCAGTATACTGAGGTTATCAGCTGCAATAAGCGTTGGCGAGCTGCTTATAAATTGCAGTCACGGGGAGTAATTAGTGCAAAAAGATGACTCAGGCCCCTTAAAACAGTTATCATCATGACAATAGTATGCCTCTGTATAAGGGCGATTGTGTTGGTGCAGTATACTGAGGTTATCAGCTGCAATAAGCGTTGGCGAGCTGCTTATAAATTGCAGTCACGGGGAGTAATTAGTGCAAACAGATTGCTTAGGCCCCTTAAAACAGTTATCATCATGACAATAGTATGCCTCTGTATAAGGGCGATTGTGTTAGTGCAGTATACTGAGGTTATCAGCTGCAATAAGCGTTGGCGAGCTGCTTATAAATTGCAGTCACGGGGAGTAATTAGTGCAAACAGATTGCTTAGGCCCCTTAAAACAGTTATCATCATGACAATAGTATGCCTCTGTATAAGGGCGATTGTGTTAGTGCAGTATACTGAGGTTATCAGCTGCAATAAGCGTTGGCGAGTTGCTTATAAATTGCAGTCACGGGGAGTAATTAGTGCAAAAAGATGACTCAGGCCCCTTAAAACAGTTATCATCATGACAATAGTATGTCTCTGTGTAAGGGCGATGGTGTTGGTGCAGTATACTGAGGTTATCAGCTGCAATAAGCGTTGGCGAGCTGCTTATAAATTGCAGTCACGGGGAGTAATTAGTGCAAAAAGATGACTCAGGCCCCTTAAAACAGTTATCATCATGACAATAGTATGTCTCTGTGTAAGGGCGATTGTGTTGGTGCAGTATACTGAGGTTATCAGCTGCAATAAGCGTTGGCGAGCTGCTTATAAATTGCAGTCACGGGGAGTAATTAGTGCAAAAAGATGACTCAGGCCCCTTAAAACAGTTATCATCATGACAATAGTATGCCTCTGTATAAGGGCGATTGTGTTAGTGCAGTATACTGAGGTTATCAGCTGCAATAAGCGTTGGCGAGTTGCTTATAAATTGCAGTCACGGGGAGTAATTAGTGCAAAAAGATGACTCAGGCCCCTTAAAACAGTTATCATCATGACAATAGTATGTCTCTGTGTAAGGGCGATTGTGTTGGTGCAGTATACTGAGGTTATCAGCTGCAATAAGCGTTGGCGAGCTGCTTATAAATTGCAGTCACGGGGAGTAATTAGTGCAAAAAGATGACTCAGGTCCCTTAAAACAGTTATCATCATGACAATAGTATGCCTCTGTATAAGGGCGATTGTGTTGGTGCAGTATACTGAGGTTATCAGCTGCAATAAGCGTTGGCGAGCTGCTTATAAATTGCAGTCACGGGGAGTAATTAGTGCAAAAAGATGACTCAGGCCCCTTAAAACAGTTATCATCATGACAATAGTATGTCTCTGTGTAAGGGCGATGGTGTTGGTGCAGTATAGTGAGGTTATCAGCTGCAATAAGCGTTGGCGCTTTCAAATTTACGTTCATTTATTCCGATCCTTATCCTTGAGCGCTCCAGTTCTGTAAAACAAATAAATCCACCAGGCGAAGCCGAGCACTACTGCTAGTCGCTTATAACTACATCCGGTGTGAAGATTTTTCAAAAAATCAAAATCTGCCTGAGGTAACTGAATCAAGGAACACATTAAAGAAATAAAATAAGTGAATTTGGTTAGGATTTGAATCAAAACGAAAGCAACAAAAGGCTGTTATTCCGGAACTGCATTTAGGTACCGACAGTAGTGGCTACGCGGGCTAAAGCGCAGCGATAGGTCATGGGGCCAAGCTCTCTGCTGACTCGGTAGACGCGTGGGTTCGAGCCCCACCGTCGGCTGTCCTTGAAATGGTTTTCCGTGGTTTCCCATTTTCAACACCAGGCAAATGCTGGGACAGTACCTTCTGAACAGGCCATAGCCGCTTCCTTCCACGTCCTTGCCCAGTTTCATTCATCTTCATCCATTCCATCTCTCATCCCGACGCGCAGGTCGCCCACGGGCGTCGACTAGAAAGACCTGCACTCGGCCTCTCAGGAGGCTACACGACAAAAAAAAAACTGCATTTAGGTCAGAAGTGATTTTCGAAATTTGGCCTTTGAGTGATAGAGATCTCCAAGACTCACAATTTGAAACCTTTCCGGGCCCTTTAGCCCGTCAACGTTTGGCATAATCGACGAAACTAGCGGACCAGTGCGAGAAATCTCGCATGTTCATAAACCACATTTTTCCCAATAGGTTTATAATGAGAGACTTAAGGACAAAGGTAATGTTTTTATTTCAACCAAATGATTATAGAACACTATTTACATTTCAGGACAAAGGAAAGACCTCAGAATGTTAATATGACATGAAACAGGCGTCACAGCGGCCCGTGGACAGCAATTATGGAGCGTATTTTCCTACATCAACCGTGTTTGCAAATCGCACACTTTCGTACATTTATTTTAAAGTCATTTTTTAAAGAAATTATAGATATTTATGAAATTATAGTGCTATAAGTCACTGCTAATGTATATTCTTTTTCATTTGAATGCACATTTGTTACGATCGGCGGTTTGTGAGCGCCGCAAAAGGGATCTATACTACTGAAATAATGATTGCTTCATTTCACGTTTTTGCTAAGATGCTGACCCCTACTTTGTATGCTAATAATAATAATAATATCGTATGGCCTCGGGTATCGGGCAAGCTTTGTTATTTAACGCCCAGAGGGCAGCTTTCTTGTCAAATTTTGTCGTTCCTTGGAGCACTATGAAAGTCAAGGACGTTAGATATCTAAGCTCCTTGACACTAGAGCGCTTTTTACTAGAAAATGGAGGAACTTAGTGTTGGCGGAAAATCCCGAGATTAATTTTGCCATCATGAACACGGCCTACTGAATTCAAATGGGTTCTTTAACATGCCAACATCGTATGGCATGCGTGTCGTGACTTTTGTCGTCTTTAAAAAAAACTTACCACGGCCAGGAGCGAACCTGCAAGCTTGGGGGTTGGTAGTCCAACACGATAACTTCTCACCCACCGTGACAAGCTACCTAGATGATACGCCTACCAAACAGTGCATGCAGATTACGAACGTAACGTCCTGTCCTTCCTACCTTCCGTTGGCATGGGGGCATTATACAGCAACACACATGATAAACAACCTTAATTAAGTTTAGTGTCATAACCACTTAAGGGAAGTTGTGGATTTCAAGGAAAGTGGGGGCGAGTGTCCTCAGTCAAACCAATGTGACTGATTAAATTGCCACCCGACGAATATATATATATATATATATATATATATATATATATAATTTATGTCATACCTCCTCCAGTGCCAAACGTTATACTGCATGATCCAGGGACAAATTACAGATTTTTAAACTACATAATAATGTTGGTTGGTTGGTTCCCGAGTTTAGGGGCTGCGACATCGCAGTCATGTAGCCCCGTGTACTTTGGGTGTGTGTAGAATTTGTCTGATAACCGGTGTTAATAATAATAATAATATCGTATGGCCTCGGGTGCCTGGTGCAAGCTTTGTTAATTGACACCCAGAGGGTAGCTTGCATGTCGAATTTCGTCGTTCCTTTGAACGCTATGAAAGTCAAGGAGGTTAGATATCTAAACTCCTTGACACTACAGCGCGTTCTAGTAGAGAATGGAGGAACTTTGTTTTGGCGGAAAATCCCGAGATTAATTTTGCCATTGAACACGGCCTACTGAATTCAAATGGGTTCTTTAACATGCCAACAACGTATGACATGAGTGTCGTGATTGTTGTCGCCTTCAAAAATCACTTACCATGGCCAGGGGCGAACCTGCAATCTTGGGGTTGGTAGTCCGACACTATAACCACTCACCCACCGTGGCAAGCTGTAATTCAGGTAAGAACTGCAGACGATCAATTTTCAAGTAGTTTCTACTTTTGCTACCAAATGTTACCGTCAACGACACCTAGCTGTGAACTTGGCTACTAGATGCCACCACAACCAGCACATGGCGACAAACGTTGGAACCTTAAGAGCGTTAATCAAATCGAACCTACAAATTCGGGCATCACACAAGTGTAGTTAGTGGAAGGTGTTTTTTTTTTTTTTTCAAGCCATAAATCTGACATGGGACCGCCGGCTTTACTTCCCCTTCGAAGGAAGGCATACCGAGGGATTTTTAACGCTCTTAAAAAATCCGACGACTTCAGTCGGGTTTGAACCCGCGATCTTGGTCATACAAACTCAGCATGCAACCCATAATATTGTTCATTCATTTTGTGGGGCTTGGTATATCTTGGTCATCAGCCCCGTGTGTCGACCTAGTCTGATAGCCTGTATTTAAGTGGTGACTGCATTAGGGACAGGGATGAGGTAGGTGCCCCGGGACTTAAAGTAAGGTACTATCCCGGCATTTGCCTGGAGGGAGTGTGGAAAAACCAGGGGAAAGCACACTCAGGATAGCCACTGCTATCGGCTATGAGGGAATGAATATCACACAAATAAAATTACAAAATAGGGCATGGAGGAAACTAGGTAAATTAGCATACCGGTAACTATTCAATGTTATGAGGGGATATGGGATAGGAATGCGACAGGTAAGAATCAAAACGAAGATACATATGAGATAAATAGAAGGGTGCTGAAGAGCCATTCATTCATTTGCAAATGGGGGTAATTCGCCGGTGGAAAAATTGTACCCAGAAAATTACCAACAAAAAGTAGCTATCAAACATGCTTAACGTACACAAGTCGCGATTTGGTAACTATAAAAATTACATCGGAGTATTGACAGAGAAAACAAGAAGTTCCGTGACGAACTAAAGAGCCTACTTTTCATGCCAATGATTATTCTACAGTAAATGAACCTATCTAAAATAATGACGAAATTAAGTTGGTAATATCAAAATGTGTAATTAGTTCGAAATATTCCTGGTATAATGCAGCCTAATAGAGCACTACAGTTGGCAGCCCTGGTGACTGAATATATTCTTGGTTCCATCTCTTCAGGTACAGAATACAAAATTTGGTTGAAGTCCAATGGACGTTACATGCAGTTAGACATTGGATCTATCAGCACACGTAAATGCATGTCATGTGTATGCTGGTTAGAAATAATCGGAAATATTATGATATCTTGTTGTGCCAATTTTGGATGAAATCCATTTGTTAGTATAGAAGTTACATGTATTTTAAAATTGGACCTATCAGCAAGCATAGAATCATGTTGGCAGCACTGACTTATATTAATTACTCCAAATTAATCTAGAGTGGCAGGTGCCAAACGTGTGCAAAGTATAGAGCTGTTGGCTTGCATACTTTCTGATATATTGATATTAGGGTAAACAAATATAGACAGCACTTATTAACAGTTGGCAGCCCTGATTGCTCTTAAGAATACTTATAGTCATATCCGTTATGTTACACATAGCACATACGAAATTTGGTTGAAATCCAACTGATAGTATAGAAGTTACATGTATTTAAAAAATTGGTCCTATCAGCAGGCTTAGAATCATGTTGGTAGAACTGAAGTATATAAGTTACTGCAAATTAGTCTAAAATGTCGGGTACTATACGTGTGCATAGTTTAAAGCTGTCGGCTTGCATGCTTTCAGATATATTGGTATTTGGATGAAGAAAATAGAGAGAGCAATTATTAACAGTTGGCAGCCCTGGTGGCTCTTAAGAATATACTCACAAGGGGAGGATACGATGTATGGGTCACCGATTCGAACATCTTTAGTACATGTGTAGGGCATGACTAGGCGTATACCAGGTGCAAGTAGTAAGGTGTGCTTCTCAGCCGATTCCGATAAATTAATTATTAATTATTCGTAATTGCTGTAGCGCGTTCATGTGCGCTGTACGTTACCTTGAAGCCAAAGAGCGCATGGTTCAGCGGTTAAGAGCCCTGCTTCGTAAGCGTGGGATCACTAGTTCGAATCCCACCTATGAACCACTTTTTTTTGTAAACATAGGCATTTCGTACAACTGTAGGTGTCGTGAATAATGTTCTTTTTGTAGTCAATTGTAATAACGTGTTCTGTGAGCGGGAAAAGGAATTCTGAAATCATCGTTTGGGGGTGAACGTTTGTGACATTACATACTGTACAGTCGGGGCATTGCAAATACATTGGTATTATACATGGTCAGGTGTACTCTATTATATGTATACGTCTATACACTGAAGGCCCAGTTTGTTCCGTTCATTGCACGTCAGTGAACCATCAGACCACTCCGCATCCCGCAAATAGAGTCTCATGCTATGGGTATTGGTTGTGTTACCGTTTTTACTATTCATGACATTCATCAACACACAAATATTTCTATTTTTTTTTACACACTCATAACAATTCTAAGACTCTTTTTTTTCTTCACTGCCTACTTGATATTTCTACTCTCGCACTGCCTTTTTGTTACTCTGTTCTCGCACTGCCTTCTTGATACTCTGCCGGAAAAGTGTTCGGAACTGGCGAGGTCACCTGCACACAAACTAACGATAACGGTGGGCAGGAGGATAAACGGTTCACCCAGGAAACGTTGAATGCCGCATTCGTTCCTTGGCTTTTCAACATCATAAGAGTGGGAATAATTGTGCGATGTCGGATATTACACGTTATAGTGATGTGCCGGTGCCTACGAAGGCCGATGGAAGTGGACCGCATTCAAATTCCGCGACAAGGATGTAATCTCCTGTACGATTTATTCTCACTCCCCTTTCCCGCTCACATAACACGTTATTACAACTGACTGCAAAAAGAACATTATTCACGACACCTACAGTTGTACGAATTGCCTATGTTTACAAAAAAAAAAGAGCTCACTGTCGGGATTCGATCCAGTGATCCCACGCTTACGAAGCAGGGCTCTTACCGCTGCACCACGCACTCCTTGGCTTCATGTTAACGTACAGCGCACATGAAGGCGACAGCAATTACGAATAATTAATAATTAATTTCTCGGAATCGGCTGAGAAGCGCATCTTAATACTTACACCTGATATACGCCTGGTCATGCCCTACACGTGTACTAAATATGGTTCGAATCGGTGACCCATACATCGTATCCTCCCCTTGTCAGTCATATTACATACAAAATTTGGTTGAAATCCAATTAATAGTGTAGAAGTTATATGCATTTCAAAATTGGACTTATCAGAAGGCTTAAAATTACTTTGGCAACACTGTCATGTATGGCCTCCTGGAAATTAAACTGAAATAGTATTATCTACATGTGTGCAAATTTTGGAATAGCTCCCATGCATACCTTCCATGATATCCAACATGGAGCTCAAACTTATATTGCGTTTTCTCAGCAGTTGGTAGCACTGACATCATTTTCAAATATGGGCTTGAGATATTCTGGTATACATCTTTACTCATACTAAATTTGGTTTCGATTGCTGCTGCCGTTTAGGAGTTGATAAGGGACACACACACACAGCTAGGCAGACGGAAGGACAGACAGACACACATTTTCCCGGATCGATCTCATCAGTCTACTTTTTCCTCATTTTTGCAAAATGTGAAAAGTAGGCTAAAAATCATTTATCTTAAATACATCAATATGTTCGGGGAAAGGCTCTGAGACTGTGGCACGTAACTATAATCTTCATTACCAATAATGAACGCTGGCGTCTGTCAAAGCTAGCACGTGGGGAAATGCTGCATTGACACTGAGACAGATCATGACTCATAACATTCCAAGAGGCTTCAAAGAATTCACAAATACTGGGGAAGTTAGCCCCCTGCCTGGCGGTCTAATGACAGTGACGAGTCAAGGCACAGTAGAACACTGCGTCAAACCATGTGCTCACTGCTGTATCAGGCATACATTGCAACACAGCTCGCTGTTGCCATGGAGACCGTTACCCCTCTCGTCTACACTGCTCACCTCACCCATCAAGCGGATGACAGCCTTCACCGCTCACCTTCCGTAAATCAGAGTATAGTTCCAATTAACAATACGATTAATGAAATACTATTTCCCATAATTTGTTCGCTGCGGTCGGCCCTTAACTTTATGTGGATGATGTGCAATGCTCATGTAGGTGGGATTGTTATCACATTCCATCTTCTCTTAAATCGTCTGAAATAGATATGAGAAATATAAAATAAGGTTTTAACATTTCAAACTGATGCCATTTTGATTTTTTGAAAACAATTGAACGTCATTAGATGCCTCTACACTAAGATCGAGATATAGATCTTTCGTACAACAAACAAGTAGTGAAGAACTAAATACACTGCCGGCCAAAAAAAGAAAAAAAACCTCCCGAAACATTATATTTTTCAGGTACTGTGAATATTAATTTCTTCTTCTTCCTAGCGTTGTCCCGCTGGTGCAGGGTCCGCTTTTTTTTTTTTTTTTGGTCATTGGCCTCTATTTTGTGTGGTTTCGTGCGTCAGCTGGATTTAGGCCGGTGATTTTCAAGTCACCATTCATTGTGTCTTGCCAACGCTGCTTAGGTCGTCCTCTGGGCGTAGGCCTTGAGTAGATTAAATTAAATTAAATTTATTAAATTAATAATTAATATTAACCGTCCAAGATAATTGGGTCACCATCTACGTGCTGACCGACTGACGAAAACGATCGTAACATAGAATCACTACGGACAACTAAGTAGCCAAAAATACAGCACACACTCTCACCTTGCAGTGCTGTACTATTAGGGGAGGAACACAAAGGCAAGTTACTCCAGCTGTACTTCAATCTAACGAAACCTTTCTTTACTGAGAGATATACCGTTGATCAGAAATATATTTATTGACTTTTATCGCCCTCATATACCGGTATTCTCATTGAAAAGCGAGAGCAAATTGAGATCTGGGGGCCACACACTCGTTATTTTCAAGGAGCTGAGCAAGAATAGCGTCGTAAATATCACCTGGCAATTAATAACAATAATGTTATTGGTTTTACGTCCCTTTTAACTACTCTGGCTTTTAGAGACGCCGGGGTGCCGGAATTTTGCCCCGAAGGGGATCTTTAACGTGCCAGTAAATCTACTGACACGGCTCCCTCACATTTGCGCACCCTCAAATGCCAGCTGACTGCGCCAGGATACGAACCTGCAATCTTGGGCCCAGGCAAGCGAGAACGTTACCGCTGAGCCACTCTGCCTGCCGGCCTGGCAATTAAACGCCTGATTTGAACATCCGACTCAACATTCCAATACTAGAGACAATTTGCATGGTTCGTACGTTTCTTTCATTGTATGAAGTGATGTCTTGCTCTTCTGGTGGATGTAGCCATATTCTAAGCTGAATGAAATACAAAATTAAATAATTGATAAATCAGGAATTGAGAAATAAAATTTAAAAAAATATAATCACATAAATAAAAATAAAACCACAAAAATAAAAATGTAAAAAAACTTAAAATTTAAAAATAAATGTAATTCAAAGTAATTAAAATATAAAATATAAAATGAAATTTAAATACAAATGTAAAAAACAAAACAATACAATTAAACATTTGAATTTAACCCTCTTAGTGCCAGACTGTTTTAATGGAAAATGTAGGCTTTCAGAAAAAAATATGTACATCCTCTGTTTTGAAAGATACGAAAGCGAAATTTAGTCAGGGAGTGCAAAACATAGCTATCTAAATTCAGGGAAATTTTCAGATCATTATGAAACTTATTTCTTTATTTATTAATTAATTAATTAAAATAATTTCTTCTGTAAAATAAAATTAGAAAGTTTGATTATTCCTATTACCACACGCATATAAATGGAGTATGGACGCTGGACAGCACACCTACATAACAAAAGAACCAGAAAATGCAGTTTTTTTTGTTTAAAAAATATCAGCAGGGGTGTCAAAAATCCGAAATTCTAAAATCTAGCATATTCATAAAATACCGTACACCAACAATGGCATTGTTGATATAAATAAAATAAAAATAATTACAGTGAAAATAAATAAACAGAAGGGCACCCTGTAGTTTTATCTTTCACATTTGTGGTTGTGAAGCCTGTGGAGGATTGTCCAGGTCAACATTCCTTTCTTCTCAGTCACTATTACTATCAACATCATTACCATCACTATCATTTGTTTGGTTATGTACGATCGCATTATTCCGAAGCGGAATCGGCACTTGATTCGTCACACACAAGATCGCAATCACTGTCCACGAAGTCCAAGAGTTCACCACTTGACTCATCAATCATTAATTCTTCAATTTCTTCCTCTCTCAAACAATGCTTCCTTCCCTTGGACGCCATGCTTTTACGAGTCACGCATAAACAACTCAAGGAACTTCAAATATCGCTCGAGTATATCGATAGACAGAAAACAAAAGATGTTTGCCAGAAAATGGTAGCTAGAACTCTCTTTAATGGCCACGTCAAGTTTAGACGCCATTTTCAGTCTATAAGCCCTTCTAAGAATACAAAAACGAAGCGTCTCTCAGAGCGACGCTGGCAAGTTTCGTTCATTTTATGAGGATCGCTCTCAGCGACTCTGGTACTAAGAGGGTTAAGTTAAAAGTTTAAAAATGAAATAGAATTAAAATCAAATTAAATATATACATTAATATAATAATGGCGTGGGGCCTTTGGGAAGGTTTGGTGTAGGTCTTTGAAGTCGGTGACCTGCGCGTCAAGGCAGCTTATCGACGCCAAACGACGTGTTTCTCGCTTCCCATATCGCTCAAACTATGATGAGTAAACCATTAGCGCTAGTTGATGGCCGCTAGGAATTACTGATTCATAACATATAAAAGAAATTTTAAAAAATATATAAATTGATAAATGCTACAGAATAGACTTCGGTATTTTCTTTCAACTTCTTGCCCAGTTCAAATCTTATATCAACATAATCATCATCATTCACACAGATAAAAACTGAGCAAATATGAAACTATTATACCATGAAAACTGCCAACAAAACTCATTTGATATATTTAGAAATTGGCAATCTGCAGATGAAATGAGAAATAGGTGAATTTTTTATTTACAGATGATCGTGGTCTCCTAAAATGTATGAATGAATAAAGCCTTGCCGTTTTATGAAGTTAAGTGATCCATTTGACCACACGGAATAAAACGAATTTGTTTTCAGCGGGAAATATCCTTCATTTTGCGTTATGTGCATACAAAAAAAGTCTATGCATTTACGAAATATCCGCGAAATAACGAATTCATCTCCTGCTGTTATGATTTGTGAACCATGAATATTGCCAATAATTGCTCTTTGTCCACGAAAGCCTCTGTAGAGCAATTGATAGTTCCGAGTCGTCGATACTGCAATGGGGCACAAACTGCCTAGAGCTTCCACTTACTTGTGCCGAGCGCCTATATTTCACCTTTCCTGTCGACCTTCTTTGGTGAACTCTTGCTCCGTTCCAACCACGACGCTATACGAGGCTTAGGGTACGTTTAGCTTAATTCTCCTATGGACGCCCAGACCAACTTCGCCACCTGCAATCGCAAATCAGGAATGGAAGACATTGGTCCAATACTGCCTTGAAGACCTTGTAGATGGTATGCCGAGACAGATTCAAGCATGTCTCCGAGTAAGAGGACGTGTTATCCTTCATTAACGCCAACAAGGTTGGTATGCCACCCTCTGTGATCTCGTGTAGAAATGTTGTTCTTTGTATTATGCATTGATGACTCAGGGCCATTGACACTGTATGGTTCATTGGTAATGCATTTTCTTTGGCGTACCTAAAATGACTGAAGTTGGTAAACCCGTAGCTAGAGCCCTGCAAGGATTTAAAAAAAAAAATGTTATCCACCGCGCATTTACACGACTATTATTCGCATCCGTCCCGCATCCACACGACTTTTTTCCTCATTCACAAGTTTGTTATCCGAATCTACCGGCACTACAATAGTATTTTTGATTAGATAAAGCATAAATTACTAAAGCAACATATTGAGACATTTGAGGCTATGTATGTCATGTCTCAAGTGCTACGTATCAAATGAATGTTATACAGCCAGAATTGCAACCCTTTCTTGTTCGAATTGTTAATTATGTTTAATGACATCATTTGAATGAGATTAGCTTAAATCATCATCTAACATTTGTCATGAAAACAATAAAAACATAACGGAATAATGACGAAATTAAGTTGGTAATATCGAAATTTCTAATTAGTTCGAAATACTGTATACCTGGCATAATGTAGCCTAATAGAGAACTACAGTTGGCAGCCCTGGTGACTGAATATATTCTTAGTTCCATCTCTTAAGGAACAGAATATGTCTGCTCTAAACTTTGCACACGTATAGTACCTGGCATTCTAGATTAATTTGGAGTACCTAATATAGGCCTACGACAGTGCTGCCAACATGATTCTAACCCTGCTGACAGGTCCAATTTTAAAATGCATGTAACTTCTAAACTAAATAATGGATTTTATTCAAAATTGACACAACAATAGATCATATTATTTCAGATTATTTCCAATGGATAGAATGGACGTTGCATGCAGTTAAACATTGGATCTAACAGCGCGCGTAAAATCGTGTTGGCAACAATGACATACATGTATTGGTCAGAAATAATCTGAAATAATATGATCTACTGTTGTGTCAATTTTGAATAAAATCCATTATTTAGTTTAGAAGTTACATGTATTTTAAAATTGGACCTGTCAGCAGGGTTAGAATCATGTTGGCAGCACTGTTGTAGGCCTATATTAGGTACTCCAAATTAATCTAGAATGCCAGGTACTATACGTGTGCAAAGTTTAGAGCTATTGGCTTGCATACTTTCTGATATATTGATATTAGGGTAACAAAAATAGAGACAGCATTTATTAACAGTTGGCAGCCCTGGTTACTCTTAAGAATCGGCATAGTCATATCTGTTATGGCACACATAGCACACACGAAATTTGGTTGAAATCCAACTGATAGTATAGAAGTTACATGTATTTAAAGTTGGACCTCTCAGCAGGCTTAGAATCATGTTGGTAGCACTGACGTATATAAGTTACTCCAAATTAATATAGAATGACAGGTACTATACGTGTGCATAGTTTAAAGCTGTCGGCTTGCATACTTTCTGATATGTGGGTATTTGGATTTTTAAAAATGAGAGCATTTATTAACAGTTGCCAGCCCTGGAGGCTCTTAAGAATACGCTCAGTGATATCTGTTTATGCACAAATTGCACATACGAAATTTGGTTGAATTCCAATTGATAGGTTAGAAGTTATATGCATTTAAAAATTGGACCTTTCAGCAGGCTTATAATCATTTTGGCAACACTGCCATGTATGGCCTCCTGGAAATTAAACTGCAATATTATTATCTATACGTGTGCCAATTTTGAAATAGCTCCCATTCATACCTTCCAAGATATCCAACATGGATCTCAAATTTCAATTGCGATTTTTCAGCAGTTGGTAGCACTGACATCATTTTCAAATATGGCCGTGAGATATTCAGGTATATATCTTTACCCCTACCAAATTTTGTTTCGATTGCTCCAGCCGTTTAGGAGTTGATAGGGGGACACACACACACAGCCAGCCAGACAGACAGAAGGACAGACAGACAGACAGACAGGCACACATTTGCCCGATCTCATGTCTACTTTTTCCTCATTTTCGCAAAATGTGAAAAGTAGGCTAAAAATATGATATGTCATAAACATCCGGATCCTAATAATGATATTTAACAAGTTCGGATTGTATTCTAAAAACTATCTGCAAATTTACTCCAAACATTATCCGCAGCTTATCCGCTATCCGTACAGTCATGCAAACAATATCCTCATGATGAAAGCGCAGGGCTTTACCCGTAGCCTATCAAAGGGTTTCTTAGTCTTTCGAAGACCGAAACCCATCATGAAATATATTTTCTTCACGGGACCTACTAGCTGAATTAGTACAATAGTACAATATTTAAAAAAATCATATTATAAAAAGTCATTTTCAGTGATTAACTAGACCACCTCGTGGCGTAGTGACTAGCATTCTTGGCTGTCGCCCCGGAGGTTCGGGTTCGGTTCCCGGTTCTGCCAAGAAATGTATTTTTGGTCTGAGGGATGGAACGGGGTATAGTCAGTCTCGAGAGGCAAACCTGAGAAGGGGAGGGTTCGATTTCCATCTCAGCCATCTCGTGGAAGTGATTTTCCGTGCTTTCCTGCGTCTACTTCAGGCAAACACCGTGATGGTTCCTAACTTAAGGCCACGGCCGCCACCTTCCCAATCCTCATCTGAATTACAACTACACACACCAATACAGCCAAAGCAATAACACAGGTTATCAGACAAATTACACACACCCACACCCTCGTATACGGGGCTACATAAACACTATGTCACAAAGCCCCTAAATCCATCAACAACAAAACAAAATCTATGATTCATTGAATTAACTGAAATTCAAAATAAAGAATGTTATAAGTTACTCTGAGAACTAATGTCTTGTTTGGGCTTAACATTGTTTCATTAACCCTGGAGCAACTCACAGTGTGTCACAGAAGTACCTAAAGAATCCCCCTTAAGCCATTAATATCTTTGAAACTAGCTTGGCACGGTGGGTGAGTGGTTATCGTGTCGGACTACCAACCCCAAGTTTGCAGGTTCGTCCCTGGCATGTTAAAGAATCCATTTGAATTCAGCAGACCGTGTTCATACTGACGAAATTAATCTACACAAAAAGATCCTTCTTTCTCTACTAGAAAGCGCTATAGTGTCAAGGAGATTAGATATCTAACCTCCTTGACTTTCATAGCGCTCCAACGAACAACAAAAAATTCGACATTCAAGCTGCCCTCTGGGTGTCAAATAACAAAGCTTGCACCCGAGGCCATACGATATTGTTGTTGTTTGAGTCTTCAGTCTTTTGACTGGTTTGATGCAGCCGTCCATGCCTCCCTGTCCTGAGCTAATCGATTCATCTCTACATAACTGCCACACCCTACATCTGAGGCAATCTGTTTAACATATTCTAACCTTGGTCTACCCCTACAGTTCTTGTCCTCGACCCTTCCTTCCATAACTAAGCTTGCTATTCCTGGGTGTCTTAGTATGTGTCCTACCAACCTATCTCTTCTCTTCATTAGCAGTCGCCAGAAACATCTCTCCTCTCCCACTCGTCTTAATACCTCTATGTTTGTAACCCTATCTACCCATCTGATCTTCATCATTCTCCTGTAGCACCACATTTCAAATGCTTCTATTCTCCTCTTTTCTGCTGCACCAATAGTCCAAGTTTCACTTCCATAGAGCGCCACGCTCCAGACAAAGGCTTTCAAAAATGACTTCCTAATACCTAAATCTATATTCGATGTCAGCAGATTCCTTTTTTGTAGAAAAGCTTTCTTTGCCTGAGCCAACCTACTTTTTATATCCTCTTTGCTTCGTCCATCACTGGTTATTCTACTTCCTAAGTAACAGAAGTCTTCTACTTCCTTCAGCTTTTCACCTGTCAATTTGATCTCCATAGAGATTTCTGATTTATTTCGGCTACATTCCAGTATTTTTGTTTTACATTTATTAATTTTCATCATGAATTCTTTCTGTAAGCCAAAGTCCATACCATTCAAAAACTCATTCAAATCCTCAGGCTTGTCGGCCAAGATGACTATGTCATCAGCAAATCTCAGAGTTGAAATTATTTCTCCTTGAATCTTCACTCCCACTTTAAATTTTTCTCTAATTTCCTTCATTGCTTGTTCAATGTAAAGATTGAAAAGTATGGGTGATAAGTTGCAGCCTTGCCTTACACCTTTCTGAATACCAGCTTCTCTCTCATGTCCTTCAACTCGAATGACTGCTGTCTGGTTTCTGTATAGATTGTATATCACCCTCCTATCCCTGTACTTTATTCCAATAGATTTCAAAATGTCAAACAATTTAGTCCAATCAACGTTATCAAAAGCCTTTTCTAAGTCTACAAAAGCCATGAACGTTCTCTTATCTTTCCTTATTCTACCTTCCAAAATCAGCCTAAGACTTAGTACAGCTTCCCTTGTTCCTACATTTCTTCTGAAACCAAACTGGTCTTCACCCAACTCCGTTTCTATCTGGCTTTCAATCCTCTTGTAAATTATCCTAGACAGGATCTTTGAAGCATGAGTAATCAAGCTGATTGTACGGTAATCTTCACATCTGTCAGCTCCCACTTTCTTTGGTATAGGGATGATTACATTCTTCTTGAAATCAGGGGGTACCTCACCTGTCTCATAAATCCTACACACCAAGTGAAATAACCTGATCAGACCTTCATCTCCTATGCAGCGTAGCAACTCAATCGGTATATCATCTATGCCTGGTGCTTTGTTCCTGCTTAAGTCTTTCAAAGCTCTATCAAATTCTGATCTCAATATTAAATCTCCTTTCGCATCCTCATCAATTTCCTCCTCCCTTTCCATTATATGATTCTCAATCTCCTTTCCCTTATACAAACTCTCTATGTAAGCTTTCCATCTCTCAACCTTTTCTTCCCTATCTGATAGAGGCTTTCCATTTGTGTCCTTAATATTACAGCACTTAGTCTTCTTTTCCCCAAAAGTATTCTTAATCCTTCGATAAGCTGTGTCTACTTTACCTAATTTCAGACAATTTTCTATACCTGCACATTTCTCTTTCAACCATTCTTCTTTCGCTTCCTTGCACTTCTTGTTAACCTCATTTCTCAGACGTCTGTATTCTGCTTTCCCCTTCTCATCTCTTACATTCTTGTGTTTCCGCCTTTCATCCATCAATTCTAGTATATCCTGAGTGATCCACGGTTTTCTACCTATTCTTTCTTTCCTACCAATGTTTTCTTCTGCGGATTTTGTTATTTCATTCTTCAAAAGTGCCCATTCGTCTGCAATTGAAGTTTGTTTAGGGTTTTTCATTAGTCCTTCCTTTATACTCTTCTTGAATCTTTCGTTTACATCCTTCTCTTTCAGTCTGTCTATTGTCCACCTTTTTGGCTTTTGACTTTTCTTCAGTTTCTTCAACTTTAATCTGCACTTCATTACGACCAGATTGTGGTCAGAGTTTATGTCAGCACCAGGATATGCTTTACAATCCAAAATCTGGTTTCGAAACCTGTGCTTGACCATAATGAAGTCGATTTGGTAACGCCCTGTATCTCCTGGTCTCATCCATGTGTATATTCTTCTATTGTGGTTATTGAATAAGGTGTTAGCTATGACCAACTCATGCTCGGTGCAGAATTCTACCAGCCTGCTTCCTCGATCATTCCTTTCACCTAATCCGAAATCTCCTACTATTTTCCCTTCTCTCCCTTTTCCTACCACAGCATTCCAATCTCCCATTACTATAACATTTTCATCACCCTTGATATACCTCAGAATTTCGTCTATTTCTTCGTAGACATTTCAACATCCTCATCATCAGCTTGACTGGTAGGCATATAGACTTGTACCACTGTGGTGCACATAGGTTTAGTATTGATTTTTGCTACAATAATCCGTTCACTGTATTGTTCATAATATTCCACCCGCTGTCCAAGTTTCCTACTCAATATGAGGCCAACCCCTGCTTGGCCATTGTTTGATTTAGTGCTAATGACCCTATAGTCTCCTGACCAAAAGTCCTGTTCTTCCTGCCAGCGCATTTCACTAATCCCAACCAAATCCAACCTCAACCTATCCATTTCCCTTTCTAAGTTTTCTAACCTTCCACTTCCTAGCAGACTTCTAACATTCCACGCTCCGATCCGTAGAATGTCAGATTTCCTCTTTGTCACTTCTGTGATGTTAACCCCCTCTCGAGTAGTCCCCACCTGGAGATCCGAACGGGGGACTAGTTTACCTCCGGATTGAAATTTTACAAGGGAGGAGGCCATCATCACATGTAATTATGCATAGAGAGGTGCATATCCTCGGGAATAGCATACGGCTGTAGTTTCCCGTTGCTTTCAGCCGTGCAGCAGGACGCAGTGTAGCCATTATTTGGCTTATATTATCAATATCTTAACCGTCTATAAGACTAGTAAAGAATTGATTTATTCTGAAAGGCTGCTACTCCCTTTCAGAATAAGTAAAGAGCAATTCTACTAAACAAAAATACTAACCTTCTACCATACTAACAATTAAATACCAAAATTCTACTAACGAAAAAAAAAATACTGAAGTTCCACCAACAACAAATACTACCACTAAAACAGTCTGTCACCAGGCACACTCACATGCACCCTCACACATCACAGTCTACTGAAACAATGAACTAGAACTAATAAACAATGCAACTGCTACCAGACACACTCACACACCACAGTCTAATAGATATTATTATTATTATTATCTTTGAAACTATTGAGGTTGGGAAAGTGAAACAGATTTTGTTATAATTAATTTTGCGCCTACTTTTTAATTCAACATAATAATAATAATAATAATATCGTATGGCCTCGGGTGCCAAATGCAAGCTTTGTTATTTGACACCCAAGAGTAGCTTGCATGTCGAATTTCTTTGTTCCTTGAAGCACTGTGAAAGTCAAGGAGGTTATATATCTAAGCTCCTTGAACATTATAGCGCTTTCTAGTAGAGAAATGAGGAACTTTGTGGTGGCGGAAACTCCCGAATTCAACTACTGAATTCAAATGGGTTCTTTGACACGCCAACATCGTATGACATGGTGTCGCAATTTTTGCCGCCTTTCAAAAATCGCTTACCACGGCCAGGAGCGAACCTGCAAGCTTGGGGGGTTAGTAGACCGACACGTTGACCACTCTCCCACCGTGGCAAGCCATTCAACGGATGAAAAAGAGGGGTACGTTCCATTTTTAAACAGTAGCCTATAACTTTGTGTTGAAGCTGGTATGTGCACAGTTTTTACTGGAGTATGTGTATGCTATCAATTTGTGGAAACAATCCAGAGAACTCAGTTTTAGGTAGATTTCATAAGAAATCTATTGCAATGGATAATGGATAATGTCTATATATCTTTGCGCTTCACATCCCCCAGACCCCAAAGCCACCGTCAGTTCTAAAGGTTATATAGGCCAATATTTACTATCTTGTGCACCAATCGATTTCAAACTTATGCATAAAATATTACCGATCAAAATCTCGGTCGAGTTCGTTAATGGGCAAAATCGGATCAAAGAATAATAATAATAATGTTATTGGTTTTACGTCCCTTTTAACTACCCTGGCTTTTAGAGACGCCGGGGTGCCGGAATTTTGCCCCGAAGGGGATCTTTAACGTGCCAGTAAATGTACTGACACGGCTCCCTCGCATTTGCGCACCCTCAAATGCCAGCTGACTGCGCCAGGTTTCGAACCTGCAACCTTGGGCTCAGCAAGCGAGAACGTCACCCCTGAGCCACGCAGCCAGACTCGGATCAAAGAGGTGAAACTGGTGGTAGGGGGTTAAAACGCGAATAACACTATAACTTTCTTAGTACGTAAAAAATCGAATAAATTCAAAGTTCATACTATCCTTCAGATAAGGACCAAAGACTTATCTCCGTAAAGTATTTTGATAGCGCCAACCATTAACCAAAGGGGCTGGAAAAATGGAGTTTATGGAGAAAAAATCATACCTCGCTTAATAGACACCAAATCAAAACAGATTGCGGCTTCGGTGGCGTAGTCGGTAGCATGCTGAGCTTCTATGCCCAAGATAGCGGGTTCAAACCCGGCCGAAGCCGTCGGTTTTTTTAAGGGCGTTAAAAATCCCTCAGTATGCCTTCCTTCGGAGGGGAAGTAAAGCCGGCGGTCCCATGTCATAGATTTATGGCATGTTAAAGAACCTTTCACTAATTACACCTGTGTGAAGCTAAATTGGATAGGTTAAGAATGTAAACAACGCTCTGAGGTTTCTACGTTTGTTGCCAAGAGCCGACTGCGGTGGCGTCTAGTAGCTAAGTTCTGAACCTGGCCTAGTAGTCGTTGACTGTGGCACTTGGGGGAAAAAGTAGGAACTATTTGAAAAATTCTAAGTTGCAGTGTGTACTTAAATAAAATAAAAACAGATAACACACACGAATACAGTCATCACAATTAACACCGGTTATCAGACAGATTCTACACACACCCAAAGTACACGGGAAACCCGGCCAAAGCCGTCAGATTTTTTAAGAGCGTTAAAAATCCCTCAGTATGCCTTCCTTCGGAGGGGAAGTAAAGCCGGCGGGCCCATGTCATAGATTTATGGCATGTTAAAGAACCTTCCACTAATTGCACCTGTGTGAAACTAAATTGGATAGGTTAAGAATGTAAACAACGCTCTTAGGTTTCTACGTTCGTTGCCAAGAGCCGACTGCGGTGGCGTCGGGTAGCTAAGTTCTGAACTTGGCCTAGTAGTCGTTGACGGTGGCGCTTGGCGGCAAAAGTAGGAACTATTTGAAAACTTCTAAGTTGCAGTACTTAAATTAAAAAACAGATAACACACACTAATACAGTCATCACAATTAACACCGGTTATCAGACAGATTATACACACACCCTAAGTACACGGGGCTACATGACCGCGTTGTCGCAGCCCCTAAACTTAAGAACCAACCAACCAGTCCTCTATAAATTACCTAACACCATTGTCTGAAACAATTTTTTGATATGATCCAACCTTACGCCAAGGGATGAGCAAAATGTTTTCTGAATAGGGATGTATAGAACTAGCACCGATAGAGCGCACTGATGTTGTACTGGGTAAGCGCAAGGCGCTCTTCAGTTGTTTCCTTTGTTATCATGCCGCTAATATCCACGAATTTAAGTTGTTTAACTTGTTATTTCCGTGACTGTGCCGATCTATTGCAGTGTTCCTCTTTGAAAAAATCAGGGAAGCCCGTTTTCTTTTAACCAATTTCCACAAAATAAAGAAATGAGGGAGACATGGTTACATGCTATTAGAAGGAAAATTTCGGTGAGAAAAATCTGACCGGAAATAATTAAAGTGTGTTCCCATCATTTTCAACCCGATGACTTCACGAAAATTGTGTTGGATAAATGTGATTTACAAAGGGAAATAATTCCTATTTTGTACCTATAAACTGATTAGACATTTCGATAACAACCACTGCATTTATGCGTTTGTATTTGAAGGTGAGAGAGCAAGATTAAAACCGGGCGCTGTTCCATCGCTTTTTCCGTGGACCACGAACACAACAACAAAAAAGAGGAAGAGGCTATACACAAGAAAATTGCCGGATTGCCACGATAAGCCTACAATATCGGAATCTGCAGAAATCATCTCCATTGAAGTACGGGAAGAAATCGTCAATATACACGAAGAAGTGAATGTTACATTTGTGACTCCCATTTTCAAAGACTCGGACAAATACTTCAAGAATAAATGTCGCAACATTAAGTCACAAACGTACTATGGTTGGTTTCTTGAATTCAGAATTAATCGGCAACTTCCATCTGCCCGACGGAGAATGTGGTAGCGACTGACTTCTACATTCTTGAGACATAGTCAGATGAATGGAAACAGTTCGTGGCCCTAAAGCAGGGATTCTCCAACTTTTTAAAAATTGTACCCCTAAGTCGTTTCCAAGGGGTATGGGAAGGATTCTTATTGAGAAATTTACAAAATCACATAAGAACCAAACGTTGCAATGAATTTTCGAGCTATACATTACCGGTATAAACTTTCTTTGATTATGTTTACCTTAAAACACGACAGTTCCATGTAAGCTACCAACATAACGAAAGACATGAATCGAAGTCTATAAGCAAGGGGAGCAAGTGAATATTTAAATCTCTATTTATGATTTAAGTATTATGGAGATATATTTATCAATATAGGCTAAAATACTCAAGTAATTGTAATCTTTAGAAGAAAGCATGATGCATAATAAAGCGTATTAGAATTTTGTTATTACCGCTGTATTAATTCTTCCTTCCTCCCGCTAGTTTTAGTGCCTCTGGTCCGTAGCTCATTTTGCAGATGTTTAAAGCTTAAACGCTGAAAATCGTCCATAATACATTAGGGTATATACCTATAGAATTAATTAATATAGTCTTGGAGTAAAATTAGAGAAGATATAATTTACTTTTAGCTTAGAAATCTCGGTTACAACCTATATATTCCTCGCAGCTGACTGAGAGAAACATAAGACGATCGCCTAGCGCTTACCCAGTACTACACGAGCACTATCTGGCGCGAACTTTCTCCGGCTACATCCCTATTATAAGAAGATGGGGATTCTCGTTTGCTGAACATGGGTGTACAACAATTGGCAAATTGGTTGTTTCAGTATTCAGTATTTTGACTGGACTGATGCAGCGGTCCATGCCTTCCTGTCCTGAGCTAATCGTTTCATCTCTACATAGCTGCCACGCCCTACATCCGAGGCAATCTGTTTAACATATTATAACTTTGGTCTACCCCTACAGTTCTTGTCCTAGACCCTTCCTTCTAGTGCTTGATTAGTAAAAAAGAGGTTCCGGTACTGTGGGCTACCGGTTGGTGGTGGGAAGGGGGTGAGTGGGGTATTTTCGGAATATTGGAATATAGAGATCTAAAAATGATATTTTTACGCTTTTCTGATCACCTTTAAAAATTAATCAGCGGACAAAATAGCAATCTAATTTTGATTGCAATTTTAAATTAAATTGAGACTGCTGTAGGAACATTTTTCTTACCATAAAAATTTTAATGTAGGCCAACTAGGCTACCATTTAAACAATGTAGGCTACATTATTTCAGATTAATTCTTTATGTAATAAAAAAAAATGGTCTGAAAATACACACAAGTTAACCAACAATCTTTATTTCTTGTTCTATAATTTTGTCTTAACAGTTTTGTCAAATAATTATCCAGCCAAAAATCAAGTTGACCTTGACTTACAACTAACGTTCCACAGTCTTAAAAATAATGTTATATATTCGACTTTTCCCCCGATCAGAGGTTTCGGTACGGCGTACCGGAGCGTACAGTCTCAAATCTAACCCTGCTTCCGTCCATAACTAAGCTAGGTGTCATAAAATCTGTCCTACCAACCTCTCTCTTCTCTCTATTAGCAGTCGTCAGAAACATCTCTCCTCTCCCACTCGTCCTAATTTCGTGAATTCGAAATATTTCTCTCTGCCCGGTGGAATCTACGTACGCCTTCCGGCGTGCCAAGAGAGATTTTTCAATACCGTGTAACTTACAGTTTTGAAAATATTTCAGGTCAGAAAAATATATCTTAAGTATTTTTCCGTGGCCATCCGGAGAAATCGCGACCACCACGGGACCCATTAGTGGTTCGCGACTCATATGTTGAGAAACGCATGATTAACATATTCGTCCTGGTAATACTCTCTCAATCGGAGACATGCACACTTCACTGCTATTAGTAAACACGGTTGTATGGAAACACGGAATCACATCTTACTGCAATACATGCTAAATTTAACTTTAATTATTTCGTAAGCAACTGGCTAATCTCCATCATGCTTACAGATGCGGCATCAGGATTAAGTCACGGTGAAATGCAGATATGCAATAGACCACCTCGTGGTGTTGCGGCTAGCATTGTTGGCTGTCGCCTCAGACGTCCGGGTTCGATTCCCAGCTCTGCCAAGAAGTTTAATTCTGATTGAGGACTGGAACGGAGTACACTCGACCTCGTGAGGCAAACCTGAGAAGAGGTGGGTTCGATTCCTACCTCAGCCATTCTAGAAATGGTTCCTAACGAAGGCCTCCTTCCCAACAGTGGCGTAACTACGGGAGACGGGGTGATTAGTGGCATCAACCCCTCCCCCCCCCCTTCCCCCGAACCAAACGAAAATATATAATTAAATAAAAACAAGAAGTTCCGTGAAGAACTATACAGCCTACTTTTCATGCCAATGATTATTCTACAGAATATGAACCTATATAGAATAAAACGAAATTAAGTTGGTAATATCGAAATATCTAATTAGTTCTAAATATACCTGGTATAATGTAGCCTAAGAGAGCACTACAGTTGGCAGCTCTGGTGACTGAATATATTCTTAGTTCCATTTCTTAAGGTACAGAATACAAAATTTGGTTGAAGTCCAATGGACGTTATATGCAGTTAGACACTGGATCTATCAGCACGCGTAAAAGCATGTTGCCAACAATGTCGTGCGTGTGCTGGTCAGAAATAATCTGAAATATTATGATATCTTGTTGTGCCAATTTTGGATGAAATCCATTTGTTAGTATAGAAGTTACATGTATTTTAAAATTGGACATATCAGCAGGCATAGAATCATGTTGGCAGCACTGCCTTGTATTAATTACTCCAAATTAATCTAGAATGTCAGGTGCTATACGTGTGCAAAGTATAGAGCTGTTGGCTTGCATACTTTCTGATATATTGATATTAGGGTAAAAAGAATATAGACTGAATTTATTAACAGTTGGCAGCCCTGATTGCTCTTAGCAATACTTATAGTCATATCTGTTATGGTACACATAGCACATACGAAATTTGGTTGAAATCCAACTGATAGTATAGAAGTTACATGTATTTAAAAATTGGTAGTATCAGCAGGCTTATAATCATGTTGGTAGAACTGACGTATATAAGTTACTCCAAATTAATCTAAAATGTCAGAATATACGTGTGCATAGTTTAAAGCTGTTGGCTTGCATACTTTCTGATATATTGGTATTTGGATAAAAAAAATAGAGAGCAATTATTAACAGTTGGCAGCCCTGGTGGATCTTAAGAATACGCGCAGTCATATCTGTTTACGTACTAATATTACATACAAAATTTGGTTGAAATCCAATTGATAGTGTAGAAGTTATATGCATTTAAACATTGGACCTATCAGAAGGCTTAAAATTATTTTGGCAACACTGTTATGGTTGGCCTCCTGGAAATTAAACTGAAATAGTCTTATCTACATGTGTGCCAATTTTGGAACAGCTCCCATGCATACCTTGCAAGATATCCAACATGGAGCTCAAATTTCTAGTGCGTTTTTTCATCAGTTGGTAGCACTGACATCATTTTCAAATATGGACGTGAGATATTCCGGTGCACATCTTTACTCATACTAAATTTGGTTTTGATTGCTGCAGCCGTTTAGGAGTTGATAGGGACACACACACACAGCTAGGCAGACAGACAGGCAGACAGACAGACAGACACACATTTTCCCGGATCGATCTCATAAGTCTACTTTTTCCTCATTTTTGCAAAATGTGAAAAGTAGGCTAAAAATATTTTGAAGCAGAATCGTTTTTGTATCATTGATTGAGCCAAATATATTAGCTTTGTTTTACAATTTACGTTATTTTGATTGAAGAAATAAATTAATATGTGGGGGGCGCGACCCCTAATTTCAATTCAACAGCTTCATTCTGCTTTACAACATAGCTGAAATATTTGTCTATATTTTAGTTTTTAAATGAAACTACTGTAATATCTGCATTCTAAGTGGACATTTTAACTGCCCAAGGCAAGACAAATATTGAAGAAAAAAAAATGAAATGAGAGAAATTGTAACTTGAAGTTGAGGTACACATTTAGAGTCAGGAGTCTTACTTTTCAACTCCTAAAAACTGCCTTTTCTTTGGTTTTTAGGTCAATCTTCTGCATTCTCCGACCCGAGAGTATCTCCTACATTGTTTTAGTTCTGGAGTAGACTGTTTCAAAGCCAGATTAATGTGTGCTTTATCTGCTGCACCTATGCGTCAAAGTGACAGCTGCTAAAAAAAGCGTGCACACCGATCATTAAAGTGAATATAAATGAGCTAAACAACGATAAAACTAGTATAAACTATATATTTCTGGAAACTAGAGAGGACTTACTATCGAATAAGACAATTTAAAAAAATTGAAAATTTTCTTGAAAATGACTAATGGAAGGGTCGATGAGTACCATTTAAATCAATACATTTTCATTCATCGCAGTGTGCCAACGTTACGAAAGACTTTTTCAAAGAATTAAAGTGTGAAGTTTTGGACCATCTGCCATTTAGTCCAAACCAGCACTGAATGATTTTCGCCGTTTTCGAGAATTGAAGGTATGGTTGGGCGGCAACGCCTCGCCAAAAAGGAAAAAAATTCAGGAGGCTGTCCAGACGTGCCCTCCTCAGTGGCGGCAGAATTCTTTTGCAGAGGGCATTGGAAAGCTGGTGTAACGATACGACAAATGTTTCAATCGTTTTGGCGATTATGTTGAGACATAAGAATAAAACAAGCAAACACTTAGTAGTAACATCAGTTTGGTATGTCAATCTGTTGTTGTTTTTATACAGTCCATCGGAACTTGAAAAAAAACCAGCCCTCGTAATAATAATAATAATAATAATAATAATAATAATAATAATAATAATAATAATAATAATAATAAAGTAACGATAGCAATCAAGGGACGAAAAAATCAAGGAATTCAAAAAAAAAAACAAGAGAGAAAATTTGTGAGAAAGATACACGGGACAGATCAGAAAGAGGGAATATGGATAAAGAGACCGACAATAGAACTGTACAAACAGACACAGACGATTACAAACAACATAAGGAAAAGAAGAGCAAAATTTTATGGACATAACAGGATGACCGAAGACAGACTGAACATGAACATTTTCAATATACTCGTAGTTACGAATAGCACACTAAAAACCAATTGGGTAAAGGAAACCGAGGAAGACCTCAAGAAACTGAACATCTCTACAAAAGACAGGAGCACATACAGAGAAACAGAAGTTTGAGCAAACTCCCAAAGAGAGTCAACCGGGAAAGAAGTGGACGGAGGAGAGAAAGAGGAAGCATAGTGTGTACATGAGAGGTTTTAGGGAAAAAAGAGGAAAGGGCCAGAATGAAACATGAACATTGATTGTGTTGTAACGCTCTCCTTATGGGGAATTAACGAATAAATAAATAAATAAACTATAATACATTAATGGTGGTGATAATAATGCAGCTCGTTAACAGACAGCAACTCACTAGGTAATACCCAGTGAGGGCAATAAGGCAATAACGGTACAGTTGTGATATAACGACGCACTGTTATGACGTCGTTTCACCTGCCGGCATTGGAGATTGAGAACGAAGCAGCCACTGAACAGCGGGGACCTTCTTTTTACTGCACGATATCAACCGCATTCCCACATGACCAAGAGCGAGCTCAAATCACTCAAAGGTGGGAGAACAGGAAGAATGGATTTTAATTCATTTAGGGCTTAGCAACATCGTGGTCATGTAGCTGGTGTCCGATAACCAGTGCCATTGCGATGGCTGTAGTGGTGTGTGTATTTGGCAGGCGACGGCCGTAGCTACCTTAAGAACCCTTTATAGGTCCTTGGGATACTATTTTCCCACCATGTATTTATAGAACGGTGTTAGGGAGAGAATCTTCCCACCCCTTTCATTTAAAGCAGCTCCACATGCATCCACAAGCTAGATGCAGATAAATATTGAAAACATGGTGTCCACAGAATTTTCAATGCCAATTTTCCTGACTTTTCCTGACCATTTTTCAACAAAATTCCCGACTCGCAAAGTCATCGTAACATCGGAAAAATGGTTTATTGAGCAAATATATATATATCTTATTTGCAGCCTGCCCAACGCTCGCCTCTTTATTCATTTAAAATACAAAATAAAGTAAATTACAATGCAATAATACATAAATATCAACAGCTTTCACAGTAAAAACTGGTCTCAGACAAGGTGATGGATTATCCCCTCTGCTTTTCAATGTGGCTCTTGATTATATCATGAAGGTTTGGCAAAAGGAAAACCCTCCTAAGATCAAAATTGGAACAAAACCATCAATAAAAATAAACTGCTTAGGATTTGCAGATGACTTGGCTCTTTTAGCACTAGACAAGGAAGAGGTTTGTACTCAGATCACTAGTCTCCAAGAAATTGCTCAAGGGATAGGATTACAGATATCCTTTGAAAAAACTGAGATCATGCCTATGAAACCCTTAGATATAAATGAAGTCTATATAAATGATCATAAAATTAACCTAGTTCCTCAATTTAAGTATCTTGGAGAAATTATAACACATAACTTAAACGAAAAAGTAACTTGGATAAATAGAACAAATAAAATGAAAAAGGCACAATCTCTAACCTGGTCAACATATAATAAAAAATGCCTATCAATAGCTACTAAGATCCAACATTATAAAACTGTAACTCTCCCTGAAGCCACTTATGCTTGTGAAACACTGTTCCAAATTAAAAATGAACAAAGAACTGATCAGCTCCTCAAAACGGAAAGAAGAATCATTAGAACGTGCATAAATAAAAAGTATCAGGTTGAGGGAGTCTGGAGGATTCTCCCAAATGAAACTGTCTATCGTGAGATTGATCCAATCACCAGCACAATGAAGAAGAAAAGAATTTCATATTTTTTTCACATCTTACGGCTTCCAGAAAACAGAATTGTACGCCAACTGGTGATGAGAAATCTAGGAAAGAAAACTGGAGGTAAATGGATCCAAGAAATCCAACAAGATCTCAAAGCAGTTGGACTCAAGATAACAGATGCCGAGGAGAAAAATAAAATTAACACCATACTTAAAACTCACAAATTTTCTGCAGAAATGACACACAGAAAGCCTATGGAGATTTCAGATGAGTTGAGAAAATCCCGATCTGAAAGAATGAAAAAGTACTGGAAAGAGCGCAAGAACCAAGCAGTACTACCTTCAAAGAAGAAGTGATTGTGGAACGACTCAAGTGGTCCAATGTGACCAATCAAGATTAATAATAATAATAATAATAATACATAAATCAAAGTACTTAATAACCTAAACTACCGTGATGGGGTCGCCACATCCCTACGCCAACACCAAAAAAAAGCGTACAAAAATAGGTAAAAGAGGTTTTTACAATGATGCACTGTAAAAATGGAAACTTACCATAATGTCCAGTGAGTTATTGCTTTTTATCTTCAGAGGTTAGTTGAACTAGTAAGATTAAAATATGGCCGTAAAACACAAAATACTGTAGGGTTAATATAAAATTCCTGACTTTCTAATACTTTTCGCCATTTTTTCCTGACTCACGCCATTTTTTCACACTCTTTCCTGACTTTTCCTGACTAAAAACAAAATTTCTGACTTTTCCTGCCTGTGTACACCATGGAAAACCCATTAATTTGATGTATACTGTCATCAGAAACCAAAGGTGGGAAGCATATATCCCAGTGGTCTCCACAGTGCACGTGCTCGCCAGTTCGGTTGTGTTGAGTGAAAGAAATGCATCGTTTTACAGAAGAAGGTGTCTTTATTGAAGATACGAGACTTGTAAAAGTTGGTATATAACTGAAATGCAATGTTAATAATGGTTTTGTTCACGTGAGTAAATATATTTCAGCTAGAATGGAAATAATTATCCTGCTCAGGGTGTTTGCCATAGAATAGAAGATTTTTGAAATTAATTTTCTGTGTTTTAGTAAATACTATTTTGAAATTATTGAATTATATTCGAATATACTAACTTTTAACATTCCAAAATCACTGTTATATTTTTTGTGCAGTTATCGGCAAAGATGATATAGGTCACTGACCTTGTGATGCGTGGGAGTTACATTTATTTTTTTTAAATTATAGAGCGTGATAGATGTTTTTATATATTATATCCTGTTAAATAAACCTCATTATTGAGTGATTAACACATTATCATCATAATTTGGAGGTGGGAGATTATTACCCCATTGCTCATTTGAGAAAACATATTGTCGGGTGTGGGCAGTGGGAAAATAATTTCCCACCCCATATTTCATAAAATAGAATCCACACCCATAAAATTGTTGCATATTCCTACGCATCTATCACCCCCAATTACAAATTTGCACCAAAAAAAATTATACCCCCAGAGTTTCGCCCTATAAAGGGTTCAAGAGCCATCCAGGAATTTACCCGGAGTCTTCTTCTTCTTGGTCGTAGTTCGATTTCGAACGTCGTCACCCTTCACCCAATTCTGTTAACAATACCCTGCCATACACCACGGTCTTCTGCTGTGTGCATTAATTTCTGAAGTGGCAGATTAGTCAGACTCTTTATCAGGTCAAGGTACCGGTTTCGGGCGCGCCCCCTCAGCCGTTTTCCCTCAACTTCACCCTGGAGTAGAAATGGGAAAATCACCAATAAGAGAAAATAAGAGACGGCATAACAACGAACTCTACCTGCACATTGAGAGGATAACAGACACCATTCTGAAAAGGAGGATTCAATTTTATGGCCACATAACACGCATAAGCTCGCAGAGACAGACCAACAATATAGTTAATTATTGTTGTTTTAAGGGGCGGAACTACGAGGTCATCTGCCCCTCTTAACACAGATTAAAGAATACTAATTTGGAATAGAATTTAAAATTTAAAAAGACCTAACATTAATAAAACAAACAAAAAATTATATAAAAAATAAAAATTATAAAAAATAAAATTACAAAACAAAAAATTATCATTCAAAAACGAGCAAGTCGTTGAGTCAATTTACACTGGAAAATTTAGATTTCTGGCCCTAACCCACTCTCACTTATGAAGCGGATAACGCTATCAGCAGCCACCGCGTCATCGGCTAATATAAGTTTGAGTGTCATCTGCAAACCAAGGTTTCTTCGTAAGTCAGCAAGATCCACACACTCGGTTAAAATGTGGGCCACGGTGAAAAAGGCTCCACAGATACAAAGTGGGGTCTTCCCTTCTCATCAGATACGAGTGGGTGGATCTTGTATGACCTATCCTTAGCCTACACAAAATGACGAACTCTCTCCGTGACCGGAAAGAGCTCCGCCACACGCGAGTAGTTCCCTTGATCGCTCTCAGTTTACTGGGCAGTGGGTCAGCTAGCCACTGAAATCAACAATATATTTTCCTACTTTGTTAACGAGAAAACCAAGGGACCCTGGTTCACCGAAGATGAAAAAGATCTTCGTGAAGTAAGAATCGCACTTGAAGACATCCAGGAACGTGCATCTCCCCAGAGAAGACTTCAAGCATACGAGAGCTTCCAAGAAAAGTCAAAATTGAAAACCGTCAAGAAGTGGATTGACGAAAGAAAGGAGGCTCAGAGAACGCGAATGCGAGAATATTGGGGAAGAGTTAAAGCTCTAGGGTGCAAACAGTTGAAATAACGTGGTCCACAGCAGGCCTAAACGACGAAAGAAAGAAAAATCCTATGTCCTCAGTTACTGTGCGTAAATCTTATTAGTTGGAGCCATTGGGGCGATCACTCCCGAATTTCGCCGTTCTGTACAACACTGCAATCTGACAGAAAAAACAACAACAACAGAACGTGGCGGAGATTTAATTAATTTTGTCCTTGTCGTCACCAAATGTGACTCCAGAGATATTTTAAGTGGTGTTACAGGAGAATGTTGAAGATGATGATGATAATTGTTGTTTTAAGGGGCCTAACATCGAGGTTATCGGCCCCTGATGAAATGAAATGGCGTGAAATGAAAGGATGAAGATAAAAAACAGCTCACTACTATGGATGAAACGAAAATGGTTTAGATAAAATAGACAGTGAGCCCCAACAATTATGCCTTATGTAGCAGGAAAAATACTTACAAAAAGGAACTCAGATTGAAACTACTCACAAAATGGAGAACGGTAATACGTACAAAAGGGAATTTCGAACGAAAATACTCACAAAAAGAATAGATTGAAAAATACGCACAAAATGTAGGTTAAGTTCAAAATATTACAAAATGCAACGTGCAGTCGAAATACAAAATGCAAGTGAAATCAAAATACTTACAAAAAGCAAATGAGATTGAAAATACGCACAAAATGTAATTTAGATTCAAAATACCCACACAATGCAATCGAGAATTAACTACTTGAACAAAGCGGGGTAGGTTGAAAATACAAAATGCAATTGAAATTGCTTACAAAATGTATGGGAGATTCAAACTTCTCATTTGGACGGACAATACATACAAAATGCAATTTAGATTGAAAATACTTGCAAAATGTAATTTAGATTCAAAATACCCACAAAATTGCAATTGAGAATTAACTACTTGAGCAAAGCGGGGTAGGTTGAAAATACAAAATGCAATTGAAATTCAAAATATTCACAAAAAGACCCCCCTATATTGAAAGACTTACTAAAAAGCAATTTTGATTGGCAATCCTTAAAAAAATGCAATTTAGATCGAAAAAACGTACAAAATGCAACGTAGATTAAAAATACCTACAAAAAGGTGCGGGAATCTTAAAGAGAAAAGAAAATATAATGAAAAGAGGAGAGGGTCCGCCCCAAAGGTAAGGGACAAAAGGGGAAAACGGACCCAGCTCAGGAATCCCTCGGGGTCGCCAACTCCCGAACTCACCAGCCGTGAGCCCCTGAGGGTGTAGCAATATCTAGGGTGCACCAGAAGTGGTGGGGCTACATACACCGTGCCTCCTTAAGGGTCTTGAGCACAAGGCAGGTAATAATAATAATAATAATAATAATAATAATAATAATATAGTATGGCCTCGGGTGCCTGGTGCAAGCTTTGTTAATTGACACCCAGAGGGTAGCTTGCATGCCAAATTTCGTCGTTCCTTTGAACGCTATGAAAGTCAAGGAGGTTAGATATCTTAACTCCTCGACACTACAGCGCTTTCAAGTAAAGAATGGAGGAACTTTGTGTTGGCGGAAAATCCCGAGATTAATTTTGCCATTGAATACGGCCTACTGAATTCAAATGGGTTCTTTAACATGCCAACAACGTATGACATGAGTGTCGTGATTTTTGTCGCCTTTCAAAAATCACTTACCACGGTCAGGAGCGAACCTGCAATCTTGGGGTTGGTAGTCCGACACTATAACCACTCAGCCACCGTGGCAAGCTAGGCAGGAGGTAAAAGGAAAAGAACAAGAAGGCTGACCCCTCCCAGAAGGAGGGTATCAGAAAAGATGAGACAAGGGCCAATTAAGGCGGGAAAGGAAGAGACTCCCTAGGCCTCGGATACCCTAATACCGTCGGGGTCGGAAGAGAACAAGAGTTGACCAAGTGAGGTCGACAGGAAAGAAGACGGAGAGGAGCCCGGCACAAGTAAGTGGAAGCAATGCCGGACTCAGCTGGGGCCCCGTGGTCGCCAACCCACGTCTCACTAGATGTGAGCCCCTTGGGGGAGAATGTTGAAGATCAGATAAGTAGATAGAGTTACAAATAAAGAGGAATTAAGACGAGTGGGAGAGGAGAGATGTTTCTGGCGACTGCTAATGAAGAGAAGAGATAGGTTGGTAGAACACGTACTAAGACACCGAGGAATGACAAACTTAGTTACGGAAGGAAGGGTCAAGGATAAGAACTGTAGGGGTAGACCAAGGTTAGAATATGTTAAACAGATTGCCTCGGATGTAGGGTGTGGTACCTATGTAGAGATAAAACGATTACCTCAGGACAGGGAAGCACGGAGCGCTGCATCAAACCAGTCAAAAGACTGAAGACTCAAAGACACACCGTTGTTTAATGTGATGAGATTTCAACAACAACAACAACAACAACAACAACCGCCCCCTAATGATTAGTTCGAAGGAGGTTAAACATCAGCGTTAGAAGACGCTCACAATATAGCAAGTTCTCGAACTTTTGTATCCTACCCAGTGTTAGATACAACATGAAAATAACCCAAGTTTTCTAAACGATTTTAAATCATCATGGCCTGACGCACGACGTATAGTGGCGTCGTGAATTACCATCTCCTGTACAGTATTCACATTAGCTGTCCCGCCGAGCACTGAGGCCACGAGTCTGGCCTTACATCCAGGGGCTATTTGTAATCCTCAGGTCTACGCAAAGCTGCAGCATCGAGGCTAGCCTACTGTACAGGAGCTATGTATTATGTCCGGAACTTCTATCTTGAACCCTGGATAACACATTACAATAGCAGCGTTAATGAGGTTTGAGAAATAATAGCGGTAACAAAGGAAGCTAACCAGAACAAGCTAATGGACACACACGGGCGGAAATACTCATAATGATTATAAGTGAATGAAATACTGGGGAAACCATACAAGTCTAATTTCAACCAAAATACGTTTGATGAATATGTAACAATAATACAAACTAAAACTCAGCAATTTTCCTAGGTTTATGCCGTGTCTTGATGCAGTTACGCCTAGAAACACTAAGCTGGCTCATCAGCAGGGTCTAGGTGTCTGCGCCCGGGAGTAGCGAACTGTGCACTACCTCCCTTCTTATGAAGCGCACATGCGTCTCTTAACTACGAGAGCTAAAGGCACAAGCAGCCTTTCACCTCCCTATAACCGGGTGAGTTAGCCGTGGTCGTTACGGCATGGCTGCTGGTAGTCGCTCACATCCGGGAGGCGAGGAGGTTCGAATCCCCCCGCCGGCAACCTTGAAGATGGTTTTCTGTGGTTTCCCATCCTCCTTCCAGGCAAATGCCAGGGTTGGCCACTAACTATAGGCCACGGCCGCTACCTTCCAACTCCTCGTCCTTACACTCAAACTTTTCTCCCCAGACAACACTCCACACGCGACGGTACATGTAGCTCACCAATCGGGTGTCCGCCTCGAAGCAGCTACAAACTGGCGAGCCGAACATGTCCTCGGACACTCCCGGCACTAAAAGCCATACCCTAAAATAAAATAAAAAACGCCCTATATAGGCTTCCAAAAAGATGGTATATTGGCTTTCACATACTGTACATTTCTACGTTTTAAAGGGAAAGTACACATGTCCACTTTTTGTATGGGGCACACCACATAGCCTACTGTTTCTGCCAGGCAGCAGTTGGTGCAGTTATGGTAAACAATATCAAATACAGGGTGTTTAGAAAAAAGTATCCTATATTGCAACAGGGGTTCGGATTGGTCAAAACGAGAAGAAATGTTCCTATAAACATACAGGGTCTTTCATATATAATAAGAGCGCCAAGCAGCGGCTTTGTTACCCACATCTGCGGTAACCTTGGCCGAGCTTGTGGCGCGCCAAGTTCCGATGGACTGTATAAAAATAACAGATTGACATTACCAAACTTGACCTTGCAATAAGCGTGCATGTGCTCAGTCGCCAGTCTAAACCTCAAGTGCTAACATGGTGAGACAGTTACCATTGCAACATCGTATTTTTTTATGAAAAACTTATTTTAAGTACGAGTCGGCTCGGCGGGTACGTGATGCATTTGTTCAGCAATTTCCTGATGAAGTGCCACCTTCACTAGCACAGATTCACGTAATTGCAAATAAGTTTGACACTACTGGCTCGGTGCTCAATAAAAAACATGCCCGCACACGAACAGTTTTAACAGAGGATGAGCTAGATGACATTGGCGAGAATCTTGAACGGTCTCCGAATAAATCACTCACAAAATTAGCACAAGTAGGGGTTTCGGTTTCATCAACAATAACTAACTAAAGTACGATTTCAGCATTGTACACACGCTAGCAAGGCCGCTGCATCATATAGGATTGTACACACGCTTAAAGCAGGGGGCCTTGGCGTGCCACACGCTCGGCCAACGTGGTTAACAAAGCCGCCGCTTGGCGCTCTTATTTTATATGAAAGACCCTGTATGTCCGGAAACAAATACCTGTTGAGATATGCACCATTTTGCCCGCATGGAGAAGGCGTTGTGTTCGGTGGTGCAGGCGTCTTTCCGTTGAAGGTCTTTGTATGAGTCGGATGTGCGGTTGTGCGGTTCGCCGGACCTTAATCCATTGGATTTCTGTCTATGGGGACATTGGTGTATGCCACACCTATCGACAATGCGCAGATGTTACAAGAGCGTGCCCACATCTGTCAGCGTGATTGGACGAGTTCGGGATTCCTTGCGAAGAAGAGCCGAAGCATTGTACGAATTCGTGGTAACCATGTAACGTGCAGATGGTATCCGCGGTCAGAACGTCTGAATTGGCTCATATCTCAACAGGTATTTATTTCCGGACCTAGCCTATGTGTATATAGGAACATTTCTGCTCGTTTTAACCAATCCCCTGTTGCAATATCGGACACTTTTTTCTTAACACCCTGTTATCATCATCAACTAGAGAAGTTTCCAACTGCAGGTTGGGTCTGCTTGGAGCACAAGCTCTCCATCCACCACTTCTCTCCTGTCACTGTTGTCCAATTAGCTTCTTTTCTCTCGACACTTTTCGTCGCCCCCTGTACCCACCTATCCCTTGGTCTTCCTCTAGGTCTCTTTTTCTTCCACTCCATTTCCAATATTTTCCGTGGTATTCTCTATTCTCACATTTTTTCACGTGTCCATACCACTGTAGCCTTGATTTTTCAATCCGATCCTGTAGGGGTTCTTCCTCTGACTCTATCTAAACACCCTGAATGTGTTTTATATTAGACATATGTTTGCAGGGAAACAGAACGTGCATGAGATTTAATTAATTTTGTCTTTGTCATCACCAAATTTGACTGTTGTTGTTTGAGTCTTCAGTCTTTTGACTGGTTTGATGCAGCTCTCCATGCCTCCCTGTCCTGTGCTAATCGTTTCATCTCTACATAGCTACCACACCCTAAATCCGAGACAATCTGTTTAACATATTCTAACCTTGGTCTACCCCTACAATTCTTGTCCTCAATCCTTCCTTCCTTCCATCACTAAGCTTGCTATTCCTGGGTGTCTTAGTATGTGTCCTACTAACCTATCTCTTCTCTTCATTAGCAGTCGCCAGAAACATCTCTCCTCTCCCACTAGTCTTAATACCTCTTCGTTTGTAACCCTATCTACCCATCTGATCTTCATCATTCTCCTATAACACCACATTTCAAACGCTTCAATTATCCTCTTTTCTGCTGCACCAATAGTCCAAGTTTCACTTCCATAGAGCGCCACGCTCCAGACAAAGGCTATCAAAAATGACTTCCTAATACCTAAATCTATGTTCGATGTCAACAGATTCCTTTTCTGTAGAAATGCTTTCCTTGCCTGAACCAACCTACTTTTTATATCCTCTTTGCTTCGTCCATCAATGGTTCAAATGTGACTAGAGAGATCTTTTACGAACCAACATTGTACGACTTGGAGTGTCTTGGATTATCCTACATACTCGGCCGGGAATCGAAACCGTGATCTTGAGATCAGGAGGCGGACTCTCTAACACTAACCCACCGAAGAAGCTTTGTATACAACTTAATAGCCTACTCATCCATTAATCACCTACGATGAATGATTGCTGCTATAGTTTCTGGTGAAAACTTATGAGAATTATATTTTCTTATTTATTCGTTCCTGAGATCATCAATTATTTTCTTATTTAATACCTTCCAAATCTTTCATATTAATCAAAATTTCCTTATAATAAATAATAACCCAAAAATTAAAGTTTGTTTATTTTCTTTACTTACCAATAGGAAGTCACTTTTGAAAGCCTTTGTCTGGAGCGTGGCGCTCTATGGAAGTGAAACTTTGACTATTGGAGCAGCAGAGAAGAGGAGAATTGAAGCATTTGAAATGTGGTGTTACAGGAGAATGATGAAGATCAGATGGGTAGATAGGGTTACAAATGACGAGGTATTAAGACGAGTGGGAGAGGAGAGATATTTCTGGCAACTGCTAATGAAGAGAAGAGATAGGTTGGTAGGACACCTACTAAGACACCCAGGAATAGCAAACCTAGTTATGGAAGGAGGGTCGAGGACAAGAACAGTAGGGGTAGACCAAGGTTAGAATATGTTAACCAGATTTCTTCGGATGTCGGGTAGAAATGAAACGATTGGTTCAGAACAGGGAAGGAAATCGGCCATGGACCTATTGTAAGGAACCATCCCGGCATTTGCTTGGTGGTGAATAGGAAACCAGGAAAACCATTTTAAGAACGGCCCAGGTGGGGGTTTGAACCCAGGCTCTCCCGATGTCGGCGATGCACGAGGTAGCGCCACCACGGCCGGTCTACGTCCCTTTTAACAACTGCGGCTTTTAGAGACACCGGGGCCAGGGTGCCGGAATTTTGCAGCGAAGGTCATCTTTAACGTGCCAGTAAATCTACTGACACAACACCCTCGCATTTGCGCAGCCTCAGATGTCAACAGACTGCGCAAGAATTCGATCCTGCAACCTCGGGAACAGCAGACGCGAACGATACCCCTGAGCCACGCAGCCAGTCAACAATGCCGCCTGTGGACATTATACATTAAACCACAACCAACGCTTTTCAAATATTCATGGTACAGACAGGAAACTACAGCGGTAAATAATCAGTCTCAATCTTTTCTTCGTATATTTTCTCAGTGCTCCCTTGTTATCTAATTTGCAAGAACCCGCATACAACGTGATGATGATGATTATGATAATTGTTATTTTAAGAGGGGAGGTGCACCTTTACAAGTGTAACAAAAAGTTCCGTGACGAACTAAAGAGCCTACTTTTCATGCCAAGGATTATTCTACAGTATATGAACCTATCTAGAATAATGACGAAATTAAGTTGGTAATATCAAAATGTCTAATTAGTTCGAAATATTCCTGGCATAATGTAGCTTAATAGAGCACTACACTTGGCAGCCCTGGTGACTGAATATATTCTTAGTTCCATCTCTTAAGGTACAGAATACAAAATTTAGTTGAAGTCCAATGGACGTTACATGCAGTTCGACATTGGATCTATCAGCACGCGTAAAAGCATGTTGGCAACAATGGCATGCGTGTGCTGGTTAGAAATAATCGGAAATATTATGATATCTTGTTGTGCTAATTTTGGATGAAATCCATTTGTAGGTATTGAAGTTACATGTATTTTAAAATTGGACCTATCAGCAAGCATAGAATCATGTTGGCAGCACTGACATATTAATTACTCCAAATTAATCTAGAGTGTCAGGTGCTATACGTGTGCAAAGTAGAGAGCTGTTGGCTTGCATACTTTCTGATATATTGATATTAGGGTAAAAAAATATAGACAGCATTTATTAACAGTTGACAGCCCTGATTTCTTTTAAGAATACTTATAGTCATATCTGTTATGTTACACATAGCACATACGAAATTTGGTTGAAATCCAACGGATAGTATAGAAGTTACATGTATTTAAAAATTGGTCCTATCAGTGGGCTTAGAATCATGTTGGTAGAACTGAAGTATATAAGTTACTCCAAATTAATCTAAAATGTCAGGTACTATTCGTGTGCATAGTTTAAAGCTGTCGGCTTGCACACTTTCAGATATATTGGTATTTGGATGAAGAAAATTTAGAGAGCTATTATTAACAGTTGACAGCCCTGGTGGTTCTTAAGAATACACTCAGTCATATCTGTTTATGTACACATATTACATACAAAATTTGGTTGAGATCCAATTAATAGTGTAGAAGTTATATGCATTTAAAAATTGGACCTATCAGAAGGCTTAAAATTATTTTGGCAACACTGTCATGTATGGCCTCCTGGAAATGAAACTGAAATATTATTATCTATACGTGTGCCAATTTTGGAATAGCTCCCATGCATACCTTCCATGATATCCAATCTGGAGCTCAAATTTCCAGTGCGTTTCTTCAGCAGTTGGTAGCACTGACATTATTTTCAAATATGGGCTTGAGATATTCCGGTATACATCTTGACTCATACTAAATTTGGTTTCGATTGCTGCAGCCGTTTAGGAGTTGATAGGGGGGGGGGGGGACACACACAGCCAGACAGACAGAAGGACAGACATACAGACAGACAGACAGACATTTTCCCGGATCGATCTCGTAAGTCTACTTTTTCCTCATGTTTGCAAAATGTGAAAAGTAGGCTAAAAATCACAGATATTTAAAATAGTTTTTCTCGTTATCCCTTAGTTCTGTTGATATGAAAGTTTGCACACTCCTAGAATTGTCCTTTATCTTTAGTTTTCAACTTGAATATTTGCAATTAACTTAGTTATTAGAAACAAAATTTCAAAAAATTGGACTAATTTATACATTGATCATGCTTTTCCTTGATAATTTCTACAAAACTTCACATTTCTGGAAGAATATTGTTTTAGAATGTTCATAATGCTTGTGTTCAAAATGTGAACTAACATATTTTGCCAATCTTTTGAAATAATATTTTCTCTCCCTTTTTATAAGAGTTTTTTTTAACATTTTAATGAGCTATGTTTACTCAGAAAATATTAACTATTGTTACCGCAATGATTCTAGTTCATATTCTTAAGACACAGAACATACATGTGAATACAAAATTTCATCAAAATATCTCAAAAACGTTTCCTCCCATTGGTAAGTTAAACGCTCGTTCCCCAAACTTAGATTTTTAGCCTACTTTTCACATTTTGCAAAAATGAGGAAAAAGTAGACTTATGAGATCGGGCAAATGTGTGTCTGTCTGTCTGTCTAGCTGGCTATGTGTGTGTGTCCCCCTATCAACTCCTAAACGGCTGCAGCAATCGAAACAAAATTTGGTAGGAGTAAAGATCTATACCTGAATATCTCACGGCCACATTTGAAAATGATGTCAGTGCTACCAACTGCTGAAAAAACGCAATTAAAATTTGAGCTCCATGTTGGATATCTTGGAAGGTATGAATGGGAGCTATTTCAAAATTGGCACACGTATAGATAATAATATTGCAGTTTAATTTCCAGGAGGCCATAGATGGCAGTGTTGCCAAAATGATTATAAGCCTGCTGATAGGTCCAAATTTTAAATGCATATAACTTCTACACTATCAATTGGATTTCAACCAAATTTCGTATGTGGTATGTGTACATAAACAGATATGACTGAGCGTATTCTTAAGAGCCACCAGGGCTGCCAACTGTTATTACATGCTCTCAATTTTTTTTAAATTCAAATACCCATATATCAGAAAGTATGCAAGCCGACAGCTTCAAACTATGCACACGTATAGTACCTGACATTCTATATTAATTTGGAGTAACTTATATACGTCAGTGCTACCAACATGATTCTAAGTCTGCTGATAGGTCCAATTTTAAAATGCATGTAACTTCTATACTAACCAATGGATTCCATTCAAAATTGACACAACAATAGATCATATTATTTCAGATTATTTCTGACCAATACATGTATGTCATTGTTGCCAACATGATTTTACGCGCGCTGTTAGATCCAATGTTTAACTGCATGTAACGTCCATGCTATCCATTGGACTTCAACCAAATTTTGTATTCTGTACCTTAAGAGATGGAACTAAGAATATATTCAGTCACCAGGGCTGCCAACTGTAGTTCTCTATTAGGCTACATTATGCCAGGTATACAGTATTTCGAACTAATTAGAAATTTCGATATTGCCAACTTAATTTCGTCATTATTCTAGATAGATCCGTATAGATTAATCATTGGCATGCATCTTAAATTTCAAGAAAAGTAGGCTCTTTAGTTCGTCACGGAACTTCTTGTTTCTTTTATTTCCTTCATAACTCAATATGTTTTTGAGATATTTTGATGAAACTTTGTATTCACATGTATCTCTTGTGTCTTAAGAAAGTGAACTAGAACCATTGCTGCAACATTTGTTTCTCGTATTTTCTGAGTGAACATACCTCACTAAAATATCCACAAAAAAAAAAAACTACTCTTATAAATAAGGGAGAAAAAAAGATTATTTCGAAAGATAGGCAAAAATATTAGTTCACATTGTTAACACAAGCATTATGAACATTCTAAAATAATAATCTTTCAGAAATGTGAAGTTTTGTAGAAATAATCAAGGAAAAGCATTATCAATGTATATATTAGCCCAATTTCTTGAATTTTTTTAAATAACTTGGGAAAGTTAATTGCAAATATTCAAGTTGAAAACTAAAGAAAAAGGACAGTTCTAGGAGTGTGCAAAATTTCATATCAACAGAACAAAAGGGATATCGAGGAAAACTATTTTAAATATATGTGGATTTCTTGTAAATGTGTACATCCCCCCTTAAGGGGACTAACAACTAGGTTATCGGCCCCTAATTGTCTGGGTGATGGCGAAAATGACAATGAGACGAAAACAATACCGTATACTAACGGAGATTGAAAATACTGACAAAGGATTGAAAAGACACACAAAATGTAATTTAGATTGGAAAACACTGACAAAATGGAATTTAGATGCAAAATGCTCACTAAAGTAATTTAGATTGAAAATACGCTCAAAATGCAGGTAAGTGTAAAAATATGAAAAAGTGCAATTTAGATTCAAAATACTCACAACATGGAATTTAGATTCAAAATACTTACAAAATGCAATTTGGATTGACAATGCTTACAAAATGCAAAGTGGATTGAAAATGCTTACAAAATGTAATTGAGATTCAAAATACTCACAAAATACAATTGAGATTCAAAATACTTACAAAATGGCCAATCTACAAAATGCAATTTTGATTGAAAATACTTGCAAAATTCGGCTTAGGTTGAAAATACTTACAAAATGTAATTTAGATTCAAGATACTCACAATATGACAACCCCCGCTCCAAAAGACTCACAAAATGCAATTGAGATTGTCAATCCTTAGAAAATGCAATTGAGGTTGAAAAAAATGCAATTTAGATTGAAAATATTTACAAAATACAATTTAGATTGAAAAACTTACAAAATGTAGTGTAGATTGAAAAAAATCACTAAAGGTAATTTAGATACACGGGGAGCCAATTCACAAAAACAGTGCGGGAATCTTAAAGAGATAAGGAAATATAATGAAAAGAAAAAGAAAGCTGAGGCAACATGTATTATTATTATGTTACTGACAGATTTAGACATCTAATTTAAAAATGTCCTAAAAGAATGGCAATGTCACTGTGTGCTACATTTAGCGTATCGAGAATGGAACTGGCAGCTGTATACACCTGTGAAACTCCAACACCCATACCTGCCAACCTCTCAAAATGAAAAATCGGGAGATCGACGAAGCGGCGATGGGGGGGGGGGGGGGGGGGGGGGGGCAACGCAACATAATACATCCACAGGCTAAGACATTACAGCAAATATATAAGTTACACTATTAACCTGTACATGACTAATTTGATATGACATCCCAGTTTACAAATGTACTTAAGTAATTTTAAATTGTAAATAGTCTATCAAACAAGCATACCTTTCTTTCGACCACACTCAGGCATACAAAAGTAGTGACGAATCGAAGATCATATAATTGGTCGTTGTTGCAGGTGATTGTGGCTGATTTTTCCCTCTTCAAAAAGGTCTTGCTATATTCTTGCTCGAAACACTTCCCTTTCTGAATCGACTTCAGAGTTATAAGTTTGTCCAAAGTCTTGTCGGAGAGAGACGACCTGAACGGAGTTCTTGTTTTTCTGACAAGACTGAACATTCTCTCACACTCTGCATATCTATGCGGAATGGTCAGAATAGAAAGCATAACTTTAGACAATTTGTCATACTTGAGTACCCCACCACTACATTTCATTTGGCCTACCAGTGCCCACTTCACATCAATTCTCTCTTCTTCCTCAAGAGATGTCACATCTTTAAGTTGGAAGTTACAGAATTGGGAATGCACATTTCTGCAAGGATGGCCGACGTTTTAGTTCTGGCTGAGCCATATCTCCCGGCAATTTTTGAGTCTGGGAACATCTTCCTAAATAAAGGACCAGCGTGATCGGAACAATTGACAGGGAGGTTATGTTCAAAAATAAACGATGTGAACAATACTTCTGCACGTGTTATACTGTCAGTGTCTTCCTCCTTACACTTGAAATAATCAGGTTTCTGGTTTTTCCCAACACACTGTACATTGTCTTTATGTTTCTTTGAGAGCACATGTTTTGAAAAGTCCCCCTTTCCACCAAGCGAGATGCTGAAATCACACATACAGACACTACAAAATGCAAATGTTGCGCCTCTTCTTGACTCAGTTATATGCGGAAAGTCATCTTTATATAAACTTTTAAATGTCACATCATATTTCTTCGCCATATTACCGAGGAACCGATGCAATCATTCAGATCGAAAAACCACAATAGCCTACAGGCATATTAACGCCAACAACATCTAACAAAGTTATACGCAAATCATATAATTTCACGTGTGAAACAGATACAATATTCCGTAGCGTACAATAACTCTCACCCACATGTGATTATGCCAAACATCTAGGACCAAGCCCTGAATTAACCATCGACGATTTCAAACAAGGACGTATTCGAAGCCAACTTCAAAGAACTTTTTATAACAGCACGACGCAACGCGGGACGCGGGAGTTTGTACGCAGTTGTCGATTACCGGTATCGATACAGAGCGATACTGCGGTATCGAGATATAACTTCAAAACACGTAAAGTCTATCCGTTCGATAGACGACTGGAGTGTCATCTCGCACATTCAATCCGAAATTATGCGTGGGATTTTTGAAAAATCGGGAGATTTAATACGTTAAGCGGGAGGGCGGGAGAAATGGTCTGAAATCGGGAGTCTCCCGCCTAAATCGGGAGAGTTGGCAGGTATTTACCTGTGAAACTCCAACTACATCAGTTGGATATAGCGCGGGGAAATATTGATCGCACGCTTACCAAATAAAACCAGTGTTCTCAACCTTTTAGAAACGGTAGCATCACCTTCATGCCATACCAAGTAACCAAGCATCATCAAATCGAATATAAAAATAATGATAATAATGTCTTGAAGAAACCAAGTATGCCACAGAGAAGTTACACGAGTTAGGATTAAAATATCATATGAGAAGACGCATTTCACGGTAAATGGTCACCAGAATATCCTAAGATCCCCACTACAGACGAACTATGGAATAATTTAGACACATAGCTTTCTTCAAATATTTAGGAGAAATTATTGTACCATCTGTATTGGACAGGAAAGCCAATTTAGAAAGAGCTACCAAACTCCAGAAAGCATACCGAATAACATGGAATCACGATAATAAAAGAGTGATGTCACAAAATGCGAAACTACGGCACTACCAGACAGTTGTTCTTCCGGAAACAAATTACGCCACCGAAACTATATCTCTAGGAGGCCACTCTCAAATTGGTGAAATCGAAAACCAAGAACGTAAAATTCTCAGAAAAATATATGGCCCCGTTTATGTTAATGGTATATGGATTGAAAGGAAAACCACAGACTTGTACACAGTAATCAATAAGTTCACTGATACCGTGCGTAAGAGACGATTGAAATTCTATGGTCACATCTGCAGAATGGACAACACCAGATATGCAAAACAACTGCTTGATATAATAAATTCAAAGAAGGTCAAAATCAGTTGGTTAGAAGAAATCAAACAGGACTCAAAATAAATAAATAAATAAATAAATAAATAAATAAATAAATAAATAAATAAATAAACATTAGAGAAGATATCATCACGAATCGCAAGACTTTTGGAACTCTAGTTACAAATCACTCTTTCGCCGAAAAAAGCTAAAAAGAACAATGAAAAAAATGGATGGAAGAACGTAAGAAGGGGCATAGCGAGTTCATGAGGAGATTTGGGGACGAGAAGAAGAGGAAAACGCCATCAACCCGAGTCAACAAGTTCAAACACGCACCCTAAGTGGGCAAAATGAGAAGAAAGAAAGAAAGAAAGAAAGAAAGAAAGAAAGAAAGATAATCTCTTGGAACGCCAAGATAAAGCACTATAACACTGTGGTTAAAACAATCTGTTTATATGCCAGTGAAGCTGAAGATCATAGAAAGAAGAATACTTCGGAAAATCATGGGTCCAGTCCAGACTGAAACCAACTGGAAACTTCGGTACAACAATGAAGTCTACAAAAATGTGGAGAAGATCTCAGAAACCGGGAAAAAGGAGGAGGTCATCATTTCTCGGACTTGTACAGAATGGACGAAAACAGAATAACATACTGTATTACAGCGACACTGGAAGGGTTAAGATTAGTGGCCACCCTTGCTCGAGGTGCAGTAGGACTATTCCAGAACTCTAAGGGCACGGTTGGATTAGAGGTGAATACTGCCGTAAGTTCCCTTTGCACGCTCGGCGTGCTAGCTTAGCTGCGTCGCGTCGCACGGAGGCAGGCTGGTTCCTGCCTCCTGCCTCTCTTACATTGGGAGGATACGATGCATGGGTCACAGATTCGAACCATCTTTAGTACACGTGTAAGACATGACCAGGCGTATACCAGGTGCAAGTAGTAAAGTGCGCTTCTCAGCCGTTTCCGAGAAATTCATTAATTCCAATTGCAGTGCGGCGTACATGTGCGTTGTATGTTAGCAACAAGCGCGTGATGCAGTGGTAAGAGCCCTGCTCCGTAAGCACGGGATCGCTGGATCGAATCGCACCGGTGAGCCGTTGCAGTGTGTTGTTTTGTTGTTGTTGTTGCAAACATTGGCAATTCATAACAATGCACAGTGGGTCAAAATCGAAATTTAGGGGGACAAAATTATTTTTACGTTACAATCATGAATTTAGAGTGAAAGCAACGTATATAATTTTTTTACTTCATAATAAACATCAGTAAAGACCTTTTTTAAGCTACGTCTACACATGCAAGAAATTATCTATGACTAGGAGTTGGATAGAGCATTCAGTTATCTCTTCAGAACAATTTTCTACCCCTAATTTACTTTTAACAAAGTCATAAAGTTCCACTTTTGGCATAATCGTCGAATCCAGTGCTTCAAACAGTTGTAAACATGTGAGAACTGGTTGCGCGGCATCTTCTAAAACGTAAAATAACCAAGTAAGTTGCAAAAAGATGCAAAAAATCTTATAACAGGCGTAAACTACAAGACTTTATCTACATTTTAACATTAAGTAGAAAGTGACGCAGAGTGACGCGACATACTAAAAATCTAAGTGAAAATATAATTTTAAAAATAATAGTTAAATATTATATAATGCAAATATAGCTAAAATTACGTAACAATTACGCCCATTAATAACTGAAACACGTTACAAAGATCATACCTTCAACTGCATGTTCCATCTTAAAGCATCACACTGACCACAAAGACAACCAAACCACAACCACTTACATTCACCCTCCAATTCAGACTGCTCGAACAGTGGTAACAGATTTACACTAAGATGCGTTTATATCCCAGAATAGTGAGCGGCAATTATATGAGAATGCTGTAGAAGTAATAAATTTTGATTTTTTAACGATGAAAAAAATAATTTTGTCCTCCTAGATATCGATTTTGATCCACTGTGCAATGTAGGTGTCGTGAACAATGTTTATTTTGCAGTCAATTGTAATAACGTGTTATGTGAGTGGGAAAAGGGATTCTGAAATCATCGTATGGGGGTCAACGTTTGTGACATTACATAGTGTACAGTATCGGCATTGCAAATACATTGGTATTATACACGGTCAAGTGTATTCTATTATATGTGTACAAGGCCCAGTCTCTACCGTTCATTGTACGTCTGTGAACCATCAGACCATCCCGTACCCCTTCAAGCTGCTATGCGTATTGGTTGGAAATTGCCAATGGTAAAAAAACACACACACACACACACTGCAACGGCTCACAGGTGGGATTCGATCCAGCGATCCCACGCTTACGAAGCAGGGCTCTTACCGCTGCACCACGCGCTCGTTGGATTCTTGATAGCGAACAACGCACATGGACGCCGCACTGCAATTGCGAACAATTAATTTCTCGGAAACGGCTGAGAAGTGCATCTTACTACTTGCACCTGGTATACGCCTGGTCATGTCTTACACGTGTACTAAAGATGGTTCGAATCTGTGACCCATGCATCGTATCCTCCCCTTGTAAGAGAGGCAGGAGGCAGGAACCAGCCTGCCTCCATGCGACGCGACGCAGCTAAGCTAGCACGCCGAGCGTGCAAAGGGAACTTACGGCAGTATTCACCTCTAGTCCAACCGTGCCCTTAGAGTTCTGGAATAGTCCTAAAGATGGTTCGAATCGATGAACCTTGCATCGTATCCTCCCCTTGTTAGCTGGGCTGCGTGCGCTGACTGCCGGCGCTACGACAGCTCTTCGCCAAGTCTGGCCGAGTCAAGTTGGGATCACTAGCGCACCGGACGTAATGTAAACAAATAAACTGTTCATCCAATGCATTGGCTCTCCGACATATCTAAATTGTGTTTTGCGCGTTTCTCCAAGTACCGGTGCTTGAAGATTACGTTCTTAGCATTAAAACCATCAGAAATATCATGGAACTCATTTAATGCATTGAAATTTCGGTACACTGTCCCCCTCCTCCTATTTTCGTTTTATTTCAATTTCTTTCCATATTTACAATATACTGAATACCGACTGTAGTGGCTACGCGCGCTAAAGCGCTGCGTTAGGTCAAGGGGCCAAGCTCTCTGCTGACTCGGTAGACGCGTGGGTTCGAGCCCAACCGTCGGCTGTCCTTGAAATGGTTTTCCGTGGTTTCCCATTTTCAACACCAGGCAAATGCTGGGACAGTACCTTCTGACAGGCCACGGCCGCTTCCTTCCCCATCCTTGCCCAGTTTCATTCATCTTCATCCATTCCATCTCTCATCCCGACGCGCAGGTCGCCCACGGGCGTCGACTAGAAAGACCTGCACTCGGCCTCTCAGGAGGCTACACGACAAAAAAATATATATATACTGAATACCGTCTGACATTCGACCGATCAACCACAACACAGAGAAAGCAGTACGGGAGGGAGTGAGACGGGAAAGCGAGAAAGGCGTACACAGTGTTCCCCTATCATAGCTGCAAGGCCGTACGCGCACGCCGGGGCGGCTTCGGTGGCGTAGTTGGTAGCATGCTGAGCTTCTAAGTCGCGGTGTTCAAACCCGGCCGAAGTCGTCGGATTTTTAAGAGCGTTAAAAATCCCTCAGCATGCCTTCCTTCGGAGGGTAAGTAAAGCCGGCGGTCCCATGCCATAGATTTATGGCATGATAAAGAACCTTCCACTAATTACACTTGTGTGAAGCTAAATTATAGGTTAGATTTGACTAACGCTCTTAGGTTCCACCGTTCGCCGCCAGGAGCCAACTGCGGTTGCATCTAGTAACAAAGTTCGGAACTAGTTGGTCGTTGACGGTGGCGCTTGGTAACAAAAGTTGGAATTACTTGAATATTACATGTCTGCAGTCCTTACTTGAATTAAAAAACAGATAACACACACTAATACAGCCATCACAATTAACACCGGTTATCAGACAGATTCTACGAACACCCAAAGTACACGGGGCTACATGACCCCTAAACTGAGGAACCAACCAACCGTTCGCGCCGGCGCACTGCAGCAAGTCCAGGCATCTGAAGTTCGAATCCCGGCTCTTGACAGCGGCTGTGGTTTCTGCCCAGGTTTTTCCACACTCTCTCCAGGCAAATGTCGGGATATTACCTTACCTGAAATCATGTGGTACCTACGCCATCCTAATAATTATAGCTATATATAGTACTACAGTCACCACAGAAACACTGGTTATCCGACTACTTCAACAACACAGGCCAGAGTATACGGGGCTGATGACCTAAGATGTCTCCAAGACCCGTATACGAATTCACAACAACTGTTTCCTTGGCCAACAACACGCGACTTTCACTATCATAATAAAATATAGGCTACAATAACAACCTTGACAACATACTAATTGCCGGCTTAGTCCGATAACCTCGTCAATAATAGCGAGTGTCCAAAACACGGCCAGCATATTAGAGTAGGGAGTTCGAGTCTGAATTTCGATTCCTGGTGACGGTAAACTCTTCGGTGGCGTAGTTGGTAGCATGCTGAGCTTCTATGCCCAAGATCGTGGGTGCAAACCAGGCCGAAGTCGTCGGATTTTTACGAGCGTTAAAAATCCCTCAGTATGCCTTCCATCGGAGGGGAATTAAAACCGGCGGGCCCTTGTCATAGATTTATGGCATGTAAAAGAACCTTCCACTTACTACAATTGAGTGAAGTTAAATTTGTAGGTTAGATTGGATTAACGCTCTATTAAATTTCCAAAGTTCGCCGCAAGGTGCCGGTTGCTGTGGCATCTAGGAACCAAGTTCATAGCTAGGTGTCGTTAACGGTAGCATCTGGTAGCAAAAGTAGGAACTACTTTAAAGCTGATCGTCTGCATTACAGATAACACACACTAATACAGCCATCACAATTAACACCGGTTATCAGATTCTAAACACACCCAAAGTACACGAGGCTACATGACCGCCTTGTCGCAACCAACCAATCTCTACAACGGCTATGAATTAGATTTTCTTAACTTTTCTTTTAATACACAGGATGTTTCAGTGAAAGCGTTCCAAACGGACGCAGTAGAAAAAAATTAGCAATATTTCTAGGTTTGTGCCGTGTCTTGTGTGTTTTTAAGGGGCAGCTAACCTCGTAGTTCCGTCCCTTAAAACAACAATAACTAACTAAACTGTGTGTGGTTTCACCTAGGACACCAAGCTGGCTATCAGCGTGCCCGAACACCCACAGGACTAGCGAACTGCGCGCTACCTCCCTTTTCATGAAGCGCCCCTGCGCCTCTTCACTGCGAGAGCTTGAAGCTCAAGCAGCCTTAACCTCCCTAGAGTCTCGATAATTCAAAGTCGACTGGACCGAGACTACCTCGAAGTATAGAAAAGCTCGGACTTACGAAACTATATGAGATTAAAACATTAACCATATTTGGATAACGCTTGGTATACGTACTAACGTCGTTATCTTATTAAAACTGTTTTATACGTGCTTCAAATTGAATAGGTCCTCCGAAAATCCCAGTTTACTTGAGAACTCTAGAAATCAAGACAAAACTATTTGTAGGTATATTGAATTATAACTTAAGACTTTTGCTTTTTGTTTTATTACGAATAACATCACCTCACACCTGAAGAGGCCGAGGAAGCCAGGCAAGAATGTTCCCGAGTTCTCAAGACCGCTAAGCCACCTAACACCAACTTAAAACAAGGCGAAAGCCGGGCACTTAAAGATCTAAGGGACGATTCTGATATTATCGTTCTCCCCGCTGACAAGGGTAACGCGACAGTGGTATTGGATAAGGTTGATTATGATTCCAAGATCTCGTCTTTGTTATCAGATCCTGTATATAGGATTAATAGTCGTGATCCTACTACTCGCTACTCAAATGTCACCGTCAAATTGATCAAGCAATCATCTATTCCAGCGGATGCAGCGAAGACTCTCCTTCCAGGGGATGCTATTCCTCCGAGACTCTATGGTCTTCCTAAAATACATAAGGAAGATGTTCCTCTTAGACCTATTGTTAGTACGATTGGTTCTCCTACATATGCCCTTTCCAAATACTTAGGTAGACTACTTCAGCCGCTTCTGGGTAACACGCCTTCGTACATTAAGGATTCCACACACTTCGTGGAAAAGTTAAAAGCTATAACACTTCAGCCGGGTGATATTCTAGTGAGTCTCGACGTGGTGTCTCTGTTTACGAGAGTACCTATTGATGGTGTTATGTCTCTCATTAATGGCTTTTTTCCTGAAGACATCACAAGACTTTTTATCACTGCATGACCTCCTCCTACTTTCTATGGAATGGGAATTTTTATGAGCAGACTGATGGTGTGGCCATGGGTAGTCCTCTCTCTCCTGTTGTGGCTAATTTCTTCATGGAGAACTTTGAAGAGAAAGCTTTGTCGTCGGCTCCTTTCAAACCCAAGATCTGGTGGCGTTATGTGGATGACACGTTCGTTGTTTGGACGGAAGGTGAGGAAAATCTTAGCCATTTCCTGGATCACCTTAATCTCCAGCACCCATCTATTTGTTTCACCATGGAAAAGGAATCTGACGGCAAAATACCTTTTTTAGATGTTCTCGTCACCAAGAAAGAGGATGGATATTTAGGACACAGCGTTTTTCGTAAGCCAACACACACCAATAGATATCTCCACGCAAGTTCTCACCATCACCCTGCCCAGAAACATGGTATCCTTACAACTCTAACTACCAGGGCTAGGAGGATTTGTGAAGTGTCTTCTTTACAAGAAGAAATTAACACCCTGCGAACCACCTTTGAGAGCAACGGTTATAGCAAGGCTTTGATTTCTACGGTTCTGAAACCAACAAATAATAATAGGACCTCAGTTGAGAAAAGAGATGTAAGAGGAACTGCTTACCTTCCGTACATACATAACACAACGGATCGTATTGCTAAAATCCTACGTCGGTACAACATACGGACTGTATTTGGAACTTCTGTTAAGATTAGGCAACTCCTGCGACCAACTAAGGACAGTTTGCCTAAATTGCAACAACCGGGTATCTACAGAGTTCCCTGTACTTGTGGCAAGGTTTACATCGGGCAGACTTCGAGAACAATATGCACCCGCATTAAGGAACATAATAGATGTATCAGGCTCATTCAACCTGATAAATCAGCTGTTGCCGATCATGCTTTAACACCTGGCCATGATGTCATGTTCCAAGGAGTGGATGTTCTTGCCCGTATAAAGCAATATCGTCCCAGAATCATCAGGGAGGCGGTTGAAATACGTAAACACCCAGATAATTTCAACCGCGACACCGGCTACAATCTCAGTGAATCCTGGCTACCTATTATCAGAACCCTGAGAAAGTAATTCACTGCTGCTTTCCGTTGTCCCTAACATGGGGCTATAATGGCGTCCATCTTTGGGCACCTTCTATATGCTCTTCGTTGCTTTCTCTTAGCAACATTGTCGTATTCCAGATTATTCCTGACGATGAAAGACATGGTTTCTATCGAAACGCGTCGAATATTAGTATAATAAAACACGGCATAAGCCCAAAATTCAACATTATGAATAATAACACGGGCCGTGAAAGTCTAAATGACAACAATTATGTTCATTCAGCATTCCCTGTGCAGATATTGTAAAATTATTTTCATCTTTAGCCTACTTTTCACATTTTGCAAAAATGAGGAAAAATGAGATCGATCCGGGAAAATGTGTGTCTGTCTGTCTGTCTGTCTGTCTGTCCTTCTGTCTGTCGGGCTGGCTGTGTGTGTCCCCCCTCCCTATCAACTCCTAAACGGCTGCAGCAATCGAAACCAAATTTAGTATGAGTAAAGATGTATACCGGAATATCTCAAGCCCATATTTGAAAATAATGTCACTGCTACCAACTGCTGAAAAAACGCACTAGAAATTTGAGCTCCATGTTGGATATATTGGAAGGTATGCATGGGAGCTATTTCAATATTGGCACCCATGAAGATAATACTATTTCAGTATAATTTCCAGGAGGCCGTACATAATAGTGTTGCCAATATAATTTTAAGCCTTCTGATAGGTCCAATTTTTAAATGCATATAACTTCTACACTAACAATTGGATTTCAACCAAATTTTGTATGTAATATGTGTACATAAACAGATATGACTGAGCGTATTCTTAAGAGCCACCAGGGCTGCCAACTGTTAATAATTGCTCTCTCTATTTTATTATCCAAATACCAATATATCAGAAAGTATGCAAGCCGACAGCTTTAAACTATGCACACGTATAGTACCTGACATTCTAGATTAATTTGGAGTAACTAATATAAGTCAGTGCTGCCAACATGATTCTATGCCTGCTGACAGGTCCAATTTTAAAATACATGTAACTTCTATACTAACAAATGGATTTCATCGAAAATTGGCACTACAAGATATCATAATATTTCAGATTATTTCTGACCAGCACACGCATGCCATTGTTGCCAACATGCTTTTACGCGTGCTGATAGATCCAATGTCTAACTGCATGTAACGTCCATTGAACTTCAACCAAATTTTGTATTCTGTACCTTAAGAGATGGAACTAAGAATATATTCAGTCACCAGGGCTGCCAACTGTACTGCTCTATTAGGCTACATTATACCAGGTATATTTCGAGCTAATTAGACATTTCGATATTACCAACTTAATGTCGTCATTATTCTAGATAGGTTCATATACTGTAGATTTATCATTGGCATGAATCTTAATTTTAAGAAAAGTAGGCTCTTTAGTTCGTCAATGGCTATTAAAATTGTATATCAGTTATACTTAAAAATTAACATAATAAAATAGTTATCGATCGTCAACACCGTTTGAAGTTCCATAAAATAACGTTTCGTACTATTTAGAACTGTTTCTTTGTTGAGAGATATTAAGGAAAGGTGCAGTTACTGTATATGTCCGTCTGTTCATATTTTCTTTATAGGCCTATCCAAAACAGAAACGCTATTTAAAGAATAAGGAGTGATCGTAATTGTCGTAGTTATTTCATAGTGCATATTTCTAGAAACGTGATGCATATTTGACCAATCATTAGTGCATTGTTGCATGCATATTTATTCATTTAATAATGCATGAACTTCCGGGCCTTACTAATAATGTCATGTTTTCGTGAATAATGCACAAGAAGGAAGGAAGGAAGATTGTAGTTTTACGTGACCGTGAATCTTGTGATTATGAGCCACGGGACCTCCTTTTTACGTGGAATCCGAACCACAGGACATGGCATTTCACTTCGAAAATCTCACATGCATTGACCGGGAATCGAACCCGGACCGCCTTGGTGAGAGGCATGCAGCTAGACCGCTGAGCCACCACGCCCCATAATAATGCATAAGAAGATATTAGGCTAAGCACATAAGCTGAAGAAGGTCCCATTGATGGACCGAAAACATGTTGCAACACAGATTTAGAGAATATTGAGTATTAGCAGGTATAAAACAGTTTTAATAAGATTACGAAATTACACTCTCGTCAGCACACATAGTGAATAAAATCGAATAATAGAGGAAAGTCGCCAAATATGGGGAGTTTTTTTTAATATAGGGCTTACATTAGTCATAAGAAGAAACGGAATAATTTTGGTTTCATCACCAATGTAAACCTCATGGGATATACTATGTATATTACAAATATAGGCACGTTTGATGTTGTAATGCCCTCTAATATTATTGTTAACTATAAAAGTGCACTTTCCCCATATTAGGCAACCGGGGTTCGTAATATGGGGAGGTGAGAAACCTCACAGTTTTTATTTATAATAGATACACTGAATAATATACCCTTCTAATTAAAGCATTAATTCTGACTGTATAATAAAATCATGTACATAAATAATACAAAAATACAAAAATGAACATTGTAAGTTAATAACATTCCTAGTTTCCTGTTCCCGAACTTCCAAACAAAACAACCTGTCTCTGATTCTGAACACAATGCGTAAGCCCAGCACTCTGTTTTGAATTAATGTGAGTGCGCTGCCAACTGTTTACATCTGTCTGTCGCCTCTTCAGGGCGAGTGTGGGGCACGAGGGAAGGCATGAACACCTAGGGAGAACTATTTGTTTATTAACTCTGCAGCTCCAGCACGCAATCCATTTCCCCTGTTAGCAGCCAATTTGGGATTGGAAGGATCTCAACAGCTCGAACTAGTGGACTGCCCCCTCCCTCCCCAATCAGATGTTGAGGCCTTTGGTGAAATGTCACCACTTTTGTTTGGAGGAGAAGATCTAGATTTCCATGTTGTACCTCTACTGAGAGGTACGGAAAATCATGGACCTGGAAGATGTTCATATTGCACGGATAAAGCCCAAATTTACGGAACCCTCCTACATTTTCAACAGTTGCTGCCTTCATATACGCACGACCAAACAGCTCACCAACCCATTTCTTCCTTCCCGGCATCTAAAAATAAGTGATATGCCACTTAGTAAGAGCTGAACTATTCCATTACATTCAATAGAACGTAATATGGGCTTCCCCATATTAGGGGACAGTGAACTCCCCATATTAGGCTATCTCAGTGTCCATGCTTTAACATTTTACCTCCAAGAAATTTACAGGCTAAGACAAAATACTACAATAGTACGTTGAACCCAAGCCTCTGACTGTATATACAAACTCATTTAGAAAATTAATTCACTTACATTTTCTTATCAATTCGTACGAATTCAGAAAACTGAGAAATATTTCACAACGATGTAGAACAACTAACTTCAATAACCAAATGGCTATTATGCGCATCTAACGACAACTTCGTGCGTTACCCACACAGCACATGGACAACAATTTAACGTATTCACCGCAAGGTTACAGCATCTACTAAATGGCAAAATACTACTTCCCCAAATAAGGAAACCTCCCCATATATGGCGACTTTCCTCTACGGTTCAAGACCGGACTGGGGGCGATGTATAATTCTCTGATTTCCGACTGGCTGCGTGGCTCAGCGGTAACGTTCTCGCTTGCTGGGTCCAAGGTAGCAGGTTCGTATCCTGGCGCAGTCAGCTGGCATTTGAGGGTGCGCAAATGCGAGGGAGCCGTGTCAGTAGATTTACTGGCACGTTAAAGTTCCCCTTCTGGGGAAAACTCCGACACCCCGGCGTCTCTAAAAGCCAGAGTAGTTAAAAGGGACGTAAAACCAATAACATTATCAGAATTATTCTCTAATTTCCCTCATTAACGACCGGCTCGCTTTTGAAACTTTGCTGGGCGGACATGTTTTCATTCGATGTCTGAGGCCAGGACTTTCCCAGCTCGAGGTACAGCGTTATCAACTCCCCACCGTAGCCGCTGAGATCAAGCAGCGAGACTGGGCAATGTGCGTGCAAATAATATCCACTGGAGACTTGACGAACAGGATGACGAGCTGCTACATTTCCGGACATACAGTATGTTCCTCTTGCAAATTTTATCTATTAGCCCCCTCTACAACCCCTTAGACGTGTGTATTAGGAATTATGAAAGAACCTGTATAATAGCAAATGCATTGTTCAGGCATTCTTCTTCTTCTTCTTCTTCTTCTTCTTCTTCGTCGTCTTCTTCTTCTTCTTCTTCTTCTTCTTCTTCTTCTTCTTCCTGGCGTTGTTCCCAATTATGTTTTGGGGTCCGCCACTCTGCATCTCACTCTCCATTTGTTGCGGTTTGCTGCATCTATAGGACGAAGACCTACGATGCGCATATCGTCGTGTAGGGTATCCATCCAACGCCTTTTTGGTCGTCCTGGAGGTCTCTGTCCATTAGGCTCGAGAGCATGTGACTTGCTTACAATGAACTCTGTATTTGCTCGGGCTACATGCCCGTACCAACGCAACCGAGTCTCCCTCATTTCGGCTGGAATAGGGGCAATTCCAAGAGTATTGCGGACCTCTTCGTTCTTAATATGATCCAGCCGTGTAATTCCCAAGGACCATCGTAGCATCCGCATCTCCATTGAGTGCAAGGCTTGTTCATGTTTCTTTGTATTAGGCCAGCATTCAGCTCCATACAAAGCAACAGGGCGGACAACTGATTGATAGATCTTAGTTTTGAGGCGCAAAGGGATCTTGCGGTCACAGAGAACGCCTGTGACCTGGTGCCACTTCATCCATGCAGCATTCACTCTTGCACGGGCATCCGAGACTGTGTCACCATCAGGTCTCACAACGGAGCCATGGTATTGGAAATGTAAAGCCTTTGGTAGTGGGGTGCCATCTACTATGATGGTCCCATCCTTTATATGACTCGTAATTGAATCGAGTATTTATCTTCTTGGAAATAGTGTCAAATATTTCTTCTATTATTATTATTATTATTATTATTATTATTATTATGTGCGTATGGACCCTATTGGATCACGCATTACATTTATGATTCGCCTTTCTAACAGACCATATTGCTTTCATTCTTTCACTGTGCGTTTGTTTTCTTTCTTCTGACCACTTAGTCCCCGATCTTCTGGGGACTTCATTCTCCGGCTGTACCACCCATTTATTTATCTTCTGACGGTAGACATTTCTGTCTCATATTTCTGACGTTTCTATCCGGGCCTTTTCCAGGTCATTTTTAACATCTTGTATCCAAGATACGTTCTTCAGTTTTCCAGAGTATGTCAAAATCTTGTGAGTTAACCTTGAAGATGAGAGTCTGTGAACGTGTCCATAGAATTTCAGTCTTCGTTTCCTGATGACTGCGGCGAGGTTGGATAGTTTTTTTCCGTGGCTTTGCGTGATTTGAGTCTATACCCTTCTTCACTTTTCTCTGGGCCCAGAATTTTCCTCAAGATCTTTCTTTCCTCCTTCAAGATATTTTCCAGATCACCTTTCTTATTAAGTACCAAGGTTTCACTTGCATACAGCACTTCAGGTTTAATCACCGTATTATAGTATTTGATTTCTTCTATTGATATTTGTGAATTATTAAAAATACCGAGGCTTACATGGAATTATCCATATCAAACTCTCTAAATTTCTGCTCAAACGCATCTGTTTACGGAATATTTTGTGATTTTTGAATGCTTTTCAATACAATTCTACATGGAGGTGGGGATTAGAGAAGTTGCCCAGAGCGTGTTCGAGTGAAGCCCAGCGTCAAGCTCTAAGTGGACGCAACCTGATGTAACATGAACGGCATCGATGCCATATCTCTCGCCTGTAATAATTTCAATAAAAATCCTGTGCAAATTCCTTATCACCAAATATAATTCGATCAATAATAATTACGGTATGTGAAGGAGTACGAAGCTAATCGCCTATATTTAGCTTACTTTAAAATTTTGCAAAAATTAGGAAAAAGTAGACTTATGAGATCGATCCGGGCAAATGTGTGTATGTCTGTCTGTCCTTCTGTCTGTCTGGCTGTGTGTTTGTCCCCCCCCCCTCCCTATCAACTCCTAAACGGCTGCAGCAATCGAAACAAAATTTGGTAGGAGTAAAGGTCTATACCTGAATATCTCAATGCCGTATTTGAAAATAATGTCAGTGCTACCAACTGCTGAAAAATCGCAATTGAAATTTCAGCTCCATGATGGAAATCATGGATGGTATGAATGGGAGCTATTTCAACATTGGCACACGTATAGATAATAATATCTCAGTTTAATTTCCAAATGGCAGTGTTGCCAAAATGATTATAAGCCTGCTGATAGGTGCAATTTTTAAATGCATATAACTTCTACACTATGCATTGGAATTCAACCAAATTTCATATGTGCTATGTGTACATAAACATATATAACTGAGCGTATTCTTAAGAGCCACCAGGGCTGCCAACTGTAAATAAATGTTCTCAATTTATTTTATCCAAATACCAATATATCATAAAGTATGCATGCCGACAGCTTTAAACTATGCACACGTATAGTACCTGACACTCTATATTAATTTGGAGAAAATTATATACGTCAGTGCTGCCAATATGATTCTAAGCCAGCTGATAGGCCCAATTTTAAAATGCATAAAATGCATATAACTTCTATACTACAGTAACTAATGGATTTCATTCAAAATTGGCACAACAATAAATCATATAATTTCAGATTATTTCTGACCAATACATGCACGACATTGTTGCCAACATGATTTTACGCGCGCTGTTAGATCCAATGTTTAACTGCATGTAACGTCCATGATATCCATCGGGCTTCAGCCAAATGTTGTATTCTGTACCTTAAGAGATGGAACTACGAATATATTCAGTCACCAGGGCTGCCAACTGTAGTGCTCTCTTAGGCCACATTACATATTTCGAACTAATTAGAAATTCCGATAATATCAACTTAATTTCGTCATTATTCTATATAGATCCATATAGATTAATAATTGGCATGAATCTTAAATTTTAAGAAAAGTAGGCTCTCTAGTTCGTCACGGAACTTCTGTTTAACTAATGTGCACGTCTTTCACATGTGTTAATTTTTAAGTTTAGATGTGTGCTAATGACGAATGAAAATACATTATGAAAACGCTTGTACTCTGACTTAGGTTAAAAAAAAGCTTAAAATTCCAATAATAAAACATGGAAATCGTAATTTGGCGTCATGATGTACACACCTCAACAAAAGTTTGGAATACTGTCATGAAGCGTACTCGGAGATATGCAATACCCCATTGTCCTAGGCACTGCATGCATTCTACTCACAGAATCCGTATGGAAGATGCTTATTTTGTTCCATACGTCTTGTGCATATACGGCACCACTGGGTTGATAATACATGCAGTCAATATAGTTATATCCACGCAATTCCAAACTTTTCTTGAGGTTTATATGTAACGGTAAAAGAGATTAATTGGGTGATTATACATGATTGCCAGTTAAAAATCATCACTAAAATTGGTAAATGTGATACATTATTGAATATTTATAAAACAACCAACGAGTTTATATAATTCCCAGCTCGTAATGCCGAATGGGATGAAAGTCAGTTTGACATGTTAAATTCTATGTGTTTTACATACAAACACACACCATGTAGTGCAAGCAGTAATTTTCGGCCAGAGGTCTAACCTAGTAGTGACCAATGGTTTCACCCATACTGTCGTTTAACCCAGTAGCGACCAATGGTTTCGCCCAGACCGTCGTCTAGCCTAGTAGTGACCAATGGTTTCGTCCAGACAGTCGTCTAACCCAGTAGCGACCAATGGTTTCACCCAGACCGTCGTCTAGCCTAGTAGTGACCAATGGTTTCGTCCAGACAGTCGTCTAACCCAGTAGCGACCAATGGTTTCACCCAGACCGTCGTCTAGCCCAGTAGTGACCAATGGTTTCGTCCAGACAGTCGTCTAGCCCAGTAGCGACCAATGGTTTCGTCCAGAGAGTCGTCTAGCCTAGTAGTGACCAATGGTTTCGTTCAGACAGTCGTCTAGCCTAGTAGCGACCAATGGTTTCACCCAGACCGTCGTCTAACCCAGTAGCGACCAATTGTTTCGCCCAGAGCGTCGTCTAGCCTAGTAGTGACCAATGGTTTCGTCCAGACAGTCGTCTAGCCTAGTAGTGACCAATGGTTTCGTCCAGACAGTCGTCTAACCTAGTAGCGACCAATGGTTTCGCCCAGACCGTCGTCTAACCTAGTAGTGACCAATGGTTTTTCCAGACAGTCGTCTAGCCTAGTAGCGACCAATGGTTTCGTCCAGACAGTCGTCTATCCTAGTAGTTACCAATGGTTTCGTCCAGACAGTCGTCTATCCTAGTAGTTACCAATGGTTTCGTCCAGACAGTCGTCTATCCTAGTAGTTACCAATGGTTTCGTCCAGACAGTCGTCTATCCTAGTAGTTACCAATGGTTTCGTCCAGACAGTCGTCTAACATAGTAGCGACCAATGGTTTCGCCCAGACCGTCGTCTAACCTAGTAGTGACCAATGGTTTTTCCAGACAGTCGTCTAGCCTAGTAGCGACCAATGGTTTCGTCCAGACAGTCGTCTATCCTAGTAGTTACCAATGGTTTCGTCCAGACAGTCGTCTATCCTAGTAGTTACCAATGGTTTCGTCCAGACAGTCGTCTATCCTAGTAGTTACCAATGGTTTCGTCCAGACAGTCGTCTATCCTAGTAGTTACCAATGGTTTCGTCCAGACGGTCGTCTAACATAGTAGCGACCAATGGTTTCGTCCAGACAGTCGTCTATCCTAGTAGTTACCAATGGTTTCGTCCAGACAGTCGTCTATCCTAGTAGTTACCAATGGTTTCGTCCAGACAGTCGTCTAGCCTAGTAGCGACCAATGGTTTCGTCCAGACAGTCGTCTAACTTAGTAGCGACCAATGGTTTCGTCCAGACAGTCGTCTATCCTAGTAGCGACCAATGGTTTCGTCCAGACGGTCGTCTAACATAGTAGCGACCAATGGTTTCGTCCAGACAGTCGTCTAACCTAGTAGTGACCAATGGTTTCGTCCAGACAGTCGTCTAAACTAGTAGCAGCGAATGGTTTCACCCAGACTGTCGTCTAACCTAGTAGCGACCAATGGTTTCGTCCAGACAGTCGTCTAACCTAGTAGTGACCAATGGTTTCGTCCAGACAGTCGTCTAAACTAGTAGCAGCGAATGGTTTCACCCAGACTGTCGTCTAACCTAGTAGCGACCAATGGTTTCGTCCAGACAGTCGTCTAACCTAGTAGTGACCAATGGTTTCGTCCAGACAGTCGTCTAACCTAGTAGTGACCAATGGTTTCGTCCAGACAGTCGTCTAACCTGGTAGTGACCAATGGTTTCGTCCAGACAGTCGTATAACCTAGTAGTGACCAATGGTTTCGTCCAGACAGTCGTCTAACCTAGTAGTGACCAATAGTTTCGTCCAGACAGTCGTCTAACCTAGTAGTGACCAATGGTAGTCGTCTAACCTAGTAGCGACCAAAGGTTTCGCACAGACCGTCGTATAACCTAGTAGCGACCAATGATTTTGTCTCACCATGGCCTTAAGAGGAGTGAGGTGAAACCTTTCAATTACAGTAACTTATTCAAAGTTAACCATTTTGAGTTGGAACTTATATAAACTCGCCGGTTATTTTGATAAATATTCAATAATTTATCACATATAGCAAATGTCGTGGTGACTATATAGGCTACTTATAATATAATAATAACCGGCAATTATTAACCTACAGTATATTGCATTTACCATAGCATATATATGACAATCGGCATTATTGTGGCAATAAGGAGTTCCCAAGATGTTCCTCCATTGAACAGGACCGCCAAGTGACAGTGAACGCCATAGCCGCCGTGGTCGCTCCACAACAATGCACGACCTCATACGGCCAACACAGTCGCGGCACTCCTGCAGAAATTCAAATGGGAGGTGCTCGGCCACCCTCCATACAGTCCTGACCTCTCTCCCTGTGATTACGCCATGTTTGGTCCCCTGAAAAGGGCTCTGCGGGGCCAACGATTCACCTCGGACGCCGACGTCCAGCTGTACGTGCGGAACTGGTTCACATCGCAGCCCAGGGAATTTTATGAGACAGCCATTGACCGCCTCGTGTCACAGTGGGACAAGTGCTTCAACAGCCAGGGCCAATACTTCTAATATACAGGTACTGGTTTCTGTAATTATTCCTCCGGCACGTTACTTTTTGAACGCACCTTATATATTCAGCCATTCCAAGAAAAAATCTCGAGTTGTGTACGATTTTATGACCCTAAAATTCAGGACTACTTGGAGTCGTTTCCGGCTTTTAAGCAGACAAACGACCATGTTCTTGCACTTCAAAAAGGGCGTACCATTTGGCTTCAACAGCATGCACTGTTTCTATCTCCATGCAATCCACTAATTTTAATAATCATGCTATGATGAGTGAATTCGCTTCTGAAGCAGGCTGTACCACACACAGCCTCGCCACTTTACTTTCCCCTTACGCAAGTGTTGGCTATCGAAACAGTTAATCAGGCGTAAACGATTTTCGATGGAGACAGTGTTCTTGTCACCAAACCATTTACTGCCTGACCTCTTGGACAAAGTGCGTCCCCGTGACGTAAGTAAGTAGCAAGTAAAGGCTTAAATCCAGAAAAATTGCCGACGACGAGGAAGATCATTCAGTCGGCTGGAGGGTGCGTTACTATGGAGAGAGGAGCTGTGATCAACAGGTACCGTACAGACGAACCACGTCTTTCTTATGCTAACGAGCCTATGTCACACTGTGAAACAATGGTTGGTTGGTTCCTTAGTTTAGGGACTGCGACAACACAGCCATGTAGCCCCGTGTACTTTGGGTGTGTGTAGAATCTGTCTGATAACCGCTGTTAATTGTGATGGCCGTATTAGTGTGTGTTATCTGTTTTAAACCAAGTAAGGACTGGAGACAATAATTTCAAGTAGTTCCTACTGTTGCTACCAAATGCTACCGTCCATGACACCTAGCTTGCGGACTTGGCTACTAGATGCATCGCAGTCAGTACCCGGCGGCGAACGTTGGAACTAATAGAGCGTTATCAATTCTAACCTACAAATGTTGGCTTCACACAAGTGTAGTTAATGGAAGGTTCTTTTTCATGTCATAAATCTATGACCGCCGGCTTTACATCCCCTCCGAAAGAAGGCATACTGAGGGATATTAAACGCTTCGGTCGGGTTTACTGTGAACCAATGCTTAAATATTCGAGAATTGAATTAGATTTTACTTAATTCATTGTAGGGTTGCCTCGCTTTTTCATGTTCTTTATTAATATTTTATTATTATTACTATTTTTTTCTTTATTACCAAGGGGCAATATAATCCCGATACGCTTTTCCTCAATCGGGGACTGAGAATAAAATATTCAATTAATTTGCAATGTAAAGATTTGAAGCCATTCTTTCAGTGTTGTTTATACAAACTGTCATGTGTAGCTCTTCAGTCAGTCAACACGAATATTGCCCAATGTCTGGGCGACGTGCAAAGTAGTGAAAAATATGTAAATACGCTCCTGGAGAAAATTGCATGCATTAGTTAATTATCACTATTATAATGGGAAAATTTAGGAATACGCGTTACGACCTTCAAGCGGACGAATTCGATGGCGTAGTTGGTAGCATGCTGAGCTTCTATGCCCAAAATCGTGGGTTCAAACCCAGCCCAAGTCGTTGGATGATGTTTTTAGAGCGTTAAAATCCCTCAGTGTGCCTTCCTTCGGAGGGAAAGTAAAGCCGGCGGTCCCATGTCATAGATTTATGGCATGAAAAAGAACCTTCCACTAACTACACTTGTGGAAGCTAAAATGTGTAGGTTAGTTTGATAACGATATATTAGTTCCAACGTTCGCCGTCAGATGCTGACTGCGATGTCATTTAGTAGCAAACAAATGGGAGAGGAGAGGAGAGATGTTTCTGGCGACTACTCAGCAGGGGCGGCTTCGGTGGCGTAGTAAGTACCATGCTGAGCTTCTATGCCCAAGATCGCGGGTTCAAACCCAGCCGAAGTCGTCGGAATTTTTAAGAGCGTTTAAAATCCCTCAGTATGCCTTCCTTCGGAGGGGAAATAAAGCCGACGGCCCCATGTCATAGATTTATGGCATTAAAAAGAACCTTCCACTAACTACACTTGTGTGAAGCCAAAATGTGTAGGTTGGAATTGATAACACCCTATTAGTTTCAACGTTCCCCGCCAGGTGCTGACTGCGATGCCATCTAGTAGCCAAGTCCACAAGCTAGGTGTCGTGGACGGTAGCATTTGGTAGCAGAAGTAGGAACTACTTGAAATTAATCGTCTGCAGTCCTTACTTGAATTAAAACAGATAACACACACTAATACAGCCATGACAACTAACACCGGTTATCAAAAATGAAGGAAGCTTGTAGGTTAACGTGACCGTTAATCTTGAGATCATGAGCCACGGGACCTCCTTTTCACGTGGAATCCGAACCACAGGACATGGCATTTCACTTCGAAAATCTCACATGCATTGACCGGTTATCAGACAGATTCTACACACACCCAAGATATACTACATGACCACGTTGTCACAGACCCTAAACTAAGGAACCAACCAACCTACTTAGCAGGCATTGCAACCCCAGATATCAGACATGAAGTGGCAGCCAGATACCAAATATCGGCGTTTGATTTGAGGGGCTCGGACATCGTGTTCAAATAGCCCGGTGTACTTGATTGTGTATACACAGATATACAATTTGTCTGATAACCTGCGCTATTGTCTTGTCTGTAAGTGTGGTAATCAGTAATTCTGTGGAGGATTGGGAAGTAGACGGCGCGGGCCTAAAGTTAGGATCCATCCCGGCATTTGCCTGGAGTAGAAGGGAGAAACCATAGCTCACCTCCTCCATTACAGCTTCTGTCCTCTCCAGCGTACCATGAACGACCTACAGTAGTGAAGGCTATACCCAACGGCAGGGATCTTGCAAAACACTGGTCCAATGTCATTTAATATTTGTCACATTGATGGAACTTCATTGCTACCATATATACAAGAATATTACCCGCATTCCGTCATTCAAAATTGGAAGTGAATACTTGGGGTGCGGATATTATTCGAGTCATAGTGGTATTGATGGAGTCATTTGTCCACCACGCGCAGGATACGGTGAAAAGCGTTTTTGTTCATTCATTTTAGGGGCTTGGGATATCTCTTGGTCATCAGCCCCAAGTAGTGGGGTATATGTTGAACTAGTCCGATGATAATAATAATAATAATAATAATAATAATAAGCGGCTTCAGTTGCGTAGTCGATAGCATGCTGAACTGCTGTGCCCAAGATAGCGGGTTCAAACCCAGCCGAGGTCGTCGGATTTTTTAAGAGCGTTAAAATCCTTCAGTATGCTTTCCTTCGGAGGGGAAGTAAAGCCGGCGGTCCCATGTCATAGATATATGGCATGTAAAAGATCCTTTCACAGACTAAACTTGTGTAAAGCAAAATTTGATAGGTTAGATTTCGTCAGAACGCTCTATCGAAGTTCCAACGTTCGCCACTAGGTATCATTGATATCTGGTGGCGAAAGTTGGAACTACTTGAAATTGAACGGAACTTGTAGCTCACACATTAGGGTGTCCGCTGGAAGCAGCTACAGACTCAGGCGAGCCGAACATGTCCTCGGACACTCCCGGCACTAAAAGCCATACGACAAATAAATAATAATAATAATAATATTGTATGGCCTCGGGTGCCAGGTGCAAGATTTGTTATTTGACACCCAGAGGGCAGCTAGCATGTCAAATTTTTGTTGTTCCTTGAAGCACTATGAATGTCAAGGAGGTTAGATATCTAAGCTCCTTGAACACTATAGCGCTTTCTAGTAGAGAAATGAGGAACTTTGTGTTGGCGGAAAATCTCGAGATTAATTTTGCCACTATAAACACGGCCTACTGAATTCAAATGAGTTCTTTAACATGCCAACATCGTATGACATGCATGTCGTGATTTTTGCCGCCTTTCAAAAATCGCTTACCACGCCCAGAAGCGAACCTGCAAGCTTGGGGGTTAGTAATCCGACACGATAACCAGTCACCAACCGTGGCAATTCACTAGTCTGATAACCTGTGTTGATGTGATGACTGTAGTTGTGTTTGTTGAACTGTATGGGGATGGGATGGGGTAGATGCTCCAGGACTTGAAGTAAGGTACTACCCCCGCATTTGCCTGTAGGGAGTGTGGATAAAACAGGGGGTAAAACCACAATCACGATAGCGGGACGCGCAATACTGACTGCCGCGGATGCTGAGAAACTACGCCCTAGTAATGACCGGTGGAACGTCGTATATCTTACTTTGGACCCGCTAAGTAGGCCTATGCGGTGGTGAGAATTGCAATCAGCTCGTTAATATAATAATAATAATAATGTATGGCCTCGGGTGACGGGTGAAAGCTTTGTTATTTGACACCCAAAGGGTAGCTTGCATGTCGAATTTCGTTGTTCCTTGAAGTACTATGAAAGTCAAGGAGGTTAGATATCTAAGCTCCTTGAACACTATAGAGCTTTCTAGTAGAGAAATGAGGAACTTTGTGTTGGCGGAAACTCCCGAGATTAATTTTGCCATTATGAACACGGCCTACTGAATTCAAATGGGTTCCTTGACATGCCAACATCGTATGATATGGTGTCGTGATTTTTGCCGTCTTTCAAAAATCACTTTCCACGGCCAGGAGCGAACCTGCAAGCTTGGGGTTAGTAGACCGACACGTTGACCACTAACCCACCGTGGCAAGCAGCTCGTTAGTGATGGTAATGATGACCGTCCTTGCACCGTAATATCTTGATATCGTCGAAAAATGCGCCCTAACGATGGTCGGCGGAGCTCATGTTGTGCCGTGAACTCGCGAATTCAGCAGTGAGTGACATAACCCTCATTTCTGGGCGTGCTTGCGATACCAATTCCCACGGCCACCGAAATCCGTAATATTAGGTGCGTATTTCTTAAAAGAATCCCCCTTAAAATTAGGGTACGGAGATTATTCGATGGCGGATTTTATTCGGGTATTATACGGTATTTGATTCTATTGTAATAATGTTGGTTGGTTGGATGGTTCCTCAGTTTAGGAGCTACGACAACGCGGTCATGTAGCACCGTGTACTTTGGGTGTGTGTAGAATCTGTCTGATAACCGGTGATAATTGTGATGGCTGTATTAGTGGGTGTTATCTGTTTGAATTCAAGTAAGGACTGCAGACATTCAATTTTCAAGTAGTTCCTGCTTTTGCTATCAAACGCCACCGACAACGACAACTAGTTCAAAACTTGGTTACTAGATACCAGCGCAGTCGGCTCCTGGCGTCGAACGTTGGAACCTAGGAGCGTTAGTCAAATCTAACCTATAATTTAGTTTCACACAAGTGTAATTAGTGGAAGGCCATTCATCTATGACATGGGACCGCCGGCTTTACTTCCCCTCCGAAGAAAGGCATACTGAGGGATTTTAACGTTCTTAAAAAATCCGACGACTTCGGCTGAGTTTGGGCATAGAAGCTCAGCATGCTACCGACTACGCCACCAAAGCCGCTTTCAGAGAGAGGTCAGATGGAAAGTTGAACGGGCGTTGTCAAGGTTACAGTTCACCATTTCTTGAACAGGTTTTATTTTTACACCGGGAGTAGTTTTTCTTTCTCTAGCAATATCTCGGAAAAGTCGTCTTTAGGGCCATTAAACGTGGTATACAGACTCGTTGTGGGACCGGCCGAGTATTGTTTCTCGCAACGAAGGTTAAAAATGGACTGCATCCGGTCCTTCTACGACAATTTCGATGTTTTGCTTATTTTAGTCTAGCCTAAACCAATTGCCAAAGGGCCGAAACCAGAAGATTTTGTTTTATTTTTATTTTTGTAACCAATTGCAATTTCCAACCAATACCCAAAGTATGAGTCACTGCTCGCAGGGTACGGGGTGGTCTGATGGTTCACAGACGTGCAATGAACGGAACAGACTGGGCTTTCAATGTTTAAATGTATATCGGTATAAACCAATGTATTTGCAATGCCGATACTATACATTAGATAATGTCACAAACGTTGACCCCCATACGATAATTTCAGAATCCCTTTTGCCGATCACATAACACGTTATTACAATTGACTGCAAAATAAACATTGTTCACGACACCTACATTTGTACGAATTGCCAATGTTTACAACAATAAACACAACACACTGCAAAAGCTCACCGGTGGGATTCGATCCAGCGATCCCGCGCTTACGAAGCAGGGCTCCTACCGCTGCACCACGCGCTCGTTGGATTCTTGATAGCGAACAACGAACATAGACGCCGCACTGCAATTGCAATTAGTTAATTTCTCGGAAACGGCTGAGAAGCGCACCTTACTACTTGCATCTGGTATACGTCTGGTCATGTCCCACACGTGTACTAAAGATGGTTCGAATCGGTGACCCATGCATCGTATCCTCCCCTTGTAAGTTGTTAATAAAAGATTTCAGCAGTTGGTCTATAAAATGGTTTTGAATGAAACATTGAGAGTGATAAATTATTTATTTGAATCTAATAATTTGCACGCCTCTGTAGGAAACCCCGGGGGAAAACCACGCTCAGGATAGCTGTTGTCAGCACCGGATTCGAACCTCCGATCTCCGTATTTGATGCAGATGTCTCACGGCCGTAGCAAGGAGGATGTATGGGTAGAGCTGCATCTTAATCAAAATTTTGATGCCAACCTATTGCTCGGCGCAAGTAGTTCCAAATGACAATATGAGATGGCGCGACGATGCACTTTGGAGCGCGATCCGTCTACGACCTGGCCTACTGGCCCCTCTCCCCTCCGGCCCGTGCATCCCTTTCCCCTATTCTAACCCCCTACCTCTACTTTATATTCGTTCCTATCTTTCTTTCTTTCTTTCTTTCTTTCTTTCTTTCTTTCTTTCTTTCCCCCGCCTTATAATGGTCATATTTTAGAAATTGGTCTAATAACAGGCGATTTCTTCCCGCTGCGATATCTGGTAGAGAAGAAAACATAGGCTCTATCAGAATAGTTGTGGATGTTTCAAAGTTATCAGCCCATGTTTCCACAAAGCACATAGTATGACATCCTGTAGGCCTACCCCACAGATAGCCTATGTACAAATAGAAACAGTAGGCTACTATAGTACAATATTAAAAATGAATTGTAAGACAAAATTACAGCTGCACTTATCACACACCAGTATTATTTAATTGTCAGTGCGGTACTTCCTATCAATCGAATTAAGAAATATCACGTTTGAATTACGGGAAGCGTTGGAACAACCAGCTCTTCTTTCGAATTATATCGATAGTATGTGATATCGTTTTCTAGCACAGTGTAGCGACTAAAATCTATGTGTGATTCAATTTCTTTGTATAATATTGTGCGAAACCGACGGTATTCTTTTCTAAGCTCTGCAATATGCATTTACTATTGATATATATATATATATATATATATATATATATATATATATTATTCAAATATTAATTAAATATACAACATTAACAAGAATACTCAGCAATTTTCCGATTTTTCTGCCATCTATTGAAGTACAACTCAACTACATCGTCGCACGCGATGACTGCTAGCGTTTTTAGCGTAGTCAGCAGGTACTACTACAAGGCAAGCTAGCGTTGGCCTCAAAACTCCCTATACAGTTTACCCACCCGGGCCGTAGTGCACGCTTTAACGAGCACGGCTACGTCGCGGGACAGTATATACTGTATTCTTCTTCTTTAATCGTATCGGCTAACTAAGGGCCACGCTATTTCAACTGGCTTCTCTGGGCTTTGATCTTTGCCTAGTGTTCCTTCATACGTTGCCGGTGTTGCTGTTTTCTTTCTTCCGTCCACATCTTTCCCGTCTTCAACTTCGGTTTTTCCTGAAAACCCTGATGGTCGTGTAGTTTCTTCCTGAGGGAATTGCGTTCTTGAATATCCCCACAGGTAATTTCCATCTCTTGCAGGTCACTTTCCACCTCTTCGAACCAGGCTGGCTTGGTCTTCTTATTTTTAAAATAGTTAAAGATCCGGTTCGTCAATCGTGTGGGTTTCATTCTAAGCAAGTGGCCATAAAATGCAATCCTCCTTTTCCTCATTACATCAGAGATCTTCTGGACATGAATATACAGCTCATAGTTATGCCGTCGTCTATATTCACCGTTGTCCTTAATCGGGCCAGGAATTTTCCTCAAGATCTTTCTTTCCTTGATCTCCAATTTTTCTACCAGGCCTTTCTTGTTCATGGTGAGGCATTCCGCTGGGTACAGAGCCTCTGGTCGTATGACAGTGCAATAATGCCTAAGTTTTGCGTTCAGGGATATTGACTTTTTGTTGTAAACTTCCTTGGTGAGTTGGTACGCCATTTCCATTTTGTTCATGCGCGAAGTGAAGGTTTATATCTCACATACGTTGGGTTCTACCCACTCGCCAAGATATTTAAACTTATCTGTCCGTTTGATTTTCCCCTGGTTTACTTTTAGTTCCCTTGGTGCTGGCTTGATGTTAGTTAGGAAGTGTGTTATCTCCAAAGAGATCTGAAGACCAACTTTTGTTGGCTGTACCTGCAGCTGGTTAATTTGTTTTGTGGCCATATCTAAAGAGTCGGAGAAAATTGCAAGATCATCTGCAAAAGCTAGGCAAACAATAGAAAGGTTCATGTTCTTGTAACCCAGTCGTACTCCATTTTGGACCCCATCGTTCATTTCTTTGCGCCACTCGCGGATGACTTTTTCAAGTGCACTGTATTATTATTATTATTATTATTATTAACATTATTGGCCACATTGGACCACTTGAGTCTTCCATGTACACTTTTTCTTCGAAGGTTGTATTGTTTGATTTTTCTTTATCTGCCCAGTACTTCTTCATTCGTTCTGATCGCAGTGTTCTTAATTCGTCTGAAATCTCTACAGGCCGTCTGTGCATCGTTTCTGCTGAAAATTTGTGATTCTTAAGAAGGGTGGTAATTTTATTCTTGTTCTCTGCATTTGTAAATTCGAGTCCAACTGTCTTCAGATCTTCTTGAATGTCTTTGATCCAATGCCCTCCAGTCTTCTTTCCCAGATTTCTCATCACTAGTTGTCGTAAAATCCTGTTTTCTGGTAATCGTAGGATGTGAAAGAAATAAGAGATTCTTTTCTTCTTCAGCGTGCTGGTAACTGGGTCAATCTCTCGATAGACTGTTTCATTGGAGAGGATTCTCCAGACTCCTTCAACCTGGTATTTTTTATTTGACGCAGGTTCTGATAAATCTTCTTTCATTCTTAATTCGGAACAAGGTTTCACAAGCATATATATACTGTATATCGATAGAATGTTTTCAGAGACTCCAACTGAGAGCCTATAATCAGACTCAGAATATATATTTAATGAACAGAAACTGTATCGCACGAAGAAACGCTCCAGCTGGTAAGCGCATTACGTTATAATGAATAAGGTTCGAAAACAGATTTTCCGTTAATACTGACATGACCTCGTTTCCTTTGACATATGTGAGACTTGAGTTCTCTCTCTCTGATGCTAATACAGCCATCACAATTAACACCGGTTATCAGACAGCTTGTACACACACCCAAAGTACACAGGGATACATGATGATAATAATGATAATTGTTGATTTAAGGGGCCTAACATCTAGGTTATAGGCCCCTAATGGTCTGGGTGATAGCGAAAATGGCAATGAAATGGATACCATAACGAAAATTAAGTTAGAAAATACTGACAAAAGGGAACTCAGATTGACACGACTCCCAAAACGTAGAATGGAACTTAAGAAAAGTAATTTAGAAAAAAATACTCACAAAAGGAAGAGATTGAAAAATACGCACAAAATGTAGTTTAGGTTCAAAGTACTTACAAAATGCAATGTAGATTCGAAATACTCACAAAATGCAATTGAAAATCAAAATACTTACAAAATGCAATGTAGATTGAAAATACTTACAAAATGTGGTTGAGATTCAAAATACTCACAAAATGTAATTTGGAGACACGAGGACCCAATTCATGAAAAAAAAAAAAAAAAAAGCTCTCTCGGCACACCGGAAGGCGGAGGTAGATTTCACCGGGCAAACTTCGGGTTGGCGAAAATAGGCAGAATATGCAGGTTTTCGTAGATGTATCCGACCTCATTTATTGCGAGAAAGTATTTCATAATTATAGCTTAATTAACTTTGTTTTTCGTCATTTTATGCATGTTTTAAACTTTTTATTGTCTTATGGGGAGGGTAACCTTCTCGTCATTTGGGGTCCTCTTTTATATTAGTGGTCACACTGTCCTTATGCAAGGTTTCGACACTGCTGTGTAACTATCTAACGGTCTGTTACTTCTTCACGCAAAATTGTATCTCCCGCAGAGATTTCGGTTGATTCCTTGGTTTAGGGGCTGTGACAATGCGGTCATGTAGCCCCGTGTACTTTGGTTGTGTGTAGAATCTGTCTGATAAACGGTGTTAATTGTGATGGCTGTATTAGTCTGTAATTCAGGTACGGACTGCAGACGGTCAATAGCAAGTAGTAGTTCCTAATTTTTCTACCGTCAAAGACACCTAGCTGTGAACTTGGCTACTAGATGCCACCGCAACCAACTACTCGCAACGGACGTTGGAACGTCACCTCCAAAGGAAAGCATACTGAGGGATTTTTAGCGCTCCTAGACAATCCGACGACTTTGGCCAGCTTTGAACCCGCGACCTTGGACATAGAAGTTCAGCATGCTACCAGTTTCGTCACTGAAGCCACTTCCCACAGAGTCAGATGGAAAACTGAATGTTGGTTGGTTCCTCAGTTTAGGGGCTGCGACAACGCGGTCGTGTACCCCGTGTACTTTGGGTGTGTGTAGAATATGTCTGATAACCGGTGTTAATTGTGATGACTGTATTAGTGTGTGTTATCTGGAAAACTGAATGTGATATCGTGCAATGGCGTTGTCATGGCAACGTCTGATGGCTCATCCCTCATCAATTTAGTAGTGTTGTCATGGCAACCTCCGATGGCTCTTGGCATTTTCTTCTAATTCCGAAATCATTTTGCTCATCCCTAGGGGTTTTGGTGGGTCATATCAAAAATTCTTTCAGACAAAAGTTTTAGGAACATCGTCCATTTTGTACGGTTTTGACATTGTGCCTATTAGAGTGATATGATTAATGTTTCCCGAAAAACCGACTTTTTCCCACCCCTTTGGTCAATGGTTGGTGCTATCAAAAAACTTTTCAGACATAAATTTTTGGGCCTTATCCGACACATAGTATGAACTTTGAATAGATTCGATATTTCAAATATTAAGAGAGTTATAGCGATATTTCACTTTTTCGAAGAGAAAAAAAAAGACCCCTATTTTCACCCCTTTCGACCGATTGTGCTCATTAACGAACTCGACCGAGATTTTATAGGGATACATATTATGTAAAAAATTCAAAGTGATTGGTGCAAAATTGGGATAGTTATCGTGTCCACAAGAAAGTGATAACTTTTTAACTGACGGTGGTTTTGGGGTCAAGGGGATGTGAAACGCGGAGATATGTCGAAATTTTCCGGAAGTCGAAACATGGTACCCATTGCAATAGTTACCTTTTTTTTTTTTTTTTTTTTTTTTTTTTTTTAAGCGTATGGCTTTTAGTGCCTGGAGTGTCCGAGGACATCTTCGGCTCGCCAGTTTTGTAGCTGCTTCGAGACGGACACCCAATGGGTGAGCTACAAGTACCGTTGGGGAGGAAAGTTGGAAGGGAGGGTCGAGGAGTTGGAAGGTAGCGGCTGTGGCCTATAGTTAGGGACCAACCCCGGCATTTGCCTGGAAGGAAGATGGGAAACCACAGAAGACCATCTTCAAGGTTGCCGGCGGGGGGATTCGAACCTCCTCGCCTCCCGGATGTGAGCGACTGCCAACAGTCATGCCGCAACGACCTCGGCTAACTCACCCGGTAGTTAGCTTTCTAATGAAAACTAACTAAAAAAAGCGGAAATCTTAAAGAGAAAAGGAACAATAATGAAAAGAAAAAGAAGGCTTATCCCTAGAAGAAGGAGGGATCAGGAAAGATGAGAGAAGGGCGATTAAGGCGGGAAAGGAAGAGATTCCCTAGACCTCGGATACCCTAATACCATCGGGGTCGGAAGAGAATAAGAGTTGACCAAGTGAGGTCGACAGGAAAGATAACAGAGAGGAGCCCGGCACAAGGAAGTGGAAGGAATGCCGGGCATAGCTGGGATCCCGTAGCCGCCAACCCACGTCCCACTGGATGTGAGCCCCTGGGGGGGATTGTACACACACCCAAAGTACACGGGACTATACAGTATATATCCGTGTTGTCGAAGCCCCTGAACAGAGGAACCAACCATCTCTCTCTGATGATACTGTGAGTTGTTTCATACAGGTTTTATTCCCCGCGGAGGAGATCTTCATGAGGAAAAACAAACGAGAGAGACAAATTCACCGCGCTTTACAATCTCGCTCGGTACACTTACAGTGATGGGAAATAGTACTAGGAAGAAGTAATTGGAATAAATTACCAACACTTCAAGGAAAATGTAATTACTTTCAAGAAAACATCGCACCGATAAGCAGTATAATTACAAACCGACCGCGGTAGAGTTACGCGCGCCAAAGGCTGCTCCGAGCTCGGCAGAGTGGTTATGCGCGGAAAAACAAAACGTTATCCGCATCCGGGCCTCATCCGCTGTCATTACGCTTCGGTGGCGTAGTTGGTAGCATGCTTAACTGCTGTTCCCAAGATAGCGGGTTCAAACCCGGCCGAAGTCGTCGGACTTTTTAAGAGCGTTAAAATCCATCAGTATGCCTTCCTTCGGAAGGGAAGTAAATCCGGCGATCCCATGTTATAGACTTATGGCATGTCAAAGATCCTCCCACAGACTAAACTTGTGTGGAGCTAAATTTCTAGGTTAGATTTCGTTGTAACGCTCTATCAAAGTTCCAACGTTCACCACTAGGTATCATTGATATCTGGTAGCGAAAGTTGGAACCAATTGAAATTGAACGGAACTTGTAGCTCACCCTATGGGTGTCCGTATTGAAGCAGCTACAGCCTCTGGCGAGCCGAACATGTCCTCGGACACTCCCGGCAATAAAAGCCATACGAAAAATAAATAATTAAATAAATAAATAAATTTAAAAAAAATAGATAAAGGCCGGCCCCGTGGTGTTGGGAGTAGCGCGCCTGCCTCTCACCCGGAGGCCGCGAGTTCGATTCCTGGCCCCGTCAGGGATTTTAGAAACTGACATGAGGGCTGGAAAGGGGTGCACCCAACCTCGTGAGGACAAATGAGTAGCTGTCTGACAGTGAGGCAGTGTCCCGATCACGAAAACCAACATTAACGGCCGAGGGGACCCGATGTGCTGATCACGCGTCACCCCAATATCTGGGCAGCGGTCGCTTGGTAGGCCTAGGCCCTTCATGGGCTGTAGTGCCAGGGGTTGTTATTATTATTGTGATATTATTATTATTAGATAAAGCATAAAGTATTAAAGCATCACATTTAGACATTTGAGGAGAAATTCGTTCCTCTGCTAGGCTGTGAATCGCAAGACAATGTTGACTGAGTTTTGTCCCTCTGAAGAACGGCATATGAATCAGCGAGTGGCTAATGATAACTAGGGCTCGGATTTTTAGGTGCTAAAAATATTTATTTTTTATGTATTAAAAATACCTGAAATATGTGACAAAAAAGGAAAAATATTTAATTATAATTTAGTTTATTAATGTGAATATAAACAATATGCAGTCCTCACGAATGCAATTTATTCTATGTCTCACTGACTGCTGAAGCTTTACAATACACAACGAGATACACCTGCAGGTTGTCCATCTAAAATGACCGATGATTATCGCGAAACACTTCTTCTGAAGGCGCGAAACGGCGGCTATATGTTTCTTGCCCTTGAGGTGTTGTGCAACTTGAGATCGCTGTTCACCCTTGATTGCTTTCCCACATGGTTGGCAGAACAGAACGCCCCCATCAGAAGTAAAATTATCTTTAAATTCTGCAACAGACGAAAACTTGTAGTTGTTTTTACTATAGGCATCGTAGAACTGCCTTACACTTCACAGTGCCAGAAATTAACTGCATGTCAGTGACACTGGTTCCAGGTAGGTGGGGGAGGGGGAGGTCTAGCACGTGATGCAATATCGCTTTGGACAAAGAAATCCCCGGCTTCCACAGTGAGTGACACGGGGCGACAAGTTAAGAATAATACAGTTGCAAGCTGACATACACTCTGCATGAAGATTAGATAGCTCACATGTTCTTCCCCGTTGAAGTAACACGGAACAAAAATGCAATGAACTGAAGGATCTAGCATTCTGATTTAAGAAAAATTAAAATATTATGTCCTTTTATGTGCTAATAAGTGGAAAGCAGGAATTTATGTATTTATAGAAAAAAATGCTTAAAATATGTATTTACATTAAAAAAATATTTATTTACCTAAAAATCCTAGCCCTAAATAACATTTACTTAGTTGTCGGATATACCCAAGCAGGCGAGCGTAGGTATAAAGGACTCTTTCTTTTTTTTCTCCGTTAGTCAACACTAACTGAGGGTATTTCTACGACTGGTTTCTTCTCTCACTTCTCCATTATTCTCATACAATCCAAGAGAAAGCAAATAGGGATATAGCAAGAAACATTGTATTCTAAAAACTAGCCGCAAATTTACTCCAAACATTATCCGCAGCTTATCCGCTATCTGCATGGAAAGGGGGTTTATCGACGAATATTCGCATCCGCGCAGGGCTTTAATTATGAACCCCATCGTCAGCCAGCCTTGAAATGGTTTTGAAATGGCAAATGCCGGGATGGTTTGTAACTTAACGTCACGGCAGCCTCCATTCAAATCCTACTCAGTTACAAATACACACACTACTACAGCCATCAAAATAAGACAGATTATCCGACAGATTATATAGCTTTGGGGCTATTAGGTCGGGCAGAACTATAAACAAGAAGTTCCGTGAAGAACTATACAGCCTACTTTTCATGCCAATGATTATTCTACAGTATATGAACCTATCTAGAATAATGACGAAATTAAGTTGGTAATATCGAAATGTCTAATTAGCTCGAAATATACCTGGTATAATGTAGCCTAATAGAGCAGTACAGTTGGCAGCCCTGGTGACTGAATATATTCTTAGTTCCATCTCTTAAGGTACAGAATACAAAATTTGGTTGAAGTCCAATGGACGTTACATGCAGTTAGACACTGGATCTATCAGCACGCGTAAAAGCATGTTGCCAACAATACCATGCGTGTGCTGGTCAGAAATAATCTGAATTATTATGATATCTTGTTGTGCCAATTTTGGATGAAATCCATATGTTAGTATAGAAGTTACATGTATTTTAAAATTGGACATATCAGCAGGCATAGAATCATGTTGGCAGCACTGCCTTGTATTAATTACTCCAAATTAATCAAGAATGTCAGGTGCTATACGTGTGAAAAGTATAGAGCTGTTGGCTTGCATACTTTCTGATATATTGATATTAGGGTAAAAAGAATATAGACAGCATTTATTAACAGTTGGCAGCCCTGATTGCTCTTAACAATACTTAGTCATATCTGTTATGGTGCACATAGCACATACGAAATTTGGTTGAAATCCAACGGATAGTATAGAAGTTACATGTATTTAAAAATTGGTACTATCAGCAGGCTTATAATCATGTTGGTAGAACTGACGTATATAAGTTATTCCAAATTAATCTAAAATGTCAGAATATACGTGTGCATAGTTTAAAGCTGTTGGCTTGCATACTTTCTGATATATTGGTATTTGGATTTAAAAAAATAGAGAGAGCAATTATTAACAGTTGGCAGCCCTGGTGGCTCTTAAGAATACGCTCAGTCATATCTGTTTATGTACAGATATTACATACAAAATTTGGTAGAAATCCAATTGATAGTGTAGAAGTTATATGCATTTAAACATTGGACCTATCAGAAGGCTTAAAATTATTTTGGCAACACTGTCGTGGTTGGCCTCCTGGAAATTAAACTGAAATAGTATTATCTACATGTGTGCCAATTTTGGAATAGCTCCCATGCATACCTTGCAAGATATCCAACATGGAGCTCAAATTTCTAGTGCGTTTTTTCAGCAGTTGGTAGCACTGACATCATTTTCAAATATGGTCGTGAGCTATCCCGGTGCACATCTTTACTCATACTAAATTTGGTTTTGATTGCTGCAGCCGTTTAGGAGTTGATAGGGGGGGGGACACACACACAGCCAGCCAGCCAGACAGACAGACAGACACACATTTTCCCGGATCGATCTCATAAGTCTACTTTTTCCTCATTTTTGCAAAATGTGAAAAGTAGGCTAAAAATTACCGACGATTCAAGATAATAATAATAATAATAATAATAATGTCGTACTTGCCACTCTTACGAATCAAAAAAAATCAGGAGATTTTGATATGAAAATCAGAAAAATTCAGGAGATGCAAATGGTGCATATTAGCTCAATTAACTGGCAAACTAGGGGCAGATGACCTCACTGTTACACCCCTTAAAACAATAATAACTAACTGGCAAACTATGTTTCAAAATGAATGATGTAAAGAAGTATTCGGCATTTATTATCGCCATTACTTTCACTTCTAACACAATTTTTTTTATAATTATTATTATTACTTTTCATTTATTTTTCCTATACTTAACATTTTCTTTGTGCTTCTATATACTCACGTGTTCCGAAATGTCACTTTTTCCACCATGTGAAATAATAAAAAAATACATCGATAAAGAATACAGAATGGAAAATAATTGACCTTTGCAGGATTCATTCATGCACGTAAATTTTCCCAAAAGCTGTAAAAAAAAATAAAAAAATAAAAAAAACCTGAATTGTATTTTCAGCCCATAGTGAAAAGTCAAACACTGGGCAAGAACACTAGAATGTGGCGAAAATGTTGCAGCCAAGTCAATAAACAATCGCTTTCACTGAAACAAAACCCATTTACGTATTCAGGTACCCAAATAACCTGCCCACTATAAACACTTCCAAAAATACTGGAAAATGTTTGAAGTTCATTAATAATTTACAAAAAACGGGAGAATAACTTGAGATGACCTCGTAGTTCCGCCCATTAAAACAACGACTGACTTGAGTAATAGTGAGGAGTCTCCCGCCTAAATCACGAAAGTTGGCAGGTATGAATTTTAAGCTATTGGTTGTACGTCTCTTTTAACTACTGATTCCCGAATTTTGCCCTGAAGGGGTTCATTAACGTTCCAGTAAATCTTCTGACTTGGCTCCCTCGTATTTGCGCACCCTCAAATGCCAGCTGACTGCGCCAGGATTATATCCTGCAATCTTGGGCACAGCAGGCGAGAACGTTACCGCTGAGCCATGCAGCCAGTCTCAAGACACCTCGTCCCTTTGTCAAGGTTATAATGAAAGGTTGGTTGGGTCCTTAGTTTAGGGGCTGCGGCAACGTGGTCATGTAGCCCGTGTACTTTGGGTGTGTGCAGAATCTGCCTGATAACCGGTGATAACAGTGATGGTTGTATTAGTGTGTGTTATCTGTTTTTTAATTCAAGTAAGGACTGCAGACATTCAATTTTCAAGTAGTTCCAACTTTTGCTACCAAACGCCACAGTCAACGACCAACTAGTTCTGTAGCCAGAAGTTAGGGTGCAGTTTCCTCAGCACCCCTCAGAATACGTGCAGTACAACTGAGCATTTCTTCTAAGTTTGCCGTGCCTGTTGCGGGGTGGGACCTTCGGCGGGATTTAGGTACACAATATCTAGGATAGGGGTCATTGCGCTTCGTGCCATTTATAAAGCCTGCAACGGATGCGACAAAAAAAAAATACGACTAGAAAATTCGCTGGTGTTTTATTTCATCGTGATATTGATAATTGGAACTCATTACCTGCCATTGTCTTTCCTCAAACACTGAAATGTGTAAATACTACGATGCAATTGCTCTAGTTCCCAAAACGCGACATGTGTAGGCTACAATAAGTATGTTTTATATTGTGGGTAAATTTCTGTAATTGTACAATTTTCCACCGGGGAATTATCCCCATTTGCAAGTAAAGTAATTGAATAAATCAGTCATTTATATTACGGTGTATTTTGTCTTAAAAATAAAAAAAATATACGAGCCTTACAGTAGTCGCATATGATGTGTAGCATCTGACATGTTATCCTACTCGAATACTACACAGTTTGTACATTCTTAAAATGTTAATTTACACTCCATTTTCATACTGGTACTATGATGAATGTATAGATTGAATTGGAAATATGCTACTGTTACATTTGTGGCGCAGCGGTCAAGCTGTTAGTCTCTCACCAAGGTAGACCGCGTTTGATTCCCGGTCAATACATGTGAGATTTTCGAATTGAAATGCCATGTCCTGTGGTTCGCATTCCACGTAAAAGGGAGGTACCGTGGATCATGATCGTGAGATTAACGGACACGCAAAGCTACAAGCTTCCTTCCTTCCTTTTACATTAATAATTCATAATAACAAAGTGACACACAACGTCAACAGTACTCTCAAATACTGTGAGCACACTCCTCAGTAACTATAACATTCATTATTCTCAAGGCTCTCATACAGTTCGTCGTAAACAATCAAAACATGGCTTCCTACAATCATGAAATGACTTAGTCTCACATATGATGAAAATACAGCTTTTATTCCACTCATATAACAACATTCTGTTATGCATTTAATATTTGACTACTCACCCACAGCTTGACAATAATGCCGTTTACATAAATGTCATTTGTCGTCTTTGTCCTACCCCATGTGATATTCAACCTTGAACGTGAAGCTTCATAAACTGCTCAATGACAAATGAAAGTCGGTGAAACATTTGTCACTGTGCTCGTCAAACCAATGCTTGCTAAATACACTGCCTACTGTATTGCCATAACATTCTCGCGCTACAGAGCACACACTGCATTGTTGCCAATACACACATTTTCAATTGTACATCCAGCTGGCAGTGCGTCTTCACTTCCGTTCGATCCACTTCCGCCCCCAATTTTCAAAATCACTCCCACAAAACTATCCAGCAACCGAGCCGAAAGATGTTACACATCAAAAACTGATATTTTAAAGTAGTCGACGCAAGTATGTGGCAGCTATGCCGTTGGCAGTATCTGCAGCCCCTTTAAGGCACGTGGAAATACTGAAAACATATTTTGTCCAAGGAAAAGGAGTCGACACTGAATTCTTATAACTAGTTGGACGGGTCTGAGTGTGTTTTTGGAGATGAAAGAGTCTCAAGTGGGTATCGGTTGGGCGACTGAACTATAGGCCTACTCTTTACGATCGGAATACCCCATGTTCGAAATAGCCTCGGTCTACTCTATGTTTTAACTGATCATGAAAACGCAAGCACCCCTCACCCCGAGTTAAATCGCAGGTACATACCATTCGCCCACGCCGATCCTATTCCGGGCTCGATGATGAAAATATGAGCGCGCTACCGTAGCGTGAGGGACAGGTAATTAGTGAGTAATGTGCAATTACAAGCGCACGTTCGATACTCGCTGTGTGTCACCACAAAATTACCATCTCCATGCCATTCATAACATCACACCGACTTGGGCGGGAATTTAACCATGTCCTTAGGTAAGTGCAAGGCAAAATTAGTTTTTCAAGGCTCACTCTATTTTCAGCCGGCGTGCCTCGGCATTTTGTAAATGCACCGTAGAATACTGCGTATTGCGAAAATAGTTATAGATAACGTTGATTATTTTTTTTAATTTAGGCCGTTTTACGACCCATGGTATAAAAATATTATTTAGAATAATGAAAAATTTATGATATCTTCCCCTTATAACAACTTAATCAATTATAAATATTTTTACATAAAATTATATCTATAATATATATAACAAATTAATTACCTCACAATAAAAAATATAAAAAATCCTCCTAAATGTACTAACTTTTTTATATTAAAAATTTCATAAAATTAATTAACGACCCAATACTTTAACATTTTCATTTAAAAAGTGAATCTTTCTATTAAATTTTATCAATTTCAAATAATAAAAAATCTAATCAAAATTCTTTTAAATTTCTTGCCTTAAAATAAATAATTTTTAATTATAAATCTAATTATCAAAGAAATATAAATTATAAACAAATTTACAGTACCTACACTTTTTATAAATTTTATAAAGTAAATTATAAATTCACTAGGAGAAGACCCTTTTTTGAAATAAAAATAATTCAATCTCCCTTGAAATTGCTTGACATTTTGAAAAGGATTGGAATAGTCTACAATCTGTACAAACACCAGACGGTAATTATTCGAGTCGAAGGACTTGATAGAGGAGCTGGTGTTCAGAAAAATGTACGGCAAGGCTGCAACTTAACAGTAGGGACCGGACATTTATGCACTGAAAACGATTAATATATGTATACAATTATGCTCTAAAAATGTAGAAAATATGCATTAAAAATTGAAAAATTTGCACTTAACAATAAGTCAATCTTATTCACTCACTTTATACATGGATCATTCTCTGCAGAAAGAAGCATCACAATAGATAATGGGAAGTTTTTCAATATTTTCAGGAGACAAATTACGTTCATTTTAATCGTTTTCAGTGCATAAATATCCGGTCCCTAGCCATCAGTTGAATAATCACTATTACCTGACACCCACTGTTTTAATAAATACTTTCTCCTGCTCTTCCCTTTAAGCATTTTAAGTTAAGGATATGCAGACACATTAACTGAAGAAACTCACAAAACTAACCCCGGGCTACTGGCTGTCGTGATGGTGAAAAGAATGTGATCCAAATTAATCTAGAATGGCAGGTACTATACGTGCGCAAAGTTTAGAGCTGTTGGCTTGCATACTTTCTGATAGCCTATATTGGTATTAGGGTAAAAAATATAAACAGCATTTATTAACAGTTCGCAGCCCTGATTGCTCTTAACAATACGCATAGTCATATATGTTATGGTACACATAGCACATACGAAATTTGGTTGAAATCCAATTGATAGTATAGAAGTAACATGTATTTAAAAATTGGTCTATCAGCAGGCTTAGAATCATGTTGGTAGCACTGACATACATTAGTTGCTCCAAATTAATCTGCAGCAATCGAAATCAAATTTGGTATGAGTAAAGATCTGTACCGGGACATCTCAACGTCATACTTGAAAATGATGTCAGTGCTACCAACTGCTGAAAAATCATAATTGAAATTTCAGCTCCATGTTGGATATCATGGAATATATACATGGGAACTATTCCAAAATTGGCACATATATAGAGATAATAATACTTCAGTTTAATTTTCAGGAGGCCATACATGACAGTGTTGCCAAAATGACTCTCAGCCTACTGATATGTCCAATGTTTAAATGCATATAACCCCTACACTATCAATTGAATTTAAACCAAATTTCGTATGTAGGCCTACTATGTGTACATAAACTGATATGACTGAGCTTATTCTTAAAAGCCACCAGGGCTGCCAACTGTCAATAAATGCTCTCTCTACTTTTTATCCAAATACCAATATATCAGAAAGTATGCGAGCCAACGGAGTCCATACCATTCAAAAACTCATTCAAATCCTCAGGCGTGTCGGCCAAGATGACGATGTCATCAGCAAATCTCAAAGTTGAAATTATTTCTCCTTGAATCACTCCCACTTTAAATTTTTGTTTTAATTTTTGTTAATACGTTACATGTATTTAAATATTGAATTTATCAGCTACGTAAAATTAGGTTGGCGACACTGCCATAAATTGGACGCTCAAACTTAAATTGAAATATTATGATATATATAACAATAAGTCAATCTTATTCACTCACTTTATACATGGATCATTCTCTGCAGAAAGAAGCATCACAATAGATAATGGGAAGTATATATATATATATATATATATATATATATATAGGCTATGTACCAATTTCGAAAGAACTTAATTTATGAGTATGGAAGTTACATGTGATTCAACATTAAACCTAACAGCACGCGTAGAATCATGTTGGCAGCTCTGTCGTATATCGGTTACTGAAAATTAACCTACATTTGAAGGTACAGTAGAACCTCTCTCATCCGCCCCCGGCTGGTCCGCCGCTCCGGTTGATCCGACCGTGCTCGAGCCGAACTTGTCCCGACTCGTAGCGACACTACCCGCCGCGCCATTGTTGTTTACAGGTACTTGTTATCGCTTGTCCGTTTTAGTGCTCCGTTATCTCTCGTATCGTTTCTGTCGTACGTGTTTTGTAAAGTACGGCTGTGAAGTTCTTAGTGCTTACTGTTCGTTGGTTTTACGACATTGTTCTTCTGTGTTCTTTACAGTACTGTACAGTAATTTATTTAATTTTGTACAGTTATGTGTGTTTTTTCAACATGTCAGGACTGAAACGTAAAAGGGACAACTGGACAAAGTGGAAATCACTCCAAAAGACTGCCTAGGAACTCAATGTACGCGATACAGCTATAAAAGATTGGAGAAGAAATCGAAAGGACATTGAATCATGAACACTGACACGTTAGATGGTGAAAACGCTCTCAAGAATCGCAAAACTTTGAAAAAGCCTCAACTTGAACTGCTTGACAACGCATTGTGGATGTGGTTCTACCAAGAAGGCAAGGAACCCCGATATCATGAGCTCAGAGATTGTTTATTTTAATGTAAATCCGTATTTTCTGTACTTTCTGATAATCCGACCATTCTTTGCGTTCCGACCATGACCTCAGTCCCTAAGTTGACGGATTACAGGGGTTGTACTGTACTATATGTATGCAAAGTTTAGAACAGCTATTGGCCTGCATACTTTCTGATATATTGAGATTAGTATAAAAATGTATAGAGTGCATTTTTCAACAGTTGGCAGCCCTGCTGGCACTACCAAAATGCACATTCATATCTGTTCTGGTACGCAAATCACATACCAAATTTAGTAGTATGGAAGTAACATGCATTTAAAAAACTGGACCTATCAGCAGGCATAGAATCATGTTGGCAACACTCTCATATATGGGCTCCGGTAAATAAGTCTGATGTAATATTATCAACAGGGTGGCGCACGAAATGTCATACACTGGAAATTGTTTATAGAAGATTTAATATACAACATATTTAATAAAGAATGCCATTACAACATTCACTGAAATGTGCATGATTAGTCAGTATGCAGGACATGTTCAATATGTCCACCTTCTCGGCGTACAACAGCTTCGAGACGAACCTGCATGTTTGTGACCACTCGACGACACAATGTCCTCACTCAACCCTCGGAAGAAAGTCACAATGGCCGCTTGCAATTGCAGTACATTTTCTGGTTTGTGGCGGTAGATTGTCTCCTTCAAATAACCCCACAGGAAGAAGTCGCAGGGATTAATATCGGGGCTATGTGGCGGCCAGATTGAGCAGCTCCGGAACGTTCAGGATATCGATGGGACATCACACGGGGCCAGAAATGTTCATACAGGGAGTTCAGAACAACATTTGGTGTGTGCGGACGAGCTCCATCTTGCATGAACCACTGTGTCTCTATTGGTAGTCGTGTTGCAAAGAGTTGTGGAAGGAAAATGTTTTGCAATATGTCCATGTGACGCGCACTGTTGACTGTGTCATTGATAAAGATTGGCCCAATAATTCCACGACTGGAAATTGCAGCCCCCACACACACTTTCACACCATAAATTTCAACCTCATGCTCAATAGCAGGCCGTTCTTTCGCCCAAAACCGGACATTCTGTTTGTTCACAGCACCATTGAGATAAACGTGTGCCTCATCACTGAACCATGTGTTGTGCAAAACGGGATCATCTTCTGCAATAGCCCATGCAGCAAACTGTACTCGCCGTTGCTTGTCAAGCGCCGTTAGTTTATGACCTGTTGTCATTTTGTATGGGAATTGGTCAAGCTCAGACTGCAGTACTCTCTGAATTGACCCACAAGAGATGCCCAGCTGGACGCAGGCAGTTCTTTTGGATTTGGAGGGGCTCCGAGCCACAGCCGCTCTCACAGCAGCAATATTATCCGGCGAGTGGACTGGCTTGAGACGGGTTCGTTTTCTCTCCAGTATATTGCCTTCTTTTTTAAATTGGCTGGCCAGTCTATACACCGTCTGCCGGCAGGGAGCCCACTGAGTACGGAAATGAACACGAAACCTTTCCGAGTCCGAGTTTCACTCTTTGTGTCTGCATAAAACAACACTGTTTTCACCTTCTGTCAACCTCCATTTGTCCGCCATGCTGTATAACTGGAAGCCAGTACGCATGCGCGACATGTGCTGCTGTCTGTCGAATCACGCATGAAATAAGGTTTCTGTTCGCGAAAGGACATGGTTTTGAGCCCAAATTTACACTTTTTATAAACCATTTTCGATGTATGACATTTCGTGCGCCACCCTGTATGTGTGTGTCAATTTTGGAACAATTCCCATGCATATCTTCCGAGATATCCAACATAGACCTCAATTTTCAATTGTGATTCTTCAGCAGTTGGTAGCACTGACGTCATTTTCAAATATGGCCGTGCGATATTCAGGCATAGCTCATTACTCATACCAAATTTGGTTTCGATAGCTGCAGCAATTTAGGAGTTGATAGGGGAACACAGACAGACAGACAGACAGACGGATAGACACACATTTGCCCGGATTTGCCCGGATCGATCTCATAAGTCTACCTTTTCCTCATTTTTACAAAATGTGAAAAGTAGGCTAAAAATTAAAACATAGATTAAGGCATTCACAATTAGTTGTTGTTTTAAGGGTCGGAAATACGAGGTCATCTGCCCCTCTTAACACTGATTAAATTATAAAAATTTGGAATGGAATTTAAAATTTACAGGTGGACACCTACATTTGAAAAGACCGAAAATTAATAAAACAAAAAATTAAATATGAAAGAAAAATTACGAGCCTTACAGTAGTCGCATATGATGTGTAACATCTGACATGTTATTCGAATAATTCCATATTACTTGCTCGCATTTTTTAAAGAATGAACTCATAGTGCTACCTTGTGCCGGCAAACATGAAAGGATTCTCCAATGCATCTGCAGTAGTGACATATACCTGCAACTGTATGCGGGAGCAATCCACTGCCTACTTGATGCGAGTTGCGCTTTATACCGGCCAGTTAGTGAACTCATGCCAGCGGTATTATTGAAAATGGCCTCTTATTGCCGATATAGCGCACAGCCAAGTATAGGCGCGATTAAAAATGAGGTGTGCAGTAGGTATATTAAATGTGTTTCTCCCCGTGATACGTTTAGACCAACGAAGTTTCAATTATTGTTAGTAGTCGGTGTTAATATACTGAATTCCTACGTTGTTTGGAGAGTCGGTTGATGCGATATAGCAGTCGAGGTATCGAGTGCTTACATTAAATAAGAATACAGCAAAAGTATGAAGATTTAATAAATCGTAATTGTTTTCAGCAAATATGATATAATGAATATTTTCACACCAAAGAACGACAACATGAAGATGATTTATTGTAGGAATTTCTTTAATGGAGCCTCCAAACCTTGAGGTAAACCGTATGCGATTTACATTCCACATAGTCACATGGCTTACAGTACGTCGTTGTACCGATCTCCGCCACCGTGCGTGCTCATTGTTTCCGTCCCATGCACTTCTGCCCCATCCTCTTCCGTCTCTTTTCCAAAATCACTCCCACAAAGATATCCAGATACCAAGTGGAAAGATGTTACACATCAAAAACTAATAATTATAAAGTTCAACAAAAATTACGGGACAAAAAATTACCATTCAAAAACGAACAAGTCGTTGAGTCAATGTTCACTGGAAAATTTAGATTGCTGGCCCTAACCCACTCTCACTTATAAAGCGGATGACGAGATCAGCAGCCACCACGTCATCGGCTAATATAAGTTTGAGTGTCATCTGCAAACCAAGGTTTCTTCGTAAGTCAGCAAGATCCACACACTCGGTTAAAATGTGGGTCACGGTGAATACGGCTCCACAGGGTCTTCCCTTCTTATTAGCTACGAGTGGGTGGATCTTGTATGACCTATCCTTAGCCTACACAAAATGACGGACTCCCTGCGTGACCGGAAAGAGCTCCGCCACACGCGAGTAGTTCCCTTGATCGCTCTCAGTTTACTGGGCATTGGGTCACCTAGCCACCGACTCTCCTAAAATGCCAGTAATTGTCGGCGTAACTGAGAGCGAATATCTCTAGCGGGTACCTTCATTGGTCGAGGTGGTAGTGATACCAAATTCACAGCCGAGAATACTATTCATTATTTCTTTTGGATTTTTGGCGTTACACATAACTGAAATGTGCTACAGCTTGGACGGTTTGTGGTTTAAATTAATATCGTATGGCCTTGGGTGCCGGGTGCAAGCTTTGCTATTTGACACCCAGAGGGTAGCTTGCATGTCGAATTTCGTTGTTCCTTGACTATGAAAGTCAAGGAGGTTAGATGTTAGATATCTAATCTCCTTGAACACTATAGCGCTTTCTAGTAGAGAAATGAGGAACTTTGTGTTGGCGGAAACTCCCGAGATTAATTTTGCCATTATGAACTCGGCCTACTGAATTCAAATGGGTTCTTTGACATGCCAACATCGTATGACATGCGTATCGTATTTTTGCCGCCTTTCAAAAATCACTTACCACGGTCAGGGGCGAACCTGCAATCTTGGGGTTAGTAGACCGACACGCTATCCACTCACCCACCGTGGCAAGCCTCCAGGTCAAGCTGACGGCTCTGGGAAAACAGGTTTCCCGCCACGATTCAATGGTGGAGGGAACTCTTCATCTACCATGCTGTCGACATCTTGGTTAAAATCTAAGCATGCAATCGTCTTGAGTTCGACGCAGGTACGTGAATGTTGTCTCCTCCAGCGCTATAGCTCACCCCTCATACTGTACCGAGGTTCCAAGCTATACACGTTTCACAAGGAACCGTGTCTGCATTCTGTGCTCGTTAAATACCTTTTATTTATGCTCTTTCTTCCCTCCTTTTTCGGTACAGCCTCATTCTTCAAGGAGTCTTAGTTCTCCATCTCCCTAACAATTTAGAGTTTATACTTATTAAAATTATTTATTTTCTTTACTACAATTTCCACCCTCCAACTCAAAAAATGGCGTATTGTCTGCCTAACTACGTGCAGTATCTCTAGTTAGCCATCTAGTGACGAACAGAGCAACTTTCCTCTGTATACCCCGTTGCAACCCTCACAAGGGAATTAAACTTCTTAGCAGAAAAAGGGAACGATCCATGACTTCAGATGTGACAGCCATAAATGCTAACCACTATACAACGAGGTGGTAAATAAAATGCTTAATTTGGGCTGAATAAAAAATTTAAAATAACACTAACCAAATAAATAAATAAATAAATAAGATCTAATATTTTACAAACCATTCTTTCAAATGTGGCTCTCGAGTAGAAAAAGGTTGAAGTCACCAAGTCTAGGGTAAAGTCAACGTTTATCGTTCAATAAATTTCGAAATGTTGTTGATTAAGTATTCCCAGGACGTCAGAGCACATCATAAAATGATAAGCTGTGTGAAAACAAGCTTGATATGCGTCAATGCACGAAAGCAAAAGCGTCTGTTATACGTCACACCGTCAGGTAAACTTGAACACAACAGCTGACTGTGTGGCATAGTCCAGCAAGGCTTCCACATACAGTGCCCTAGGTTACAGAATCGTATCTCAGCGCAGTCGGTTAACATTTCAGGTTGCTTAAATGCCAGACTTTCCGTCACATTAAAATAATAACCCCTTCAGGTCAATAATTCGGCAATCTGGTGATTGTAAAAAAATCACTTTGAATGGACATTAAACTATTATTATTATTATTATTGTTATTATTATTATCGTCATCAGGTAACGGTTTTTAGGTGTTACAATTGAAAATTATTTCTTTTATACGTGTTAGAGTAAATATTAGACAAAAATCTTTAAAAATGCTGGAAAATTGAATAATTGACATCTTTCAAATCCTTCCTCGCCTCAATTATTGGACTTACCCGCAGACTGATATATTTTTAATTTACTTATTCTATTACATATTTATTTATTTGCCACAAACCAACTTCATTTTTCTTACAAGAATATTGGATTTACATTTATTTGTAATTGTAGCCATCAAATTCTATTAGAATACCAATCCATTTGTGCTAACATGTCAAGTAGCTTATTCTGAATCTTTATCCCTCACCCTTTACAAGAATGCAGTATTATCTACCTGTGGAAATTTTCTTGAGGGTGTCGATAACAGTGAAGCTCATCAGATTGCTAAAACTGAGCTAAGAAATAGGAATCTAAAGGATGTTTACAAATACATATTCCAGCAGCTTAGTTTGAAACTAGACAGGAGTATTAATCACGAGAAATGCACCTTAATAACCTTGCCTTTCGTGGCCGATGTATTTTATTTATTGTTAAACAATTTATTTTATTGATTGGGCACCCTTATTATGACGGGCCATAAAAGTATCTCAGTGGAGCGAAAATACCTGTGCGCCGTCTATTGAGAAGGTCTGATATAGAGCAATGATCTGAAGACACTACTCCTATGCCGATATATCAAGAAATACGATCACATCATCTTACACTTGAAATTAATTATGGACTAACATTTGAAAACGAGAATATAAATACGGTATCAAGAATAGAATGGGCGTAGACGCCAAAAGTAAGTTTGGAAAACATGCTTTCAAGGTAGTGTTATGGTTTTAGGCTTATCGCGCGAAGAGGCACATGCGCCATCTGGGATATTAGCTTTTGGATGATGATGATGATGATGATGATGATAATTGTTGTTTCAAGGGGCCTAACATCTAGGGTATCGGTCCCTAATGGTCTGGGTGATAGCGAAAATAACAATTAAATGGAAACCATAACGAAAATTAAGTGAGACTGAACATACTTACAAAATGGAACTCAGATTGAAAGGACTCAAAAAATGGAGAGTGGTAATACTTACGAAAGGGAATTTAGAAGAAAATACTCACAAAAGGAATAGATTGAAAAAACACACACAAAATGTAGGTAAGGTTGAAAAGACGTACAAAATGCAATACATAGTCGAAATACTTACAAAATGCAATTGAAATTCAAAATACTTACAAAATGCAATTGAGGTTCAAAATACTTACAAAATGCAATTGAAATTGAAAATACACAATGCAATTTAGATTGAAAAAGGCCGGTTCAGATTCAAAATACTCACAAAGTGCAATTGAAATTCAAAATATTTACAGAATGCTGCTTAAAAAATGTATGGTAGATTCAAACTACTCTTTTGGATTGACAATACTTACAAAATGCAATTTAGATTGAAAAACACTAGCAAAATGTAATTTAGATTCAAAACACTCACAAAATGCAATTGACAATCATAATACTTACAAAATGCCCAACATACAAAATGCAATTTAGATTGAAAATGCTTGCAAAATGTGGTTTAGGTTGAAAATACAAAATGCAATTGAAATTCAAAAAACTCACTAAAATGTCCTGAGCCTACATTGAAAGACTTACTAAAAAGCAATTTAGATTGTCAATCCTTACAAAATGCAATTGAGGTTGAAAATACTCGCAAAATGCAATTTAGATCGAAAAAGAATCACAAAATGCAACTTAGATTGAAAACACCCACAGAATGTAGTGTATTTTCAAAAAAATTGCAGATAATTTGGATACACGGGCCAATTAAAAAAAACAGTGCGGGAATCTGAAAGAAAAAAGGAAATATTAGAAAAGAAAACAAGAGGTCTGACCCCTCGAAGAAGGAGGGATCAGTAAAGATGAGACAAGGGCCAATTAAGGCGGGAAAGTGAAAGACTCCCTAGGCCTCGGATACCCTAATACCGCCGGGGTCGGAAAAGAACAAGAGTTGACCAAGGGAGGTCGACAGGAAAGAAGACGGAGAGGAGCCCAGCACAATTCAGTTAAGACTGAAGGTACTGATGGAATTGCATATGAATTAAATTATATAAATGTGCTACTGCGCTACCGTGGTTTGAATTTGCACAGTATGTTCGCCCTCTTGTCATCCTAACTTAGATTTTTAGCCTACTTTTCACATTTTGCAAAAATGAGGAAAAAGTAGACTTATGAGATCGGGCAAATGTGTGTCTGTCTGTCTGTCCTTCTGTCTGTCTGTCTGTCTGTCTGTCTGGCTGTGTGTGTGTCCCTCCCCCCCCCCCCCTATCAACTCCTAAACGGCTGCAGCAATCGAAACAAAATTTGGTAGGAGTAAAGATCTATACCTGAATATCTCACGGCCATATTTGAAAATGATGTCAGTGCTACCAACTGCTAAAAAATCGCAATTGAAATTTCAGCTCCATGTTGGATATCTTGGAAAGTATGAATGGGAGCTATTTCAAAATTGGCACACGTACAGATCATAATATTTCAGTTTAATTTCCAGGAGGCTAAACATGGCAGTGTTGCCAAAATGATTATAAGCCTCCTGATAGGTCCAATTTTTAAATGCATATAACTTCTATACTATCAATTGGAATTCAACCATATTTCGTATGTTGTATGTGTACATAACCAGATATGACTGAGCGTATTCTTAAGACCTACCAGGGCTGCCAACTGTTAATAAATGCTCCTAATTTATTTTATCCAAATACCAATATATCAGAAAGTATGCAAGCCGACAGCTTTAAACTATGCACACGTATAGTACCTGACATTCTATATTAATTTGGAGTAACTTATATACGTCAGTGCTACCAACATGATGCTAAGCCTGCTGCCAGGTCCAACTTTAAATACATGTAACGTCCATACTATCATTTGGATTTCAACCAAATTTCGTATGTGCTATGTGTACCATAACAGATATGACTATGCGTATTATAAGGAGCAACCAGTGCTGCCAACTGTTAATATGTGCTGTCCCTATTTTTGTTACCCTAATATCAATATATCAGAAAGTATGCAAGCCAATAGCTCTAAACTTTGCACACGTATAGTACCTGGCATTCTAGACGAATTTGGAGTAACTAATATACGTCAGTGCTGCCAACATGATTCTAAGCCTGCTGATAGGTCCAATTTTAAAATGCATGTAACTTCTATACTAACAAATGGATTTCATTCAAAATTGGCACAACAATACATCATATTATTTCAGATTATTTCTGACCAATACATGCAAGACATTGTTGCCAACATGATTTTACGCGCGCTGCTAGATCCAATGTTTAACTGCATGTAACGTCCATGCTATTCATTGGACTTCAACCAAATTTTGTATTTTGTACCTTAAGAGACGGAACTAAGAATATATTCAGTCATCAGGGCTGCCAACTGTAGTGCTCTATTAGGATACATTATGCCAGGTATACAGTATTTCGAACTAATTGGAAATTTCGATATTAGCAACTTAATTTCGTCATTATTCTAGATAGGTTCATATTCTGTAGAATAATCATTGGCATGAAAAGTAGGCTGTATAGTTCTTCACGGAACTTCTTGTTATGTTTCTGTTTATCGTGTGAGTAATCTTTAGCTTGCTGCCTAGATACATCTCGATTCCAAGCTCTGTGAACTTGAGGGGTGAGGTGACGCGGGAAGCAGGAAGAGAAGGGCCTGTCAACAGCCCGCCGTTTATCTGGAATTCCTGTCTATTCCAATACTGCCAACAATGGGCCGTTGCCTAATCCACTGTGGTGTTGCAAATGAGTGAGTCAACGACCGATATTTTGTTCTGTTACTACGCACGGACCGGGAACCCCCCCCCCCCCCCACATCGATCCTCATCGTCCGCGATCCACATTCCTCTCAGGTTCACGGAGCTTGGACTCGAGCAGTACTTGCACCCTATTTACCAATGTCCTTCAGCCTGTATATGACAATGTCTTTGTTTATTATTTATTTATTTATTTATTTATTTATTTATTTATTTATTTATTTATTTATTTAGCATGTTTCGACCCATACAGGATCACATAAAGCAAGTTATGATCTGTTGCTGTTATTTTTCTTGTTCTACCAGAATTCTTTCATCATGTCGCTATGTTTAGCTCGACGTTCGTCAGTCCATTTTCCCCTAGGTCTGCTGGGCTTATCTTCTTCTTCTGATGCAGCTTCCCAAGTGTAGATCTTATGTCTGAAAGTTTTGCGGTCTTCGATATCTGTGGGTGTGATGTTGGCGTTATTGAGATCACACCGAAACCGTTGTCGTCTTTAATTTTTGTGAGTCACCCCTACCCAGTGGCTACCTGTACTTTGTAATATCGCTCCACCCCATTTAAGGAGACAGCAAGCTCTTGTTCGCTTGTGGTACAGGATCAAAGAAAATGCTGAGCTTCCTCTTCATCAGGATGTCATACGGCTCTCTACAAAGAGATTGAAATCCCGAAAGCCAGCATGCAAAATCGGCTATTGATCTTTCGTCCACTGAGTTCAACCTCCGAAATGCCTGGAGAGATGAATGGCGAAACTCCTCACCTCGCGGCTTACTTCAAATCAGTGACCCCACCACAAGACTTGCTGGTTTTAATCTTCCTCGGGCAGTTTGGTCAAGGCTCAACAGAATCCGATGTGGTACCGGTCGAACAGGTGCAGCCCTACACCAGTGGGGTTGGATAGATTCCCCCCGATGTGACTGTGGTTCTGAAATGCAAACTATCGAGCATATTGTGCAGGAGTGCCCTCTGCATTCATATCCCGGCGCCTTGGATGATCTCCACTCAGCAACTCCTGATGCAATTGCGTGGATTACAGACCTTCCTGTCCAAATTTGATGTGATGGTCCTAATGCTGTGAATAGTGTTTAAAATTGTAAATAGTGTATATACTGCAATTATTTTTCTGTCTTGTTAGCATCATACGCTAAATAATATTTTTTTTTGTGAGTACATCAATATTTTCTTTGTTAATCGGTTGTCATCTAGCCTCATAATATGTCCATAAAATTTCAAGCGTCGTTTACGGAAATCGGTTTCAATATTTGAATTTGTTTATTATTATTATTATTGTAAACTCATTCCCCGTGATGATATAGAGTTGCTAAACCGGTCGGGAATTAAGTTATATAATTCAACTAGCAACCCGCCCCGGCTTCGCCCGGTATCTTTAACGGTTTACCCAGCGTAAGCGTAAAAGACGCACGGACGGCAGGTCCCAGACAAAATTCAGAAAAGCCGACGTGAACAGCGAAACTGTTATAGGGCCTACTCTTCTCTAAAGTCTTAATTCGACACGACTCGACAGTTTGATGCTGGCTGAAGCTGGGGTGATAGGCTCGCTCGCCAGCTCGTAAACTCGATGCGAAGCTAATAATTTAAATTTCCACTGAATGGAGATTGTTGGAGGAAATGAAGTAAAATCACTTATAGTGGGCGAGGTATTAAAGATATATGCTCTCGCGGATTTCTTTGTAGAACTCTTCATGCTGAATAATTTTTGCACTCATAGTATATACTGTAGATATTTTTAACGGTATACCCAGCGTAAGCTTAAAAGGCGCACGGACGGTAGGTTTTTCTTCGACTTGATTCACTGAAATCGTTACTGCTTGGCTTCCTTTGCTCATAAATTTATGTTTTTCTACAGAAACCTTCCTCGAGAAATCCTTCACAGAATGGTGAAAACCGCATCAAAATCCATCCAGAGGTTCTCGCGATTACCCGTTACATCCAAGAATCAGGGACTTTGTTTTATACAGTAAAACCTGCCTAAAGCGAACGCGATCGTTCCGGATTTATTTTTCCGTTTTCGCAGGTTTCCGTTTTACAAAGGGTTGAGTTTTAATAAGACAAAATACACTACAAAGAGATACTGTATTGTCGCATAGGATTACTATGAAATAATTTTCGTTTTTCCCACTTTAAACAACACAGATAATTCTTTAGCCGTACGTATGTTTTCCTCGTGTTCTTCAATAACTTTTATTTTCTCCTCCAGTGTGTCTTATGATTCGAAGTCATTGTCACTGAATTACAGTACGTAAATAAATGCATTGCGTTATGCCTTTAAAGATTACTCCAGTTCACTGATGACTTCAACTCTCATTTGTCAAAAGGAAACTATGTGTATTACAAGAGGGTTGGAGGAAGTAATGGTATTACCCATTTAAGATTTGATTGCCGCTGAGCCTGGCTGCGCCACCGTTTGTTGTTTATTGTAGCAGGAGCCACACGGGATAAAGAGGAGGACACAGTGATGGCAGAGTGCAGTCCGCACATAAGTCAAGCAGCATTGCGCGCGCTACCTGTCTTAGAAGCGCAGATAAGTGTCATGTCACCACGGACAGCTACTGGAGCTGAGTCATATCCTACTCGCGCAACTACCTGTCAACGAAGCAGGCTGACGTGTGACACAAGTAAACAAGGAATAGTTAACCATCTCGACCGCCGGCAATCAATTCGTGAAAGGGTAATAGAGATGTTGTGCAATGTAGCATATCTGCTGCATCCTTGAGGAAATATTAGAGTTAACGTTTCCTAGGACTTGGGTGCAAGTACAGTCAGGCTCAAAATTCAGTAGGCTACATAGCTTTGTATTATGGATAAGATAATCCCTCTTAGTCAGGTTATTTACGCCTACAGTCCCGGAATTTCTTTCCGTTTCCGCGTTAGGCAGTTTTCCGGTTTACAGTGTCATTTTACATAGGAAATACCTCCGTTCCGAATTTTGTTTTCGTTTGTCCAGGTTTCCGGTTTATAGAGGGTCCGGTTTAGGCAGGTTTTACTGTTCAATGTAGAGATAATTGGTTTAAATCAGTTTTAGTTTTCTGTATCACACGGGGCATAAAATCACATAATATTCATTTATTGATAGAAATTTGCCCTTGACGCAGGCCAATTCGCCATGCATAATAGCAAAATATGACGACCAAACAAGAGCCCGCCTAAACCTTCCGCCTAGCCATGGTTCCTTACAATCCTGTCAGGTAACGGCATGGTTGACTCGGAGACAACCAAATCGCTTCTGGCTATGACTTGCCGAAGCAAAATCCTCATTCCCTGTAGTCAATTCCATTTCTTGGTAAAACAGAAATAAAATGAAACTAAAAGGTCCCGTAGGAGTGTCTCTATTAAATTAGTCGTCCATTTCATTAGAAGGGAAGGGAAGGCGGGCACTCGGCAACAGGTTGGAACCAACATGAATGATTAAGAGAGCGAAGAGCAGGTGTTGGTGACACGTCACGATCGATCCACCCGCACCTGTTGACTCCCACACACACACACACACACACACAAATCTCCCTTCCTTATTTTGATTGTCACCTCACGTCATTAACACGATGGTTCATTCCCATCACGAACAACGCATTTAAATACGAGGGTTGTTCAAAATGTAATGTTTCTATAACCAAGCCTCATTATCAGGGCCCGGATTTTATAATGACCTAAAAATGTTTAAAAAATGGCGCATAAAATGACTGCAAAAATCCCATAAAATATTGAATGAAACTGACTTGGCATACTGTTGTCTGTCTTCCTACACCCTCGACTTGAAAATCTCTTCCGGATTAGTTGCAAGCGCAGTGTGTTTCGTGGATATTCCAAGAAATAAGAGTTGAACAAAGTTGGGAAGATTCTCATGTCTTCGTGATCATCCTCACTTTCAGTTGCCTTAATTTCCAGTACCATACGCAAAAAATTCATCATAAACCATTAAAATGTGAGAAAATTACTTAAAACGTATAAAATATTCTAATAAATTCCATAAAATGACAATAATGACGCGAAAAGCGAGAAAACTACCAATATATAAAATACTTAGAAAAATTACGAACAAATGACTTTCCAAATTGGCCAATCCGTAAAACCCCCAAACGACAGAATAGGCGGTAAACCGCAGCAAAACACGACATTTCAGGCAATCCTTCACCCCAATCCTAACCTCGATCACAAATAGACACCATAATAACATAGGTTATCAAACATTTTTTTTTTTAAGGAAGCTTTTAGTTTTACGTGACCGTTAATCATGCGATCAAGAGCCACGGGACCTCCTTTTTACGTGGAATCCGAACCACAGGACATGGTATATCACTTCGAAAATCTGACATGCATTGACCAGGAATCGAACCAGGTCTCCCTTGGTGAGAGGCCAACAGCTTGACCGTTGCGCCAGCACGCCCCTCAGACAAATTCTGCACGCATCCCAGAACACGGGGCTGAAAAGAAAGTTATCGCGATATTTCACATCTTCGAAAAATGCCGCCCCTGGCTGCGAGTTTTCCCTTTATTAAGCCCAGATGTAACCCATTCATCACGCCAGGTCTTGTCAGCAGCGGAATGTGATTAAATTATCTTCTCCCTAAGCTTCTATGGACGATTTCTGGATTTCAATCTCACCCTCTTCTGCAAATTACAGTCCTGGTGTGTGAAGTTATATAATAACCGGCAATTATACACGATCATCAGTTTATTACATTTACCATACCGGTACCGGTACCGTTCGTAAAAGCTTCATTGCAAAAGGAATTTGTTAACTATTCGCGAACTCAAGCGACGGTGCTGCCGTTATCTGGAACTAGCGTAAAGGTGATGGAAACATAAACAAACAGATGCTATAACATGTGATTTGAGTTGAGGGGTGTGCTTTTCTTTCGCTTTTTTTTCCAGTTATTTTCATAATAATTGAGGATAAAAGATGACTTGTATAATTGCTCAGTTCCGCTGTGCTCTTCAAATTCAACAATTGCCATATCAATGCAATACTTTCACAAGAAGAAAGTTTTTCAGACGGAATGGAGTCTATAACCTCGCGTCGCAAAGCCGATTTCGAAGTGGATGATGGTATGCGCCTGGTATTTTACAAAGGAGAATTAATTATTAATAAATACTAATGAATTTCTTACAATATCCAGTACCCTATATTCTCCCCTGAACTACAAACCAGGCAACTTAGCAAGGTCGACTTGACAGCTGTTCTTCCCATGTGGCACACATTACCTTTACTGGTCGCTTTATCGAAAGCCTACATGTGGTTGTCTTTCTTTAACTTGCCCCATTGCTCCTTCAAATCTGTGAAGCTCAGGTCTTCTAAGTTTTCAATCATGTGTCTATTGAAAATTTAAAAAATCTTTATAGTCAACTTGTACTGTCCCCGATAATTCGGATAGTAGGCTGTCAGATATCCGCCCCCTCAATCGGATTACCAATAATCAAACGCACCGGCACAGCTACATCAATGAAAATGGCACTGACAGATACTACCGAGATTAGAGCACAGCAGTTAACAAGAAATTATTGTGGAACACACCAAAATATACGGGGGTTCGTACTTACCTTTACTTACCTCTTCAAATTAATCTCGGGTATGGGTTGCCAACTGGATCACTTAAAGTATGCCCTCACAATAACCTCCACCATGATATTTAAAATGAACCAAGACGGAAACAAGAAACTCTAAACTGTACAATAATTTATTTCACATAAAGGAATGACTTTAACAAAAATTCAACAAAATACACGTGGCAATCAGAAGCCATTGTCAATATAATCATGTCCTCCTGTAGGACTTGTAAACTTAGCATACAAAATCTCAGCTTTACTAGCTTATAAAGAACGTAATAATTGTAATACACTTGGAATGGATGAGGGAATTGGAACGAAACATGTAGCAATTGTTTTCCTCATTCATAAACATCACACTTTATTTATAACTGCAAGCCTGCTATGTATTCGACCTTGGCCTCTAACATACAGTTGTCAGGCCAGCTGCGATCCACCCTACATCATGTCGCATGCCTACGTCGTCAAGTGAACCCACCTGTCCAGCCAACGTTAGCATATGCTCGTAACCTCGGAGCCTAGCTCCTTTTCAAACACTTTAAATGTCCTCAACTCAACTCAAATATTATCACGCAAATCTTTTAAATGCTTCAATCACATATTACTGGATTACTCTAATAATCCCAAAACTTGTTTAATGGTATAATCCATATGTTTCATTAGCGTTGTTTAGAGTATATTAACAAAACTCTTAAATGCTCATTAATTGTTTATAACAATTATAAATTGTTTATAATATTGTCAAACGACAATTGAAAAATCTATACACGCCTCTCTTAATCCCTTTCATTTCACATTATTGTTAAAGATATTTACACAATTATTTACAATATTAATATTATTTATTTTAGAAATTCATTAAACCACACGTTTATCCGGTTGATAATTACTCAAATCAGGTTAATATAATCGACCAATGAAGGTTAGTTATATTTAAGCTTATATTCAGGTTTAATAAGTTTTAATAATTATTATTTGTGACGGTAACCTCCATTCAAAATCGTTATCTCAAATTATTTAACACTCTTGTTAATTATAACAGTAATTTCACATGATTAATTTTCAAAGGACCTGGACAATAAACTCAGCGGAAAAATACTTCGCTCAAACGCACAAAATTGCATAAAATAGGCCCAGAATTCATCATATATCTCCATATATATGGCATAAAAATCTTCCACAATCCATACAAAAAACCTCCACTTACAAATTCATTAACTTCATTAATATTACTGTGGGAATCTCCTTCACTTATTCAAGGGCATTATTCATCAGCGACTTTTACACGTCCACTGAACTAACGATTATACATCCATAGTTCCACTTTAAAAATTCTTATAGTCATTAATTGTTTCAAAACTGTTATTTTATTTAACCTTCGTGGGTTTCATTCATGAATCGATATGAAGTAAAAATTTGCCAATCACAAATAAATTTAATAGCAAATACGATTATACACGCCTCTCTGGTCTATCAAAATTGAGATTAATATCTCCTAAGTATCGTAGTATAAAAATACTATCTTCAATCAAAGTTCATCTAAACTGCATAATAGTCGAATAGAATACAATTAGATTGTGGAATGCAAACATTATTGTTCCAATCTAGTATTGAGAAAAATTCCTATCAAATGTTCATTACTATAGTGTATTCAATAAATCGTAATCAAAGTTCATATTTCATAAAATTGTCTGTAATGCAATGGTAATTCAGAACTGACGATAAATGTCTATGTTGCAATCATGTTCATAAAACGACTAGTATTTCCAAGATCGTCGATACAGTAATAGATTTTAACGCTCTAAAATCTTTTAATTATTCTTCTTTCTTGAGGATGACAGAAAATTGGTCAAAGTAATTTACTGAAAAGAATTACTTTAATAAAATGACACGCTGTCTGAATTCAAATCTGCCAAAGAAAATCATTAACTTTACAGTCAAATCGTGACTACAAAAATATGCAAATTACTGAAAGAATATATATATATATCAGTCTCAACTGATCCAAAATTATTTAAATATGCCAAAGACATAACAATGTCTTAATAAATCGTAGAAAAAAGCATAAATCATCAAAGTGTACTGAGTACAGAAATATCAAGCAAGAACATGGGGCAAAATATAGGACAGAACATATGGGAAAAATTGTTGCTCAGATATCGCTAAATGGCTCAAATAAAACAAGAAACGTTCACGACTACCTTATCTGTTGATTGAAGTTCTAGAGGAAAATCTTCCAAAGAAGACTGGTGATGGTTCCATTTCACCAAAAAGATGTGCTCCGACCTCGAACCTGGAACCAGCGCCCTCGGAGAATAGAACTGCTTCCTCCTCCGGAAATTGCACTGCTCCGTGTAGACGATAGACATCCTTCTGGCAAAACTCTTCTTTGTGAGCCGGGTCTACCCTGGCCTCTCTTGATAGTTCCCTGAAGTTCTGGTAGAAATTCGCCATGAAGTTTATTGCAATAATTTCCGTAGAAATATTCATATTTGTGGAGTATGAATATGTTTCCACTGCCATTTGATATAATTCAGCGTTGGACTACGAGGCATGAGTGTAGTTGGATATTCACTACATGCTCGCTTTTGTAGAAAGACGATTAGCGAAGTTCCATGCTGTTATTTCACTCCATTGATATATGTCCCAATTGCATTAAAGTCCTTAGCCTTCCATCTCCATTTCTGTTATAATAGTTGAAAGAACTGCCATATTATATTGTTCCATGTTAGAATGCAGCGTTGTATCACCAAAAGCAATATGTAATATCACGGTTGCACTACACGTGTCAGCCGTAGCGTAGATTGTGATGTTATAAAAGTGCTTCTCAGGTGGCGAGAAAATCACTTTTGTCTGCCGTCTTAAAATGCCAATATCTTCCAAATTATAATCTTGAAAATGTTCAACCTTTCTACACACTTTAATATAGTACTGCACAATCGAATTAGCTTAAAGGCATTAGTCAACTCTTGATATATTATCGTGTAGACGCGTTAATGTGTGCGTTTCAACTTCGCCTAGTTTCAAACACCGTAAAATGGAACTGCGGCACGCTCCGTGCTCGTTCGATGCGGTGGGCTTTACCACACGCGCTAAAGACGACTTGTTTCACTTATTCACTCGAAAACGACTATATGACATCAGAAATATATATGCGGTATGAGACACTGAGATATCAGATATGAGAGCTCCTCTCTGCTGTGCAAGACCTTTTATCAACTTCATAAGGGGCGTATCCATCCCTTCCATATCTTGTTTCTCCGTCATTGCTAGAATTTCTAACTTTGGCTATACTTGACGGATTTTCAAATTTCAAAAACTCAAAAATAATTTCTTCAAAATTCCAAATCAATGCCATAACTGAAAATAGGTTTCCACAATTCTGCATTCCAAAAGTAATTAAATATAGTAGTTTCAGTAATCTCCGTCTCCCTCCAAACTATCGTTCATTGGTTCGAGTCTTTCCTCCAATCGCGTAACTTCTTCCTCAGCACAATTCCATGTTTCCCTGCGACTGCGTCGTAAATCTCAGATCTTTCTCGAACAAAATCATGACGTCACCAAAAATCTCAGCTCAACCAGCCTACATGCTTGAAGTCTGCGTCATCCGTGCTTACGTCATGAGTATCCACGTCACAACTATGACAGCCATAACTTTCTTCATATTTTCCAATACAACCGCCGTGGTCTCAATATAATTCAATTTACGGGGGCAGTACAGTCTTTGATTTATCGACTACAACAGTATTAAGCTATATCTTCCAAATTTAAATGTATCTACTTACTGAAGTATGTAAAGCATGTAAAGCATTAAAGCTTATTACATATTCCCGAACAAATTATTTTTTTCTCGGCAACTGGTGACCGAATTTCATTTGAATCTGGTGAGGTACTCCTTTTAAGTTACGGTACTAGTTTTTGAGCATAAAGCATCAAGTCTCATAAAATCTTCTGTTTCTAGCGCTTTCCCGCACATAATTATGTGTTGGGCATCTTTTCATACCTGCCAACTTCTCAAACTGAAAATTCGAGAGATTTTGAAGACGACCGATGTCTAAAGATATTTCTTCGCCATATTACTGAGGAACCGACAAAATCACTAAGATCAAAAAATTACAATAGCCTATCGGTATATTAATGCCAACAACATCTAAGTTACACACACATAATTTCACGTGTTAAACAGATACAATATTCCTCTCACCCTCAGGCTATTATGAAAACTTCTTGGATCACACGCTGAATGAACCATCGGCTATTACAAACAAAGAGATATTCAAATCCAACTAAGCGGTATGAGTAGTTATGGCGAATTATCTATAAATGATCGATACGAAGCGAAACAGTGGTATCGAAACACACTACACGTAAAATCGATCTGTTCGATGGATGAATTGAGTTTGTCATCTCGCATTTTTAGTCCGAAATTACGCGTGGGATTTATGAAAAATCGGGAGATTTAATATGTTAAGCGGGAGGGCGGGAGAAGTGGTGTAAAATCGGGAGTCTCCCGCCTAAATCATGCGAGTTGGCAGGTATGCATCCAAAATTGCCTGTCCTTCAACGAGAGCCCGCCTGGAATTGCCATCAACATTCAATACATAATACCCTTGCGTCCACCATTTTGTCGCGACCGACCTGCCACCTACATTCGATTGAGTTCGTGAATTACAACTACAGGGTGTATACAAAGTCTCTCCGCATGACGTGAATACGCTAGCACACTCACTCGTCCGCATTAAAGTTGGCAACGGATCCCGCTAGCAGTACAGACACAACCACTTTGTAGCACTGTTCTCACATTCAAGCATCAGGGTGAACAGCTCGCAGAGACAGTCAGCAGGCAGGCAGGTTCCAAGGTCAACGCATCCTCCATGCAAAGCGTGCGCAGTTGCCAACTTAGGCTGATCCTACATAGGAAGCGGCCACCAGTCCAGACTCGGCGCTCCTAAATTGCAGCTAGTTTTCAGCCAGGAGCGGAAGAACCAGTACTGTGTCAACTCTCGACGAGGAAAGTTGTCGATTAATACAGTTGAAAAATGGACGAGGAACTAATTGATTTCATGTTATTGGACAGGAATTTAATATTAAACTCGTGTAAAAGAAAATGGGTTCATGAGTTCAATGAAGACCACCGTCAAAGTGAATTTTACACAACCTGCCTACCTGTGCGTAGTCACCCTGATGAATTCAAAAAATATCATAGAAGTAGACCTACGGAAGTGGAGTAACTTCAGAACTTTTATAGAGCCAGCAGAAAAACTAACAAACTCGCTCACGCACTAATTCAATTAACATTCCTTTTTTCTACCATTATGGCACAATTAAACACAAAAACCAAGTTCAATAGATGATGTTAAAACGCACCACCTCGACCACAGCTTCCAGGCAATTGGAAGAAAAAGCAAACCTGTTTGATTACAGGCAGACCACGGTCGACTCTAGAAAGGTCGGAAGGTTCAACCTGACAACACTGTAGCTACGGCTATTGTCAGTCATACTTCGTCACGAGCGCCGGAACTGAAACAGCTGTTTGCTACCAAGAGAGGCGACAAAAACTACGGAATTAATATTGGGCAAACATAATGTACATGTTTAGCAAAACATCTGTTGATTTTTATTTACACATGACCAGTGTTACAATCGGAAATAAATGAATAGCGAGCGTATGATCGTGAAAAGTTGTTATAAGAGCCAAGCAGCTGATATTAGGCATGAGTGACACGGAAATAATTTACCAACATAAAAGTGTTTAGCAAAATAAAAAAATATTTGGGTTTCTTTTCGTATTTTACTACTCTCAAGTATGGTAATAAAACAATTGGCGGTGTTATAATAATAATATGGAGTAAGTTGATGCAATTGAGGGTTATGTGATGCAAAAATGTAGGCTCTCTCCCATAACATCTTCACACTGTAGGCCTATAATAAACCCTCGATTCCGCCGCACATGTATGTAGATAATTTACTACCATTATAGAAATAGTCTGTTGCTGCTGGTATTCCATAACTGTATCAGATTACTTCTGTTTCCTTCCTAAAGTGCTGCAACGTTCTCTTCCCATAACCAAGTTTGCTGACATCAACAGCATCATTCCTTGCCTGTGAATAATTGTTTAGCAATACAGTGGCAATAACTGAAAGTATTTTTTTCACTTAATTGACTAATTTATGCAATCTACGAACCATTTCGAAGGTTCCCTAATCCAGGCCTGGCGCAGATTTTCGTCACTTGGGAACCTAAACACTGGTGTGTAGCCTCCCTTACTTGGTTAATTTGCATTACAGTTGGGGATACAACATGTATCTGGCATTGTTACGGTGCCGAAACATTCCAGGAAAATCAAAGTTTAAACATGAAGTACGATATGTGATAATTCCATGTACCGTAGGCATTTAAAAATACCATATTTACCAGATACAAAGCACACTCGTCAGTGTGTTCTCGATTAGGGATGACAGTAAAAAAAACTCATCTGGAAGGGTAGTATAAACGCTACTATAAAGCGTATAAACGTAAAAAGCGTAAGAAACAAAATATAGAAGGAAATATCCCTATGAGATAAACAAGAACACCTGCCAGACTGAACGTTTCCTCGTGTTCGCGCCTGATAAGGGTATGACTGATGAACATGTTGCCAAGTCTCAGCCTTCCGACCTGTCTAGAGTCGACCGTGGGCAGACCAGTTCAGACCCGACTCCCCTCCCCGGAACGAGCACTGGCCTCAGTGTAGGAGAGAGGACGGTGCGTCTTGTGTTTGTTTTCTTCAGACGCGACCAGACCCGCTCAGACCGTCTGGTCGGGAGAAATTCCGCTTCCAATGTAGGATCGGCCTTATTAACCAGACCCGCAAGAGTCTGACTTCGCTGCGGAGAGTGTTTCTATACGCACTGTAGTTCATAGGAGTTGGCATAACAAGATAATTGATGGAAATCTTTGTGTTTTTGTTGTAGTGACCAGAAGATGTACGGGTTATGGCTTCTCGTGCTGGTCTCACTCCTGAGTAACGGCGACAGCTTCCCACTGAACTATAATATGCAGCCGCAAGAAAATGAATATAACATCCAGAAGAAGGACGTGTTCATGTCGCGAGGTTGGGGTGCTGGCGGGATGCCATTCAGCGTGCTCTACATGCATCCCAAGCAGCAACAGCAGCAGCAGCAGCACCACAACCCACCACAGCCCCGCGCCGAGCAGTTGATAGCCGCACAGGACCTGGTAGTCCCACCCAACCCGAGTCCCTACAAACAGATCAAACAGCGTACAGGCTCCTCCAGCGGTAGTAGTATGGCTGCCCTTCCGTCTCGTCGCCAGTATTCCATCATCCCACAGCTCTTCGTCTCTTACGGTTGGGGACCTCTGGGAAAATGAGCACCTCTCCAGCCATCACAGCCTATTCTTGTTCTTTATTAAATCTCTATCGCACAAACAGAAAATTTAAAAAAAAAACTCAGTGTGATCAAAAACATTCCTGATTAAAGTGGATGAGAAACTCTAGCTCTGAATTTTCTTAAGAGTCAGTGACACCTTCCCCGCTCCTAAGATAAACAGAGACGGAAAGAATACTTTTTCTTAAAGTTGCCTACTGCAATTGGAATAAATTACAATTAATTCCAGCCAATTATAGTCGATTACAAGTAATAATTACTTTAAAGTGGCGAAGAGACGGCTTCGGTGGCGTAGTCGGTAGCATGCTGAGCTTCTATGCCCAAGATAGCGGGTTCAAACCCGGCCGAAGCCGTCGGATTTTTTAAGACCGTTAAAAATCCATCAGTATGCCTTCCTTCGGAGGGGAAGTAAAGCCGGCGGTCCCGTGTCATAGATTTATGGCATGTTAAAGAACCTTCCACTAATTACACCTGTGTGAAGCTAAATTGGATAGGTTAAGAATGTAAACAACGCTCTTAGGTTTCTACGTTCGTTCCTAAGAGCCGACTGCGTTGGCGTCTAGTAGCTAAGTTCTGAACTTGGCCTAGCAGTCGTTGACGGTGGCGCTTGGCGGCAAAAGTAGGAACTATTTGAAAAATTCTAAGTTGCAGTCTGTACTTAAATTAAAAAACAGATAACACACACTAATACAGTCATCACAATTAACACCGGTTATCAGACAGATTCTACACACACCCAAAGTACACGGGGCTACATGACCGTGTTGTCGCAGCCCCTAAACTTAAGAACCAACCAACCAAAGTGGCGAAGAAACTCACAATATGAGAATAAAAGTTGATAAATAGGATTCTTTGAAACAATGTTATTTTCAGGCAGTATACGCTTTTATGAACTGAATAGCCTAAGTTATTTCATTAACATCTCCAGTTTTTTTCCCCTTCTCAAGTCACGCAATGATACTTTAGGTACTAGGATTAGGTATTACAGTATAATATAATAAATTATACTTGATGCTGGCGACTGGAAACCTTTTATTCTCTCTTGCAAACTTTTTATGCTAGCAGAAAGAATAGTACACAAAACTAGCACAGAGTAAAGAAACAATCAAAGAACTCTAAGTTCTCCAAAGTGCTCTTCGCTCATGGCCTCCACAATACTTTGAAATGGCCATGATGTATTACATCTAATTGAATAAAAGACTCCTAATCGAGGTCCAACGACTTTTATGAACAATAATTGCAGTGGTTTTGAATGATAATAGATACCTATTGGATTGATAAGCAGATTCATTTCATTTGAAGAAATAGCTATTATAATCCAAATACGGGAAATCGACGACTGTTTTAAAGTGAAACAGTTCAATCTCACCGAAACTCGATTAATTTTACAATCGAAAATATACTTTGAAAATGTTCGTACATCATCACGAACAATGACGGAAGAGAGATTTTTAAATTTCGAATCCCGAAAGACTGGGGTGATATGCGATACCTATTGATTTTAAAAGTTCCTTCCATTCCTATCAATGTCACAACAATTATTTGAGTGCACATTATAGTACGGACATCTCAAGATTTGTGAAATTTCCATAAGGGTCCTCTCGACACTTCCCACTTCCAGCGCGTTTCGCCACCAAAAAAAAGCCATGTGTTAATAGAATATAATAGGTATAAGCTTAATTGCATTTTTACGAATACAATTACTTTATCGTCAGTCGCCCAAAAGTTCAATTTTAAAACACGTCTAGTCATTTAATCAAGCTGATAATTTGGAGTAAGATCTGAGACCATTAAACCATACGCAACGCTAACTCGAAAATAATTTTACTGACCTTTAAGTTTGAATATTAGGCATAACTGACAATGAATCGACGTCTATAATATAAATGTCAAAGCAAAGATTTTTATATCACATCTTTACAGTTATCGAGTTATCGATTTATGCGTATTGTTCAATATAATGAATTGTGACTCCGGCAGTTATTTTACACAAGCAGACTACTGACTGGGAAAGTTTTAAATTCCAACAATTCCAGTATATGTCTACTGGCAACATGACAACGCAAATAATTTCGTCAAGTGACGTAGACTACCAATGTATAGTAAATTTTAAGAATTATAGAAATTTTACCTCCAATTTTACAATATGTCGTTAAAAATTCCAGTATTTTCAGTACTAGTAGATGGCCTATTATAGGAACTTCGGCAACACATACTTCGGGTCTATGTCTTTTCTGATAATTCTTTGCATCTTTATTTTCTGATGCAACATAATTACCATTATATTCTTAGAGACCAGAATTTATCTTCCAAGAACTATGACAAATCCTCAAGATTAAGCATGAAATATTCAAATGGTTATATTTTCAGAATCGACGAGCGATTTCAACAAGTACCTTCTCAGTCGGTCAACATAATATGGGAACCTAATTATCTTGGGGAAGTAACTTTTAATTGTGAGTGTACCCATACGCAGACAAGGAAGAAAGATACAGTAAAACGTGCAAACAAACGACCATACAGAACTAGAAATCTGATGCACCACGTCGGGCAAATTAGAACAGTTGCGACCTTCGAAAATTCAAGATAGTGGGTTCGAACCAGGTCAGTCCGATTGCATTTGAGGGCGTTAAATGCAGTAGACTCCTGTCTGTAGGTTCACCAATATTCCGGTAACTCGGCATCTCTCAATCAAGAGCAGCTAAAAGACTTTTAATTAGTAAATTATGATGATGATGATGAAAAGACGCATTACTTTGAATGCTTCGGTGCAGTGATAAGACCTATTTGTAAAGTGAATTGAAAGCATCTTCTTACGTCAGATTTCTCATTCCATACGGTCGTATGTTTACAAGTACCGTACCTTTGATGTGGTTAAATATTGACAAGGAACCACCTAACTATTAATAGGAATCACGTGGATTGTAGAGAATGTTGTATGTTGTAAATAACTTCAATTTGTAATTAATTTATTTTTGTTATATTCAATAAATTATTTTGTAGGTGTAATAACTTATCTGTGTTTTACCTCTATTATAAATAAAGAGAGAAAGTTCCTTAATCGTTCACTTTCGTGTATGCTTGCTTATGATTATTCAATTGCAATACTAATCATTTAGATAATTGGGTTATTGTATATTTTTGACCGACTGAAAAGCAAGCTATGCTCAGGACAAATATTCCAAGGTAGTTTTCTAACTGGCTATCTTCAGTGAATAAAATGTAAGTAAGAAATGTTACGAAATGAGTATCACGGGGATGCAAGGTGTTGCTGATCCTTAATCTTTACAATATCACGCTCGACAAAAACACAGCAGTGGAATCCAAAGAAGAAGAAGAAGAAGAAGAAGAAGAAACTCACCAGAATCTTCACCAAGACACGGAACTAATACAGTAGGTTACATCAACCTACATTTGAAGACAACGTTTTAAAACCTCCCCTACTAATCACAGTGAATCCTAGCTTTATTCAAAATGTGTTATACAGGTTACTGCAGTGAATCTAGGTGTTGCTCGTTCTGACAAGAATGTTTCCATTCACCGTACTGTATATCCAATTCTCAAAATTTGAAAATTCACTTTAATGTAACTACTAAGGAGGAACGTTGCAATTAAACTAAAATCAAATTAAAATAACGTAAAAGTTTAGACTGCATATCAAGTTACAGAGGTGTGAAAATTATCAGATTCAACGCCAGTTTATGAACATAGCAATATATACAGGGTCATCGAAAAATTATGCCAACATTTAAAAATATGATAGCACCGAAACCCTTTATGTTAAACGTGTAATTCTTTCACTGAACGCCAGCTGGTTAAAGTAAGTTTCGTTTTGGAGGGGACGTGACCTTGCTATGCGCACACTAGATGCGCAGTAGCCAAGGTCGGCTGGGGGCGCGCGTGCCAATGACTGCACCGCCCGACAAACTGCACCTGATTACAAAGCTGTCATTCGATGGTTTAATCAGTTTAAGGAAACAGGGACTGAAGAGAAAAAAATCTAGGCCAGGCCGACCACCAGCATCAGCATTGAACGCACGCTTTCCCAATGGCTGGATTGGTACGTGCAATCATTTCAGGAGTAACTGTCAAGATTGCGGCAGAAATTCGCTCCCGCAGGTGCTCCAAATCCCGATTTTTCTGCATACACAATTTTTTTAATGTACCCCCAGAAAAAAAATCCAAAGGGGTGAGGTCAGGACTTCATTGGCGCGCGCGCGCCCCCGGCCGAACTTGGCTACTGCGCATCTAGTGTGCGCATAGCAATGTCACGTCCCCTCCAAAACAAAACTTACTTTAACCAGCTGGCGTTCAGTGAAAAAATTACACGTTTAACGTAAAGGGTTTCGGTGCTATCATTGTTTTAAAAATGTTGGCATTATTTTTCGATGAACCTGTATATTTATGACTTACTGAGGCATGAAATATTTTCAATGCAATCGAAGGGTTTATTCCAAGAACCCGACAAGTCCAAAAATAAATTGTTCACAAGCTAAAAAGAAACAGTGTGCTGAATGAAATAAAAATTGATTTTAGACCTACTGTTGTCTCACTAACAGCTTCACATTGCACATAAGGAAATATATTTTTGTAAGGATAGTTGAGAAACCCCTAAAAAAAACTTTGGACTAGTCTGTTTTTTTTCCGAAATCTTAGTTGAATACAAAAATGAAAAATATAGTTATCCTCAAATACGATTATTTACTATGTAAATCTTTACAAAGTACAAATCATTATTGAATGCCAAACATTCCAGGTAATTACAGTATCTTGAATAAGCATTAGACTTGTTTTATTTTTGTAGAATCCCCAATATTCCACACTCGTATATAAACCCGACCTCTCTGCCTTTTGGAGACAGCAATAATATCTAGGCTGTACGTAGAGCTGGCCTTGAAGAGGAAGAAGATGTATTTATCTCAAAAGTCAATTTTTGAACTTGTCGGTTTTAGGAATGAACCCTTCAATTAGATTTTCCTAAGGTTTAACCTGCCGGCCCCGTGGTGTTGGGGTAAGGCGCCTGCATCCTACCCGGAGGCCCCAGGTTCGATTCCCGGCTCCGTCAGGGATTTTAAAACTGACGTGAGGGTTGGAACGGGGTGCACTCAGCCTCGTGAGGACAATTGAGTAGCTGTCTGACAGTGAGACAGCGCCCCGATCACGAAAACCAAGATTAACGGCCGAGGGGACCCGACGAGCTGATCACGCGTCACCCCAATATCTGCAGGCCAAATGGCTGGGCAGCGGTCGCTTAGTCGGCCTTAGCCCGTCATGGGCTGTATAGTTGACTTTTTTTTTTAATAGTTTCAGATCATTTTTAACAAATAGGTAGGACTTATTTTTCTGAATATCGGGTGAAAAGAGACAGCCTCATGTATTCAGAATGTCGCATGAGTCGTTTTGATTAATATATCTTAGCTTTGAAGAAGCCTCCGTGGCTCAGGTGGCAGCAACCCCGGCCTCTCACCGCTGCGTCCGTGGTTCAAATTCCGGTCCCTTCATATGAGATTCGTGCTGGACAAAACGGAGGCAGACAGGTTTTTATCCGGGTACTCCGGTTTTCCCTGTCCGAAAAATGTCATTCCAGCAACACTCTCCACTCTCATTTCATTTCATCTGTCATTCATTTAATCATTGCCCCAGGGGAGTGCGACAGGCTTCGGCAGCCGCCACAGTTCATATACTCGCCGCTAGATGGGGGCTTCATTCATTCCATTCCTGACCCAGTCGGTCGACTGGAAGCAGGCTGTGGATTTTCATTTTCATCTTAGCTTGGAAGAAAAAATAAAATAAATTTATAAATGGCAGCTCTGACCTGCTTAAAGATTCGAAGGCCGTTGGTTGAACAGTCCTGATGAAAAAAAAGAGTAGACCAACCCAGTTCAGATATCCCACACAGTCCTCAAATCCCGAAATAGCCAGACATCAAAATCTACGGGACCGGTTGTAATCTCCTAACGCAAAGAAGGGCGTTACTAAATAGGCAAACCAAACTATATAGTTTTTTTTTTCGTGTAGCCTCCCGAGATGCCGAGTGCAGGTCTTTCTAGTCGACGCCCGTGGGCGACCTGCGCGTCGGGATGAGAGATGGAAAGGATGAAGATGAATGAAACTGGGCAAGGATGTGGAAGGAAGCGGCCGTGGCCTGTCAGAAGGTACTGTCCCAGCATTTGCCTGGTGTTGAAAATGGGAAACCACGGAAAACCATTTCAAGGACAGCCGACGGTGGGGCTCGAACCCACGCGTCTACCGAGTCAGCAGAGAGCTTGGCTTCTTGACCTAACGCGGAGCTTTAGCCCGCGTAGCCACTACTGTCGGTAACTATATAGTAATCAGTGGGGGTCAGTAAAAGGATCTTTACATAGAAATTGTGATTACTTTGAAACCCATTTTGAACCTAAAAACGTGCACACCACTTTTTGTTTAATACCAATAGAAAGAAGAAGTAACACCATCACACCATCTTTCTCTTCTTCCTCCTCAGCTTTTGTCCCGTGTAATGACGGGTTCTGCTACTTTGGTTCTTCGACGCCAATTGACACGTTCATATGCTTGATTTGTGTGCAGACTGGCCCGTTCTTACAATCTCCGGTTAAATCTTTACTGGAACTTATACGGCAAGTTTACTGGAACTTGATTCTTACAATAGCCGGTTAGCGACAAACTGACAGTAAAATAAGCCTTAACCAGCAGTGAACTTGACCGGAGGATTCTCCTCCCGTAAACTGCTTTACTGCAAGCTTTTCTATTATAATCTCAACGCCAGCTGATTACATACATCATCAATATGGCTAGAATTATCCGTAATTTCATGGGTTTCGTAAATGCTGATGCTGTTTAAAGAAGGAGACGAAAAATATATACGAATTGAAGTGATTATTATGAGGAGTTATATGATGAAGAATTTTTTAGACGATTCCGTTTGACGAAGCTTTTCCTCTTGAGGCCTCTATTGGTCTCATTGTCCTTCCATATCTCATATTTCTTTTTATAATCGCAACGTAATAAACAGATTGCGCCAAGAACACAGATCAAGATCTTCTTCTTCCTAGCATTAATCCCTTGCGGGGTCTGCTATTTGGCTATATCTCCTCCATTTCTTTCGATCGTTGACATCTTCTGGTGTTAGGCGCGAATGTCAGCCCTGATGTTGTCTGTCCACCGCTTTGCAGGTCTTCCACGTGGTCTTGTTCCACCTGGGTTAATGTGGAGTGCTGTTTTGGCAACTGAGTTGTTCTGTCTTCTCATGACGTGACCGTACCAGCGTAGACGAGCCTCCCTCACCTTCTCGACGATTGGTGCAACACCAAATCTTCGCCGGACGTCTGTGTTCCTTGCGTGGTAAAATCGGGTCACCCCATCGACCATCGGAGCAAGCACAGATCAAGATCAAGGAATATAAAATATAAATTTATTATTTACTCCCTGACGCAGATCCACTCGTGCCAACTATTGAGAGGTATCAAGAAATATGCAAATCGAACCAGAAATATGTACCAACTGTTGAAAATTATGCGCTGATCTGCTAACCTACCGTAAACATTAACTGGAACATGGTAAGAAGGATCGAATGTTTGCCGGGACTTTACTCCGACCGTAAAGCCAACTGTCTGTCAGAGTTTACTGTCACTTTACTGGAGATTGTAAGAACGGGCCAAAAGGCTGGTAATTTTAATCGATTAATTTTAGTTATCGATTAATCGAAGCAGAAAAATCGATTAATTGCTACAAATGACGATTAATCGGTTAGTCGACAATATTGATTATCTGTTTAGTCGATTCATCGATGTACTTCGCTCATTTAACTACTGTACGCTCTCACAGAAGCAAAACAGACATTTAATTAATTAAAATTAATATATTGTAGCATACATTTTGAAATAATGTACCTTTTTTGAAAACTATGCCAAAAACAAAATAAAACAAAAATGTTCCTGTCCTAAATTGTAAATCTTTGTTGAAAACTCATCCCAATTTGACGTTTGTCCTGCCACTGCCACTAACTCTGATGATCATGATGATAATTGTTGTTTTAAGGGGCCAAACATCTAGGTTATCCGCCCCTAATGGTCTGGGTGATAGCAAAAATGACAATGCTGAAATTTACGTGAGACGTAAAATACTTACAAAAAGGAACTCAGATTGAAACAAATCACAAAATGTTCTTACAAAAGAGAATTTAGAACGAATAGATTCACAAAAGGAATAGATTGAAAAATACGCACAAAATGTAGGCTAGGTTCAAAATACGCATAAAATGCAACGCAAAACTTAAATAATTATAGTATCTTTTCCCTGTAAAAGTTTTCGAAATACTTACAAAATTCAATTGCAATTCAAAATACTTACAAAATGCAAATGAGATCGAAAATACGTACAAAATGCAATTGAGGTTCAAAATACTTACAAAATGTAATTGAAATTGAAAATACACAATGCAATTCAGATTCAATTATCCCAATTCCAATCCGAAATATTCACAAAGTGCAATTGAAATTCAAAATACCTACAAAATGCAATTGAAATAGAAAATGCTCACAAAATGTTCGGTAGATTCAAACTACTCATTGACAATACTTACAAAATGCAATTTAGATTGAACATACCCACAAAATTCTATTGAGAATCAAAATACTTGCAAAATGCCCACCACACAAAATGCAATTTAGATTTAAAATTCTTGCGAAATGCGGTTTTGGTTGAATATACTTACAAAATGCAATTGAAATTCAAAATACTCACTAAAATGCCCTGCTCCTACTTACTAAATAGCAATTTAGATTATCAATCTTCACAAAATGCAATTGAGATTGAAAACACTCGCGAAATGCAACTTAGATCGAAAAAACTTACAAAATGCAACGTAGATTAAAAATACCTACAAAAAGTAGTGTAAAGAAACGCTAAAGGGAATTTAGATACACGGGGAACCAAGTAACAAAAACATTGCGGGAATTTTAAAGAGAAAAGGAAATATAATGAAAAGAAAACAAGAGGTCTGACCCCTCAAGAAGGAGGGATCAGGAAAGATGAGACAAGGGCCAATTAAGGCGGGAAAGTGAAATACTCCCTAGGCCTCGGATACCCTAATACCGTCGGGGTCGGAAAAGAACAAGAGTTGACCAAGGGAGGTCGACAGGAAAGAAGACGGAGAGGAGCCCGGCACAAGTAAGTGGAAGCAATGCCGGACTCAGCTGGGGTCACTGACTCTTATTTGGTTATTGTAAACATAAACAAGGAAGGGCACTGTAAACTAGATTTAGGAAAAAAACTTTTATAGATTTCTATACACCATTCCGAAAATGTGAGACTGAACTTAAGCGATGACCTCTCTAAAACTTCTTTTCTCATCTTGTGAATACTAATCAATTAATTATTCGATTCTTTGGTTAGCCAAGACCAACTACAATATAATGTAGTCGGTCTTGGGTTAGCTAATTAATCGTTTTCGATTAGTTTCAAATTATTCGATTAATCGATTAAGGGAACATCGCTTATTACCTGCTCTAGTGGAGGCCTGCGATCTTACGGTCTGTTTGAAGCAATGTATGAAGAGTGTCAAACCAACGCTGCCTCGATCGTCCTCTGAGCCGTTTTCCTTCTACCCCCAGCTGTAATCCTCTCCTAGCAATCGTGACGTCCTTGCAGGGGGGTATATAGAGTTTTATTTTGGGGGGGTGCCCAACCGGGGTTAGGGGGCATGGTATAGGCCCCAAAGAATAGGGGAGACGGGGTTCTCCCCATGAAACTTTAGTGTAATTTGGTGCAAAATGATGAGTTTTAACGCTATCTGGCATCACTTTTTCAACCAATTTGTTGTGATGTTTTGTTTGGTTAACGTCAAACACAATTAAGACCATTTTATGTTACGTTTTATTATTACAATCATCTTGCTCCCTTGATAGTGTTTACATAGGAAGAATTAATATTACTGTTTTGATTTACAACTTAGACTATAATATAAAGTCAAGGTTTCTTGAAGCATTACCAAATCGGTGTACAACTTCATCGGAAGTGATGTTTGTCTCTGTAACAATGCTAGACCGTTGAGTCTATTTCCAGAAGTAGAATTTCGTAAGTATGTTTTCAACCAACTCAAACTCCGTTCGGCAGTCCCGGTAGCTACAGAGAGTAAATTTGCCAAAAGTTTGATAAGGGTATAAAAGTTAGGAAAAAACTTTTGTCACACGCTTCAAGGCCTGCTGTTCTTGGCACGTTCATAAGAGCGAAGGCACTCGAGAGTAATAAGAGGTTATGTTGTTACACATTAAGATCAGAGCTAACTGATTGTCACACTGTTTACATCACTCTACCGTCGTCTTGCTTTGCAACGTTTCCATACGTCGCTTAGTAACAATAGTACATGATAAGTATATTAGTTTTTAATGTTTCAATTTATAAACAAATATTATATGTGACAAGAATTTCGGAGGGGGCCCGGGCCTCCCGGGCACTCCCCTTATATACGCCCCTGCGTCCTTGGCTCATAGTACGTGTCCATACCACCGTAGATCTGTGCCTCTCCGTATCTCGATATTGGCAAAATGGTCATGCAGTGTTAGAACGGAAATCCAACGAAGCATCCTTGTTTCCATTACTGCTAGACGATGCTATGCTCCCGTCTCCTTTGTAAGAGAGCAGCATTCAGCACCATATTAAAGGCACCTGGGCGGATGACAGATCGATATATTTTTGACTTGAGGATTTTCTTATCACAGAGCACCCCAAATGTCATCCGCCACTTCAGCCATGCACTGCTTACTTTTTTATAGACTACCATTACTGCAGTCTGTGTGTTCCAGACTAATCCTATTTTTAAAATTGTTGTCTCCCGTACAAACGACTCACAAGCCCACAAGAACTCATAACTTCCCCCTTATTTATTCCCATATATATCCCACACTAATTGCCCTCCTGTTGCTAAAATTTGTGAGAGCACATATTTTGACATCCTAAACATGACTAAAGAAGAAGAAGAAATACAATTCTTGTCTGCCCCAAACCCCGTTCCAGCCCTCAGACTAGAATGAAATTTATTGGCAGTGCCGGGAATCGAACCCGGACCTACGGGGCAACAGCCAAGAATGCTAGCCGCTACACTAGGAAAGGGAATAGTCGTATACAATGTTAATATTTTGCATTATATTGTAATGCTAGAGCCTTCGTGGCTTAGGCGGCAGCACGCCGGCCTCTCACAGCTGGGTACGTGGTTCAAATCCCGGTCACTCCATGTGAGATTTGTGCTGGACAAAGCGGAGGCAGACAGGTTTTTCCCTGCCACAATTTCATTCCAGCAACACTCTCCAATACCATTTAATTTCATCCGTCATTCATTTAACCATTGCCCCGGGGCAGTGCGACAGGCTTCGGCAGCCGGCACAGTTCATATCCTCGCCGCTACATGGGGGCCTCATTCATTCCATTCCCTGACCCGGTCGGTCGACTTGAAGCAGGCTGTGGATTTTCATATTTTAATGTTACGTTTCGTCATCCCCCCCCCCCCCCCCCCCCGAGTACTTGAGGCTTGAGGTGTGTGTGTAGAATTTGTCCGACAGCCTGTGTTGTTATCGTGTCTGTAAAAGTGTGTTTATTTGTAACAGACTACGGTAGGGAAGAAGGCGCCCATGGCCCTAAGTTAGGAACCATCCCAGCATTATTTGTCTGGAGTGGAAGTGGGGGAAACCACGGAAAACTACTTCTAGGATGACTTGGGATAGAAATCGAAACATCCACCTATTCTCAGTTTAACCTGACGAGGCTGAGTAAACTCCGTTCCAAAACTCAGGCCAGAATTAAATGTATTGACAGAGCCGGAAATTGAACCCACGACCTCGAGGGTAACAACCCAGTATGCATGCTACTACACTATAAGAGGGTGTGATTTAAATGCATATTGTGGTCATAGCATTAAAAATCACTTCGTCTGCACCACCCACATCTGATGAAGCCTTTTTCCTCCTCCTGTGAAGTATCAGTTCCAAAGTTCAACTTGTAATAAAACATTATTCGCTTCTGTGTATTTTATTCCCGCAAGACTCCTTGCTTGTGAAACATTACGCCTTAAGAACATCCTACCCACGCATGTGTGCAATATGAGACGTGATGTAAAAATAAGAAAAAAACACAATAGGAATATAAAATAGCTTCATATTTCAAAATAATCTCGAGGCAGTTGTTCCGCCCATTAGAACAATCACTACCAACGGATAGCGTAGCGCACAGCTTGGAGCTCCCTCTCACAAACAAAGAAAAGCGGTTTCTGTCAAATTATATTCTTTTTTATTTTGGAAGTCTGAAATTAGTCATATCAAGCACGAAGGGTTTCAAATATGTAAATGCAAGCCATAAATAACAAATAATCAGTTCTAAAGAAGCGGCTTCGGTGGCGTAGTTGGTAGCATGCTCAACTGCTGTGCCCAAGATAGCGGGTTCAAACCCGACCGAAGTCGTCGGATTTTTAAGAGCGTTAAAAATCCTACAGTATGCCTTCCTCCGGAGGGGAAGTCAAGCCGGCGATCCCATGTCATAGATTTATGGCATGTAAAAGATCCTTCCACAGACTAAACTTGTGTGAAGCTAAATTGTTAGGTTAGATTTCGTAGGAACGCTCTATCAAAAGTTCCAACGTTCACCACTAGAAATTGAACGGAACTTGTAGCTCCCCTAAGGGTGTCCGCTGGAAGCAACTACAGACTCAGGCGAGCCGAACATGTCCTTGGACACTCCCGGCACTAAAAGCCATACGATAAATTTTATTTATTTAATCGTATGGTGAGTACAACAAGGAATTCATAAGTCCAGGTGCAAGTTCTTCAACCACACAGCAGCACTTTCTGATAGATGAAACAGGTCCCTGGGGCTTCCGGAGTTGGCATGAGGAGGGCAAGGCAGGATGACATGGTCCATGGTCTGCTCCTCTTCACTGCATTCACACATTGGAGAATCCATCCAGCCCCACTTATGGCGCAAGAAATTACAGCGCCCATGCCCAGTTCTCAGTCTGTTGAGGCGACACCATAGTTTTCTTGGGAGGTCAAATCCATTCATTTTCCGAGTTGGATTTATCTCATGAGCATTAGTACCAGATGTTGAATTTGACCACTCTTCCTGCCAGCTCCGGTTTAGGTTAAAAGTGTCCCTCAAGAGTCGGCCGGACAATACACTTGCTGGTCTCCTAGATCGAAGTCGTTGTGGCGAAGGGGAACAAAATTCCTGGTGAACTGGCAATGAGGGAGATGACCGGATCGTCTTTGTTTCTCAGCAGAGCTTCCTTTCTCCTCAGGTGGGGTGGTGGGATATGGCTAAGTTCGGGTAATCAGTGGCGAGGTGTAGACTTGACAGTAACAGTTATGCAGCGCATGGTTTCATTCAACTTAGTATCTACTTTATGCACATGTGCACTTTCCAGCCATACAGGGGCACAGTATTACGATAAATAAAAACGTTCTAAAGAGAGAACAGTGACGTGCGGTGCCATTTCGATTACGCCTATGTTAGGCCGACGAATTTATCGTGTACGAGCGGTGCGGGCAATGGTCAAGCTGTTTGCCTCTCACCAAGGGTTCGATTCCTGGTCAATGTCAATACATGTGAGATTTTCGAAGGGAAATGCCAGATTCCACGTATAAAAAAAAAAGGTCCCGTGGCTCTTAACCGCAAGATTAAAGGTTAGGTGAGATGTTAGTTTCCTTTCAAGCCTATTTTCATTTATGAAACAAGAAGTTCCGTGACGAACTAAAGAGCCTAATTTTCTAAAAATTTAAGATCCATGCCAATAATTAATCCATATAGTATGGACCTTTCTAGAATAATGACGAAATTAAGTTGGGAATATCGAAATTTCTAACTAGTTCAAAATATACCTAGTATAATGTAGCCTAATAGAGCACTACAGTTGGCAGCCCTGGTGACAGAATATATTCTTAGTTCCATCTCTTAAGGTACAGAATACAGAATTTGGTTGAAGTCCAATGGATGGACGATTCATGCAGTTAGACATTGGATCTATCAGCGAGCGTAAAATCGTATTGAAAACAATGTCATGCATGTGTTGGTCAGAAATAATCTGGAATATTATAATCTCTTGTTGTGCCGATTTTGGATGAAATCTATTTGTTAGTATATAAGTTACATGTATTTTAAAAGTGGACCTATCAGCAGGCCTAGACTCATGTTGGCAGCACTGACGTATTTTAGTTACTCCAAATGAATCTCCAGTACTGTTTATAGAAAGTGAAACACCCAGAAGAAATGGTCGGGACACTCCCAGAACAGGGGTCGTGTAGGCCTGCGGTACCATGCTAAGTGATTGAAATCGCAGAGAGATGGCGTGCATATTGGCCCACCAGTGCCCTCGGCCGTGGGACCGGACAGGTCAGTGTTCCGCACAGCTCTGTCAGCGTAGGGCAGTCATACCAAATGGAAACGTGTAAGCAAGTGCAACGATGCCTCACCGACATCACAGGATGGACGATCAGCATGTGAGTGCGATTGAACGGGACAGAATGCTTGGGCTCCGGGAGGCGGATCTGTAGTTCCGGGACATTGCGGCTCGTACAGGCCACGCTGCATCAACAGTAAGGCGTATGTCGATCCAGTGGAGAGATCAGGCCGTACACAGTGACGACAGGGTACAGGACGACGCAATGTGACCACAGCGCGAGACGACCGCCATCTTCTCCGCATGACCGTATCGGACAGAACAGCGTCGTCCTCGATGTTGGCTCGACGTTGGAGCACTGCAACAGGGGTGGACAAGTCTGCGTCGACGGTGCGGCGCCGTCTTTTGAGGGCTGGACTGGTAGCACGCATGCCACTGCGTCGGCTTCCATTGACTGGGAACCACCGACGCCTCCGACTATAATGAGCACGTGCACGCCGACACTGGCAGGCTGATTGGCGAAATGTAGTGTTTTCGGATGAGTCCCGCTTCTACCTGTCCCACAGTGATGGCCGCATACGCGTTCGATGGCGTCGTGGAGAACGCAATCAGGCAGACTGTATTGTTGAGCAGCATAGCGGACAAACACCGGGTGTAGTGGTTTGAGGCGCAATTGCCTACAACAGGCGATCACACCTCGTACGTCTTGCGGGCAATCTGAACAGTGACCGCTACATCAGGGAAGTTTTACAGCCCGCGGCACTGCACCTCTTGCAGGCCGTTCAACATGCCACAACATGGCGACTGAGTGAACAACACAGCAGTGAGTAGCTCCGAAAACATTCTGTATTTAAGAGTGTATTCGAGGAAGAAACTAAACCATATTTGTCACCCAACAATATAAGTGTATACGTTGACCAGTTATTAATAACATCATCAATTACAATTACTAACTTCCTCGTAAATTGGTTAAACAGGAGTTTTCACTTGCATCGGCAACATGGGCGACTGTGGAGAGTGTGGTGGTAGCTTGGGGAAGGCTGGAAAGGTACAGTGTGGCTCATGTAAAAAGTGGTTCCACAAGAAGTGTGTGAATACATTGAACAGATTCACCGAGTGGCTGTGTGTGCAATGTGTGGACTATAGTGCTACAATAAGTGATAGTGTAAGTAACGAAGACGCTCCATCAATGGAGAATATTTATGGAATGCTGAAAGATTTAAAAGAACAACTTGAAATCATAAAAGACGAACAAAGAGCGAGAGAGACTGATCTAGGTAATTCAATGGAATTGTGCCATAAAAAACTAGACGATTGTGTAACATTAATTTCAAACCAGCAGATAGAAATTAAGGAATGTAATGGACACATTGAGTCATTAACTCAGCAGAATGTCAATCTTAAGGCGAAGCTAAAATCCCTTGAAAACCGCCTAGGAGAATCTGAGCAGTACACACGTAGGAATACGGTGGAAATACACGGTGTCCCGGAGGTTCCTAACGAAAACATTATTTAAACAGTGAAGAAAGTAGGTCAAGCTCTGGATGTGGTCATCACTGAAACAATGGTGGATGCCTGTCATCGACTGCCTAAGTCACCCAATCATCAACACAGTGGCATCATCTTAAAATTCGTTCGGCGGGACGACAAGGAGCATCTTTTGGAGCGACGCCGGGTGAAACGGAATCTCTCCACTCGTCACGTTGGTCTTCCTGGCGATAATGTAATTTATGTGAACGAGAGTTTATCCCCAGAAAAGAGGAAGTTGCTGGCACAAGCTAGGAGCATCAGAAGAGAGAAAGAGTATGCTTTCTTGTGGGTAAGAAATGGACATATTAAAATACGCAAATCTGAAGGTTCTCGGGTCATCGTAATTCGAAATGAGGATGACCTGAACACTCTTTAATGGTATCAAAACCTAGATTATCCATTTATTATCAAAATGTAGGAGGAATGAATACAAAATTAGATTTATTCAATGAAAACCTGATCACCAAACAGTATGACTTAATTCTAATTACAGAAACTTGGTTATCTAGTAAAATCGCTGACAGTTCTGATATATACAGAGTGTACAGGGCTGAAAGGTTTGCCAGAGCAGGGGGTGGGGTGGCTGTCTTGGTCAGGAGCGGATTAACGGTACTCAAGGTCGACAGAATGACTGGCACATTGGAATGTCTATTAGTGAAACTGGTCATTAGGGGAAATATTTGGTACGTCTGTAATATGTACATTCGACCAGCTTCAAAAGTAGAAACATACAGGGAACTATATCAGTGGTTGGAATCCAGAACAGAAATATATGATCAAAATTTAATAATCTTCGGCGATTTCAACATCCCAACAATACAAAGTACACTAATTAAAGACAACATTCAAACAAGAGAACTCGTAAATTTTATTAATTATCTTCAGCTTAAGTCTTATAATTCAGTACTAAACCGTAACGGGAGGACGCTGGACTTAGTTTTATCCAACAAAACCAACATAAAAGTAACTGAAAACACTGATCCACTCTTACCGCTGGATCGCCACCACCCTGCCCTGGATGTGGAAATATCTCTAATAATATGTCGTCACCAAGTACATATCCAGCCTAATGATACCTTTAACTTCCGGGAAGCCAATTTTGAGCAGCTGTACACTCGGTTGAGGAATGGCGCTTGGGGTCAAATATACGAGTGCACTGATGTAAATACTGCAGTAGACCTGTTTTATCAAATTTATAACGCAGTACTTGTCGAACCGTTCCTATATGTAAACGACAAACGGGCAGAAAATATCCTGTCTGGTTTTCTAAGGAAACAAAAAGTAAATTGAAGGAGAAGGAATACCATAGGAAGAGAAAAAATTACTCTGATCATCATAGACTACGTTTTGAAGAATTAAGATCAGAAATTAAAAAGGACATTCAATTATCTTATAAGAAATATATCCGTAATATTGAACAAAACATTAGCCGGGACTCAAATAAATTTTGGACGTTTATTAAAAACAAGAAAAAAAAATAGGAACACATGCGACACCTTTAAATATAATAATGAAGAATTGGACAGGGGTGATTCCATTGTTGAAGGTTTTGCGACATATTTCAAATCAGTTTATGACTCTCGGTCAGACCAATACAAAGTCCCAGCCTGCAATTCGAATACTCCCAACATCCTTCACATAAAACTTGTCTCAAAGGAAGAGGTTGGAAATGCATTAAAAAAATTAAAACCTAAGTCGTCGGCTGGTCCTGATAACATTCCACCGTATGTAGTGAAGGGATGTGCTGAAAGTCTCAGGGACCCGTTGTATTTTATATTTAACTTAGCCATACAAACTTCTACGTTCCCTGACGCCTGGAAAATCACTCGCGTCTGCCCTATACTAAAATCGGGAGATCCATCACTAATTAATAACTACCGTCCTATATCTATTTTAACTGCAGTAGCCAAGGTATTTGAATTCATATTGCACGGAAGAATATCAGTATTTCTCAGACCGCTCGTAACAGATAACCAACCTGGTTTCCTATCCAGGAAATCTACGGTGACGAATGCAATTAATTTTACTCAAATTATATCTAAAGAGTTAGATAAAGGAGGACAAATAGATGTCATATTTACAGATTTTGAGAAAGCGTTCGACACAATAAATCATGATATCCTTCTTAACAAATTGTGTATTTTGGGATTCTCCCACCCATTACTCAAATTATTCAGCTCCTATATCAGAGACAGGAAACAATTTGTTTTGTTCCAAAAAATTGTCTCAAAGGAATACATAGTTCATTCCGGAATACCCCAAGGCTCGAACCTTGGACCTCTGATTTTTCTAGCAATGATAAACGATTTGCCACGTTGTATAGTACACTCAAATAGTCTTTTATATGCAGATGACTTCAAAATTTTTAAACCAATTTCTTCCGCTAATGACTGCACTCTACTACAAAATGACCTAAATAATATACACAAATGGAGTATAGAAAACAAATTATACTTAAATGTACCGAAGTGTGTTGTTATGACCTTTACACGTAAGAAGAACCCAATCACATTTGTTTATGGAAATGGACCTCAGTCATTGCAAACAGTAAGCGAGAAGAAAGATCTAGGAATCTTGTTTGACCGAGAGCTTGCTTTCACTTGTCATGTGCAAAAGACAGTCGGGGATGCTTACCGCATGTTAGGGTTTATAATAAGAAACACTAAGCCATTCATTAGGACCAGTACCTGCATAAACCTTTATATTGCCAAGGTGAGATCCAAGCTCGAGTACGCCAGCCAAGTATGGAGTCCCTGGCAGAAAACATGCATTAAATCCATTGAGCAAGTTCAAAAGAAATTCCTCAGATATTTACACCTCAAAATAACGGGCAATTACCCACACATGGTACCCTATGATGAACTTTTGTTGAATTTCGGCATGACTAGTTTGGAGTCTCGAAGGCAAGTGAATGATATGAAATTCCTTTATAAAGTTATTAACGGTCAAATTGATAACTCATTTTTCCTATCGCTCCTAAATTTCAACATCCCTCGCTTTACTACAAGATCAACTACACACATCAAAAAAAGTTTTGCATCACCTCGGTTCCAAGAGTTCCGGAACCGTTAAATACAAAGGGAATAGAGATCAACACAAACAACATTTCAGCTCGTTTTATTGCTCATGAGACCCACACATTGCATGTTGTACCATCATACAGCTAGACTTTCAGCATTTGTGGTCCAGATTGCAGTACACACCACTACCTCTAATACCCAGTAGCACGTCCTCTTGCATTGATGCATGCCTGTATTCGCCGTGGCATACTATCCACAAGTTCATCAAGACACTGTTGGTCCAAATTGTCCCACTCCTCAACGACAATTCGGCGTAAATCTCTCAGAGTGGTTGGTGGGTCAAGACGTCCATAAACAGCCCTTTTCAACATATCCCAGGCATGTTCGATAGGGTTCATGTCTGGCGAACATACTGGCCACTGTAGTCGAGCGATGTCGTTATCTTGAAGGAACGCATTCACAAGATGTGCACGATGAGGTCGAGAATTGTCGTCCATGAAGACAAATGCCTCTCCAATATTCTGCCGATATGGTTGCACTATGGGTCGGAGGATGTCATTCAGGTATCGTAAAGCCGTTTCGGAGCCTTCCATGACCACCAGTGGCGTACGTCGGCCCCACATAATGCCACCCCAAAACATCAGGGAACCACCACCTTGCTGCACTCGCTGGACAGTGTGTCTAAGACGTTCAGCCTGACCAGGGTGCCTCCAAAAAAGTTTCCGACGATTGTCTGGTTGAAGGCATATGCGACACTCATCGGTGAAGAGAACGTGATGCCAATTCTGTGGGGTCCATTCAGCATGTTTTTGGGCCCATCTGTACCGCGCTGCATGGTGTCGGGGTTGCAAAGCTGGACCTCGCCATGGACGTCGGGAGTGAAGTTGCGCATCATGCAGCCTATTGCGCACAGTTTGAGTTGAAACACGACGTCCTGTGGCTGAACGAAACGCATTATTCAACATGGTGGCATTGCTGTCAGGGTTCCTCCGAGTGGCAATCCGTAAGTAGCGGTCATCCACTACAGTAGTAGCCCTTGGGCGGCCTGAGCGAGGCCTGTCATCGACAGTTCCTGTATCTCTGTACCTCCTCCATGTCCGAACAACATCGCTTTGGTTCACTCTGAGACGCCTGGAAACTTCCCTTGTTGAGAGCCCTTCTTGACACAAAGTAACAATGCGGACGCGATCGAACTGCGGTATTGACCTTCTAGGCATGGTAGAACTACAGACAACATGAGCAGCGTACCTTCGTCCTGGTGGAATGACTGGAAATGATCGGCTGTCGTACCCCCTCCGTCTAATAGGCCCTGCTCATGCATGGTTGTTTACATCTTTGAGCAGTTTTAGTGACATCTATGAACAGTCAAAGGGACTGTATCTTGGATACAATATACACAGTCAACGTCTATATGCCGGAGATCTGGGAACCGAGGTGATGCAAAACTTTTTTTGATGTGTGTATAACATTCAAAAATGATATAACCAATACTACTTCACATAATAATTCACCTGTATGGAGGCTTTGCAGTATTTACAACGATGCGGTTCGTGTAAACTGGAAACTAGATTTCTGTCTCTCAATTAGACCGTTCTTGGAAATTATAACCCAGTCACTCTAATTCATACTTGAAATAAAATTATCACACAAAACAGAATCAACAATGTATATATGTGGATAGGCCTGTACCCAAGTTATCAATGTTACCTTTTAGTTTACGATGTAATAATTTCAAAACCTGCTTTTTATATATTTGACATTAGGTAAAATTTAGATTTAGTTTTTATATTACATTTAGATTAAGCTTTTTACTACTATGCATTTCATTCTGTGTTAACTTCCTAGTTTTAATAATTACATTTAGATATTAATACTTAATGTAGAAATATCAGAAAGTGTATTTTACTGTGTAGGTGTACTGTTATTGGGGCGCACACTGAGTCCTGTTGTGTACCGTCAAGAAATAAATAAATAAATATTTCAGCAGGACAATGCCCGCCCGCATGTGGCGAGGAATGAGCAAACCTTATTCGCAGAACGACGGATACCTCTGCTTCCCTAGCCTGCCCGATCGCCTGACATGTCGCCCATCGAACATGTCTGGGATATGTTCGGTAGGCAAATTGTTCGTTCAAGTCCACCTGCCGCCACTGTTGAAGCATTGTGGACGCGCCTACAAACCACGTGGGACGGTATTCCTCAGCAGCGTATTCAAGTGCTGTATGATTCCATGCCACGACGTCTAACGGCTCTGAGTGCACCATGTGGTGGAGCGACGCCGTACTGAAGAACGACCGTCAACGTGCATGTACCGGGCTGTCCTTCTAATCAGTAATGTATTGTCATGTCCCTAACCTCTGGTATAAAGTGCAATGTGGTCACATCTCTTGTTTCACTTTGTACTTTTTACAAACAGTAGTGTAGAATGTCAGGTTCTATTCGTGTGCAAAGTTAAGAGCCGTTGACTTGCATACTTTCTGATATATTGATGTTAGGGTAAAAAGATAGAGACGGCATTTATTAACAGTTGGCAGCTCTGGTTGCTCTTAAGAATACGCCTGGTCATATCTGTTATGGTACACATAGCACATACGAAATTTGGTTAAAATCCAATTGATAGTACAGAAGTTACATGTATTTATAAATTGGTCCTATCAGCAGGTCCTATCATGTTGGTAGCACTGATGTATATTAATTACTCCAAATTAATCTAGAATGTCAGGTACTATACGTGTACATAGTTTAAAGCTGTCGTCTTGCATACTTTCTGATATGTTTGTATTTGGATAGAAAAATAGAGAGATCATTTATTAACAGTTGGTAGCCCTGGAGGCTCTTAAGAATAAGCTCAGTCATATCTGTTTATGTACACATAGTACATACGAAATGTGTTTGAAATCCAATTGATAGTGTAGAAGTTATATGAATTAAAAAATTGGACCTATCAGCAGGCTTAGAATCATTTTGGCAACACTGCCTTGTATGGCCTCCTGGAAATTAACTTGAATTATTATTATTATCTACATGTGTGCCAATTTTGGAATAGCTCCCATGCATACCTTTCAGGATATCTAACATGGAGCTCAAATTTCAATTGCGGCTTTTCAGCAGCTGGTAGCACTGACATCATTTTTAAATATGGGCTTGAGATATTCAGCTATAGATCTTTACTCATATCAAATTTGGTTTCGATTGCTGCAACCGTTTAGGAGTTGATAGGGGGACACAGACAGACAGACATTTGCCCGGATTGATCTCATAACTGTACTTGTTCCTCTTTGCGAAATGTGAAAAGGAGGCTAAAAATAGGCTTATGAGATCACCTTTTGTCCGTGTGTGTGTGTGTGTGTGTGTGTGTGTGTGTGTGTGTGTGTGTGTCCCTCTCTCTCTCTCCCACAAACACTAATACAATCTAAACGGCCGGAGCGATTTTAATGAAACTCAGTAATGACATAGTACTATTTCGTCCTACCCTGACCGTTCACTTCAAATTTTATTACGCCTGACCCATCCAACATGGCGGCTGTGCGAAATATTTCACCAACATTCTATATCTCTGAAACTACTACTGATATCACCCTGAAATTTTGTAGGGTGATATAGGGCACTGCTACAAGTTAATCTATGAGACTTTCAAAAACTTGTTAAGTACCGGTACTAAACGAACATGGCGGTCAAGCGAAGTTGAAACATTTAAATAGACTTTTCTCGCGGTTTAACCATCCGAGAGCAGTGAAACATGGTACAGCAAATGTTTATATACGTTGTAATGCACTGCCATCTAATTTAGTTCAATTGTCTACATAATCTGAAGATGGCGGCTGTGGAAAATTTTTAAATTAAGTTTTTAATCCTTGTGTCCTAATCATACGATCGAAGTCAACGTTCGAATAATGATTCTACACAATAATCGTTATCTAATAGTACATACAGTACCGGTATATAAATTTCCAACATGGCAACCAGCCGAAATATTTAGAAGGCTCTCAATACCTACTAATCTATGACAGCAATCAAACTGAAATTTTGTATTTTGATAAAGGGTATTAACATAAGCTCACCTATGGAGCTTTCAATAACCACGTGAGCAAAAATCCAACATGGCGGCGTCGCGAAATTTAAATATTTAAATGGACGTGTGTCGCGATTTAACCATTCGAGCGCAGTGAAACTTGCTACGGAAAATGCTTATACAGATTTAAATCCACTGACATCTAATTTATTTCAATTGTTTTCAGTACCTCATGATGGCGGCTGTGCGAAATTTTAAAATCTCATTTTTATTTCTTGTGTCCTAATCAAGAGATTAAATAAACCTAGGCAATAATCTTCATGTAATAGTACATAACTCTATGGCCTACATGTGAAAATGAAAATCCACAGCCTGCTTCCAGTCTCCGACCGGGTCAGGAATGGAATGAATGAAGCCCCCATCTAGCGGCGAGGATATGAACTGTGCCGGCTGCCGAGGCCTGACGCACTCCTCTGGGGCAATGATTAAATGAATGACAAATGAAATGAAATGATAGTGAAGAGTGTTGCTGGAATGAAATTGTGACAGGGAAAACCGGAGTACCCGGAGAAAAACCTGTCTGCCTCCGTTTTGTCCAGCACAGATCTCACATGGAGTGACCGGGATTTGAACCACGGACCCAGCGGTGAGAGGCCGGCGTGCTGCCGCCTAAGCCACGGAGGCTTGGCCTACATGTATAAAATCCAATATGGCGACCATTCAAAATATTAAGATGGTTGTCAACATCTACGAATCTATTACAGCAATCAAACTGAAATTTTGTATGTTGATAAAGGCAATTAACATGAGTAGGATATATGAAAATAGACTATTTAGTTCTTCATGGGACTACTTGGTTTCTTTTCTTTAAGTTTTCGTGAAAAATTATGTTCTTGATTCATCGATGGGTTTTGCGACATTATGGTCATTTAGCCCCAAGTACTTGTGTGAGTGTGGAATCAGATAACCTGTGTTATTTTAATGGTTGTACTATTGTGTGTATTTGTAATTGAGACAAGGCTTTGGAAGGAGAAGGCATTGGTCGTAAGTCTAGCATTTGCCTAGAATAAAAGTAGAAAACAACGGAAAGCAATATTTAGGGGAGTTGAGCTAGATATCGAACCCATCTCCCCTCAGGTTTGCCTGACAAGGCTCAGTGTAACCCAATGATCCACTCAGCCAGTCAATGTATCATTTATACAATTCATTTTCTTAATCAGTCAGAACTGTCAGATGACCACAAGTTTCCAGAATATTTATCAAATTTATAATAAGGGTTCACAACAACAGGTAAGTTACATGGACAATGGAGATTGTTACCTAATGCAGTTGTCTACCGGGAAAGTGATTCAATAATAGACAGTATGAGAAAAGACTAAAGGAAGTAGGAGACTTCTGTTACTTAGGAAGCAAAATAATCAGTGATGGACGAAGCAAAGAGGATATAAAAAGTAGGTTAGCTCAGGCAAGGAAAACATTTCTACAGAAAATGAATCTATTGACATCGAATATAGATTTAGGTGTTAGGAAGTCATTTTTGAAAGCATTTGTCTGGAGCGTGGCGCTCTATGGAAGTGAAACTTGGAGTATCGGTGCAGTAAAAAAGAGGAGAATTGAAGCGTTTTAAATGTGGTGTTACAGGTGAATGATGAAGATCAGATGGGAAGATGGGGTTACAAACGAAGAGGTATTGAGACTAGTGGGAGAGGAGAGATGTTTCTGGCGACTGCGAATGAAGAGAAGAGATAGGTTGGTAGGACACATACTAAGACACCCAGGAATAGCAAGCTTAGTTATGGAAGGAAGGGCCGAGGACAAGAACTGTAGGGGTACACCAAGGTTAGAATATGTAAAACAGATTGCCTCGGACGTAGGGTGTGGTAGCTATGTAGAGATGAAACGATTAGCTCAGGACAGGGAGGCATGGAGCGCTGCATCAAACCAGTCAAAAGACTGAAGACTCAAACAGCAACATGAGAAAAGGAGAGTTGCCTTTTTCTCTTATTTATTGAGATTACATGGCAATAGACTGAAACAACTATTTAACTACTATTGGAAAAGTAAAACCAAAAAATAATTGGTTCAAAGAAGTTCAAAGTGATGGTTGGTTCCTCAGTTTAGTAGCCCCGTGTACTTTGGGTGTGTGTGTAGAACATGCTGTTCTAGCCCGTGAGCAGCTGAGTACTCGCCGCCTTGTGTGAGTAAACCTGCAATATGCAATACAGCTTTGCCGTTACTACGCGGTGGATACATCAAGACTGGCAGGAAGCGCATGGACTTGTGCTATGACCTTCGCCCAGTGACGTATTGGCTATCAACCCCAGTCCCTCTCCAACCGTGTACGCATACTCAAACTCGTGGATTTGGAACAGCCTGGTGTAGAATCTGTCTGATAACCGGTGTTAATTGTGATGGCTGTATTAATGTGTGTTATCTGTTTTTAATTCAAGTAAGGACTGCAGACATTCAATTTTCAAGTAGTTCCTACTATTGCTACCAAACGCCACAGTCAACGATGACTAGTTCTGAACTTGGTTACTAGATGGCATCGCAGTCGGCTCCTGGCGACGAACATTGGAACCTAAGAGCGTTAGTCTAGTCTAATCTATCCTACAATTTAGCTTCACACAAGAGTAATAAAGTGGAAGGTTCTTTTACATGCCATAAATCTATGACATGGGACCGCCGGCTTTACTTTCCCTCCGAAGGAAGGCAAATTTAGGGATTTTAATGCTCTTAAAAAATCCGATGACTTCGGCTTGGTTTGAACCCATGATCTTGGGCACCGAAGTGAATAAATAAATAAATAAATAAATAAATAAATCTCAGATCTGCATGACAGATAAGCTGTGAGGCGTGCTTTGAAGGAAGGCCATGGGTTTCAGGAAAACCCTTGGAGAAAAGGCACCCCTTGGACTACTGTAAGAAAGGAGTTACACCGCCAGAAAATGCGTCAATACTGGGCGAAAATCAAGACCTTCCAGTTGAATAAGCAGCTTGCCACGGTGGCTGAGTGGATATCGTGTCGGTCTACTAACCCCAAGATTGCAGGTTCGCTCCTGGCCGTGGTAAGTGTTTTTTTTTTGAAAGGCGGCAAAAATACGATACGCATGTCATACGATGTTGGCATGTCAAAGAACCCATTTGAATTCAGTAGGTCGTGTTCATGATTGCAAAATTAATCTCGGGAGTTTCCGCCAACACAAAGTTCCTCATTTCTCTACTAGAAAGCGCTGTAGTGTTCAAGGAGCTTAGATATCTAACATTTAACCTCCTTGACTTTCATAGCCAAGGAACAACGAAATTCGACATGCAAGCTACCCTCTGGGTGTCCAATAACAAAGCTTGCACCCGGCACCCGAGGCCATACGATATTATTATTATTATTAGTTGACTAAGCGTGGTCCTAAGTAGGGCAATCCTAGAGGAGAAGAAGAATAAATGGATAAATAAATAAATAAATAATAAAAGTTCACAAGAGGTACAGCATTCTAAATCTGCTATTTAAAAATACTTGAAGAATGGTATAGTCCATGAAAAATAACAAAACTGAACTGTAGAATTTTAGGTAGATTTCATTAGAAAGCTAACTATTGCAGTGGGTACAATGTTTCGACTTCCGGAAAATTTCGACATATATTCACGTTTCACATGCCCTAGACCCCAAAAACACCGTCAGTTAAAAAGTTTGTATATAATTTATGTATATATATACACGTATCACTTTCTTGTGGACACGATAACTACCGCAATTTTGCACCAATCAATTTGAATTTTTTACATAATATGTATCCCTATAAAATCTCGGTCGAGTTCGTTAAAGGGGACAATCGGTCGACGGGGATGAAAATAGGGGGTCTTTTTTCGAAAAAGTGAAATATCGCTATAACTCTCTTAATATTTGAAATATCGATTCCATTCAAAGTTCATACTATGTGTCGAATAAGGCCCAAAAATTTATGTTTGAAGAGTTTTTTGATAGCACCAACCATTGACCAAAGGGGTGGGAAAAAGTGGATTTTTCGGGAAACATTAATCATATCTCTCTTAATAGGCACAATATCAAAACCGTACAAAATGGACAATATTCCCCTAATAATTACCTAAAACTTTTGTCTGAAAGAATTTTTGATATGACCCACCATTACGCCAAGGGATGAGAAAAATGATTTCGGAATTATAAGATAATGCCAAGAGCTATCAGAGGTTGTTATGACAACACTACTAAATTGATGAGGGATGAGCCATCAGACATTGCCTTGACAACGCACTTGCACGCGATCACATTCAGTTTTCCATCTGACTAAGTGAGAAGCGGCCTCGGTGACGTAACTGGTAGTATGCTGAACTTCTATGCCCAAGTTCGCGGGTTCAAATCCGGCCGAAGTCGTCGGATTTTCTAAGAGCGCTAAAATCCCTCAGTATGCTTTCCTTTGGATGGGAAGACCCAATGTTCGTTGCGAGTTGCTGGTTGCGGTGGCATCTCGTAGCCAAGTTCAGAGCTAGGTGTCGTTGACGGTAGTATCTGGTAGCAACATTAGTAACTACTGCTTGAAATTGACCGTATGCAGTCCTTACCTGAATTACAGACTAATACAGCCATCACAATTGACACTGTTTATCAGACAGATTCTACACTCACCCAAAGTACACGTGGTTACATGACCGCGTTGTCGCAGTCCCTAAACTGTGGAACCAACCAAAATCTCTGCGGGAGTTAGTTAGTTAGTTATTGTTGTTTTAAGGGGCGGAACTACGAGGTCAAAAAAGGAAGCTTGTAGTTTAATGTGACCGTTAATCTCGCGATCATAAGCCACGGGACTACGAGGTCATCTGCCCCTCTTAACACAGATTAAAGAATACAAATTTTGAATTGAATTTCAAATTTTGAGGTGGACATCTAAATTTTAAAAAGGACCAAAAAATTAATAAAACAAAAACAAATTAAATAAAAATTATAAAAATAAACAAAAATTACGGAAAAACAAAAACATTATCATTCAAAAACGAACAAGTCGTTGAGTCAATGTTGACTGGAAAATTTAGATTGCTGGCCCTAACCCACTCTCACTTATAAAGCGGATAACGCGATCAGCAGCCACCGCGTCATCGGCTAATATAAGTTTGAGTGTCATCTGCAAACCAAGGTAAGTCAGCAAGATCCACACACTCGGTGAAAATGTGGGCCACGGTGAAAACGGCTCCGCAGGTACAAAGTGGGGGGTCTTCCCTTCTCATTAGGTACGAGTGGGTGGATCTTGTATGACCTATCCTTAGCCTACACAAAATGACGGACTCTCTCCGGGCCCGGAAGGAGCTCCGCCACACGCGAGTAGTTCCCTTGATCGCTCTCAGTTTACTGGGCAGTGGGTCAGCTAGCCACTGACTCTCCCAAAAAGCCAGAACTTGTAGGCGTATCTGAGAGCGAATATCTCTAGCGGGTACCTCCATTGGTCGAGGTGGTAGTGATACCGCCTCTTTTGCAGCTTGATCCGCTAACTCATTTTCCGCAATTCCCATGTGGCTTGGAAGCCACAGAAAGGTGATTCGAGTGTCAGCGTGGCACAGCCCGGCTAGTAGGTCGTGGATTCGCTGCACTAGGGGGTGTTGCGGGAAACATGTAGCAATCGACTGCAACGAACTCGAAGAGTCGGTACACACGAGAAAGTGGATTCGTGCATCCTGTAGTGCAAACTGCAGAGCTTCATAGATGGCAACGAGCTCCGCAGTAAACACACTACAGGCCTCAGGCAAAGAGATCTTGGTATTTGCACCATCAATAACATAAGCACAACCCACCTTCTCGTGCACCTTCGAACCATCCGTGTAGAGAATGCCAGCGTCCGGAAATTGGTGAACTATGCTGTGGAACTGCCTCCGGTAAACGGAGGCATCCGTGTTCACCTTAGGACCTCGGTGCAGATCTAACCGAATTTCCGGACGCGGGACTTGCCACGGAGGCACCTCGCTAGGTGTCCGGGTCATACAGGGACCTACAGCCACTCCTATTTCAGTACACGAGCTATCAAGTCTAATACCAACCGGCCGAGTGGCACGAGGCCGGTTGGCGTACCCCTGGTGGTTTTGGGTACCGAAGAGAGCTTGATAGGTCGGATGTTGCGGCATTTGACGCACATTGGCAGCATATGCTAAAAGCATATGTTGGCGTCTATAATGTAAAGGTGGAACACCCGATTCGGCGAGTAGGCTGGGTATCGGGCTGGTCCGGAAGGCACCGGTAGCCAGCCTAACGCCACTATGGTGGATACTGTCCAGCATTTTCAAGGTTGCCGGCCTTGCTGAACCGTATGCCGCAGAACCATAGTCTAGCCGGGACAGGACGAGGGCTTGGTAGAACCGTAGCAGCACCGCACGGTCAGCTCCCCACGTAGTGCCACTAAGAAACTTGAGCATGTTCAGTTTCCTGAGACACGTCATTTTCTATTGCCGTATATGGTGCTGCCACGTTAATTTGCCATCAAAATGGAGCCCCAGGAAGCGGTAAGTGTCAACCAACAGCAACGCAGCACCCCTGAGATGTAGTTCAGGGTGTAAATGTAGGATCCGGAGCCGACAAAAAATGGACGACGGAGGCTTTCGCTTCTGAAAAACGAAAACCCCGGTCGTGAGCCCACTTGTCGACCCGGTTGATAGCTAGCTGCAATTGCCGTTCCACGACTGCCATACTTCCAGAGCTGTAATGCAGAGCCAAATCGTCTACATACAGCGACGGAACTACCGCGGACCCGGCGGCGGCAACAATGCCATTTATGGCAATCGCAAACAAGGTGACACTCAACACTGAACCCTGAGGAACTCCATTTTCTTGAATATAGTATTGCGATAATGTCCTACCGACCCTTACACGGAAGAGTCGGACGGACATGAAATTCGCAATGAAAGTCGGTAGATTACCACGGAGTCCCCACTTGTGAAGGGTGGAAAGGATCCCGTAGTGCCATGTGGTGTCGTAGGCTTTCTCGAGGTCAAAGAAAACCGTGACTAGGTGCTGCTTTCAGAAAAATGCCCCCTGTATGGCGCTCTTAAGTCGCACCAGATGGTCAGTGGTGGACCTATGAGAGCGAAATCCACACTAGTACTCAGACAGCAGACCTTTCTCCTTCAAGAACCACACCAATCGACGGTTCACCATCTTTTCGAGCAGCTTACATAGGCCATTTGTCAGACAAATGGGCCTATAGCTGCTTACAAACTTGGGATCCTTTCCAGCCTTGGGAATCGGTATCACGATCCCCTCTCGCCATTGAGATGGAAACTCCCCTTCAATCCATATACGATTGAAGAGGATCAACAGTTGTTTTATACTGGCTTCGCACAGATGTTTTAACATTTGATTATGTATGTTATCCGGTCCAGGAGCCGTATCCCTGCACAGTGCAAGCGCACTGCGCAGTTCCCATTCAGAGAATGGTACATTATAGGACTCCGAAGCAGCAGTGGCAAAGGACAAGGGGTGAGTCTCAGGCTCCCGCTTCAGAGTCAGAAATGTAGGATCGTAACTCCCGGAGCAGGATACATCGGAGAAGTGCGAGCCAATACTGTTGGCAATGGCGAGATGGTCCGTGATGATGTCTCCATTGATGGACACTCCGGGTATCGACAGTGATGTCGGGAGTCCGGAGATCCGACGAAGCTTAGTCCACACTTGAGATGAAGGAGTATGCGCCGTCATAGACGACACATACCTTTCCCACGTCGTTTTCTTACTCTCCCGAATCAGATATCGGGCTCTAGCACGCATCCTTATGAAGGTGATAAGGTTGGCCATAGTGTTTTGCCACCGATAGCATTTGAAAGCACGTCGACGATCTTTAATGGCTACTGCAATCTCGGCTGTCCACCAAGGGACAAGCTTCCGGCGTGAGTTGCCGGATGAGGAAGGTATTGTTTCCTCAGCAGCAGCCAAAATACCATTCGTTATATGAATGGTATGATCGTCGACACACTCAAAGGTATCTTCGACAAACACCGCACGTGCCGTGAAAGTTGGCCAATCAGCCCGACGGAGAAGCCATCGACTTGGTAACTCGACGGCTCTCTGGTTCGGAAGAGTAACGATAATTGGAAAATGGTCACTATTACAAAGGTCATCGTGTACACCCCACTGTAGCAGAGGAACCAGCGCACGACTGCACAAGGTAATATCGATACTTGAATAAGTACCGTGTGCAATAGAGAAGTGCGTAGGTTCCCCTGTGTTCAACGAACACAGGTCCAGCCGCCTGATCAGCCTCTCAAAATCTCTCCCTTTACCGCCAGTGGTAGTGGAGCCCCAGATGGTGTTGTGGGCATTAACATCTCCGAGAAGGAGAAAAGGAGGGGGGAGCTGAGAGACTAGATCCTCCAGCTGTCCGTAATCCGGTTGAGAATCAGGCGGAATGTACACGTTACATACTGTTGCCATTACTGGCAACGAAGTACGAACTGCAACTGCTTCTAGCTAAGTACGCAACGGCACCTCTTCACTAAAGAGGCTAGAGTGGACGAGACTGCAGACGCCACCGGCGGCCACAGCTCCGTCCACCCGGTCTTTAGAGAAGAGTTTGAAGTGTTGCATTGTTGTCTCATGTCCAGGACGAAACCTGGATTCCTGAAGATAGACAATGGTTGCCGTAAACTGAGAAATCAATTGGCGTACTTCAGCGAGATGTCGAAAATAGCTATTACAGTTCCATTGTAATAGTGCCATAGTGTGGACTTAAGTAGAAGATAGTCGTCTACTTATGCTTAACCGTTTGCCAACCATCCCTATCCTTAGGAGTAGGTGATAGGGTAGGAGAGCATTCCTCAATCTCCACATCTCCTTCGGAGGACGAAGAAAACGGAGCGAATGCTCTCTTGGTTGGCGAACGGTTATCGCCGGACTTTCCGGGTCTCGTTCTTGGTGTAGAGCGAGAGCGGTGACGAGGGACCTTCTCCCGGTCCGAAGACTGGGAGTCCGTCCCCAGCACGTCCCAACTATTTTTCTTTTTGAACCAGCGTTGACGTATATTTGGGGAAGTAGTTGGTCCCTTCCCCCCTGACGTCTCCGTCCTGCCAAACAATGCAGCACTTGCTGGCACTGCTCCTCCGGTGGTCGTGGAAGCAGAATTGCCAGCAGGTATTGGAGCTGCCTTTTCAGCAGGAGGGCAAGAGAGACGGCGATGAACAGTCTCTTTCTTACCCGCCGTTCCTGTTCCCTGTTTTATTTGCCTGGATATGGGTTCAGCCGTGGCCGGCGAAGACTTCCTCCTCGAACGAGTCGGAGATTGCTTCTTCACTGGCCTTATCGGAGGAGTTACCTTCTCCGATGGCGCCGGTTTAGTTGGAGGCACCTGCGCCTTTTGTTGGATGCCAGAAGAAGATTCCGTAACCTTCTTCTGGCTAACAGGGGTGATAATAGGGCTATTTGTAGCCCCTTTAATAGTGGTAACTCTTTTAGAACTTGTTTCCGTTGTCAAATTTGCCGCTTGATTACTAGATTCGTTTGATACCTTTTGAGCATATGATACTGAGAAAATAGGAGAGGCCATGGAGCGATATTTTCTGCGTGCTTCAGTGTAGGAGAGCTCGTCTAAAATCTTTATTTCTTGAATTTTCTTCTCCTCTAGGAAGGCAGGACATTCCTTCCAGCGAGGAGAGTGCTCTCCCTTGCAATTTGGACATGCGGGAGGTGGTGTACATTCCGCTCCCTCGTGAGTGGCCTTGCCACAGGAAAGACAGATAGGCTTTCCCGAGCAACGAGATGAGGTATGTCCAAATCGCTGACACTGAAAACACCGCAATGGAGATGGAATATACGGTCGCACATCGAGAGTGTACATTGACACTTTGATCCTCTTGGGCAGGCTATCCGACTCAAACGATAAGATGAACGCCCCGGTGTCAACTAGTACACCATTCATCTTACGTTTGATTCGTCTCACCTCGACAACGCCATGCTTTCCAGTTCTTTCCAGGATACGCTCGTCGGTAGTGTTAACTAGATCCCTATGAAATACTAAACCTTTCCTCAGGTTTAGGGACTGGTGCTTCACTACCTCGACTGGAATACCACCGAAACTTGTCGTCCCAAGAAGACCATCTGTCCGACTCTTTCCTTGAGTTTTTATCAAGAGTGCGCCGTTTCGCAGCTTTTTTACTGTGTCTACATCGCCCCATTTCCCCTCAATTGCATCATGTAAATCAAAAGGATCAACGTTTGTAAAAGTTTGCCCATCGGTCCTTGTTACCATAAGGTACCGAGGGAAAAACGTTGAATCCTTTTCATCAAGCGGCGATACTAGAGACATAAACTTCCTCTTCTTCAATTTTAAAGACGGCTTTGTAAGGGAGCCCCCCTGTGAAATAATGGACGCTATGTTTGGTCCCACGAGTAGCTAGGGAACTAAACGTCAACCCCCGGCAGAGCCCCGCTTGCCCGGGGTAAGGCTAAGGTTCTCCAGAGGTCGCCAGGTATCTGGAGGTGGGTCGCTTGTGACTACTCACCCAGTAGCCATTCATCACCTCGCCACGACCACTCAGCTTGTGATTAGGGGAGGATTCCACCTCCTGTCACGCACACACACATTTACACCAAAGAAAGAAAAGATGAGACAAGGGCCAACTAAGGCGGGAAAGTGAAAGACTCCCTAGGCCTAGGATACCCTAATACCGTCGGGGTCGGAAAAGAACAAGAGTTGACCAAGAGAGGTCGACAGGAAAGAAGGAGAGGAGCCCGGCACAAGTAAGTGGAAGCAATGCCGGACTCAGCTGGGGTCCCGTGGTCGCTTACCCACGTCCCACTAGATGTGAGCCCCTGAGGGATCTCTGCGGGAGATATAATTTTGCGTGAAGAAGTAACAGACCGTTACATAGTTACACATCAGTATCGAAACCTTGCATAAGGACAGTGTGACCACAAGTATAAAAATGTACCCCAAATGACAAGAAGGTTACCGTCCCCATAAGACAATAAAATGTTTAAAATATGATTAAAATTACGAAAAACAAAGTTAATTAAGCTTCAATTATAAAATACTTTCTCGCAATAAATGAGGTCTGATCCTTCTACGAAAACGTGCATATTCTGCCTATTTTCGCCTATCCCCAAGTTTGCCCGATGAAATCTACCTCCGCCTTCCGGCGTGCCGAGAGGACTTTTTTAATATGGGTTTAGCTACAAATACCGATACGCCATCTCGTTCAAGTAGAACAATCTCTTAATGAGATCTGTGTTGAAGCCAGGCTGAAATTGTTCGGACATCTCAAAAGAATGGACACACAAAGAACAGCTAGAGCAGTAGCGTAGCCAGGATTTTAGTTTGGGGGGGGGGGGGGGGGGGGCATTAGGTCCTCATATATTACTGCCAGAGTTTTTATATTTTAGCCTATTTTCATTTATGAAAAATAGTAGGCTTATGCGATCACACCCCCCCCCCCCTATCATGAAATCTAAACGGCCCAAGGAAACTCGGTAAGCACATACTACTACCTCGTCAGATCTCGACCGTTCCTTTCAAATTTCAAATTTTGATGCCCACCAATTCAGCATGCGGGCCACGCAAAATATTTCACTGGCATTCTATATCTCCGCATTGGTAACAGATATCACCCTGAACTTTTGTACAGTGATAAAGGGCACTACAACAAGTTTACCGATGCGACTTTATTAAACATTTAGGAGTATTACCCTTCATTTATAAAACCTGTTAAGTACAAAACGAACATGGTGGCCAAGCAAAGTTGAAACATTTTAATGGATATTTCACGCGATTTAACCATCCTAGCGCAGTGAAACTTAAAGCGGTAAATGTTTATACAAATTCTAATCTACTTACATCTAATTTAGTTAAATTGTTTACATAACCTCAAGATGGAGGCTGTGCGAAATTTTAAAATTAAGTTTTTATTTATTGTGTCCTAATCATGCGATCGTAGTGAAAGTTTGTATAATGAACCTACGCAATAATTTTCATCTTATGTTACATAACTGCATGGCCTACATCTGGCGACCATCCGAAATATTTAGACGGTTCTCAATATCTACGAATCTATTGCAGCAATCAAACTGAAATTTTGTATGCTGATTGAGGCTATTAATATAAGTTCAATAACCTGGTGAGCACAATACCAACATGGCGGCAAAGTGAAGTAAAAACATTTAAATGGAATTGACTCGCGATTTCATTATCCGAGCGCAGTGAAACTTGGTACGGTAACTGTTCACACAAAATCTACTGCCATCTAATTAAATTCAATTGTTTTATAACCCCAAGATGGCGGCAGTGTGACATTTTAAAATTGAGTTTTTATTTCTTGTGTCCTAATCATGCGATCGAAGTGAACGTTTGAATAATGAACCTATGCAATAATCTTCATCTAACGGTGCATAACTCTATGGCGTACATACAGAACAATCCAACATGGCGTTCCTTTTCATAGGCGGGAGATTTTTCTAATAAAGAAGACCAATTGGATACATGAAAATAGGCAATATAGTTCTTTACGAAACTACTTGTTTTGAGTATAAGTACTTTAGGGTCCATTTTAACTTAGGACAAAGATCTTCAGTCTGTTCATGTCTGTCTGAATTCTGTCCTTCGTTGCTTTGTTTTGAGGCAGCTCACAGCTGTGTCAGTGTCTATATTTGTCTCTGTCGCTCAGATTTTCAATTATCCGTTATCAGAATACTACTACAATATTATGGCATATTCACACGTTTCTGTGCAGAATGTTCTTTTACATTAACACCGCACTATGTCTTGGTGTTTTATAAATAGTTTATTTTAACAGAAATGTTTTTAGTCAATTGAATGAATCAGTAAAAAAAACATCAGGAGTAGATAACAGGAAGAAGGGACACTCATGAAGGCATCAAACAAGTACCTACGTTGCAAAAATATTTAGGTATATCATTGTTAGTGTAATTTATACAGTGCTGTTTTTAAGGTAAGCCTAACAGTCGCCGTGTATGTACCTCAATCTTGCTTATTATTATTATTCAGAAGAAACTGTAGCACCCTTTAAATAATAAAAAAATTCCTCTCGGCACGCCGGAAGGCGGAGGTAGATTTCACCGGGCAAACTAGGGGATAGGCTATAATAGGCAAAATATGCAGGTTTTCGTAGGAGGATCAGACCTCATTTATTGCGAGAAAGTATTTTACAATTGGAGGTTAGTTAACATTTTTTCGTCTTTCAATGCATACTTTTAACATTTTACTGTCTTATGGGGATGGTAACCTTCTTGTCATTTGGGGTTAATTTTTATACTTGTGATCACACTGTCCTTATGCAAGGTTTGGAACTAATGTGTAACTATCTAACAGTCTGTTACTTCTTCGCACAAAATTTTATCTCCCGCAGACATGTTGGTTGGTTCCTCAGTTTAGGGGCTGCGACAAGGTGGTCATGTAACCCCGTGTACATTGGGTGTGTGTAGAATCTGTCTGATAAACGGTGTTATTTGTGATGACTGTATTAGTCTGTAATTCAGGTAAGGTCTGCGGACGGTCAATTTTAAGTAGTAGTACCTAATTTTGTACCAAATACTAACGTCAACGACACCTAGCTGTGAACTTGGCTGCTAGATGCCACCGCAACCAGCAACTTGCAACGAGCGTTGTAACTTCCCCTCCGAAGGAAAGCATGCTGACGGATTTTTAGCGCTCTTAGAAAATCCGGCGACTTTGGCCGGCTTTGAACCAGCACCTTGGGCATAGAAGTTCAGCATGCTACCAGTTAGGCGCTTTCCTCATAGTCAGATGGAACAAGAAGTTCCGTGACGAACTAAAGAGCCTACTTTTCTTAAAATTAAGATTCATGCCATAGATTAATCTACAGTATATGAACCTATCTAGAATAATGACGAAATTAAGTGGGTAATATCGAAATGTCTTAATTAGTTCGAAATAAGATATACTAGGCATAATGTAGCCTAATAGAGCAATACAGTTGGCAGCTCTGGTGACAGAATATATTCTTACTCCCATCTCCTAAGGTACAGAATACAAAATGTGGTTGAAGTCCAAAGGACGTTACATGGATTTAGACATTGGATCTATTAGTACACGTAAAAGCATGTTGGCAACAATGTCATGCGAGTGCTGGTCAGAAATAATCTGAAATATTATATATTTTTGTGCCAATTTTGGATGAAATCCATTTGTTGGTATAGAAGTTACATGTATTTAAAAATTGGTCCTATCAGCAGGCTTAGAATCATGTTGGAAGAACTGACGTATATAAGTTACTCCAAATTAATGTAAAATGTCGGGTAATTTACGTGTGCATAGTTTAAAGCTGTCGGCATGCATACTTTCTGATATATCTGGATACAAAATAGAGAGCAATTATGAACAGTTGGCAGCCCTGGTGGCTCTTAAAAATACACTCAGTCATATATGTTTATGTACGCATATTACTTACAAAATTTGGTTGAAATCCAATTGATAGTGTAGAAGTTATATGGATTTAAAAATTGGACTTATCAGAAGGCTTAAAATTATTTTGGCAACGCTGTCATGTATGGCCACCTGGAAATTAAACTGAAATAGTATTATCTACATGTGTGCCAATTTTAGAATAGCTCCCATGTATACCTTCCAAGATATCCAACATGGAGCTCAAATTTCTAGTGCGTTTTTTAGCAGTTGGTAGCACTGGCATCTTTTTCAAATATGGGCCTGAGATATTCCGGTATACATCTTTACTCATACTAAATTTGGTTTCGATTGCTGCAGCCGTTTAGGAGTTGATAGGGGACACACACACAGCCAGACAGACAGAAGGACAGACAGACAGACAGACAGACAGAAGGACAGGCACATTTTCCCGGATATATCTTATAAGTCTACTTTTTCCTCATTTTTGAAAAGTGTGAAAAGTAGACTAACAAGAAGTTCCGTGAAGAACTATACAGCCTACTTTTCATGCCAATGATTATTCTACAGAATATGAACCTATCTAGAATAATGACGAAATTAAGTTGGTAATATCGAAATATCTAATTAGTTCAAAATATACCTGGTATAATGTAGCCTAATAGAGCACTACAGTTGGCAGCCCTGGTGACTGAATATATTCTTAGTTCCACCTCTTAAGGTACAGAATACAAAATTTGGTTGAAGTCCAATGGACGTTACATGCAGTTAGACACTGGATCTATCAGCACGCGTAAAAGCATGTTGCCAACAATACCATGCGTGTGCTGGTCAGAAATAATCTGAATTATTATGATATCTTGTTGTGCCAATTTTGGATGAAATCCATTTGTTAGTATAGAAGTTACATGTATTTTAAAATTGGACATATCAGCAGGCATAGAATCATGTTGGCAGCACTGCCTTGTATTAATTACTCCAAATTAATCTAGAATGTCAGGTGCTATACGTGTGCAAAGTATAGAGCTGTTGGCTTGCATACTTTCTGATATATTGATATTAGGGTAAAATAATATAGACAGCATTTATTAACAGTTGGCAGCCCTGATTGCTCTTAACAATACTTATAGTCATATCTGTTATGGTACACATATCACATACGAAATTTGGTTGAAATCGAACTGATAGTATAGAAGTTACATGTATTTAAAAATTGGTCCTATCAGCAGGCTTATAATCATGTTGGTAGAACTGACGTATATAAGTTACTCCAAATTAATCTAAAATGTCAGAATATACGTGTGCATAGTTTAAAGCTGTTGGCTTGCATACTTTCTGATATATTGGTATTTGGATTTAAAAAAATAGAGAGAGAGCAATTATTAACAGTTGGCAGCCCTGGTGGCTCTTAAGAATACGCTCAGTCATATCTGTTTATGTACAGATATTACATACAAAATTTGGTTGAAATCCAATTGATAGTGTAGAAGTTATATGCATTTAAACATTGGACCTATCAGAAGGCTTAAAATTATTTTGGCAACACTGTCATGGTTGGCCTCCTGGAAATTAAACTGAAATAGTATTATCTACATGTGTGCCAATTTTGGAATAGCTCCCATGCATACCTTGCAAGATATCCAACATGGAGCTCAAATTTCTAGTGCGTTTTTTCAGCAGTTGGTAGCACTGACATCATTTTCAAATATGGACGTGAGCTATTCCGGTGCACATCTTTACTCATACTAAATTTGGTTTTGATTGCTACAGCCGTTTAGGAGTTGATAGGGGGGACACACACACAGCCAGACAGACAGAAGGACAGACAGACAGACAGACAGAAGGACAGACAGACAGACAGACAGACACACATTTTCCCGGATCGATCTCATAAGTCTACTTTTTCCTCATTTTTGCAAAATGTGAAAAGTAGGCTAAAAATGAATGTGATCTCGTCAATGGCGTTGTCTTGGCAACCTCTGATAGATCATCCCTTATCAATTTAAAAGCGTTGTTATGGTAACCTCTGATGGCACTCGGCATTTTTTAAAATTCCGAAATAATTTTTCTCATCCCTTGGCGTAATGGTGGGTCATATCAAAAATTCTTTCAGACAAAAGTTTTAGGTAATTATTAGGGGAATATTTTCCATTTTGTACGGTTTTGATATTGTGCCTATTAAGAGAGATATGATTAATGTTTCCCGAAAAACCCACTTTTTTCCACCCCTTTGGTCAATGGTTGGTGCTATCAATAAACTTATTTGACATAAATTTTTGGCACTTATCCGACACATATTATGAACTTTGAAGGGATTCGATATTTCACGTATTAAGAGAGTTATAGCGAAATTTCACTTTTTCGAAAAAAGCCCCCCATTTTCACCCCCTTCGACCGATTTTGCCAATTAACGAACTCGACCGAGATTTTATAGGGATACATATTATGTAAAAAAATCAAAGTGATTGGTGCAAAATTACGGCAGTTATCGTGTCCACAAGAAACTGATATATATATATATATATATATATATATATATATATATATATATATATATATATATATAGATACATATATACATATATACATAAATTATATATAAACTTTTGAACTGACGGTGGTTTTGGGGTCTGGGGGATGTGAAACGCGAAGATATGTCGAAATTTTCTGGAAGTCGAAACATGGTACCCATTGCAATAGTTAGCTTTCTAATGAAATCTACCTAATAAATACGAACCTTTAAAAAAAAATGGAATAACTTTACATTCTATCAGTGAGCATTGCGTCTTTCTCGTTCAGAGAAAATTATTTGTGAAAGCTGTGCCTATATAATGAAATGGGGGCCTCAATTTTCTACACCTACAATAAAAGCTTTTCATAACTTACCGAAGATGTGTCCAGTTTTGCCTTCTTTATGACACATCTTAACAGTCGCTAATGTGACAAAAAGAAGAAAGAAAAGAGCAACTAACAAACAACTCTGGACTCTTCCCCAATACTACCACTCACAAACGGTATATCTCCTCTCCCACAGACACACGATCACCGTAAATCTCGACAGTGGTGACAATCAACCACGCTGAGCCAGTATTGTTGCCTGGGACATTTTAACACTGCTATGTCCAGGAAATGGAAATTAAAAGCTGACAAGATATAACTGGCCCCCTCCAGAGAGGTCTCCTGCTAATTGGCAATCTCCTAATTTCTTGGTAGACTTTTGTATCCCCAGTACTCAGGCACCTACTGCTCTTGGAAAATCCCCCTCCCCCATGTCACAATCCTAATTGCTACCCTGATATTTGAGCTCCTCCAAGCAGTGCAGACACGGAAATGATGACAGGCCGTGAAAAGATTGGTAGTACATTCTTTGTCAAAGCATTTACTGTATTTAACATTTCGTTGTAGGTTCTAAATTTGTTCGAGCCGTAAGAAAATGTGAAGGCTTATTCCAACCCCATTTTCTGGATATATTTGGGGGCGGGGCGGCGCCTCTGCCCCCCCCCCCTCTGGCTACGCCACTGAGCTAGAGTGTGGTTTGAGAAAGAACTGGAAGGCAGGAGCTCAAGAGGCCGACCAAGGAAGAGATGAATCGACCTGGTTAGAAATGGCCTTGCAGGGAGAGGTCTGGATGCACAGCAAATCATGGAGGAGGAAACATCCGTGGAGAGAACGAAATGGAGAGCGCTCATTCAACGACCCGGGAAACTGGAGCCGGTTCATGATGATGTTGTTTACCTACAAATGGTGACTCAAAATCCATGAGACCATCTCTGTGGCACAGTGGCTAGTATTCTTAGCTGTCACCCCTAAGGTCAGGGTGCAATTCCCGGCACTGACAAGAAATGTAATTCTGGTCTGAGGGATGGAACAGGGTACACACGGCCTCTTGAGGCTGAACCGAGAAGAGGTGAGTTCGATTCCAACCTCAGCCATCCTTGAAGTGGTTTTATGTGATTACCCACACTTGTGCTCCAGGCATATGCTGCTACAGTACGTAACTTAGGGCGACGGCTGCCTCTTACCTAGTGATGTGGGCTGGGCAAATGCCCAGTGGGCAGGACATCTATAAATGGGCATTTATCCGGGCATTTGCCCAAAGCAGTTTTAAGCGCCCAAAATCTGGGCATTTAAAAAACTTTTTTTTGTGGTCTTTTTACTACTTGCGATTGTTACTAGAGCTTCTAAAACATAATAAAAACCATTAATTAAAGGTACATTTCGTGGATAAACTAGTAATGCCCGAATATTCATTCATTCATTCGTTTATTTGCAATTGGGGGTGTGTCCCCCGGTGGCAAAATAGATATACATAACAAATAAATAATTGTACATAACAATTCAATAACAATTATACAACAATTAAACTGGAGTATTTACACAAATAGTCAGTCTTTTCTTAAACACACATATATGTTTGGGAAAAGGCTCTAAGACTGTGGCAGGTAGAGAGTTCCAGTTATCAATGGCACGGTTTACGAAATAATATTTACCATAATTTGTTCGCTGTGGTCGGCCCTTAACTTTGAAAGGATGATCGCTCCTACGCATGTAAGTAGGCTTTTCGATATGTTTGCTAAGCTCACTCCATGCTGGTTGATTTGTATACGTGTTGTACATAGCGCAGAGTCTAGATTTCATCCTCCTAGCCTCAAGTGATTCCCACCCAAGTTTCTTTAAGATACGGCTCACACTGCTCCTCAGAGGAAGATGTTCGAAGCCGTATCAGGAAGGCAAATGGTGCCTTTGTCCAGCTCTACCCCATCTGGAGAAATAGAAACATTTTCAGGAAGACCAAGCTCCGCCTTTTCAATAGCAACGTAAAGTCGATTCTTCTCTATGGCTGTGAAACATGGGAAGTCACAAAACCGATCAACAACCAGCTACAGGTGTTCATTAACAGATGTCTGCGTCGCATCATGAATGTGAGGTGGCCGGACATAATCTCAAATGAAGATCTTTGGACCATCACTAATCAACAACCGATTAGCATCCAGTTCAAGGAGAGGAAATGGCGCTGGATTGGACACACACTAAGAAATCCGGACGGAGCTGTTGAGAGGGCGGCGCTAGACTGGAATCCTCAAGGCGCCAGGAAACGAGGTCGACCTAAGAAGACCTGGAAGAGGACGATCGAAAATGAAATTGCAGAGGTGGACAAGAACTGGAGTCAAGTGAAGAGAATGGCCAGGAACCGTACTGCGTGGAGAAATTTCGCCAAGGCCCTATGCTCCGGAAGGAGCGGCAGGAATTAAGTAAGTAAGTCACACTGCTCCTGGGATTAAAGTCACTGAGCACAAATCTAGCGGCCTTTCTTTGTACCATTTCCAACTCGCATATGAGCCCTACTTGATATGGATCCCAAACCGCCGAGGCATATTCCACAATAGGTCTCTGGTTTGAATAAAACATTGTATTACTGAGTTAGGCCTGCAGGTCTACTCATCTGAATGTAGGAAATGTAGGGGCACCTGTTACATCTGCTGCCACAGAGCGGACCTTTGGCAGTTTTGGTTGGATTCATAGTAAAAAAAGAAACGAGACTTGCATCTGAGAGGGTTGCCGTTGACTTATCTAGCCTACAATTGGAAGCTGATGAATGGGGAGAATGGTACATCTAAGCGTACGACCGACAAAATAACTGAAGGGATTCGTCAGAGTAATTCAGAACAAGGAGAAGAAACCCCAACACCCAGTCAAGAACGAATTATAGGCCTAGAGGAAGATTCAGAATCAGAACTGTCAGAAGAATCTCAGCCAGAACTACTTGAAAGTTCAATAGAAAGAAGTGATGAAGAGGATACAGAAACAGAAGAAAGTGATTAAGATACCCAAGAACAACAAAACATTCATTTATTATTAATTTCATATTTAAATATATGTAGTCTGCTGTACCTCATGTCCTCATTTGTTTCATTTTTAACTTATACAGTTAATGTAATAGCATACATTATGTATTCATTATTAGTCATTTGTCATTAAAATATCAAACTCATTTATAAAGATGTGTTGATGTGTTAAGTGAATTATTTTCCCCCAATTACACAATCAACATTCATAGGCATACGCATAATTATTATGTATAAAAATCCATTCGAGTTGAGAGGCTATAGAAAAATATTAGGACTACTTAACTACTTTTCCATCAATATAAATTAAATGATTTTGTATATTAAATATGTATACTGTATACATATATATACCTGTTTATATGGATAAATATATAGAATACGTATATGTAGATACATATATGGCTAAAACAATATTTATTTAAACGTTGCATTATGAATATATTTTTAAAAGAGATAAATGCCCAAAATGCCTGGGCATTTATGGGTTTTGGGCATTTGTCCGGGCATTTATCCTGGGCATTTGCCCCGACTTATAAATGCCCAGACATTTTACATCACTACTCTTACCCAATCCTAGCCTCAATTTCTACTTCTTTTTCTTTCTCTTTACATCATTCCCACTCCTATGTGGGGTCGATGTTTCTGACAGCTCTCCTCCATTTAACCCGGTCATGCACATCCTCTTCTGACAACTGTTTTTCTCTTAGGTCCTCCCGTACACAATCCATCCATCTTCGTTTAGGTCTGCCTCGCATTCTCACTCCCTGTATTTGCATGTCTAGCATCTTCCTCCCCACGTAGGATTCCTCCCTTCTTCTCACATGCCCGTACCATTGAAGTCGCTTTTCTTGTATCTTCTTAGATATTTCAACAACCTTCAATGTTCCTCTTATTTTGACATTTTCCACTCGATCACGCTTAGTCACTCCACGCATCCACCTGAGCATTTTCATTTCCGTGACGTCAAGCCTGTGTGTGTGCGTTTTGCGTGCAGGCCATGTTTCAGAGCCATACAGCAATGCAGGTCTTACGACAGTTTTATATATTTTCCCCTTAACCTTAGGCTTGATCCTGCGGTCACAGAGCACTCCTGACATTTTCCTCCAGTTCATCCATCCTACCTGAATCCTGTGTGACACTTCCAATTTCTACTAAACACACTAATACTATGATTATTATTATATTTGAACTAGCGGACTCTTGCGAGAACTCTCGCATGTGTATAAACCACCCGCCTGGCTTTACTGTTATGCGGGCTTCTATAAATATGTTTATTCATTTAAACGCACTTTTTTAAAAAAAATGTGGGTTGTATGCGCCTCATGTGTACAGACTATCCGCCCGGCTCTAGTGCTATGCGGGCTGGATGCGACACACTTCAGACAGGGGCTACCATCTTGTTTATTTGTTTAAAAGCACTTTATAAACAAATACATATATTTCCGCTGACTTTTCAAGAAATGCAAGTTTTTTCCTGTACTATTGAGACAATTTGGAAGATTTTGGTACAAACGACACCTTCTAACTCCCTCTGGTTTAGGAGCTCGAGTTTATTGAAACATACACCTTAGTGTATTTATATAGATTGCAGCCAATGGCCATAGCGGGGTATCTTAATTGAAAGCCCGTAATGTTTCAGTCTTCTTCTTTTCCCATTTCCAGTTCCCTGGGTCGGGTTGCGAATCAAGGACCTCCACAGTTTTCTAACCCTCCACCATTCATTTCCTTCTTTCAATACTTCTTTTTCCTTTACTCTTTTCTCTATACCTTCCTTCACCGTATCTATCCACCTCTTTCTGGGCCTTCCTCGTGGTATTTTCTCCATAAATATTCTTTTTGGCACTCTATATTCCTCCATTCTCATCATTCTCATTCAGCTTACTGGTTTCTATCTTGTCTTGCAGTTTTGGGAACCCAGTTCTCTCCCTAATGTCCACATTTCCGACTTTATCCCTCCGTGTATTCCCAATTATTCCTCTAAGGAACTTCATCTCGGCTGCTTGGATTCGGCTTTCCACCGTGTTGCATTGTGGACCACGTACCTGCTGCATATGTCAAAATTGGTGTGTAATACATTGAGAATAGAACTTTCTTGCATTTCTCTGGGACTTCACTAAACCTCTCACACACTGGTAAAGCCCTTTCTCTTTCCAATTTCTTAATTTATTGTACCATCTACTGTGAGTATGCTCCCCAAATACTTAAAGCTTTTTACCATTTCCAATGGATTTCCATTGACGTCAATATTCTGTCTTCCTTCTCTCTTGTTTCTTGTCATCACCACAGTCTTCAAACGGAAGGTATGCACCAGGAACAACATCGTTCGCAAGCTCACAAACACCAGATGGGGAGCGCAGCGTACAACTGCCCTTGCTCTGAGTTTCTCTGCTGCCCCAGTCTGGAGGAACTCTGCTCATGCCAACCAAGTAGATGTTGCCCTCCATGAGACAGGCCGCATTAAGACAGGCTGTCTATGTCCAACTTCTGTCGATAAGATCTTTCCGCTTATGGGAGTAGCACCTCCAGAAGTTAGAAGACAAGTAGCGGCAGAAGTAGAGAAGAAAAAGCAAGAAACAGATCCAAGACATCCAATGTATGGACTTGATGTCCATCCACCTAGGCTAAAATCAAGAAAGAGCTTCCTCCAAACAACAATATCAATTCCTTCCTCAGCTGAAGCTCGCCAAATTGAACTTTGGAAAACAAAATCACCGGGAGGTTCGTGGGAAATGAAGGAGAAGCCGGCAGCTGGCTACCATCTACAATACGAATCCTGGAAGACGCTAAACCGACTGAGAACTGGTGTGAGTCGGTGTAAAAGCAGTACTGAAGAACTTTGTAGATGTGGTGAAAGACAAAACCCTGAGCACCTTCTGAATTGCAGCATGTTATCAAGACCATGTGATATGCAGGACTTGATAGAAGCCAATGACTGTGCCATTCTAACTGTTGAACACTGGAGAAATACAATTTAGTGTTATTTATATGTATATTTGTATGTGTTTTGGACTCGGATGAATAAATAAACTACAGTCTTACTCTTCTCCACACTTATTTTCATTCCATATTTCTCTATCTCTTGATTCCATACAGTAACTTGTTCTTGCACTTCTATTTCATTTTCTTCCCATATTACTATGTCGTCTGCAAAGAATAAGGCCTTAGTCTCCTTGCTTCCCATTCTTCATTTCACACTCTTGTGGATTTCAGTTATAAACAGTACTGTATAGGGGACAACACACTTCCTTGTCGAATGCCTGTTTCAACACTGAACCAGCTTGTTTAAGTTTAATTTCAAGTAGTTCCAACTTTGGCTAACAGAGATGCCACTGTCACTGACACCTTGCGTTTTGATAGAGCGTTTCTAACCAAATAATCTACAAATTTAGCTACACACTATCAATTGTGGTGGTAGGTTCTTTTACATGCCATGAATCTATGACATGGGTCCAAAGGAAGGCATACTGAAATATTTTAACACTCTTAAAAATTCAACGAGTTCGTCCGGATTTGAACCCGCGATCTTGGGCATAGCAGTTAAGCATGCTACCTACCATGCCACCAAAGGCGGTTAAACACACTAATACAAGAGTCACAGCGGCTTCGGTGGCGTAGTTGGTAGCATGCTGAGCTTCTATGCCCAAGATAGCGGGTTCAAACCCGACCGAAGACGTCGAATTTTTTAAGAGCGTTAAAAATCCCTCAGTATGCCTTCCTTCGGAGGGGAAGTAAAGCCGGCGGTCCCATGTCATAGATTTATGGCATGTTAAAGAACCTTCCACTAATTACACTTGTGTGAAGCTAAATTGGATAGGTTAGGAATGTAAACAACGCTCTTAGGTTTCTACGTTCGTTGCCAAGAGCCGACTGCGGTGGCGTCTAGTAGCTAAGTTCTGAACTAGCCCTAGTAGTCGTTGACGGTGGCGTTTGGCGGCAAAAGTAGGAACTATTTGAAAAATTCAAAGTTGCAGCCCTTACTTGAATTAAAAAACAGATACACACACTAATACAGCCATCACAATTAACAGACAGATTCTACACACACCCAAAGTACACGGGGCTACATGACCGCGTTGTCGCAGCCCCTAAACTTAAGAACCAACCAACCAGCGTCACAATTAACACACGTTATTAGACAGATTCCCCACACACACCCAAGTTCATGGGGCTACATTACCACAATGTGGCCCAGCCCTTAAATGAATCAACGACAACAAAATCCTTATGAACCCATTGAGGAAACCCTGCAGGAGAGTATCTTGATTACCCCAGTTGGAGAGTGACAAGATGCAGGCTTAGGCTAATGCAATATACGGAACAAAGTTCAAAGCAGAAGAATATCTCCACTTTCAACTCAATCAATACCAACCCACACACACACATACTTGAGAAGTTTTTTAATCTGCTAACGGTTTGATTATACAAACACACACACACTTTATAAACATACAGTAACTTATTACTGAAAATCAATAGTAAGCCAATTTAAGAGCATAATACATTTAGAAGACACTACTCATCCCAGAGCAATTTAAGCCACTTTTCTAAAGTGATAGGTTACACTTTGTCATCGCCGTTATATTATTTTAAAATAAAGTAAACATCAGAAAACAAAGATTGAAATTTTATGGAAATGTTCAAAGACTTCCACCGACTAGGCACAAGAATATAATGTGGATTCAGCAAGTCAAACAGGACCCATTTGCACCAATTACTTTCAAATGTATATATAAAATATTACCCTATAAAATCTCAGTCAAGTTCGTTAATGGGCAAAATTGAACCAATGGGGTGGGAATAGGGGCCCTTTTTTGAATAAGTAAAATATCTCTATAACTTCCTTAATATGTTCTTCGGATAAGGGCCAAAAACTAATCTCCATATTTAGGGGCAGATGACCTCGTAGTTCCGCCCCTTAAAACAACAATAACTAACTAACTAACTAACTATCTCCATAATGCTTTTTGATAACACCAACCATTAGAACAAGTACATCAGTTCTGTTACCTTGGCAGTGTAGTGTCAACAGATCTGCAGAAAGCTGCAGGAATCACTCGTAGAATTCAACATGGAGCAAAATGTTATCATCTCGTGAGAGGGCTTCTTTGGGGTAAGCAAGTTCCTTTAAGATCAAAACTAATACTCTACAAGAGCCACTCAAATCGGTCAATGATTTTCCAGGGGTTTTCCAGGAATTTTCCAGGAGTAATTCTCATTTTTCCAGACTTAAAAATAAGCGCGAGTCGCTGCCAACTTCAAGACCAAAATAAAGCAGTTGTGTTTGGTTTACTTACACAGATGTTGACAAAAATTAGTGGTGATTGCGTTATCGATACGCAAGCCTAAACACAAATTATTTAATTGTTGTTTAAAAAAAGCCTTTGTGACTCAAATATCCGCTTTAAAAAAAAAGAGAAAAGAATGCCGCCTGCAATTTTATTGCGGTGAAGTTGTCTATACTCAATATGTTTTACAAAAATACTATCGTGTTCTCTCACACAGAAACAGGTAGCCTGAGGAAATTTCTTTAGTTAACGATAGAGTGCTCACCCAAAACCGCAGCGGGAGTATGATTTAAGATAAAACACTGCGTGTAAATTTTCGGTTAAAAATTAGCAAATTATATGTAAAATTATTTTAATTAAAGAAAACTTGGCTTTCGCCAACAACCGCAATTCTCTTATCTTTCAATTCTTTGGTTTCTTCAGCAACTCTCTTTTTCCTTCTTTCCATCTCATTAATGGCTAGGTTTTTCTTCTATTCACTATTCAGGTATTACACATACATATAAAATTAAATAAACAGTATCGAATGTAATATGTATATATAATATTTTACATATATGTATTTGTTTGGTACACATGTATATAATATATATGAGGCAGGGAAATCAAAACCCACTAACTCCAGTAAACCAAATTTTACAGGAGAGAAAAACTGATAATCTCCCTCACGTATTGTAAATATAATGGGTTTATGTGCTCTTATTAAGTAAAAGTATATTCTTTATCAATCAAATACTTCATAACCTAAGTGTTCATATTATTTAATGCTACAATTCGAATTAAATAGTGGTGGAGTTAGGTTTTTTTTTTTACTTCCGGAGTGTATGAAATATGAAATAGGAAATACATATTACAGAAAAGGTACCAATATATCAGAACTACCATATGAAACGATAGAATATGATAGATTATTATGGAAATTAGTAATGTTACATTTTTAAATTCAAATTTCGCAAAAAAATTGGAGTTAGTGGGTATTTGATTTCCCTGCCTCATATATATTATATACATGTGTACCAAACAAATACATATATGTAAAATATTATATATACATATTACATTCGATACTGTTTATTTAAATTCTAAATTTAAATTTCAAAGGGAATCCATTAAAATGTATACTCTAATTCAAATCATACCAAAACACAAATATAAAACCACAAATGAACTTAACACTTTCATTGCTCTTATTCGTGATACATCTATTCTGTTTCACTTTCACTCTCTTGTTCAGTCTGTGAATCAGGGTTATTACTGTCAGCAATCCTCAGAAATGAACTTCATTAAATTTTGTAGGTCGTTTTGCTTTTCTATTTTCAGTGGCAAGTGTGAGTTGTACTTTTGTTGAGTGGGAAAAGATGCAGTTGTATTGGGTCTCTGGATGTTAAATAGACTTCATATTGTACCTTTCATAGTTTTACTCACTTGGATTTCATTTTTGTGGGATGTCAAATATCGTATGACTTTACTTTCTGATATGAGGAATTTCTCGGTTGGATTATGCTTAATTCCTTTAGTACTTGGGTTTCTCGTGAATATTAACCTTGCAATCTCTGCTGGTTAAGATATGAAATAGGAAATACATATTACGCAAAAGGTACTGTACGCGTTTGGGGAGACGAGACAGAAAATTATACAAGTAGTGGAAGGTTTTCTAAATTAGCCCATGATAAAATTTATTGATGCTGGAAGCGAACACAAAACTGGTTTGGTTAGAGAGTGAATTAACTGAGTTAATTCGGCCGGCCAATAGCAAATTAGTAGTCGCAAGGGGACTCGGAACAAGCTTCGCTAGGATGACTAAGAACCCGAGCAGTCACGAGGACGCCCGAGTGAAAAAGAATGGGGAGAGGAACTAAGCGTGTGGCAAGAGAAAGAAGAGGGAGCCGACGCGAGACCATGACCAATGGGAAGCCGCCTATTAAAATTAACACCAACAGAGTAATTAACATATATAATTACTAGGACAAAGTTATTACATTAAACCATCATAAAGAGTGTTAAATGATAATTAAGAACGATTGAATATAATTACAGCGGAGTTCTTAAGTTATTAATGAAGAGTTTGATCAATTAATATAAGCAACAAATCATAGCCATGGATTGAAAAGGACACGTTTTTTGGAAAAGAGACGCGGAGAAAAGACGAGAGGAAGCGAGGCTCTTATCAACCACGACTTCGAAGTAAAATGACGTTACAACGAACTAGTCTCCAAGTTGAACGAAAGAGATAGAATTATTCATCGAAGGCACTCAGTAATGTGCATGTAATATTAACATAGATATTCAGCGAGGAAACAATATTAAATTTATACGACAAAGCTACAGCTTCAAGATGATAAAAATTCAAAAGTTGAGGGAGGAATTTCATGAAGATTCTACAGGCGTCGTGATGAACGCTTAAACAATTATGGGAACAACGCTATGATGACATCAAGAACATCCGAAATGACCTAACATCAACATCTCGGGGGAGATTAACATCTCATCTCTCCCGTAATAGAAAGTCTACAATCATCAGTCATTTTACCATCTCAAATGACGATCTACAGGGAACTATGGGGGAAGAAGACTGCAAGTTATTCATGTACGAGGGCGACCAGGGAATTACCCGGTGCCGAAGAGAGAAAAGGCTATCCCTTCTCAATCAGAAGAGTCATCGGCGGAAGGAGGAGACAGCACGATGATGATCGAGTTCAAATCCCAGTACCTGACCGCACGAGATATTCGGAGGGAGATTTGGACAAGAATGCTGACCACCATGCAGTCTTAAGCCGCTAGAAACATTCCGTTTCTAATGGGTAACCAGAGGGAGTCCACTTCATGTCAACTCTAACCCAGCACAAGGTAGTCCAAGGACCAACGCTAAATATCCCACTAGGTAGAATTGTAAATCTATCCGACAACTATTGTTGAATGCCATTTTTCTATATTGTTTATTAGTTTATTGCAGTTTTCAATGTTATATTTGTAAAAACATCATGCGGATGTTTGATAGTATTTTTCGACGACTTCGGAATTTTAGGGATTTTTCATTTCGATTTTCGATTTTTGCGATATTCGAAATTAGAAGGGAGATTTTATAGTTTAATTCAGATTTTATACTTTAGCACAGGATTTTATAGTTTGTTCAGAATTGTTATTGTAAAGTTCAAACGTGTATTAAATTGAACGATATCTATGTTTTATCAATAAATGTAATAATGGAAATGTTTTCCAAGTATGTGAAAGGAAGTATATGTCAAAGAATGTAATTACGAAAGATCTATTGTAGAGATCTAGAGAAAGTCACGAACTGAGAAATAATGAAACGAATTTAGTGAAGAAAGTTTGTAAGTAATGGTTTTTTGAAAGTATTAGAATTTGTTGAACAGACAGTAAAGAAAGAATTTGTGAAGTATTATAATGTGGAATTAACAGATGCGAACGAGAGCATATTTTGAAGTAAGAAATAACGTAATGATGAAATGGAAGAAATGTTACAGTTTGTTGAAAGAATTTTGAGAAATGTGAGTGAAGTAAAGAAATAATATTTTATTTAAAGATTATCATTTTATCGCATTACCTATTAAATTGAGGCAGGGAGAGAACCAGTATTTTTTTTATTTGTTCATTAAGATTGTGATGACTGAAAGAAGAGTTTATTACTGGAAAGTGTAGAGAAAGAAATGTTATGGAAGTTTGTGAAGTATCTCGATGGATGAGATTTATTATTCCCGTTGTAGACGGAGGTATTTGTCGTGAGACAATGAGCCAGTGTATAGCCATTGATCTATTTTTGAGGAAATGTCTGTAGGGACAGACGTATGTATTTCATGAATGTAAGAAGTTACAAGAGAATTGTTACGGAAGTTTAGTAATTGTGGATGTTATTGAAATAGTCTCAATAGAGTTGAAACTCCTTGAAATTCACAGGACAGCAGATCCTGGTTGAAGTTAAATCTGATAGAAATTATAGGGTTTAAGAGGCGGCCGGAGTCAGTTCCTATTTCACCTTTCATTTCAAAACGTTGCCACTAGTTTCGTTGTAGTCGCTGTCCCCTAGTAGTTACATGGCCCGTACATAGGTATCAGCACGGATTACCCCCTACTGTGAGCACAGATTACCTACTACTACTGTGGTGAGGGTGATTCAAGGTCGCGCGTGCGAGAAAGTTCTAACTGCTCCGGAGTCCAAACACTGGGGAAATGCAATCTCGTGGCAATGCGCTTCAAGAATATCGCGACCAGAAATTTCGAAGTGATAGTCTGTATAGGCTACTTCCAATTGAATGGCCGAAATATTTTGCTATAGATAAGCTAATAGTTAAACTACGGATTACGGAATTCACAAGTGACTGAAATATCCTTGGCCTTCCTCGTGTTGTAGCGGCTAGTATTCTTGGCTGTCACCCCAGAGGTTCGGGTTCGATTCCCGGCGCCGACAAGAAATTCGATTCATTCTTGTCTGAGGGCTGGAATGCCCCGTGAGGCAAAACTGAAAAGATGTGGTTTCGATTCCCATCTCAGCCATCTTGGAAGTGGTTTTCCGTGGTTTCTCACTTCTACTCTGGCTGCGTGGCTCAGGGGTAACGTTCTTACTTGCTGTGTCCAAGATTGCAGGATCGAATCCTGGCACAGCACAAATGCGAGGGAGCCGTGTCAGTGAATTTACTGGCAGGTTAAAGATCCCCTTTGGGGCAAACTTCCAAAACCCCGGCCTCTCCTAAAGCCGCAGATGTTTAAAGGGACGTAAAGCAATAACATTATTATTATTTCTATTATTATTATTATTATTATTTTTATTATTATTATTATCATCACTTCTACTCCAGACAAATGCAGCCGACTCCTTCACAATCCTCATCTGAATCCCAAATATACACACTAACGCACTACCTCGTACCACGCTGGTATCGAGAGAGCGTGGGTTTGAATCCCACCTCAGCCGTCTTATTACTATTATTATTATTATTAATATTAATAATTAAAATATTTTCCGGATCTTGCATGTGGGGGGAGGGGGGGAGGGGGGGGGGAGGAGCACATGTTGAACTCTCTACCACCGGCGGCTTCTATTAATACTATTATTATTATTATTATTATTATTATTTCTAAAATTACTATCAGTTTCTGCTTATTTAGGAGGATTATAAATTAATATTACATAATTTGGCAATAGAGGTGAGGGAGTGCAGGATTCTCCAGCCCCAGGGCCCATCACCACTCTCTAAGGCCTTGCATCCGGGGGTCACACACAAGAACGCTACACCACGAGATGGTCTTTAAAACAGTATGTTATGCAGAATGTGATAACGCAGAAAGAAATAAAATGTTATTCTTCAAGCTCTACCATTTCCTTACAGACCTTCCTTACATAAAACTGCCTATGTTGCGAAGTTCGAAACCGAAACACAATAAGGTTTCACGCCGTCGTTGTTGTTGCTCATGCTCAATTAGATTGTGTATATTCAATCATTTACTTTCATAAACATCTTCATACTGACATTATGGGGTTTGAAGCCATTTTTCAGTGTTCCCTTAGTAAACAAAAGTTTGGTGCTTTTCGGTCGGTCAACACGAATGTACCTACCCAAAAGAGTTGGATTATATCCTAATCCTGAAAAATTTACAAATCTTTTGGGTAAATTCGTGTTGACCGACTGAAAAGCACCGAACTTTTGTTTTATCTTCATAATAACCTTAATTGTGATAAAGAATCCTTCAGACTAAACTAATTCCTGAAAAGAGTTGAAAAGTAAATTTTCAACACTTCTGTTTGAATATTTCAAAATATAACTCATCGTGTTTACGATAACATGGAAAAGATACGTAAGGAAGCCTACTTCCTAGTATACCTGTAACTTAGTAGTATGCTGAAAAACTGCTGTTTATTTCCTAGAATTATATTTACGTGTTTTTGTAAGTAACCATGACAAGTTATTTTTTCTTTTATTCTTAACAAAGGAGATATTTAAAAAAATGTAGAATACCTTTTTTGAAATTACATTTCTCATCACACAGGATTAACTTCAACGATAAGCTATAGCATATTATTATCAGGACTGAGTTGCTTCAGCTCTTCCTTTCGCATTGCCTTTTCCTCATCAACAACCAAAAAATGTCCAGAAACTACAAATTCAGTTGCTCAAGGGAAAGAAAACTAAGATCCGTTTCCCACGATCATCACATCACTATTCATGAACAAATATGGTGCAATTATATGGGGCAATTGTGATAATTAACTAATACATGTAACTTTTTCCAGGAGTGTATTTACATATTTATATCTTGTACCCCGCCCATTCATTGGGCACAGTCGTGTTGACCGACTGAAAAGCTACAAAAGACAATATTATAGCCTATATAAAAAATCAGTAGTAGTGGTGAAAGATTTCAGCCTATTCCTGTAACAACTTAGACCAGAAACTCATCCTAGCATCAACTCTTACCGCAGCTTCATTATAAACACAAATACGGAACTTTTGATTGCCTATAGCAGCCTTCCCTGGATACCATAATACTGTACTTCAGAATCGTCAGTTTCTTTTCCCTTGGTACTCTTCCGTACGCATACATAATCATGGAATTTATTTAAATTTGCTATAATATGAACATGCTTAATTAATTAATTAATTAATTAGTGTACCATCCTTTATTTTGCAAAAAATATAATGAATAAAATGAAGAATCTACAAGCAATATCATGTGTAATGTATATGATTTATATAAAAATTAAATCAATGTTACATATTTCAAATTTTTTAATGTAATATTACATAGAAGAAATGGAAGGAACGCAGATGCCCCACGTGGAACCATCTGTCATCACTGCGGCAAATCGTGTGCCTCCCGCATTGGGCTGTATAGTCACCTCCGAACTCACCAATGAGAGACTTCCGGATTGAAAGGCCAATCTACTCGATATGAGTGTTTGCTATGATGATGATAGATATTACATTAAAATCCTAGCCTTACTCATCAGTATATTGCCAAAATGGATCCAACTATGACATTTTAACGCATGATAACCTAGAAAGTCATCTCGAAATTGACATCTTAATTATTATGAGGTAACCCGTAGTGACATTCTCACTCCGATACTTACGATGAATATATGGGACACAAGAGGGTTATTCTTCCATATTTGTTAAAAAACGATCCGGGAAAAAAATAGCTTATCCTCTTGATGAAAAATGAAAATCCACAGCCTGCTTCCAGTCTCCGACCGGGTCAGGAATGGAATGAATGAAGCCTCCATCTAGCGGCGAGGATATGAACTGTGCCGGCTGCCGAGGCCTGACGCACTCCTCTGGGGCAATGATTAAATGAATGACAGATGAAATGAAATGATAGTGGAGAGTGTTGCTGGAATGACATTTTGACAGGGAAAACCGGAGTACCCGGAGAAAAACCTGTCTGCCTCCGTTCTGTCTAGCACAGATCTCACATGGAGTGACCGGGATTTGAACCACGGACCCAGCGGTGAGAGGCCGGCGTTCTGCCGCCTAAGCCACGGAGGCTTAACTTATCCTCTTGATATTAAATTTAATTTATCGATCAAGTCTTTGATATTTCCAGAGAAATGGAAACTTACTAAAGTCAGTCATATTCACAAGTCGGGTAAGATTTCACTAATTCTTAACTACCGAACAGTACCGGTAGCTACTAAGTTTGCCCCAAACTAACTTTACGAGCAAACACTTCATGAACACATAGGCCTAATGTATTATTCAGGCATACATGCCATTTTATTCACGATTCATAACACGGATTCATCCCTCGATGATCAACAATAACCAATTTTCACGAATCAGGAGTCATCTGGTTTAAATTAAAGGATAACGAGTCGATGTAATATATACAGATTATTGGTAGAGTTAACCATGACGTAGCCTACAACTTACGAAAATGTCCTATTACGGATCATACTTACAGTATGAAAGACGCAACACTTTGTATCATAGAGAAAAGCTCCATTCACCCTCTGGTGTTCCCCTGGGATCGAATCTTGTGCCTCTGTAATCTTATCTTAATTAACCATCTCCGGGATGCCAATATATCATTATTATTATTATTATTTGCAAATGTCGTGTAATCGTTTAAATACATTTATTCGTTATGGGATTGTATGCTGCTCCAAAAGATGAAGAAACAATAAATTGGAACAAAACAAATTGTTTCGATTTATAAGTGTCATCCGATTGCATTTACACGAAAACTTTGATATAAAACACCACCATTTCCTATGTAGTTCCCATCTCAAGTCATCTAGGTTTATGGTAGGCTATACTATGAAAAAAAAAGTTATCCTTTTCTCACCGTATTGATCGAATTTTTGAGATATATTCAAAATGCTGGGATTTATAAGAAGATGCACATTTTATTTTAGGAACCTGTACATTGCTAAAGATTGTACAGTATAATGCATTCGTATGAAGTTGACTTGAATTTGGCACAATAGTTTGGAACCCAAGATGTGCGAATGCTAACTATAGAGTTGAATCGATAAAAAATAAATTCCCTATATTCTTGGAATACAAAAGGACACATGTATATCCTAAATATGCTAAGCGGGAATGTGGTGGCCCAGTGGTGTGGTCAAGCTGTTGGCCTCTCACCACAGCGGACCGGGTTCGGTTCCCGGTCAATGATGTGAGATTTTCGAAGTGAAACGTCATGTCCAGTAGTTCGGATTCCACGTAAAAAGGAGGTTCCGTGGCTATTGATCGCGAGATTGACGATAACATAAACTACACATTTCCTTTAAAAATGCTAAGCATAATTTATTAATGGAACTTTTTCTTTAAAGACTTTAGAGAAAAGTAGGCAGGTTATTACATTAAATTATTTGATAACATTTTTGATAGACCTTATTTGTCATCTGAATTTGAACTATATGTTCCTTCGCGGTCAATAAGACCGAAACGTATAATATTCCACTGTCCAAGAACCAATACAGAGTAATATAAACATTCGCCTGTATCGAACACATTCAATATCTAAAAAAGAAAAGAGACATGCACACATTTCCATATATCAGACAGCACCTTTTGTTCATTTGTATTGTAGAGAAATCACTTAATATCATACACTCCTTATCAGTGACTTGAAACATAATTTCAAGTACGATACTTACTAGAATAATATTTAGTCATACGTATTATAAGTATCATTTTATATTAGTGTAAGAAAAATATTAAGTGTAATTCATATTGTTATTTCTCGTAATTAGGTTGTAACCTGTTAGAAGAACTATAAATAAACAAACAAATAATTATAAATAAATAAACAAATTAATTTAATGAAATTCAGGTCCACTTTAGTGATGGTTACTAACTAGTGATTGCTTGCTACTCATATAATAATTACTGTAACTTCAAAAGCCCAGTAGTCGCTACATCATATTTAGACTGACAAAGCAACATTTTATTTACAATCCACCTCGTGGCGTAGTGGCTAGTCTTCTTAGCTGTCAACGCAGAGGTCCAGGTTTAGGAGCTGAGGGCTGGAATGGGATACACTGAGGCTTGTGAGGCAGAACTGGGAAGAGAAGGGTTACATTGTTACTTCAGCCATCCTGGAAGTTGTTTCCTCACTTATGCTTCAGGCAAATGCTGGGATGGTATCTAACTTAAGGCCACGACCGCCGCATATACAAAACCCGTCCCTAATACAAATACACACCCTAATACAACCATCACAATAACACAGGTTATTAGACACATTATACACACACCCAAGTGCACGCGGCTACATGACCACCATGTCCCAAAGCTCCTAAACGAATCACCACCTCCAACAACAACAACAACTCTATTTACAGTACAACAATGGCATAATCTTGAAAGTAGCCTATACTACTGTATATTACAGACATGTTAGAAAGAACTAAAAAGCTCATAATAAACACTGGAACTGCAAAAGACCTGTAGGCCACACACCATAATATGATGATCTAGAAAGCAGACGATTGTAATCGGGGGTGGATCTAGGGGAGGGCGACCGCCCAGGGCCCCGCGGTCCGGGGGGGGGGAGTCATGGATTGTTTTAAATTTAATTGATTAATTATTTATTTATTCGTTAATTCCCCATAAGGAGAGCGTTATAACACAATCAATTTTCATGTTTAATTCTGGTCCTTCTTTTTTTTTCCAAAAACCTCTCATACACACACACTATGCTTCCTCTGTCTCTCCTCCCTCCACTTCTTTCCCGGTTGTCTCTCTTTGGGAGTCTGCTCAAACATCTGTTGTCTAAGTCTAATTGATTAATTAATTATACTTTTCAAACTAATTTATAATTCATATTCTTTTTTCAGTGCAGCTATGACCTCCCGTGACCGTTTAGCAAGTATAGATTTCAGTGAAATGATGGAAGACTTCATCCGAGAAAAAGAGTCGCAAAGTAATATTTTAATATTTCATAGTTTACATAATCTTCTTCAAGGGGACTTAAGGGTTTCTTTCATATTATTAAAAGAATGTACCGTAGTGTATTCAAAATATTGTAACTATTCTTTATTTTATTATTATTACAAAACTATTTTCCATTTGATTTGATATTTTTTATATTTTCTATTGTTGAGGGCCCGACCGTATCATATCGCCCAGGACACCGCAAAGCCTGGATCCGGCACTGATTGTAATGAAGCGACTGACAGCACCTGGACATGAGCTGATTTCATCACTTCCTGGTATGAGATTACCATCTCTCAGAAGCCGGCTCTGTCTTACTTCACCCTGTTTCAAGGACATGACTTTGCGACGATGCGGTATCTGACGGTAACTGCCTGAACTGCCAGCACCTCGACACGGCTAGCATTAGCAACTCAATATGCTGACATTTTCTAAAATCACGATTAAACATATACAGAGTTCTTAATTTGAAAATATGATTCAGTAGCACAATAGAGAAAACTATGAGCTGTCTTGCAGTGGAGTTTGTTTCTGTTTTCAACATCATCTGAAGGCATTGAAGAGGTTTGGAAAATTGCAGTTCAGAACTCTATTTTATATGGAGAATTGTGATTTTAACTACACTTTTTATAACTATCTTTGTATTCCTGTTCGATATGCTTTTGTACCGATGAAAAGTGTATAAAATACTACAGCGGGCTATAGGAACAAAATAATTTTACCTTGTCCCGTTTCTTTATAAAACGTTTCACAAACTTTTCACCCATGTTACAACAAGTGCTGGGCTGGCGGTCGGCCGTTCCCACTCCGGCCGGCTCTTAATGGATCTTTGTTGAAGCTGAGAGTAAACTGAGATCTATTAAATGGTTCTTATCCTAATGTTTGTCATTTATGGTAATTATTCAACGATTGGAAATGTGTATTTTTATTAAGTATTTTTATTACATGAACAGATAAGTTGTAGGAGGTTTTTGAACTAGCCTCTACTTAATTGTATGGATTATGGAATCCCAGATGTTAACGTAAAACACGAATAAGACTAAGTAGAGTGAAGTAATATTTTTCTGAAGCCCGTTGAGATTTAGAAGTAATGTGGAAGGACAATTACATGTTGTATTGTCGGGAGAAAGGAACGAACGTGTTGTAAATATTTTATTTCTAAGTAAGTAATTGACGAACTACGACGTGATTAATTTCATTGTATAGAATGTAATATTAAATGTATTTCAGATAAATTCGTAAATAGATTTAGGAATGTTTTATATTTTAAATTTAAACCATAAAACTTTGTGTAGAGATTTTGCGCTTCTTAGAGGAAGAAATATTAATATTAGGGTGCGGGAGATGAATTGTATAGAGTAATGATTAGTATTTGTAATGACGGAGATCTACGTCATGGGTAACGTCATTTATTTTTGGGATTATTAAAATTTTTAACTTATAACATTTTACTTGTTATAAACTCCCGTCACCTAGGGCACAGCAGTTGTTCGCTGTATAGAAGCTTATTTAAGCTTACACGTAACAATTTTTACGGTTTCTTAGCGAAACAATTTGTACTTGTATATGGATTAATGACGCTTAGTCATATATTTTATTTCATGGTTTACTTTCGAGAGCATTTAATCAAAGCTCGGTGACACGAGATGTGTATTGTTTTTTTAATAAATAGACGGATTCGTGATGACGATTTCCTGATTGTTTTATAGGAAACTGGCATTATACTTGTAGTTAGATGGTAGAGGAATGTGCTGTAGGGTGGAAGTTCCCGAGGGACCTAATCCGTATCCTTACGCCCGAGATTTTTATAGAGTTATTTTTCTTTATCCTAAGTAGTTAGATGACCCTTCTGTTCTGTAGTTAGATACTGCAGCACATTCCGTTTGAGAAAATACCTGTCCCTTATTCTGAGTGTTTTCGCCAAGTGGCACCATGTAGTTTTTAGCCGGGGCGTCAAGATGCTACAATCCCAGATTATTTCCAGCGGAAGGATATTGGTGGATCATCCAGATATAAGGGTACAGTACCAATATATCAGAACTACCGTATGAAACGATAGAATATGATAGATTATTTTGGAAATTAGTAATGTTACATTTTTACATTTAAATTTCGCAAAAAATTGGAGTTAGTGGGTTTTTGATCTCCCTGCCTCATATGTACTAAGTACAGCGTATACAAATAAATAATCTCACTGTTACAATACTGCCAGCTAGATACAAGCCAAGTAAGCATGAAAAATAAACAGAAGCTTTGTTAAAATATCAACTATTAAAAATCAATTAAGATTTTGTTTCTTCGTCATGTACTATTTTCAGAGGTTTGCGATTTGTTCGTCAATCAATGCCGCCTCTCGGTTGGCTTCCGCCAACAACTGCATTCTCTTATCTTTCATTCTTTGGTTTCTTTGGCAACTTTCTTTTTCGTTCTTTCCATCTCATTCATGGCTAGGTTTCTCTTCTTTTCACTATCCAGGTATTCCACATACTTAGCATGAGAATTTCGAACAGCATGTATGACAGGATTCGTTATCTCGAACTTTTGGATACCTCCGACAGAAGATATCTTAGTATTAATATTTTGCAAAAGTTCCGCCTAATCAATGTACCAATGACCACTAAGTGATCATTTATATTTAGTACAATAAAGGTATTGATTAGGCAGAACTTTTGCAAAATATTAATACTAATTGTTGCATCAATACGGAACTATAATGAACCATTCAAATACTAAAAAGAAAATATCTTATCGTAGATTCAGCGTTGGGCTACAAGGCTTTGCTCCGATTGGCTTTCAACCATGCATTCCCCATTAACGGAAAAGCCTCGTTCAAGAAAGGCGTTGCCATGAGAAAGCGTGCAAATCAATCGCACAAGGCTCTTGACTTCAATAAAATCTTCCTCTTCAGCATCAAGGAGTTTCATCCAGTGATGATACAATATTGTGTCTGGCTTCTTCGAAACGACTTCATGGCGACGATCACATGACTGAGACGGATGAACCTCTTGAATTGACTGTCGACCCTATCAGCCTTAGCAACTGAAAGCCACCGTCTACTGACAAGCTCTCCTAGACACAGTGGCAAGCGATTCAAACAAACGACAGGATCAGATGCTACCACCGAGGGATCTAAGCACCCAAGCGCTTGCGTAAATTTAAGTTAGAGAGGCGAATTCTCCAGAAGTTTCTTGACTACCGCAATCAACGCTGAGCGACAATCTTGGCGGAAATTCAAAACATCTTTGGTGGATAACTTTGATCGGCATTTGTTGATCTCGTCTTTCACGGCATAACTCAGATAAATTTGCTTCGCAGTAAGCAAATTGTCTTCCTTCTTGATGTCTATTGACTGGATGTTAGTTTGGTTCAGAACTTCCTCCTTAACGAACATATCCATAAATGTTCGCAGTAACTTCAGCAATTCCCCATAAAGGAACGGGGCAAACAGAGAATCAGTCTGAAACTCGTGAAGAAAAGGTTCTGTATGATCACAGATTGACGGAAAAAACGCAAGTTTTGCTGGCAGCAGAGGATCAGCTAGATATGGCTTAAACTTCCAGTAGCATTTGCTTCAAGGGACAGTTTTGTCAGTCTCCATCTTCTTCATGTACGCTGTTAGGGCAGGTAACAAACTGGCACCTCTCTTAGCAACTGGGCCATTTTCCAACCATCTCATTGCACAGAGTTTAAGAGGAATTTCTAACGTATTCGTCTGTCCCCGTTTACCTGCACCTGTTGACGACGATGTTGCTGACTGATCATTTAAAGCAGCGATGCATGATGCTAGCTTTGCTTGCCGCCCAGGAAAATTCTTGAAGAAGTAGTAAATGGCTCTGAGAAACTTCACTAGCTTGCAGTAAGATACGTCGAAACCTGTTTTGAATGCTCCGTGTAGCACGTGCAGTCCAAACGACCCTAAGTCTAGTGGAATGGGTGGTTCCGGGGAAAATTCCGTCAGCTGGACAGCAGCTCCCTCAGGAATTTAAGTTTTACGTTTGGCCCGTCCATGGAGACTTACAACAGCTTCTTCAGTAAAGTATCACCCAAAGAACTTTCAAACGCCGTGAGGAGATCTAAGGCAGTCCCATGATCTAGAAAAACCGATGTCAACTTATCTTCTAGTAACTTCATTGTCCTCCTTACTCCAATATCGGTCCTGTAAATCCATTTGAATTCTTTGGACCACCTTGTTCAGAATTTCGTCAAAGCCTATGGTCACGTAGTCAGCGGAATCCTCGAGGTATTTTCGAAGCTCGTGGAAAAAATATGGTCCTAAACCTGGTTGACAAAATATCCCATCTTCGTTCGTTGCATTTTGGAAGCTATTTCGCTGTCCGGAAACATGAGTGGAAACAGTGGGACGGAGTTCAATGCGCTGCGCTATGATTCATGGCTGCGTTCAATGTCCAAATAATCTCTGCTTTGGTGACCTGGTCGCCGATTAACATTTTCTCCAACGCCGACTCCACGTCGTTCGCTTGCTTGGCGAAAACTGATGCATTCATGGGTGAGGATATGAAGTCTTGAACAGGAACAGTAGGGCTCATGGTGTTGCTGACGTCGCGGTCGCCGGCGCACAGAAAAGAAGAGGATTCAGTCGTATGTTTTGGCAGACTGCCTTACGCCTACTTAATTGAGATTTCTTTGTATCGCTTGTTTTTAAAAGGCGAGTCACGTCGTGCATACACTACTCAACTACTTCCCGATACTGGCCGAAGTTGAGCTCGTAGATGCATTGTTGCTTTGTTGAAACATGTGCCCCTCGATGAGGTTACTCCTGGAGGCAATTTACGCTTCTTCGAGACGCTTGTTTTTGCTGCCCGCAGCGTGGCTCACCAACGCCTTCACCTCCATTGTGCTTAGACTGAACGTCTTGAGCTGGCCGCCGGAAGAACAAAGAAGGCGCGATGCCATGGTGTTATTTTTGGGCACCACTCGCACCCAATGTGAGAATCGTTCATCCACCACCCAAGCGATATTGAAGTGACATATAAACACTTCCAACACAATGCATCCAAACAGGGAGCAGGCCGAAGCGACGAGTTCGTCGTAACACGTTTGTCTACAGCGACACCGTCACGTGAGGGCGTTACCGCTGCAGCAGTCACCCCGCGCAGATGCGGGGAGAGGGGTGAGGGGAGGGGAAAGGCATGCATGGCAGCCGAGCAGGGTTGGCCAAGGATCATGTAAGTATAAGAGATTCGTCACTTTTGGTTATAGAATTTCCGAGAGAGAACACCGCCTGAGGCTATGGATTGTACTGCCAAGTCTGGCAACATAAAAAGTAAAAAGCCATATGAATGTAGCCTATATTACACGTAAATGAACAGAATGTTCTGCGACGAGTTATTGATTATTGACGAATATAACTCAAACATAACTGCGCCTTTCGCTAGGTGCTAAAATATACGTCCAGATAGGAAAATAATACATTTTGATATATATCAATGTTGGCAATGGATTTGTCACGAAAGACACAGTTATGCCGTTCTAGAGCTTAATTCACCTCTAGGCTAATTAAAATGCTCTCATACTCTACAGAATAGTTGGGATATTCGATGAATATAAAGAAAATCGTCCAAATGCACACACTACATTGCCATAACCTCACTTTTTGCCTAGCCTGCCCGCAACCACCTACCCCTCCCCGTAGCCCTAAAACAAATTTTATTGCAATGCAAAGGAGAATGGGTAATAAGGAAACAAACAAGAGATGAAATGCACACATTTATTCTCTATAAATTTTTATTCGCGAGTAGTCCATATTGCCCACTAGTTTTTCACATGGTCAACACCAGGAAGATAAAAATTGCCGTATTGTTCTTACTATCATTATAATTCTTACATCCCGGTGCTTGGCAATTTTTCTTCCCTTGCAGTGGCATGATTGACTCTCAATTCAATTCAAATAAACAATGAAAATACTGAACAAATCAAAACAACCAACAACACCACGAGGAAAATCAATCAAAACAGACTATTCCCGCTTCCGCCATTCGGTTTGATGTGAACGTTCATGAGTGCCAACTACGGAACCTTAGTGCTAAAATTAATTCTTCATTGGTTGGCAGAACAAACAGTACAGGGCCTTACCCCGACCCACGCGCTCCCTATGAACTGTCGTCCCCCTGGGGTTGGCAGAGCGACCACTAGATGGCCCTTAGTACCCCATCCGCGATATCATGACGTCGAGGACCAAGAGCGGCCTGGGAACTTTAGCAGTGGATGGAAAGATTTTTATAATTAATTAACAGTAGCTATTTTCCAGAAGTTTTCCAAATTTTTCATCATTTTCCAGGAGTTTGCCAGACCTAATAAAAATCCAGGAGTTTTCCAGGATTTCCAGGTTTCCCAGGAGTAGTGGCCACCATGTACTTATAGCTTAGAAACTTGTACCCAATCCAAGAAAAATACCAGCAAACTACAGGTGGTGGAGATGAAGTTTTTAAGAACTATGATTCAGAAGACAAGGAGGGACAGAATAAAAAATGCCGAGGTACGCGATCTTGTTCAAGTTGAACAATCTCTTAATGAGATCTGTGTTGAAGCCAGGCTGAAATGGTTTGGTCATCTCAAAAGAATGAACACACAAAGAACAGCTAGGGTGTGGTTTGAGAAAGAACTGAAAGGCAAGAGACCAAGAGGTCGACCAAGGAAGAGATGGATCGACCAGGTTAGAAATGATCTTGCAGGGAGAGGTCTGGATTTGTAGCGGATCATGGAGGTGGAAACATTCTTGGAAAGAACTAAATGGAGAGTGCTTCATGATGATGATGAAAAAATTTAAGTTGCAATATATATAACGTACCTCCATGACACATAGAAAGCTTATGGAGAATTCAGATGAGTTGAGAAAATCCCGATCTGAAAGAATTAAAAAGTACTGGAAAGAGCGCAAGAACCAAGCAGTACTACCTTCAAAGAAGAAGTGACTGTGGAATGACTCAAGTGGTCCAATGTGACCAATCAAGATTAATAATAATAACATACCTCCCTTAATAGGCACAATAACAAAACCGTTCAAAATAGTCAATAGTCCTCTAAACATTACCTAAAACTTTTATCTGATAAATTGTTTGATATGACCAACCCTTACACTAAGGGTTGAGCAAAATACTGTCAATGAAGATGCCAAGCCGATGAGGGAAGAGCAAAGCCAAAGAAAGGTAACACAAATTATTGCTGACTCTAGTACAGATGTCATCAAAACAATGCTGATGTTGTTTTGTCAGCTGAGCTGTTCTTCAGACGAGCCAAAGATAGCATTATCTCCAACTCCTGTCCAGCTGGTTGGCAGATGTGTTAGTGCAAGGTAAATAGTAGTAGACTATATTACGAAGGTGGATCCAAAAGTTAGTTGCACTAATGCGCTGCAGCAGCGCGCTGTGTGTAGCAAACGTGGGCACAGCGGAGAAAGGGACAGACACTGCCCACACATCTGTTAGGCAGCTCGCTGTGGTGTCTCGTCTTGTATGGTGTGAATAGCGGCCAAATGCAATGGCGCGTTGACTGGACGTTCACTCCAAATATGAGGTGCGTGCGGCAATCCGATTCCTATGGGCCAAAAGGAAGAATTGCACGGACATTCATCGTGAAATTAGTGCTGTGTATGGGGAGCGGGCCATTTCCCGGCAAGGGATCGTAACTTTGAAAGAATAATAGATATTCCGCCTTCAATACTATTTATTTCTAATTACTTACAGGGACATATTTCGAGGGCTAATACTCCCCTTCCTCAGCCTGTCCAACAAAACTTCACAAAGGAAAAACTTTCCTTGTATAAGCTCATACAAAACACATGAAGAATAAAGAATAATGAAATAATAATTATTTACAATTCCCGCTCGACGCTCCAAAGAAGATACTCTTATTGGATCACTAAGGCTTAGCGCACCAGAACTTCTAAATTGGGCCGTTGCTGCGGTCCGCTGTCCCCACTGCATCATCGTGGGACCACTCTAGTCCCCCTGTTGCTCTTGGCAAACGTCGAGGCGGAGAAAATTTGTGGCCGCGTCACGCGCCGCCAAGAACTGCAGTGCGCTCGGGCGTGAACAAAAACAAACCGGATGCGCCTTGCGAAGACTCTTACAGCTGAGTAACAAGTTGGTTGTGCGTTCACAAAAATGTTAGGAGACTCTTGGAAACAATGTGGAAAAGTGACGTTACATTGTATGTCTTTATAGGCGTGTAGCTGTGGTATAGGGGGTGTAATAAATGGCCATAACTGGGAAGTGCAACTTATTTTTTGATCTGCCCTCATATAATTATAACAAGATGGGGCTTCTCATATGTAGAACGCTTGTAGATATACAACAATTGGCAAATTAAGTGAATTCAAAATATTTTTCTTTGCCCGGTGAATTCTACCTCAGCCTTGTGGCTTGCCAAGAGGGATTTTTTTTAAAACGATGCCTTCTTTCTCTTTCTTTGTGAGAAAGATAGTTGGTTGGTTCCTTAGTTTAGGGTCTGTGAAAAACCAGTTATACAGCTCCATGTACTTTGGGTGTGTGTAGAATCTGTCTGATAACCGGTGTTAATTGTGTCGACTGTATTAGTGAGTGTTATCTGTTCTTAATTCAAGTAAGGACTGCAGATGATAATTTCAAGTAGTTCCTACTTTCGCTACCAAATGCTACTGTCCACGACACCTAGCTGTGAACTTGGCTACTACCAGATGCCACCGCAACCAGCGCCGGTGTCTAACATTGGAACTTAAGAGCATTAATCAAACCTAATCTACAAATTTTGCTTCACACAAGTTTAGTTAATGGAAGGTTCTTTTACATGCCATAAACCTATGACATGGGCCCGCCGGCCTTACTTCCCCTCCAAAGGAAGGCATACAGAGGGATTTTTATCGCTCTTAAAAAATCCGACGACTTCGGTCGAGTTTGGTCCCGCGATCTTGGGCATAGAAGCTCAGCATGCTACCCACTACGCCACGAGAGAAAGATACAGTACGGCACAGGATTTTATGAAGTAAAACATAAATTTCTCGCCAAATCAATACCTTTTACTTAATAAAAATTCTACAGGTACATGTTTCGAAAACCCATAATGTTTCCTTCCTCAGCCCACTAATTGGTGTAAAACATCAAATTACATTGATAACCTCACTAAATAACAAAAACACAGTTCACATTTATTCTCTTGTTCTTTCTTTGTTAGGCCTGTGTCATTCGACACATTAATGTCACTCACGGAATAAACACTTATTAGTTGAAGTAACAAATATGGTACAAGGAACATTGACACATTTACTCATTGATAGTTTCAACGTGGGTTGCTGAAATGCACACAAGTGTCGTATAACCTTGCCAAAAGCGGAGAAAACACTAACTAGCAACCAGGAAGGTAATTGGGTGTGGCGAAATGAAAATAATTTGAGTCAGGAATGTATGTTGGAATTAACCTATTGCGGTGGGGGTTGAGGAGGTGGTTTGCGTTTATTATTATTTAAATAATATGCTAATAAATCAAATAATTCATTCGTTTCAAAATTAACCTCGTTTAGATTATTGCATTCCTTTGACCTCGGATAAGTAATGATATGAATATTTTCCAAAATGTTCATATAGCTGCCCTTCGATGCATAATGAAAAATTTTGACGTCATTATTTATGTCCGTGAACTTATGTCCCGTTTCTTCCATGTGTACCGCCATGGCTGAAAACTTCCTGTGTTTTATGGCCGAAACATGCTCAGCATAACGAGTACGTATGCTCCTACCCGTTTGTCCTGCATAATTTGAATTGCAAAAATTACATCTGAGCTCATAAACTCCCGATTTTAAATGTTTATCACTACTGTTGACTTTATTGGAATTGAAAAATTTGTTGAAATTAGAATTATTGGTTTTAAAGGCGATGTTCATATTGTGTTTCTTTAGGATGCTGGTTACTGTGTAAACGCTTCGATCTACGTAGGTGAAGGTGGCAAATGCTTTCTTTGTTGTGTCCTCTCTAACTAAATTTGTTGAGGGTCTGTTTTTCAACTAGTAAATTAATCTGCTGACATAATTGTGGTTGTAACCATTGAGTTTAGCTATTTGATATATAATGTCAATTTCTTGCTTCCGGTCATGATCAGACGAAGGGATTCTTAACGCTCTATTAATGAGGCTTATGAACGTTGCATTCTTGTGTCCGCCCGGATGGTTAGAATCCTGCTGTATAACTGTACTCGTTTGCGATGGTTTTCTGTAAACTTTATATTGCAGACGATTGTCTTTTTTAATCACAGTTATATCCAGATAATTGATTTTATTATCGACTTCTGATTCTAAAGTAAATTTAATATTGCTGTCAATTTTGTTCAAATCATCCAATATTTGCTCTATCGCTTGAACTTGGTTATTGATAATGATGAAAATAACGTCTACATATCTTCCCCAAAAAACGATGTCATTAATTTGGTTAATAATTTTCTCATGTTCAATGTGGTCAAGGTAAATGTTGGCCAAGACATCCGATAATGAAGATCCCATTGCAAGGCCTTCGGATTGTTTTGTATATTTTCTTGTTGAACAAAAAAATGTTGTTGTCGGTGACAAAGGTTAAAATTGAAATAAATTCCTCGATTTCCACTTTAGATAATTCACTACGGTACTGTTAATTAATCTATCCTGAATGATCTTGATCGTTTTCTTGACCGGGATGTTAGTATACATGTCTTTAATGTCGATCGAATGCATAGTGTTATTCTGTTTATTTTCAAGTCTATGGTTCTTTCACAGAAATGCATGGTGTTAACGAAAGAACAGTCGGCCTTGAGTTTGTAGTGTTTATTAAGAAACTGTTGGGCAAATTTCGCTAGTTTGTACGTTGGGCTATTCCTGAAGTTTACAATAGGCCTAATAGGGGTGCTAGGTTTATGAAGTTTCGGAAGAGATCTTAAAGCGGGAATGCCGGGGTTCATGCTTACTAGCTTATCTGCTTGCTTCTCATCTAAGATAAAAATAGTGTTCTTCAAAAGTTGTTTCAAACGTTTCTGAATGACGTTGGTAGGGTCCTTTTTGACTTCTGTGAAATTGCCAGAATTAAGAAACTCGATTGTTTTATTGACGTAATCGTCTTCGCTCATTAATACTGTTGTGTTGCCTTTATCTGCTTTGGTTATAATTATGTTGTTGTCATTGATTTTGGTGATGAGACTTTTGAACTTGTTTAAATTGCGACATATATTGATCTTTTTCTTGCTTGAATTAATTATCTTCTTAATTTTCTTATTAGTTTTATACCCAACAGCATTTTGTTCTTCAATGGGCAGTTTCCTAATGGCTGTTTCAGTTTCGGCTACTAGGACGGTTAGATCGTTTTTATTTAAATTTTGCTCCCAGTTATGTTTGAGACCCTTTTGGAGAATCTCTAGATCGCTCTGGTGGAAATTGACATTAGTTAAGTTTATAACTGGGCTTTGGAAAATATGGCAATTGTTCACATCAGGTGTGTTTTGGTTACTGGGCATTTTCAGCGAGTTGACTAAATAAAAGAATTTATTGTTTAAGGTATTGACCTTTTTTATAACGCAAGAATGCGTTATATGACTCACGATGATTTGGTAGTTATCTCATTCTTTCTTATCTATAGAATTAGCTGCCTCTAAGTGGGAGCGGTATAAGGCATTACTGATTTAGTTCTTTTTCATGAAAAGAAACTTTATTTCACGACTAAGAATTTTGTTGTTCTCCAAGAATTCTGTATGTCTTTCGTATGGGTTGGAATGCCCTTTTCTTTGGTAGCCCTTAAGATGTTGAGGAATTAATTTGTGTTTCTTGCATTTCTTAAGAAAATCGATGTCTTTAATGACGTTAGCCAATTTAACTTTCAGATCTTTGTATTTGTATTTTAACCTGTTGGCCTGGCTAGCCTTATACTTAATTGCACTCATTCCAGGTTCCGTATTGACCATGTTAACATGAAGTATAACATAAATTTATCGCCAAATGTGTCGAATGACACAGGCCTAACAAAGAAAGAACAAGAGAATAAATATGAACTGTGTTTTTGTTATTAATTGTAGAATTTTTATGTAAGTAAAAAGTATTGATTTGGCGAGAAATTTATGTTATACTTCATGTTAACATGGTCAATACGGAACCTGGAATGAGTGCAATTACATGATTTTATTTCAGGAGAAATAATTACTGCCCATGAAACGAAGAGGAGTGTAAGAAGCAGCCAATCAATGCCCTCCTGTTCGATGAGAGGAATGTGGATCGCGGATTATGAGGAGCGATGGTGAGGAGTGATGAGAGTTCCCGGTCCGTGCATAGTAACAGAACCAAATACATTGGTAGGTGACCCACTTACTCATTCGCTACACCACAGTGGTTTAGGCAACGGCCCTATGTTAGCAGCATTGGAATAGACAGCAATACCAGATAACATGGCAGGCTGTTGACAGGCCCATCACTACCGAGCGAGGCGCGCCATGACGGGTGTTGGGCTCCAGCTTGGCAACGCTGTCCAGCTTTCCCCGGAGCGGCTAGCTGGTGAACCACGTCTTATTTCCCCGTACAAATACAAACCGATATAAAATAAGTGAATTAATTTACCTATTTCACAGTCATACAGCATTACATTTTGATGTATAAGGATTACAACGCAACCAAGAACTACATTTTCCAACGACCCAGAGCCGAGACAAAGTTATCTTACAAAAATGATAACTTTCTTTCTTGGTCACACACAATTTTGAAATTAATAAACCAGTTATACAACATTCCAATGTATATTGTGTTAAAATTTGGATTCGATCTGATGACGGGTTTGTGAGATAATTCTTAAATGTGGCGCAAGGTTGAAACACGCTTGAAAACGGGCACTTTTTGTGTTCCAACTGCGATAAAAATATTAAAATATAAATTAAAAATTCCAAACCTACATGAACTAACGTAAAATAAAACGATGAGAATGGTGATGTTATTGGATTTTATGTAGGTCTACTGGTTACTTCACAATCTAACCTAGAAATTTAGCTTCACACAAGTTTAGTCTATGGAAGGATCTTTTGCAAGCCATAAATCTATGACATAGGGCCACCGGCTTTACTTGACCTCCAAAGGAAGGCATACTGAAGGATTTTAACGCTCCTAAAAATTCCGACGACTTTGGCCGGATTTGAACCCGCTATCTTGGACACAGCAGTTCAGCATGCTACCAACTACGCCACCGAAGCCACTACTAAGTAAGAAGTACCATATAAAGTACCTTGCCGAAATAAGCCACAAGAATAACAAACTGAATACAACGCAAGGTATGTTGAAAATATAGAGTATTATAACGAATAACTCAAAAGTATTTTTAAGATACACCAATGAAATTTGTCGGTAAGGTCAAAAGAGCAGCGTCTCCATACATTCATGATGGCAGCCGGGTGTCTTCTTAAGACTTGAGTATCATTAAATCATGATATAATAGCACAATTAACACAAAATTTAGCAAATACACACATCAAAAAAAGTTTTGCATCACCTCGGTTCCCAGATCTCCGGCATATAGACGTTGACTGTGTATATTGTATCCAAGATACAGTCCCTTTGACTGTTCATAGATGTCACTAAAACTGCTCAAAGATGTAAACAACCATGCATGAGCAGGGCCTATTAGACGGAGGGGGTACGACAGCCGATCAGTTCCAGTCATTCCACCAGGACGAAGGTACGCTGCTCATGTTGTCTGTAGTTCTACCATGCCTAGAAGGTCAATACCGCAGTTCGATCGCGTCCGCATTGTTACTTTGTGTCAAGAAGGGCTCTCAACAAGGGAAGTTTCCAGGCGTCTCAGAGTGAACCAAAGCGATGTTGTTCGGACATGGAGGAGGTACAGAGATACAGGAACTGTCGATGACAGGCCTCGCTCAGGCCGCCCAAGGGCTACTACTGTAGTGGATGACCGCTACTTACGGATTGCCGCTCGGAGGAACCCTGACAGCAATGCCACCATGTTGAATAATGCGTTTCGTTCAGCCACAGGACGTCGTGTTTCAACTCAAACTGTGCGCAATAGGCTGCATGATGCGCAACTTCACTCCCGACGTCCATGGCGAGGTCCAGCTTTGCAACCCCGACACCATGCAGCGCGGTACAGATGGGCCCAACAACATGCTGAATAGACCCCACGGAATTGGCATCACGTTCTCTTCACCGATGAGTGTCGCATATGCCTTCAACCAGACAATCGTCGGAGACGTGTTTGGAGGCACCCTGGTCAGGCTGAACGTCTTAGACACACTGTCCAGCGAGTGCAGCAAGGTGGTGGTTCCCTGATGTTTTGGGGTGGCATTATGTGGGGCCGACGTACGCCACTGGTGGTCATGGAAGGCTCCGAAACGGCTTTACGATACCTGAATGACATCCTCCGACCCATAGTGCAACCATATCGGCAGAATATTGGAGAGGCATTTGTCTTCATGGACGACAATTCTCGACCTCATCGTGCACATCTTGTGAATGCATTCCTTCAAGATAACGACATCGCTCGACTACAGTGGCCAGCATGTTCGCCAGACATGAACCCTATCGAACATGCCTGGGATATGTTGAAAAGGACTGTTTATGGACGTCTTGACCCACCAACCACTCTGAGAGATTTACGCCGAATTGTCGTTGAGGAGTGGGACAATTTGGACCAACAGTGTCTTGATGAACTTGTGGATAGTATGCCACGGCGAATACAGGCATGCATCAATGCAAGAGGACGTGCTACTGGGTATTAGAGGTAGTGGTGTGTACTGCAATCTGGACCACAAATGCTGAAAGTCTAGCTGTATGATGGTACAACATGCAATGTGTGGGTCTCATGAGCAATAAAACGAGCTGAAATGTTGTTTGTGTTGATCTCTATTCCCTTTGTATTTAACGGTTCCGGAACTCTTGGAACCGAGGTGATGCAAAACTTTTTTTGATGTGTGTAAATAGTACCATATAAAGTGATGGGAGATTTCCTTCATAGCCAGCATAGACCAGTAATACTCGAATTTGGTGTCACAGTTCCCATTATACGATCAACGCCACGTCCCCGGTGGAATTTCCAGAAAGCCGATTGGTCTGCATTCTCTGTGGAGCTCAATAAATGCATTCGTTGGATTCCCCCAAGTCACCAAAGCTATCAACGTCTTGTTCGCGCAGTTGTATCTACTGCTAAGAAATGTATGCCCAGGGGCTATCTCGGAAAGAATATATTCCTGACTGGAATACCGAGAGTGAGGAATTGTTTAAGAATTTCGAACAGAGATGCAGAAACTGCTGACAAACTTCTGGCTAGCTTGGACGACTGCCGAAGACAAAGATGGGTTGAAACAGTCGAAAGCTTAGATTTCACTCATTCTAGCAGAAAAGCCTGGGGTCTTCTTAGAAGGCTACGAGGAGGTACACCAGTAGTAAAGGGTCAACCTCAGGTGACACCAGACCAAATAGCTTCCCATATTGTAACAACTTCCCGAGATCCATCTGATAAGAAGCATACGAAGTATGTTAGATACCAGCTTCGTGCTCTGAAATCATCAACACCTCGCATGCCTAGCAATTCACGTCCCTTTACATCCCTTGATGTTCAAGAGGCCCTTAAAGAACTAAAACCTGGCAAGGCACCTGGTTTCAATGGAATTCATCCAGAATTCCTCATACATATGGGAAACAAGATGGATGGCACAGTTCTTCACAGATATTCTCCAGACTGGACAAATCCCACCCGACTTCAAGAAAGCTAAAATCATTTCCATATTGAAGCCTGGAAAACCTGCAAATAGACCTGAAAGTTACAGACCAATAGCCCTCCTTAGCTGTTGCTACAAACTCTTTGAATGGCTTATCTACAACAGAATTGGGTCAACCATTTTAGAACTCATTCCTGTGGATCAGGCAGGCTTCAGACCTAACCGAAACTGCTGTGATCAAGTACTTTCACCAACATCTTACATTGAGGCAGGATTCCAGCAAAAGCTTAAAACATCTGCTGTCTTTGTGGATCTCACTGCTGCCTTTGATACCATATGGAAGGAAGGATTGATTTATAAATTACTCAGAGCTATACCCTGCAGAACAATTGCACAGCTTATCAACAACATACTCAGTGACAGAAAATTTCAGGTCTGTTTAGGTGAAAAGAAAAGCTCAGTGAGAAAACTGGATAATGGTTTGCCCCAGGGATCAGTTTTGTCGCCAATACTGTTCAATCTATACATCTCTGATCTTCCAGAAACAATATCCAGAATGTTCTGCTATGCTGATGACTTGACCCTGGCCACACAACACAAGATCATTGAGAAAACTGAAGACATTTTGATTAAGGACTTATCCACCCTGACAGAGTATTTCAGGAACTGGAGACTCAGACCCAGTGCAGCCAAGACGGAGGTCTCTTGCTTCCATTTGAGTAACCGGCTTGCTAACTTCAAACTAAATATTACCTTTTCCAATAGAGTACTTAATCACAATAGGTTTCCGAAATATCTTGGTGTTACCTTGGATCGGACTTTATCCTTCAAGCAACATCTTTTGAATTTGTCGAAGAAACTGAAAACCCGAAACAATATTATTCAGAAGCTAACTGGTACTACTTGGGGATCTGCTGCGAACATCCTGCGCTCTTCAGCCTTAGCACTGGTTTTCTCTACTGCCGACTATTGTGCTCCAGTGTGGCTTAATAGCCCGTATACGAACTATATTGACCCACAATTGAATACCAGCATGCGTCTTATATCTGGCACCATCAGACCAACTCCAGTCCACTGGCTCCCACAGTTGTCTGGTATAATGCCACCTGACTTACGAAGATCCCGTGCTCTTGTTCGAGAGTACAACAAGATCTGCAAGAATCCTCTGCTACCTGTTCCAGGCGACATACCTGCTCGTAGTCTCCAAAGATTGAAATCACGACATCCACCTCTTTGTGATGCTGCTCTGAAGACATCCACCAACTTCGATGCTTTGGAGGAATGGAAAAGCCGCTGGAATAACTCCACTGACTTGCCCCTACATAACATCTTCAGAGGGGAAAAAATTGCTAACGGATTCCACTACCGTGTGCAACTTGGTCCAGACTGAACAGGATCAGGACAGGTAATGGAAGGTGCAGGGATTCCCTCTATAAGTGGAACTTTGTACCATCTCCAGAATGTGATTGTGGAGCCCCTCGCCAGACCATTCCCTACATTTTAAGCGAGTGTCAACTACGGGCTTATCCAGGTAGATTGGAAGACTTTCTATCACCAACAGCGGAGGCACTGCAGTGGGTTCAAAAGTTGGACATTCAGCTATAACGGATAACACTAATGCCTTAAGTGAATCAATGTTTTTTTTGTTATTGTTTATATATTGTATATATTATGTATATAATTTCCTTGCCATACACTAATAATAATAACCATATAAAAGATCTCGCCACCATTATTAATTGAAATATAACACTGAGTATAGTGTGCAGTAGCCATCTTGAAATTATAAAAACATACAACTCTATATATTTTGAAGATACAATATCTCAAATTTGCATTAATGTAGAACCATATATGGCCCTTGTTTGTCAAAGGCAAAAAACACCCTCACCACATATTCAAGATGGTGGTTGAGCATACTATTAAAACTTCAAAATCAATAACTCAGGATACAATTTCGCAAGCTTGATGAGAGGGGAGAATCAGATAAGATACCTCGCTTGCATTAATCAAACGACAATCACACTGCATATAGCAGGTAGCTACCACCTTGAATATAGAAGACATTTATATCGACAATCCATTATTTAATACAGTTACATTGACGAAATGTAGCAAATATGTTGTCTCACATAAAAGGCTTTCTCTGCAGAAAGCACAAGATAAATGATTCCATACATTCAAGATCCAGCGAGTGTCAGCTCCGGGCTTATCCAGGCAACATAAAGGACTTCTTTATACTGTACCAACAACAGAGGCAGTGCAATGGGTTGAAAAGTTGGACATTCAGTTGCGAGATAATGGAAATTGCCTGATGTTTTTCTTTGTTACATGTTTCTTGTTACTGTGTAATTTGTACATAATGTATACACGTTTCTTGCCATACGCTGAATAAATATTAAGTCAACTCCAGCCAATTTCCCAATCTTTCACGATGTTAAAAAATCAATAATAATGTTTATAACTGAAGTACTCTAATAATTAAAGTTTTATGTAATCACCAAGTCAATTTCAGCATTTCATCAGAAACAAAATTTGGTGCTTTGAACAGCAGCAATACTAAATATGAACCATACAGAGTTTTTTAACATTAGCGATAGATGCAAAAATTGTTAAATATTCTTCTACTAATTATATCTATAGAATGCATTAGTCATCAATCTCAGCAAGTCCAACTCATGAAAATTGATCGAGGAGCGCAGGTCTAACTCATAGGTCAAATAAAGGCATAGGAGGTTGTGCATTCCTTCGTCTATCTTCGGTCAACTATCTGCCATACGGGAAGTTGTGAAGATGAGATAAGACTGATCGCGTCAGGATGAGTCACTATGAAGCAGCTCACCAAGATCTGGCAAAACATAGTGGTAACAAACAGAACAAAAGTCCGCCTTGTTGAAACCCTCGTATTTTCAGTCTTCTCATATGGTGGAAATATCCGTTCCCGATGGAAACAGGATGTAAAATTGTCCGATTGAGCTATGTACATTAACAAATTCACAAAGAAATTTGATAAAATGGTCCGGCTAGCTCAAAACAGATATTTCCAATATGGATTAGCAAGGTAAGCTAACACTATTTTTGAAAGGAAGTTTTTTCCGTAGTACATTGGCGCTGCTCGTGGCGACATTTTGCGCCTTGCAGCGGCCTTCTCAGTATGTAATAGCCACGCGTCTTGGTGAGGTGTACCATAACCAACTGAAGAGCCCATTGGTACACTGGGGCGAAACATTGGCAACTGTTTTGAGCTAGCCGGACCATTTTATCAAATTTCTTTGTGAATTTGTTCATTCTCATTTGGTTGCGAAACATAGACTCTCAAGGCCAGACACAATCAGCATATTGATGCATTCAATCCTTGGTGTTTGCGCAGAATGCTGCGCAATAAAAGCAAAAAAGGGGCATTTCTTCTATTGACAACCAAAATATCCTTCAGCAGCCTTTAACTATAACTGGTAACCATCTGAGATGGTGCATCTTAGGTCATGACGCTCAGTGAGTAAAACAACTTAAGATGATCCAGTACTTAAGTACGTTGTAAATTTGTTCTCCAAGCCTTGACCTGGCAAGTTTGCTACTTTCTTCCGAGTTCATTTTTTACAGAGGTTACTATACAGTAGAGTCCCGCTCAACCAACCTTCGCTCATCCAACATTGCGTGTTATCCGACACTGGTAGACTTAATTTGAACGTCTGTGTACACTAAATTCTGGGACACCCGGTGTGGATGTTGCAGCCGTAGAACAAGCACTGAAGAAAATGAGGAGGGTGAAGAAGAAGCACGAGGTAATGCAGAACAAAATGATAAAATATCGTCTCACAGTGAAGGATTGAGTCGCCTACATTGAACATGGCAATAACATACATGGAGCAATAGCTGGAGGCAATCGCAACGCAGTTGTTGATTTTTCGTCGATGGCGAGATCTTGCAGGAAGAAAACATGAATCAGCAGACAAGCAGACATTGTTGACAAGTTTCTTTCCTTAAGACATTTGGAGCATTTTTGTTCAATACTGCATGTAAGATTGAATTGATAATTCAGTAAATAGAGTACCGTAAAACGTGTCATTGTTTTAGTAATACAGCATAGCCTACCTATTTGTTTCAGTTCATTTTCAAAGTCATTCTGTATTAAGCCTGATTCACATTATCGGTACGATCACGGCACAGTCTCGGTCCATTCACAGTCCAGTCAGATATTATTTAACTGATTTCATAGGAACTGTACACACCAGCAGTCGCTGTACGGTCAGAATACAATCACAGTACAGGCACGTGCAGACAACGATCAATTCAGAGAATATTTGACCGGACCGTGACCGTACTGTCCCGTGACTAGCCTGGCAGTGTGAACATACCACAAGTACAAGCAACAAGTAGAGGACGCGTTTTTCAGCCCCCGCCCAGGGACTCACATCTAGTGGGACGTGGGTTGGTGACCACAGGAGCCCAGCTGAGTCTGGCATTGCTTCCACTCACTCGTGCTGGGCTCCTCTCCGTCTTCTTCCCTGTCAACCTCTCTTGGTCAACTCTTGTTCTCTTCCGACCCCAACGGTATTAGGGTATCCGAGGCCTAAGGAGTCTCCTCCTTTCCCACCTTAATTGACCCTTCTCTCATATTTCCTGATCACTCATTCTCGTAGGGATCAGCCTTCTTTTCTCTTCATTATAGTTCCTTTTCTCTTTAAGATTTCCGCCCTGGTTTTATGAATTGGCTCCCTGTGTCTCTAAATTACATTTTGTGAGTATTTTGAATCTCACCACATTGTAAGCATTTTCAATCTACATTGCATTTTGTAGGTATTTTCGATCTAAACTCTATTTTGTAAGTATTTTGAACTTCACTGCATTTTGTAAGTACAGTAATTTGAATCTACCATACATTTTGTAAGCAATTTCAATTGTATTTTGTAAGTATTTTCAGTTTCAATTGCATTTTGTGAGTATTTCGAATCTACAATGTGTTTTGTAAGTGTTTTGAACCTAAACTACATTTTGTGCGTACTTCTTCGATCTAAATTCATTTTGTGAGTATTTTCCTTCTAAATTACCTTTTGTAAGTTTTTCCACTCTTCATTTCACTGTCATTTTCGCTATGACCCAGACCATTAGGGACCGATTAGGCCCCATAAAACAAGGATTATCACAATCGAGTTAATTGCTAACTCTTTCGTAGAGAAAACACCAGTCATTGTGACCTGCGCGCGGGTCTGATCTCAACTGTTCACTGATCAAAACTGGAGCTTCCCCGTTGTAGTGTGGATACTGCTGCCCTGTGACCGGATCGTGACTGTACCGATAGTGTGAATCAAGCCTTATCCAACATTTTCGGTGATCCGACGTACTCCAGGTCCAGTTTAGGTCGGATAATCGAGACTACAGCATTTTGTAAATTACATAATCAACTCTTATTTTCGATCAATTTGTTACAAAAACCACAGATACCACAAAACCATAACTTAACAATTTAAAATGTTATAATAGGAATGTTAAATGTTAAAAACCACAAACACTATCCATACAAACACTACAAACAGTACTCACCATTCATCTCCTTCATGGCCTTGATGAAGTCCTGTGGGTCCTTGAAGCTCACAAAGCCGAAACCTTTCGTCTTGTTGGTCCTCTTGTCTCGTACGACCTTCGCCTTTAGGAAGGACTGATACTTGCTGAAGGCACGCGTAAGAATCTCGTCCGTCACGTCGTTCCCGAGGTCACCGCAGAATATTCTGAAGTCATCTATTGGAAGGAAATGGAACTGTTCATATATAGCAGAGCCTATTCAACACATATCTCTATACATTGTGTACAAGGAAAACATGATACTCCGCCTTAACAATTGAGTCGTCTAGTATCAAAACCGGCCAAGTCACTGAAGGCATATTTTTCAGTATGGATTTTTTTTTATTTTTTTTTTTTTTGCGTATGGCTGTTAGTGCCGGGAGTGTCCGAGGACATGTTTTGTAGCTGCTTCGAGACGGACACCCAATGGGTGAGTTACAAGTACCGTTGGGGAGGGAAGGAGGGAAGTTGGAATGTAAGGACGAGGAATTGGAAGGTAGCGGCTGTGGCCTATAGTTAGGGACCAACCCCGGCATTTGCCTGGAAGGAAGATGGGACACCACAGAAGACCATCTTCAAGGTTGCCGGCGGGGGGATTCGAACCTCCTCGCCTCCCGGATGTGAGCGACTGCCATCAGTCATGCCGTAACCACCACGGCTAACTCACCCGGTTCAGTATGGATGAAAAACCTCTAGAGACAAAGCAATGGTGGTCACAAAAGATTTTATTGCATAGTTATATCCGTAATGGTTTAATATTTAAGTTCTGCTATTTTGAGAAATCTGATTCATAATTAACCCATCTTTTTTGCTAATATTAATTTTGACTTGGCCGTTTTTGTTGCAATTTTGTATAATTTTAGTCTTTTCTTGTAAAACTTTTCTTTCTAAATTTCTAACTCCAGTGAAAAAATGCAATTAAATTAAAATAAATTGACATTGTAATTACCTGACTTTATTGCAATAGAAACGAAAGCATTCTGTTTAAATTGGATAGTAATATATGAAGATGAACATCAGAAAGCTGAGGAGAATACAAAATAGGTATTATATCAATAAAAGTTAGTAGTGCAATTAGATCTTAAACACAGTAAAAGAAAATGAGTCACTTATTAAAATAGGAACAATATACACGTTACACTGCACAATAATGACAAAATACGAGCACACAGGATATACGATTGCTTTCGCGCCAATGCGGTAAGAAGCCCACGAATACGGAAGTCAGTGTTGCAAGCGAACAAAATACAAATTATTATGACTTCGAAGAGTATACAATATAAGCAACAATGTTGCCTACTGATATTATCACATTCTTGCATAATCTAACAACACAAGATTCCAAACAATAATGCTGCGACATGAAGATTGCTACTCGTTCTTTGACATGGCCGGTTTTGAAAGCACTGCCTGCATGACTTGGCCCATTTTGTTGCACGACCAAGAATTCAGTGCTCTGTAACATGAAGACATGGACGATTTTTAAGCATATTCTTGTTTCGCCTGATAGTGCCATACTTCTACTTCAAATTGATAACCTTAACTCATTTTTGTAAATTTTGTGAACTGGCCGGTTTTGATACTAGACGACTCAATTTTTTTCTAATGGATGTTATCAGGGTAATCCACAGTCTATTGGGAAGGTCCATTAAGAGGACCACTCTACCATCATGAAGAAGAACCGAAAGGAAAATGAGAACATTTTATAATTTTTTCAATCTTCAACACTCTTAATAGTGATTTATATGTGTCTTTAATTAATATTTATTATTTACATATTTTATGCCCACATTGGAGCACTTAAATCTATAAATTTGAGTAAATTTCTTCTTTTTCTCCTCCCAGAACTTTCTCATCCTCTCCGACCTGGAAGCCCTTTGCGTGTCCGATATAGAATATTGTTTCCGTACAACTGTTATTAGTTTGAGACTTATGCATTTGTTCTTCAAAATCCTCTTCTCTTCTCTGTCTTTGATTTGTTGCCGAGTTATACCCAATTCTTCCAAATCATCCTGAACTTCTTTGAACCAATTATTATTGATTTTATTTTTCAAAAAGTAATCAAATAGTTGTTTCAATATCCTGGTTTCTGGCAGTCTTGATATGTAACAGAAAAAGGAAATTCTTCTTTTACGCATTGTAGTTATTATTGATTCACATTCACGATAGACGATGTTGTTAGCCTACAATCTCCACTGTCCATCAACTTGCTGATTTTTGTTAATAATATTCTTTTAATAATTCTTCTGTCAGTTTTCTGTAATTTGTCTGTTGTAGATTTTACATAAACAATATTTTAAAGCGTCTACAGTTCTTATCTACGCACTTCTAAGTGCACCGTTCTTAATCCAAAATATCTATGAGTTGTTCTTACCATGTGTATTTGTACGTTTATTTTTATTATGACAGTTAATGGGCCAATAAACATTCATACTTGATGAATATGGACCAAGGGCAGTTCTTTTTGAATCATGTGCATTTTTTTCTTTTTCATAAAACATATATCTTATCAGCATGCAGTAGAATGTGTACAAATATGTTTCCTATTTGGGGATATGTATTTTCTTCATGTTATTAGCCTATTTTCAATTTTGAAAAAATAGGCTTATGAGATCACCTTTTGTCTGTGTGTGTGTGAGGAGTGTGTGTGTGTGTCCCCCTAATAACTTTTAAACGGCTGGAGCGATTTCAATGAAACTCGGTAAATTTATAGCACTATTTTGGACGACCCCGACCGTGCCCTTCAAATTTTGTTATGTCTCACCAATCCAACATGGCGGCTGTGCGAAATATTTCACCAGCATTCAATATCTCCGAAACTATTCCCGATATCAGCCTGGATTTTTTACGGTGATAAAGGAAACTACTAGAAGTTCACCTATGTGACTTTTGGAAAACTGGTAACTACATAACCAACATGGCGGCCACGCGAATTTGCGACTTTTAAATAGTCGTTTCTCGCGATTTAACCAATCAAACACAATAAAACTTGGTACAGTGTATGTTTATGCACATTGTAATGCACCGACATCTAATTTGGTTCAATTGTTTACATAACCACAAGATGGAGGATGTGCGAAATATTTCACCGGCATTCTATATCTCTGCAACTATTAGCTGTATCACCCTGAAATTTTGTACGGAGATAAAGGGCACTACTGGAAGTTCATCTATAAGACTTTCAAAAACCGGTTAACTACAAAACGAACATGGCGGCCAAGCGAATTTGAAAATTTTAACTAGACCTTTATCGCGATTTAATGTTCCAACCGCAATGAAATCTGGTACAGGAAATGTTTATTCACATTGTAATACACTGGTATCTAATTTAGTTCAATTGTTTACATAACCTCAAGATGGCGACTTTGCAAATTTTAAAATTAAGTTTTTATTTCTTGTGTCGTAATCATGCGATCGATGTGAAAGTTTGAATAATGAACCTACGCAATAATTTTCCTTTAATGGTACATGACTCTCTCGCCTACACATTTAACAATCCAACATGGCGACCATCCGAAATATGTAGACGGCTCTGAATATCTACGAATCTATTATAGCAATCAAAGTGAATGTTTTTATGTTCATAGGGGATATGAACTTAAGTTCACCTATAGGACTTTAAATAACCTGGTGAGCACAAATCCAACATGGCGGTGACGCAAAGTATAAATATTCACATGGACATTTCTCGCAATTTAACCATTGATTTCATTAGCAATGATAATTTTAAAGAAATAAAGAAAGATCCCACTGCATCCATACAAAGAAAACTAAAAAGCATTCTTAAAAACACATTTTTTATTTTAGATGATAAGCATGTTACTCAACTAGCCCATATGAACCCCACTGCTCCTACATTACGTGCCCTTCCCAAAATACACAAAAATGACATTCCTATTAGATCTATTATCAATTTCAGAAACAGCCCGTTATATAAAACATCACATTTTGCTCAACAATTTTTAAAGAAACATTATTGTTTTAAAGCAAACATGTCTTTCAAAAATACTTTACATTTTTGTGAGAAAACTTCAGTATTGGAGCTTAAACAAGAACATTCTTTACATAGTGCTGACATCAAAGATATGTACACCAATATAGCTATTATGCCTACAATAGACATCATTAAGAAGAATCTAACAGATAATAGCAGTCTATCCAAAGTAGAAATTGATGAATTCATTTGCATCTTAAATTTTATTCTATATAATAATTACTTTACATTCAACAGTAAAGTTTATAAACAACATGATGGCTTAGCTATGGGTTCTCTCCATTGTCAGGAATACTCGCTAACATTTACCTCGACCATTTAGAAGAAACTAAAATAATAGATAAAATAATGGGGATTACGTTTTGGGGTAGATACGTTGATGATGTGTTCATCATTATTGACGATAATATTCAAAAGATTAATAGAATTTTAGATCAACTCAACAATATTGATAATAATATTAAATTTACCATGGAATCCGCCACAAACAATAAGATTAATTTTCTTGACACAACCATTTTCAAAAAAGATAACAGACTGCATTACCAAATTTTCAGGAAACCACGCAAACCCATTCTGTTATAAGGCAAGATTCAAACCATCCTGCCTGTCATAAAAAAAACACCTTCATTAGCCTTGTGAACAGAGCCATGAATTTACCTCTTTCCAAGCAAGATTTTGACAAAGAAATTGAGATAATATATCAAATTGCCAGAGTTAATGGTTATAATCATCAATACATTTTTAATATTATCAACAAATTAAAAAATAAGCCCATCACACGACTTCAACCTGAGCATAAAGAAAAGCCCTCATACGCAGTTTTCACTTATTTTAATCGTCATACTTAGAGCATCACTAACAAATTCAAAAAGGTTAACATGAAAATAGCTTACAAAACTAACAATACTAATCAGAGCATTTTCTTTAATTCCAATTCTTTCAACTTGAAGGATAAATTCAGCAAATCCGGTGTTTACAGATTAAGTTGTAATGATTGTAGGAAGAGAAGGACAAGGTTATGAGAGTGTTCTAGGACCAGAGGGTTGGGGCGGAAGAAATGAGGAAGGAAAGAGACTGTTGGACTTCTGCCAGAGGAACAGCCTGCTAGTTGGGAACTCCTGGTTTAAGAAAAGAGAGAGCCACACAATCACATGGTACAGTGATGACTTGACCAGGAAGTCGGTGGTCGACTATATACTGTATGAGAAAGAAGTAAATAAGAACATCACGGACATCAAGGTTATACCATCGGAGAACCTGGATAGCGACCATCGATTACTGGTAATGAACCTGAGAGGGAGTAAGGAGAAGAAAGGGACTGAGAACCAGGAAAGACGTATAAGGATATGGAAACTGAAAGAAGGGGATAGAAGGGTCGAGTACCTCAAAATGGTAAAGGAAGGAATTCCAACAGATGAAGAAAGAGGGGTGGAAGAGGAATGGGCTAGATTTAAGAAGACACTAGTAGGTGCAGCAGAAGCAGTATGTGGGAGGACAAGTAGTAAGAAGAGGTGGAAGGAAACACCATGGTGGAATGAGAAGACAAAAGATATAGTAAGGGAAAAGAATAGAGCCTTTAGGAGGTGGTATCAAAATAGGACGGTAGAGACAAGGGAAGAGTACCAGGAAAGAAAGAAGGAGGCGAAGAGAGTAGTGGCTGAGGAGAGAAGAAAGTGTATGGAAGAGTGGACAAAGATGATGGAGGAGGATAGTGAAGGTACAAAAAAGGTCCTGTATGGGATGGTAAAAAATAAGAGGCGGAAGGATCCTACGGATTATGTTAGAATGGTGAACAAAAGGGGACAAGAGATAGAAAATAGGGAAGAACTGAAGAAAATGTGGAAAGAATATTTTGAAGAACTTCTGAACCCAAATGGAAAAGATGGTGAGGAGGAAGAAATCGGGGAAGAGGAAGATGAACTGCAAACAGAAAAGGACTTAACATGGAAAGAAGTGGAAGATGCAGTGAACAAGATGAAAGGAGGGAAGGCACCGGGTGTGGATGAGTTGAGTGTGGAGATGGTGAGAGCAGCAGGAGAGGTGGGGATACAGTGGCTGTACCGAGTGATGAGGACAGCATGGAAGGAAAGGAAGACCCCAGAGGACTGGAAAAAAAGGAATCATTGTCCCGATCTTCAAGAAAGGTAGTAGAACAGATTGCAGAAACTATCGGGGAATAACACTGATGAGTCATTGTGCAAAGATCTTCGAGAAAGTTTTGGAAAAGAGAATTAGGACAAGGATAGAAGGAGGGATGAGGGAAGAACAACATGGCTTCAGAGCAGGAAGGTCCACAGTGGATTTGATTTTTGCTGTAAGGCAGTTACAAGAACAGCACTATGAGTATGGAACAGATCTACTGATGGCCTTCCTGGACATTGAGAAAGCATATGACAGTGTATACAGAAACAAAGTATGGAAGTCCCTGGAGGATAGAGGAGTAGAGAAATGGACTATAAAGAGGATAAAGGAGATGTACAAGGGAAGCGTGAGCTGTGTGAAAGTGGGAGGAGAGAGATCTGGCTGGTTGGAACAAAGAAACGGCCTGAAACAAGGAAGTGCACTGTCACCGTTACTTTTCATTGTGGTGATGGATGACATAATGACCCGAGTGGCACAAGTAATTGGGGACGGAAAGATGAAAGCAATGGTGTTTGCAGATGATTTGATGATTTGGGGAAACAAGGAGGAGGAGGTACAGGAACAGTTGGACGTGTGAGAAGGAATAATACAAGGATATGGGATGAAATTTAGCATAAATAAGAGTGAGATGGTGATCACAACAAGGAAGAAGGAAAGAACCACAACGGGAATAACAATTGGTGGGGAACAGCTGAAGAAAGTGGAGAGTTTCAAGTATCTGGGGAGCCTGATACAAGATAATGGAAGAAACGATAGAGAAATAAATGAGCGGGGGAGGCAGGCAGAAGCATTTCGGAGGAGTGTGAGAAGCATGTTATGGAGCAAGGATGTCCCGCAGAACAGCAAAAAGATCATATATCGGACGTACTATGTCCCTATCCTGACGTATGCCTCGGAGACTTGGGTTATGAAAGGAAGGGAGAAGAGCAAAACACAGGCCAGTGAGATGAGGTTCTTGAGAAGCAGTATTGGAGCTACAAAGAAGGACAGAATAAGAAATGAGAGGACCAGAGAATTAATGAAGGAGGAACCATTACAGGATGGTATAGAGAAATCTAGACTTAGATGGTATGGACATGTAAAACGAATGGAGGAGAAGAGGATACCCAGGAGAGTACATGAGACGAAGTGGGAAGGAAAGAGACCGAGGGGAAGACCGAGAGACAGGTGGCTGAAGGGGGTGGAAGAAAGCGTGAAGAAGAGAGGAGAAGACTGGACAAGGGTGGAGGCTGAGAGATGGTGGGAAGACAGAAGACGTTGGAGAGGCTTGTGTTCCAAACAGACCCGGCCAGTGGCTGGAAACTGTGCAAGATGATGATGATGATGATTGTAATGCCAATTATATAGGTCAAACAGGAAGAAATTTCACCACAAGATATAATGATCACTTAAATGCCACTAAATATAGAAAGTATTCTGCTATGGCCGCACATATGGAGGATTCAGGCCACAAATTCACTAGTATAGAGAAGGATTTAGAAATCTTACATTACACTAGCAAGGGTACTATGATGAATGTTCTCGAATCCATTGAAATCAACACAGCACACAGTATTTCAGACCCAGTGAATCTTAATGACGTCATTTTCGATTCTAATATCTTATTTGACACTCTCAAAAATAACTTAACTAGTAAGTCCAATAATAAACCACCTTAGATGCTCTTTAGTATAACTTTTCTACATCACATATTTATACATAATTACATACTTATTAATATACTGTTACACCCCTCTGCCATTACAATTCCCTACAACTTGATTTTTATTATATTACATTATTTAATTTCCACTTTGAACATTTTTTCCCCAAAGAATCTATTTTTTCATAGTAGCGCTCCACTCATACATACGTCCTATTACAGAACTAGCTATGGCAATATTTATCATCTACTGCTACCATATATATGAGTGTTGGAATTGGCTACACCCATAAATTATTTACAATAATTTTCAAACTTAAGACAATCTCTTCAAAATTGATACCTTGACTTAACCTGAAGTAAGTTTTTCGAATATTATTAAGTTTGCATTCGTTCTATATCATTATAAATTAATTTTTATAGTTGTTCATAATTATTTCAGTCTATAAATTTCCCCTTGGTCCCTTTTATTATGGTGTTTGTTTTTCCTTTGCTTCTTTCAGGTTATGCATTGAGCTAACCTCATTGCTATTTGAAGTTGTTCCTTCCACGCTCGTCTAATTCGTATGCATGCATTTGATTTTGGACCTGTTGAGCATAAGGCTTCTTCATTGGTTGTGTCCATATGGTGAAGTATTGTGATTTTTGCCAATTCAAGCTTCGACCAGTGTTATGGAGCGGATTTACGAATTAACTGTCCACTGATTCTCTGTGTTTTGATGGCTGAATATCTTCGATGTTACATATATGTTTTTAGTTTTGCTCATCATTTTCCTGTGACCTACTTATATGGTAATAATAATAATATCGTATGGCCTCGGGTGCCTGGTGCAAGCTTTGCTATTTGACACCCAGAGGGTAGCTTGCATGTCGAATTTCGTAGTTCCTTGACTATGAAAGTCAAGGAGGTTAGATGTTAGATATCTAATCTCCTTGAACACAATAGCGCTTTCTAGCAGAGAAATGAGGAACTTTGTGCTGGCGGAAACTCCCGAGATTAATTTTGCCATTATGAACTCGGCCTACTGAATTCAAATGGGTTCTTTGACATGCCAACATCATATGACATGCGTATCATATATTTGCCGCCTTTCAAAAATCACTTACCACGGCCAGGGGCGAACCTGCAATCTTGGGGTTAGTAGACCGACACGCTATCCACTCACCCACCGTGGCAAGCTACTTATACGGTGCACCATATTATGTTAAATAGCCATTTATTTTTTGAGTGCTACGCTATCTTATATCTTTCTTCGAATATTTGTCTTGGCCAATGAAGGGGATAAAAGCAATTAATCCCCGAAACATGTACCAGGAGCAAGTGTAATCTATATATTTAAAACACTAAGCTGATTTTTGTTACCGCGAGATTGAGGGAACGGTAGAACCGATTCACTTCGTAGAGCAATCTGTCGAAAGCTGTAGGCCTGTAGATTTGCAGAGTGTCTTTAAAATAAACAAATATGTTACCATATATTTTTAAATTTATAAACAAAACCGCAAAATTATTGGCTCAAGCGCATGCGCAGAATCACCTTGGTTAATGACAGACATGGCGGAAGTCCACCGCGTTTTAATGTAATAGTTATTTATAAGAATTATAATAAAGGAGGGGAATATTGATTATGAAGTTTCCACGATATGAACAGGAATAGAATATTATAAAAAACGGGAAATGTAGAAGAACTTATACCGACTGTTGAGTGTGAATGTTGTTTAAGTAACTTAATATTGCACGCTACTTTCAGTGATTCGGTAGCTCAGACGGCAGCGTTCAAATTTCTTAACATATGCATCGCACAATGGAAGCAGTTCGAATCCCACCTCCGACACATATTTTTATTTCCCAATTATTCTTTCTGCATATTGGTAATACATTGGCTTAACAATTTACTTTTAATATTCCCATAAAGTAAGGAATTCCCCACGATTTACGTTCCCATATACTTTAAAATTATTAAATAAAAGATGGCCACAATCGCTTTCGCCATGAGAGACAATTGACAAACATAATTAATTTGATGGACTCATACATCGTGGTCACTCAGCCCCATCTACTTTGGTGTGTGTGTGTGTGTGTGTCAAATTTTCTCTGATAACCTGTGTTATTGTGATGGCTGTACTGATATGTGCATTTGTAATTAAAGTTGGGAATGGGAAATTGGCGACCGAGGCTTTAAGTTAGGAACTATCCCGGTATTTACCTGCAGTGGAAGTGGCAAACCACGGAAAACCACATCCCAGATTGTTGAAATGGGAATCAAACCTTGCCCTACTTAGTTTTGCCTCAAGAGTGCGCCCCGTTCCATCCCTCCGACCAGAATTACACCTGCAGTGGAAGTGGCAAACCACGGAAAACCAAATCCCAGATTGTTGAGATGGGAATCGAACCTTGCCCTTCTTAGTTTTGCCTCAAGGGTGCGCCCCGTTCCAGCCCTCAGACCAGAATTACATTTTTAGAGAAATGGCGGATAAAAGATTCACCGTATCGTAGTGTGATCTTTGTTTTTGAGAATTAAAAAGAGGGGATTGAAGAACTTCAACAGGCGTTTGAGTTCGTTTGTTGTTTTAGTAACTTAATATTGCTTAAGAAGTCTGTTGACTGGGTGGCTCAGGGATAATATTGCGGACCCAGGAATGAATTTTGCATAGTCGAAGGAGTTCGCATCTCACCTCAGATATGTATTTTTATTTCCTAATTATTCTTTCTGGCTATTGGTAATTCATTGTCTTAATATATTTTACTTTTATTATTCCCGTACAGTAAGGAATTCTTTACGATTTACATTGCCATATACTTTTAAATTATTAAATAAAAGATGGCCACAATCACTTTCGCCATGAGAGACAATTGACGAATATAATTCATGTGATGCACTCAGACGTCGTGGTCACTCAGCCCCGTCTACTTTGGTGTGTGTAAAAGTTTCTCTGATAACCTGTGTTATTGTGATGGCTGTACTGATGTGTGCATTTGTAATTCTAGTGGGGAATGGGGAATTGACGACCGAGGCTTTAAGTTAGGAACTATCCCGGTATTTACCTGCAGTGGACGTGGAAAACCACGGAAAACCACATCCCAGATTGTTGAGATAGGAATCTAACCTTTCTCTCCTTAGTTTTGTCCAAGAGTGCGCCCCGTTCCAGCCCTCAGACCAGAAGTAAATTTCTTGGCACACCAGGGATCGAACCTGGAATCCGGGGCGATAGCTGAGAATGTAGCCTTCAGATTGGGCTTCCCTGTGTGATTTTTGACAAGCACTGATCATATAGTCTAACTCTTAAATTCCCTCCATTACGGTGGCTGTCGAAGTGAGTCTATACTCATTCCAGTAGTTGGCGAAGTATGCTCCCATGCTTAATTTACTGTCATGGAAATGTAAAGGATTGTACCTACAACAGGTGATGGAAATTGCTTATTTAGAGCAGTTTCGTACTGTGTATTCCAAAATGCAGAACGTCATCCTGAGCTGCGTTTGCAAGCAAATTGCAAAAATTGTTGCTGGCATGAATAATTATAAGGATTTTATTATTGGCGATCAGTACCACCGCATTCTCATCAGCAACAAACTTGAGAATGAAAGTATCTGAACTTCATTGTATACGTGAATATTATTGTTTATTGATTATTTGTTTAGAGTACATAACAATGAGTCTAACCACGCTGTTGCTTTTGGCAATGGAAGTATTATTTGCCATTTAATATTTGGCGGCTGCGTTGATGTAGGCCACTATAGTGTTATTGAATATGGCGTTAATTTGGAGAGAAACGCTGCAATAAATATACCAATTTGACGAAAAAGAACATTAGTCACAAAAAGTGGGAAATCGTAGAAAAATACGAAGCCACTTTTAAAATCTAATATAAAAATGCCATTTCAAAAACAATTCCAGATATTATACCGTACAGTGTAGGGTCCTTGACGAACAAATGTAAACATTGTTCTGCACTGTATTTCTGTAGCGAGAAATCTACGCTTGGTTACTTTGACCTTTGGTGTTGTAATGGCAAAATTAATCTTACTAGATATAAAATATTTGTCAGACTGCAACAATTTTTCACTGGAAATGATATCTCAAGGAATTTAAGAGAGAATAATCAGCAGTACAACAAATGCTATGTCCTTGGTTTCATTTGGTGCCATCACTGTGCCACATGCATGCGGTCCATATTGTTTTAAAATGTATGGAATTGCACATCATCGCATTTCTTCGTTAATGTATATTCCAAAATTATAAGCGACGGTTCCTGCGGCCAGTTGTATAGGCTATATTAGACTCCTCAGAATTCTTGAATTCCATGGAAATAAGTGATTTGCTTCCACATACTCCAAACGATTGACCCATAGATATGCTCCTTATAAATCTTAAGTTTCAGAAGGGCATCTAAATGCTACCATATTAATTATAAGAAATATGTACGAAAATTGCTTGAATTTGGAAATAATAAGTGCAGTTAAAATTAGGCGGAGAGATCTAACCCTTCGACTTGATTCCATATTAATTATATGAAATATGCATGAAAATGCTTGGATTTGGAAATAAGCTCAGTTTAAATTAGGCAGAGAGGTCTAATCCTTCGATTTGATTTACCACCATCAGATAAAACAATCATTTTCTTTTAAGAGGCTACATTTTCCGATTCGCTTGGCATACTTTATCACAATCAATAAAGCTCAAGGGGGAACTCTGGAACGTATAGGTCCCAATTTGCCTCATCAAGTTTTCAATCATGGCCAGCAGTATGTTGCAATGTCTAGAGTGCAATCTCTTGACGCCCTTAGAGTTTCAATAGTGCCAACAAATAATTGTACAAAGAAAGTATATAAGAAAATTCTTCAGTAAATATTTTCTTATTGACCGTCATGTATTGACGGGTTTCAACTAGTTATAATTTATTTTCGTTTATGTATTGACTAATGCGGATATACAATTTGTTGTTAAAACTATTGTATTGAAAAGGCAGACTATTAATTTTTTCTTTGATTACATTTTTCTTACCACAGCCGTTGGCCTATATTAAATTTTAATGTAGGCCAACTAGGCTACCATTCAAACAATGTGCATTATTTCAATTTAATTTTTTTACGTAATTAAAAAAAATTAAATACATTCAGTTTGAAAATACACACATGTTCACCAACAATCTTTTATTTCTGGTTTTATAATTTCGTCTTTACAGTTTTCTGAAATAATTATCCAGTCGAAGTCCAAGTTGACCTTGACTTACAACTAACGTTCCACAGTTCTAAAAAGTATGTTTTATATTCGACTTTTCCTCCGATCAGAGGTTTCGGTACAGCGTACCGTCAGAAATCTAGCGCTGTTTACGAGTAATAATCGATATGAATGAACATCGAATATTGTCATGAAAACAATTGATTACGGTAAAAATCAATTTGAAAATGGCTGCTGTTATTGCCGCATAATATCCACTGTTCAATCGCCAATAAAACGATGTTTTTGGAGAAATTATTTCGAAGTTTCATTTGGTTGTGCTGATAAAAGGAATATTCCAATAGTTTGTATTGATTCTTTAAAAAAAAAAATAGAGTAATAAGGTTATGCTTATACCGGTATTAGTTTATAACGCGCTGGCGCTCATTTCTAGTATTTGACCATTATAAATAAAACTGTAAAGTACGTATCATGATATGAATAGACAATGTTTGTTAGGCGATCTCCTTGCTTTGGGGAATGTATAATTTGATGAAAGTATTCTCTACAATGTGAGAGTTATAGGTTATGTTACATGTCCGGCGATTTCTCCGTGAATTCGGATACTGTTTAACAGATTGTCATGAAGAGTTGCAAAAAGGTACACCAGTAATTGCATGTTTGCATATTCTGTTTAACTTAACTTAAGAAAACCTCCGAGACTGTTAAAATGTGATCATTTAAATCTTTGGAGTAGACATGAAAAGTGCACAACAAAGTTCACAGGATTGTCAACATTCGTTTATACAAATTGCACTGGCAGCAGTTTTAAGTCCCCTGTTGTGTGTGTATTTTAATTTTTTTATTAAGGGAGTGTTAGAAGTACTAAAATCCCAATATCAGTATTAAAGAAATGTAGAACCTTGACATCTCTGAAAATAAAGGCATCAGCCTGGCCACTTGGCAAGATTGAGCTCAAGTGCTGTCGGTTGGTTGTATAAACCGCACAAGAGAAAAAGTACGAACTGTATTTTTATTTTTGGTTAGGATTTCGATGTTATATGATGTTTCACACCAACATATGGGCTGAAGAAGGAATCATATCAAGTTTCCGAAACATGTACCTATAGTATTTTTTAGTAAAGTCAAGTATTGATTTGGCGAGTGTAAATTGTGTTATACATCTTGGTTGGTTGTATGACATGAGACGAGGGCACCTGAGCTATACAATCAACAATATCAGGTGTTGTGCAGCAACTCAAATTACCCTGAGCTGCTCGTGTTATCGGTACGGTGCTAACTCCACAAGCGAAATGGACAGAATGTTGAGGGCCGGCGGAGAGTTGTATTAGTTCACTGATACCAAGGTGCCGATTGTTAGAATAAAGTGAGCTGTGGTCAGGCAACAATGCTCGTCTTACGAAGTTTACCGTGTGGCAGGTGGAATGACGACAACACCTGGCTGTCCTGAACTCAGTGCACGAATTGGTTCAATTTCTGTGACATGTCTATGAAATTCTTTTGTGTGGTTTCCCTTCTAACTCCTTGCCAAGTTCCATTCATTTCTTTTAATAACTTGTCTTATGAGGTTGGATTCAAGGAGTAGCATTTGACCATTAAACCACCCTGCAAATAGAAATTCAATGCACCTCATCCCTGGCCCTCATTGAAAAGGGAATAAAGAGGGAGTGAATGTACATTCCCATTTATTAGTTAATTATCGGTTGTATGGTATGTACCTGAACTTAAGTAAATGTATGATTCACATTATTATATTAAATGCTTATGCCGTTAATCAGAAACACCCATATTTCCAATCCTGTGCAGGTTTGAATTAGTTTCCATGCATATTAAGTTAGAACCTGTTAAATTGTTATCGTACCTGGTGACAAAGTTGACCGACTGAAAAGCATCAAACTTTCGTCAGATATTTAATTTCAGAATCGTTCATTTAAATTTATATAATGAGCTCCGCATCAGTTTAGGTGATTCATGTAATTAACGGTATTCCTGGCTAATTGTCGCGCACTCCAAGTCGCCCCGGCGTGAGCATAGCTAATTTTAGCCCTACTGTCGACCAAACTATTATGTGCACTCGAGTTTGAAGGTTGTTTGTGAAGTAACCAATAGACCTACATAAAATCCAATAACATCATCATTTTCGTCGTTCTATTGCACGTTAGTTCATGTAGGTTTGGAATTTTTAATTTATATTTTAATATTTTTTGTCACAGTTGGAGCACAAAAAGTGCACGTTTTTAAGCGTGTTTCAACCATGCGTCACATTTAAGAATTATTATCTCAAAAACCCGTCATCAGATCGAATCCAAATTTCAACACAATATACATGTTGTATAACTAGATTATTAATTTCAAAATTTTGCGTGTCTAAGAAAAAAAGTTGTTATCATTTTTGTAAGGTAACTTTTTCTCGGCTCGGGGTGGTTGGAAAATGTAGTTTCATGGTTGCGATGTAATCCTTATACATCAAAAAGTTAAGCTGTATGACTGTGAAATACGTAAATTAACTCACATATTTTATATCGGTTTGTATTTGTAGGCGGAAATAACACATCGTTCACCAGCTACCCGCTCCCAGAAAAGCAGTACAGCGTTGCTGTGATGGAGCCCATCACTTCCGAGCACTTAACCAAAACAAGTATATACATATCTCTAAACAATATTAAAGATTCAGCTTTTCCCAAAACATTTTCATTCTAGTCGACCTTTCCGCTCTCTCTGCATCGCTTATGGTGTAAGTCTTGCGGGTAAAGGTTTTAAAGGGGGATGTTCTTGTTTATATATTAATATATATATTATTATATTAATATAAATTTTATTGAAGTCACGTGCTTAGCACAACCTACAGCACTGGAGACTTGGTTGAGTTTCTATTCCATCAGCTCAATCTGCCCCTTTGTTCTCCGCAATGGGTATGTGCAGCTGTGAATGATTGAGTCATGAGTTTAGTTGGCTGCACTGCACTGTGTCCTTCAAAGCGGGACTCCCCCATGTGGGCTGTCAGTGTGTATTGCGATAAGCGAGCGAGCCTGCATGTCTTCAGTGTAATAATAATAATAATATCGTATGGCCCCGCGTGCCGGGTGCAAGCTTTGTAATTTGACACCCAGAGGGTAACTTGCATGTCGAATTTCGTTGTTCCTTGAATCACTATGAAAGTCAAGAAGGTTAGATATCTAATCTCCTTGAACACTATAGCGCTTTCTAGTAGAGAAATGAGGAACTTTGTGTTGGCGGAAACTCCCGAGATTAATTTTGCCATTATGAACACTGCCTACTGAATTCAAATGGTTTCTTGGACATGCCAACATCGTATGACATGCGTGTCGTATTTTTGCCGCCTTTCAAAAATCACTTACTATGGCCAGGAGCAAACCTGCAATCTAGGGGTTAGTAGACCGACACGCTATCCACTCACCCACCGTGGCAAGCTATGTCTTCAGTGTGTATTACAATAAGCGAGCGTTCAGATAGATTATTGGAAGAGTGCAAGAGTATACAGGCGGTAATGTTTACTACTGAAGAGAGAGTTTTTTTGGTGGAATACGTTTTTCGCGAAGGCGATCGGTTTACAGAAAATTTAAAATTAAGATTTCAGGTGCTGTTTCCTAATTCAAAGTGTCCAAACTGTGATACCGTTCGGGATTTGGTAAGTAAATTTTGTGTGACTGGCTCAGTTCACGATGTACCGGGAACAGGCAGGCCTACGCTTTTAACAGACGAAAAACTTGATGAAATCTCCGATATAATGCTGCATAGTCCAAGTAAATCAACACGAAAATTAGCTCAACAAACAGGAATCTTTAAGTCGACAGCACATAAAGCTGTAAGAGACAAGCTTCAGTTGTTCCCTTATAAAGTTACCGTGGTTCATGAATTAAAACAAACTGATTCAGAAAAAGAGTGATGTACTGTGAATGGTTCCAGCATATGTTATGAATGGCTGTGGTGAGTACAAAGTTTACTGTTTATTTGTTATGATGCAAACGGCAGTCGTGCTACCTATGTAACTGCTGCAGCTAGATCTCGCAGACGCAAGTAGGCGCTGTGGAGAACATTCCCGGACTCACTGTATAACGCGATACTGCTGCTGGCTTGTGTCTCAAGTATGTAGCTCTTTCTTTCAAGCTTAGAATATTGTTCAATATAGTTTAATAGGATTCAGTATCCACCACAAAATTAATTAAAGAATCTTCCTTTAACAGAATTTAGGGCCTGCCCAAAAATCTTAAAAACATTCAGTGATACAAACAAACTAACCATCATCCCAGTCGGTCAGAGAGTTGTCCTCCCACACTTGTCCACCGGCCATGCGGACGTGTTTCTTCGATTTCTTCTCCTTTTTACGGCTGGTGGCAGGTGTGTCTTCAGCACCGATGCTGAGAGGCCCAACGGACACCACCATGCTTGCACGCACCCTCTCTGCCATCTCCTTGGCCCGTGTCAGTTCTGCAGCACTTTCCACCCTTGGCTTCCTGCGCTTTTTTTCTGGGGAATCATCAAAGTCCCCAATGGAATGACCCATGTCACCCATTCCAGATTTTGACATGTAGATTTTAGGAGTGGCTCTGAAAACGGAAGTAGAGTACAAATTTTTTAAAGATAAAGATTTAGCAGTCAGACCCTCAAGATGCCACTGTGATAGCTATCATTACATTATTCCAAATACAGTCGAACCTCCCTTCTGCGGACACCGTCTGTTCCGGGGGAAAACGTCCGTTACGAGAGGTGTCCACTGAAACACGTTTGTAAAAATAATCGAACATTTTAGCGGCAAAGTACATCCACCTTAAACATAAACATCTTTATTTTGATTATTTGTTTATTTGAGTTTTCCCGCATTTGAATTTTTCGGCAAGCTTTCTCACTGAAAGTCCCTTGTCACTTTCTTCAATCACATTTCTTCTTGTTTCGAGGTCTAAACACGTTCGTCCCTTGTTACTCATGTTTACTCGACGACTGAAATGCTACGGTATTTCTGTCTCACTAATTAGCGCTTGTATTGCAAGTCTTTTCCTTCTCAAGTTGACTACTTGAGGTCGACCTTATCGGTGGCAATCTGAGTTATGAATAGAATGATGCAAGCAGGGAAGAAAATCCCCAGGTAACTCGTGAGTAAACAGTCACTGGCAGCAATCCTGGACAATTAGAATTATCGGAATGTACACCAGTAGGTAGAACACCATAACAAAAGGTTTGGAAAAAGGAATGTACAGAAGAATTAACTTTACGGCTACTACAGCGTTGCGATGGAGCCTGCATTTCACTCTCTCTCTCACCTTTGACTCGAAATAGGTGTAGTACAGACAATCAAGAGGAATTTCCTTATGTCTGCAGAATGGTTTTAAAAGAAAGGATGACATGGTCTGATGTAAAAAATGCCCTGCAGCGTGTGAAGTGTCCGCTTAAGTCAAGTGGATGGGACAGATGGCGATGTCCGCTGTCCGGACTTCAAGGTGTCCGCTGAAATGAGGCTAATTTAACACTTGTCTTATGTAAAATAAAATCGGTTCCAAGGAAAAATGTCTGTATAGGCAGGTGTCCGCTGAATAAGGGTGTCCGTTAGGGCAGGTTCGACCGTATAAATAAAACACATATGCTTCATTGTTTCAAAAATAAGGTACTAACGAGTACTAACATAATATTCTAACATTAGCCTTTCAAATTCATGCTTTATCCAATAATTTAGAGGTACTTCCAATTATTAATAGGAATGTACTATTAAGGCATTAGGTCTAATGCCAGTCATCACAACATTATTTAACAAAATACTCACATCAGAAGACATACCAATGGAGTGGAAACAAAGCATTATCAAACTTCTCCACAAAAAGGGAGCCAAGGACGACATAAATAATTACAGACCGATCAACATAATTGTACACCTCTACAAGCTATTTATGAAGATTCTAACCAATAGAATGACAAAGGCACTGGACGAACAGCAACCGATAGAGCAAGCAGGATTCAGAAAGAGTTTCAGTACATCAGACCACTTGCAAACAATAAATCAACTCGTGGAGAAAGTTCAGGAATTTAATCTAGAGGTGTATATAGCATTTTGGATTACAACAAAGCATTTGACTCCGTAGAACAGGAGAGCATCTTAGAAGCACTGGAAAAACAAGGCATCCCAAACAAATTCGTTAGGCTCCTTGGCAAACTCTACGACAGTAACCAAGCCAGAATAAAGACAGAAAGAGAGGGATGTAACATCAAGATAGAAAGGGGAGTAAAACAGGGAGACCCTCCCCCCTCTCACCAAAATTATTCACCTGTTTGCTGGAAAATCAGTTTAGAAAACTAGACTGGGAAGGAAAATATGGCATCGGAATCGATGGAACAAGACTAACACATTTACGGTTCGCAGAGGACATTGTTTTGGTGGCTGAATCAGCGAAAGAGCTGGAACAAATGATAAAAGAATTGGACAAAACAAGTAAAGAAATGGGCCTTACAATGAACTCGAAGAAAACGAGGCTGATGACCAATGCGTTAGAAGCCGAAATTAATGTAAACGGAGAAACACTGGAATATGTTAAAGAATATGTATATCTCGGTCAGAACATGTCATTTTCAAGTCGTTCAGAGAAAGAGGTCAAACGAAGAATAGGACAAGCATGGAAGAGCTTTTGGTCCCTAAAGTTTATACAGGCTGACAAGACCCAAAAACTCACTTTAAAGGCTGAAGTTCTGGAAAAATGTGTGATACCGGTGTTACTATATGGTTGCCAAACTTGGGCATTAACATCGAAACAAAAACAAATGATCCAGAGATGTCAACGAAAAATGGAAAGGAAGATACTTCATGTCTCATTGAGGGATAGAATACGGAACGAAGATATAAGAAGGAGAAGCAGCATGAAAGACGCTATGACATCAGCAGACCAGCTCAAATGGAAATGAGGTGGACATGCAGCGAGACTAGATCCAAACCGATGGACGTACAAAATGACGATGTGGGACCCAAGAACTGGAAGACGAAACAAGGGTGACAAAGAATCAGATGGGCAGACTTGTTCATAAAATGGGGAGGAAAACAATGGACAAGAACAGCAAAGATGAGACAGGAGTGGAAAGACCTAGGGTAACTCGCATGCAGGGACCACTAAACCAATGTCTCAATTAGAAAGACACCGTTCGGTGCACATGAGGCAAAAGCGGTACATATGTCCAGTGTGCAATAAAGGCTTCTTGCAGAACAGCGACGTCAAGAAGCACAGCTTTGTTCATACTGGAGTGAAGGAATACACTTGTAGCACTTGTGAGAAGTCATTTGCATGGTGAACAGAGCTCATGGAACATTTTCTCGTTCACTCAGGGGAGAGACTGCATGTCTGTTTGTTGTGCCCAAAGCGATTCAGCTCACGCTCTAATTTGAGGAAACATCGTGTTTACTTGGGAAAGAAATAACCATACTGCAGCACCTGTAACAAGGAATCCAAAAGGTTCGACTATCTTGCGAAACACATGTATGTTTCAAGGATGCTCATGCGCTTGCCCTTGTTAAGCACAACTGGTCTAGTATTATAAGGGAGGCAGTTGAAATTCGTAAAAATCCCAATAATTTTAAGAGACACTTGGCTAACAGTTATTAAGGATCTAGGAAGATAGTTCCTCTCAGTCTCTCTGTTCTTCACCTATTTCAAATTATACTTTTTTCCTCTGGAGGAGTTTCCATCTGTTTTTCGCCGTTGCCTGTATGACGTTAGGTATCGCTCAGATACACTTCCCTTTTGTTTATATTTCCTTATATCCATCTAACCCTCCCCCCTCCCCCTCTTTTGGACATCCTCATTCTTCGAGGAGTCTCTATATTTTCACCCCGCCCCCATTACCTTCTCCTTACTTACTACTCTGTCCGCCGTTCTACCAGGGTCCATACAGTAATCTGGCAGCTGCTCTCTGCTGACGAACAGAGGAATTTATCTATAATTTTTGTAATTTTTTGTAATCTCATTGATATACTTTCTTTGGCCACATTGTTTGATTACATTGAAAAAGGAGGCGAGGTTTCTCCGAAACGTATGGTTATAATTTAATTTCACACGGCATTAACCCAAAAAAACATGAATTATTTATACATGTTAATTCGTTCCGGGACCACATGTGCACAACATAGTGAATGATTTGTGGGATGTTAAAGAAAGTGTATAGGTATCTGCATCCAAAATAGATGATAAAACTCCACTGGTAATGTTTTGTATTGCATTTTAAAAAACCCTTGTATTTGAAACGGTTCAATGTAGATTTTACTGAATAGTGAAGACTTGGCAGTTTCTGTCATTGTTCAAGTGCTTTGACAGGGTAAGCTGTGTGCTTAGTGGCAATGGGAAGCTCCCAGATATTGGTTGATGGCTATTATGATTTTCCTAATACTAATGGATATTTGAGGCCTTGATATCGCCAGACTCAGAAATGAACGAATATGTTTCTATTTAACAGATTGTTGTAGCGAATGTTATGAAAAAAAAATCCACAGCCTGCTTCCAGTCTCCGACCGGGTCAGGAATGCGAATGTTATACCAGCGTAATACACACATCAAAAAAGTTTTGCATCACCTCGGTTCCCAGATCTCCGGCATATAGACGTTGACTGTGTATATTGTATCCAAGATACAGTCCCTTTGACTGTTCATAGATGTCACTAAAACTGCTCAAAGATGTAAACAACCATGCATGAGCAGGCCCTATTAGACGGAGGGGGTACGACAGCCGATCAGTTCCAGTCATTCCACCAGGACGAAGGTACGCTGCTCATGTTGTCTGTAGTTCTACCATGCCTAGAAGGTCAATACCGCAGTTCGATCGCGTCCGCATTGTTACTTTGTGTCAAGAAGGGCTCTCAACAAGGGAAGTTTCCAGGCGTCTCAGAGTGAACCAAAGCGATGTTGTTCGGACATGGAGGAGGTACAGAGATACAGGAACTGTCGATGACAGGCCTCGCTCAGGCCGCCCAAGGGCTACTACTGTAGTGGATGACCGCTACTTACGGATTGCCGCTCGGAGGAACCCTGACAGCAATGCCACCATGTTGAATAATGCGTTTCGTTCAGCCACAGGACGTCGTGTTTCAACTCAAACTGTGCGCAATAGGCTGCATGATGCGCAACTTCACTCCCGACGTCCATGGCGAGGTCCAGCTTTGCAACCCCGACACCATGCAGCGCGGTACAGATGGGCCCAACAACATGCTGAATGGACCCCACGGAATTGGCATCACGTTCTCTTCACCGATGAGTGTCGCATATGCCTTCAACCAGACAATCGTCGGAGACGTGTTTGGAGGCACCCTGGTCAGGCTGAACGTCTTAGACACACTGTCCAGCGAGTGCAGCAAGGTGGTGGTTCCCTGATGTTTTGGGGTGGCATTATGTGGGGCCGACGTACGCCACTGGTGGTCATGGAAGGCTCCGAAACGGCTTTACGATACCTGAATGACATCTTCATGGACGACAATTCTCGACCTCATCGTGCACATCTTGTGAATGCGTTCCTTCAAGATAACGACATCGCTCGACTACAGTGGCCAGCATGTTCGCCAGACATGAACCCTATCGAACATGCCTGGGATATGTTGAAAAGGGCTGTTTATGGACGTCTTGACCCACCAACCACTCTGAGAGATTTATGCCGAATTGTCGTTGAGGAGTGGGACAATTTGGACCAACAGTGTCTTGATGAACTTGTGGATAGTATGCCACGGCGAATACAGGCATGCATCAATGCAAGAGGACGTGCTACTGGGTATTAGAGGTAGTGGTGTGTACTGCAATCTGGACCACAAATGCTGAAAGTCTAGCTGTATGATGGTACAACATGCAATGTGTGGGTCTCATGAGCAATAAAACGAGCTGAAATGTTGTTTGTGTTGATCTGTATTCCCTTTGTATTTAACGGTTCCGGAACTCTTGGAACCGAGGTGATGCAAAACTTTTTTTGATGTGTGTATAATTTACTTAATCTTTAATCAGCTACACATCTATATAGAAGGCCCAATCAGAAAGAATGATCCCGAATGCTCCTCAGGACTTGCTCACCTGATGAGTTAAAACTGAGCAATTCCCTGCAAAGCAGGAGGCCATAGCCCTTATGGGATTTGTAAGGCTATTTGTTATTATCAAGGCTGGTTCAGAATTGGCCCAGGAACGAGAATACGAAGCTTCCCGGGACCCCGGTTCAGAATTGGCCCATGAACGTAAACTTGTACATGCGAACGCAATCGATTTTAGGCCCAAGGACCATAAATGGAGAAAGGTGTCACAGGCCCAACAATGACCTATACCTAGGGATAGGAATTTTTCGGTGATTTCAGAGTGAAGAAAGCGGTATTTTAAAGTGGCAAATTCGGTGTTTTCAAGTGCACTTTTCGGTACTTTCAAAATGTTAAATTTTAGGTGGTATTTTTTAAATATCATGGATAACATAACGCATTTCAGTCATCCTTCAAAGTATACTTCAGTGATCCAAATTCTCTTGTGACAAACGGTAACATGTATCACTTAACGTGCTAGTGTAAGCTGAAAAACAAGTTCACAGTTAGTGTTTGAACAGGGTATCAAAATGGTTTTCAGCACAGATTCTGAGAACTTTGGAAATACAAATGTCATTCCTTGCAAAACTCGAACAATATCTGTCTTGGTCCTGTCGTGCATCTTCCTCTTGATTAAAGTTTGCAGTTCGTTGTATCCTCTAATGACCTCACTTTTTTCCAGTGTTCCACAGAATGACAACTTCTTAATTTTCTTTGCAACGTCCTCATTGATGTTCATTGGCACTATTTCTGCTGGATCAAACGCACACATTTGTAAATCTTGTTGCCAGGGTCAACGTATCTCAGGCTGATTAATATTCTAAGAGCATGGGACCCAGCTTTTACTAAAACTGGATGTATTTTCTCTCCTTTTAACTCATTTCCACAACCCTCCAACAGCTGCTTAATGTTGGTGCCGTAATTTACAGAAACAGCAAGTTTAAGGGCTTGCTGAATTCTCCATAGATGTCCATCTAGAAGGTGAACAGTCTGATAAGACTGGGATGAGTTTAGTGATGTCTGTGCCAAATTCTTTGAATCTCAAGTATTTCGTCATGTGAAACATTGTTCAGGAAATCAACACCAGAGTTATCAGTCCCTACTACTTCATTCATAAATTGCACGATATCTTTCAAGTACTCTGACAGGTACACTACAGAATGAAACCAAGAAGACCACCTGGTTAAGACTGGTTCAGGAAACAGTGGCATATTTGGATATGGATACTTGCCATCTAGATATTCATGTCTGAAAGGCGCACTATATGACGCTACGCGTCGAGTAGTTACTAGGATGAAGGGGGAGGTGACCTTGCTGTTCTGGTCCATAAAACCCCAATAAGTTAGTAACTTACCAGGATGAGATTGATAAAGATCGCTGTATGCAGAAAGCGAGGTCCGCTATCTACCATTAAGTTTCCAATCATTCCGTGTTTGTTGGATGCTCTCCATGCAGTCAAGTCATGAGAGAAAATTACCGCTACTACACTCGCACAAAAACAAGCCTTTGTCAGCTTCTGTGATGACGATATTTTAAATCGGCAAGGTGGTCTCACTACGATGACATTAGGGCAAAACCTGGATGAATGCCAAGATGCAGAAGAAAGTGACATTCAGTAGTTAGACTTCGATAAAGACGATCATGGTTTCAGACATGAAAGCGATGAGGATATTGTACGGAATTTGACTGTCGGTGAGGGAAATTGAGATCCAGTGCATGTCAAGTGAAGGAGTGATGCAACGGAAATTCCGAAAGTTCCCACAGTCAAGCTAGTGTGTCTATAGTCACACTTATCTCTTATATAGAAAATCGAGATGAATTTTCGTTCTCATATATTGTTTTCTTCAGAATTGTACAACCTAAAACTAGAAAAAATAAACTATCTAAGAAACAAAAAGTGATTCCAGTCAATTCTCTTAGTTTTTAATATTGGTGTAGGCCTAAGAAAAAATAAACTATCTAAGAAACAAAAAGTGATTACAGTCATTTCTCTTAGTTTTTAATATTGGTGTAGGCCTAATCTTCGTAGTGTGTCTTACAATACTATGTTGTAATAGTACATTATGCAACGAGCCTATAATGGCAATAATTAAGACACGAGTAAGTTTATAAAACGAGCGTATGCGATTCTTATAATTTCCATACGAATGTCTTAATTACCATTATAGGCGAGTTGCATACGACTGTTTATGTTCGACGATAATTATTATAACTATTTCATGTTCGAACATAAATATTCATAAATATCTGTAGAGATTTCACCAGTTTTATGTACTGAACAGAGCGCATGAGATGCAGAGAATGCCTTGTATTTGACCATGGCCTCCTCGATTACCCTACTATGACACTAGGCCAGGCAGCGACATTTAAATTAGAAGGCCGTGGAACTCAGTGCATCTAATTATCTAATTGGTCAAACAACTGTTTCTTGAGCTCTGATTGGTGGGAGAAACTGTTTCATAATGCAAAATAGTGTTATAATGAGCCTCATTCTAGTACCGTTTTCTGACACATAATAGTCAGGGTCGAACATAAAGTATTATAATTATTTTTTTCTGCGTGTTCTTAAAATACATTTCAATATTTTAACCAATAGTTTTCTTTTTGCCTGGCTTAAAAACATTATTGCAGATAATTCGTGGCTTTCAAAAAATCGCGGAAATTTGTGCATTAATTGCCGCGAATTATCGGAAGAGCACTATAAAGGAAAAAAACCGAAAAAAGCTAAAATTCGCGTTTTCATGCGAAATTCACGAAAATTCGCGTTTTATGCGAAATTCGCGAAAATTCGCGAGCTCAAAAACATTTATTTTTGCCATTTTTAGGATTATTATAACACATTATCACCTGTGTATGACTTCTTTTAAAAATTCGCGAAATTCGCCATCGCGAATTTTTCCTATCCCTACAAAGCAAGAACCTCTAATGGACACAATCATCAAGAGACGCCTCCAATTCTACGGACACCTTGAGAGAATGAACGAGTCAAGATTGACCAGTGTAATCCACAGAGCCAGCTCCGGCAAGAAAACAACATCACTGTGGTACCAGCAAGTTAAACAAGATCTGCAAAGCTTTAACATCTCTGAATCCGTAATACAAGACAGACAAGCTTTCTGGAAAATGTTAAAAGAAGACCCACAGATTAAACTTAAGAAAGGGCAGAGACCAAAGAGGTCAGAAGCAGCTAAACTACAAAGTCAGAAAATGCAGGAGATATGGGCTAGGAAGAATACTCTTAAGAACGTGAAACCAGTCCCAACTCATCAAGCTGAAAACAGTTTTGGTTAACCTACATACTCCATAGTTGGCTCATTCGAAGGAAGAAGAAATAAATAAATAAATAAATAAATAAATAAAGAACAGGACTAACTTGTGGTATATTGATCACTGATCTCTATACATGGATGACTGGTAGCTAAGGCAGCAGTAAGCCGAATAAACGATGACAGGTATAGCAAGTTGGCAGCGAGCGCACGGTGCAATATTGCGAATCCGGCTCTGTGATTGGTTACTGGTAGTTTGATATTATACATGTATTTATACTGGCAGTAAATATTTTGTGTTTCTTGTAGTTGTAAAATGGGCTGAATTTGGTTATTTAAAGCGTAAAATCTTAGTTTTAAGTACCGGTTTGGTGACCCATCATCCCAGGCAAGCCGGTAATACCTTTACTTCTCAGGCAGATAGGTAATTGGGAAGTTAAGTTTACATATGCGGTGGTGCTGAAGCAGACGTGATCGGGCTAGGCCATTGCGTTTTTAAATTTGATCCCATTTCAGGGTTTTTCGGTTCTGGGTGCGAATAGTTCGCTTAATAGTTGTAAAACGGTGGGGAGAGTATATTTTGAGTAGGTTTTTAGTTGTGTTAAGTTTTATGTGGTGCTGAGGAGTGAAATTGGTTTGGCTTAGAGTGCATTTTTGGCTTTGATCTACTTCCCGTTATTATTAGGTTTATTGTGCTGCTAGCATGATTAAAAGCTGTAGTATTTGATGTAGATTGTTGGGATTACTTGGGGGAAGTGTTGGTGAGAGGGAGAGAAGTGAGGGGATGGGTTTATGGAGTTGTTGCTGTTGTTGCTAAGCATTACCCAGCACCGATTACGACATGTTGAATCTAGGCCTGTATAGTGAGCTACGTTTATAGGTACATCATTTGAAGAATGCATAATTTCGTGGCATATATATATAAAATTTACAAGAATGTTTCCAGAAATTGTTTTTCACTCGTTACTCTTTACTGATCGCTAATTGCGTGTACTCAGCACCTAAGTTGATATTTGTCAGCCGTTACTATACATTCATTTTTATTGCTATTCCGGAGATTTACTGACCTCGGAATGACGTGTCAGTGATCCCAATGCACTTATGCTATGAGTGAACATATCTCTATATTTTTATTTGTTCCAAAGCACCATTATTTACGATTTAAAATTGACTTATCATTGCTCCCCCATAAGGTGAGCTCGAGAATGGGTACGCCAACATGACGGACCGCGCGCTCAACCTGGCATACTTTCTCGTGCAGCGGAGAGCCGCCATCAGCAATCCATGTATAGAGATCAGTGATATTGATGCATGAATAATTAAATGTCATTTTAGTGCCTATTTGCCTGGTTTTGACTAAACGAAATGCCTGAACATCTAATGACTAACCTAATTTCTGCCTGAACTTCGGCCTGTGGCACAGCAGCCATGGAGGGAGGCTGGGGCCCCATATATGGAGGTCCAGGAGCCATGGAGCCCATCTGGGGAGGGCCCATGTAACCTGGAGGAGGACCAGGAGCTCCTTGAGGACCCATCCCTCCTTGAGGTCCTGGAGGTGCCGGAGGGCCATGGTGTCCAGGAGGAATTGGCGGTCGCCCCATCATCGGAGGACCAGGTGGACCCATGGGTCTTGCAGCTGCAAAAGAAGAATTCCTAACGTCACCTTGTCTGTAACTCTCTTTGGCAGTTTAAAAACATACTACCTTACAATATCAACACTTCATCTTTGGGAACTCATTACTCTTGACAATACTGGGGATACTACATGAACCCAGTTACTCTACTCTACATGAAATGAAAATCCACAGCCTGCTTCCAGTCTCCGAACGGGTCAGGAATGGAATGAATGGAGCCCCGATCTGGTGGTGAGGATATGAACTGTGCCGGCTGCCGAGGCCTGACGCACTCCTCTGAGGCAATGAATAAATGAATGACAGATGAAATGAAATGATAGTGGAGAGTGTTGCTGGAATGAAATTTTGACAGGGAAAACCGGAGTAACCAGAGAAAAACCTGTCTGCCTCCGTTTTGTCCAGCACAGATCTCACATGGAGAGACCGGGATTTGAACCACGGACCCAGCGGTGAGAGGCCAGCGTGCTGCCGCCTAAGCTACGGAGGCTTGTACTCTACTCTACATAATATTGTAAAATTCAGTGGCTTCGGTGGCGTAGTCGGTAGCATGCTGAACTGCTATGCCCAAGATCGCGGGTTCAAACCTGGCCGAAGTCTTCAAGAGCGTTATAATCCTTCAGTATGCCTTTCTTCAGAGGGGAAGTAAAGCCGGCGGGCCCATGTCATAGATTTATGCCACGTAAAAGAACCTACCACTGCAATTGGTACTGTGTGGCAAAATATGTAGGTTATATTTTGCTTGTTAGAAACACTTTATCAAGTTCCAACGTTCTCCACTAGATGTTAGTGACAGCAATAAGTGGTAGCCAAAGTTGGAACTAATTGAAATTGAACTTGTCGGGAACCCTCAGGCGTTCAATCGAAATGCCCAGCTATGGCCATTGGCTGCAATTCATAAATAATATTTTATAATTCCCACTTCATGAGTTGTTCTTCTTCCTGGCACTATTCCCGTACTATGGCAGAATCCACTAGTCGGCACATCCATCACCATTTTAGCCGACCCAAGACATCTTCGGTGGGGGCATTAACACACTCCATCCACCATTTCGTTGGTCTACTGCGAGGTCACCGGCCATCGGTGTCCATACACATGGCTGTCTTCACCACCGCATCTTCTTTAAAGATCGCTTTGAAGCCATTTTACAGTGTTGCCATCATCATCATCATCATCATCATCTTAAACAGCTCCAGTCACCCAGGTGCTATGAACGAGTCCTCTCCATTTCTTTCTATCCATGAAAAGTTGGGTCTTCACGAGTGCTCTCCCAATCCAGCGCTTTGTCTGTAAAGTCACCCTTAATGTGGTCTATCCATTTCCTTTTAGGTCTTCCAACACATCTTCTTTTTTGATGTTCAGATTGAAGTATGCCTTTGCCTTTTGTTCATCTTTCATCCGTTGGATATGTCCATACCACCTCAGACGAGACCTCTGCAAGGTCTCCATTACAGTGGTGTTAATACCTGCTTCTGCACGATTTATTTCATTTCTTACTTTATCCTTTCTTGTCCTCTGAACCATGGTACGCACAAACTTCATTTCGGATGCCTGAAGTCTATTGTTATCTCTTTTAGAAAGGGTGCATGTTTCAATTGCATAAGTCAGTATGGGTATGTAGTATGTTTTAAATAATATAATGAAACCTTATTAATCTATCGATGAATAAGTATTCATGATTTTATTATTATTATTATTACTGATGCCCAGGCAGTACATGTTGAAATTGACAAAGGGGGAGCCAAGGTAGTGTGTTGCAATGATTACAACAGAAGCAAGCTTGGTAGTTATTCCTGAAGACGACCGGTTAAGCCGAGTTCAAGGACAAATTTTGTAACAGCGCGCACCTAAATTAGAGTCATTGAGGGAGTGTCATGAGTAAAGTTTCAACCGACCCAGGATTGAATCATCCAATCAGAAGAGGCCACGCCAAAAGCCACGCGGTAAGTTGCGTACCCTGGAAAAACGCGCGAAAACGTGTATCTAAAGAACCGCCGATCCGAATTAATTCCGCAATAGTGCACTGAGACGTTTGGATAAAATGATGAAGATTGATACTAGTCCCAAGTTTCTGTGATGAAAACTCCAGATTATTTTTTCAAATTCTCCCCACTCTACCTCATTCTGTCAGTTTCCAATAAATTGATCGGTGAGAAGTTGTTTCGATGACAACTTTATTGAGCTCTGGTGAGCAAGGTTCACGTCACTCTGCGTCACGATTTTCAAACGCTAATGAGCGTACTTTACTAACATTTTACTTTGTGCTCAGGTGAGCAAGGTTCACGTATAGCAGTGGAGATCTCTAGGCTAGATAAGGACTGCAAGATAGTCATGTTTAAGACTTGTTTTCAAGCCAGTGGCGATGAGTTTGAAGTGTGTAATTTTATGTAAATTTGTATATATTATTTTTGAATGATATTTGTGCGTGTGTTAAGCAAATGCTAAAATAGGGCAAGTCTACGATCAGTAATCGCTAGAGATTGGAATTTTTCGGTGATTTCAGAGTGAAGAAAGCGGTATTTTAAAGTGTCAAATTCGGTGGTTTCAAGTGCACTTTTCGGTACTTTCAAAATCATGAATTTTAGGCGGGATTTTTTAAATATCATGGATGACATAACACATTACAGTCATCCTTCAAAGTATACTTCAGTGTAGAGATCCAAATTGCCTTGTGACTAACGGTGACACATATCACTTAACGTGCTAGTGGAAGCTGAAAAACAAAAGTTCACAGGGTTTGAACAGGGGATCCAAATGGTTTTCAACACAGATTCTGAGAACTTTGGAAATACAAATGTCATTCCTTGCAAAACTCCAACAATGTCTGTCTTGGTCCTGTCATGCATCTGCTTCTTGATTAAAGTTTGCAGTTCTTTGTATCCTCGTAACACCTCACTTTCTTCCAGTTTTCCGCAGACCGGCAACTTCTTAATTTTCTTTGCAAGGTCCTCATTGATGTTCATTGGCACTATTTCTGCTGGATCAAATGCACACATTTGTAAATCCTGTTCCCAGAGTCAACGGATCTCAAGCTGTCCAAGAGCATGCGACCCAGCATTCACTAAAACTGAATGTTTTTTCCCTCTTTTTAACACATTTCCACAACCTTCCAACTGCTCCTTAATGTTGGTAACGTACTTTCTAGAAACAGCAAGTTTAAGGGCTTGCTGAATTCTCCGTAGATGTCTATCTAGAAGGTGAACAGTCTGATAAGACTGGCCTTCTAATAAAGGGATGAGTTCAGTGATGCCTGTGCCAAATTCTTTGAATCTCAAGTATTTCGTCATGTGAAACATTGTTGAGAAAATCAACACCAGAGTTATGTCCACTACTTCACTCATAAATTGCAAAATATCTTTCAAGTACTCTGACAGACACACTACAGAATGAAACCAAGAAGACCACCTGGTTAATTCTGGTTCCGGAAACAGTGGCACATTTTGATCTGGATGCTTGCCATCTAGATATTCATGTCTGAAAGGCGCACTATATGACGCCACGTGGCGAGTAGTTACTAGGATGAAGGGGCAGATGACCTCGCTGTTCTGGCCCTTAATACCACAATAACTAAGTAACTTACCAGGATGACCACCCAGATTGATAAAGAAAGTGAGGCCGACTATCTACCGTTAAGTGACCGATCTTTCCGTGTTTGTTGGATGCTCTCCATGCAGTCAAGTCATGGGAGAAGATTACCGGTACTACACTCGCACAAAAACAAGCATTTGTCGGCTTCTGTGACGATATTTTAAACGGGCAAGGTGGTTTCACTACGATGACATTAGGGTAAAACCTAGATGAATATCAAGATGCAGAAGAAAGTGACATTCAGTAGTTAGACTTCGATAAAGACAATCATGGTTTCTGACATGAAAGCGATGAGGATATTGTACGGAATTTGACTGTCGGTGAGGTAAACTGAGATCCAGTACATATCGAGTGATGCAACGGAAATCACGAAAGTTCCCACAGTCAAGCTAGTGTGTCTATAGTCACACTTATCTCTTATATAGAAAATCAAGATGAATTTTCGTTCTCATATATTGTTTTCTTCAGAATTGTACAATCTTAAATTAGAAAAAATAAACCACCTAAGAAACAAAAAGTGATGACAGCCATTTTTCTTAGTTTTTAATATTGGTAAAGCCCACATAGTGTGTCTTACAATACTATGTTATAAAGTATTCTATTTTTTTTTTGCGTGTTCATAAAATACATTTCAATATTTTTAAACAATACTTTTCTCTTTGCTAGGCTTAAAAACATTACTGTGGATAATTCGCGGAAATTCGTGCATTGATTGCCGCGAATTATCAGAAGTGCACTGTAAAGAAAACAACGAAAAAAGCTAAAATTCGCGTTTTCATGCGAAATTCTTGCATAATTCGCAACTTCATGCAAAATTCGCGACTTCAAAACCCATTTTTTTCGCCATTTTTAGGGTTATTAAAACACATTACCATCTGTGTATTACTTTATTTAATAATTCGCGAAATTCGCAATCGCGAATTTTTCCATTCCCTAGTAATCGCATTAGGACATATTCGTGAGTGAAACTAGTAGCTCACAGCGATTATAGCTAGGCAATATTATTAACATTGAACATTTTTGTCCGAGAAACTTCGCCAAAATGTCCGACGTTTGGTCATGTGATGGATTGATGTGCATCGCTTCTACAACGACGTCGACGATGGAGAGCTAAATTTCCCGTAGAGAAATGCACCGGGACGGAGGTTAATGTTCTGCAAGCTGAAACGGTGATTTACAAAAATTGATTTACTCAATATGTAGTTAGATAAGGCGCGGGAACATTGTAAATAGTTCATTCATTCTTTTTCTTGTGTTTAGATTTTTTTTTTGTGCTGACACTATCATCTTTAAATGTACGTTGGCGCGTGGCCAAATTTGTTTGTTGTATATTTTTCTTTGGAGTCATATTTAGTGTGCACGGTGCGTGTATTTGATTTTATCCATGCGAATGCGAAACTCGTTACATTCGATAAGTGGCGCTTTATTAAAGTTCATTTTTGTTATAGGAAAGGGAGGTAATTATTGTAAGATGTTTTTATGAACAGGTTATTACTCATACTAGGGTTGCCGAGCACAACAAATTAAGATGTAACTGTAGAACACTTTAGTTCTAATTTTTATAGCATTTTTTGAGTCCTTTTCAGGTTTGTTAGTCACAGACTAGAACGGAAGCGCAAGCTGGTGGAAAAATATCTATGTCATTTATTTCAGGTTTCTGTCAAACCCATACGTGTGATTCTGTATGTGTTCATGTGTCAGGTGTGTGTATTGATTCTTCGTGATGAGGGGTAGGTGGTGCTACCGCCCTCATATTGTTGTTGTTGTGGTATTCTTTTTGATGGAGAGGCAGGGCGCTCCTTGGAGGCTACTGTACCTTGTCCAGTGTTGATTTTCTTGATTTCCTAGGGGAAATGCTGAGATATTTTATTCTGACACACACACGTATATTGTGCTTTGGGAGCACGCTTCTTCGAGACTCGATCCCGTGCCACGGGAGGTCGAGGTTATTGACACGTGGGTTGACAGATGTGCAGATTTCCACTTAGCGCCCGTCTAGGTTCGGTGACTCATTGTTAGGCAGTCCTGCTGACCGACTGACCCCTATAAGCTATCATTAGCAAACCTGTTCTTTTGTGATGGTCATTTGGACTGTAATTAATTGGGGAGTTCGCCATGTCTGTTACGAATTATCGCATATCGTATGAATGGAATATTGTTTTAACGATGTAAATGTTGGCTTTGAGCCTAGTGATTTTTTATGACTCACGACATGTTAGTTTGTCTGTTGTGACACCCGCGTGGTGTAGTTTTATTTACTTGTAAAAATGACAGGCGGTCATATGTGTATTTCTTTTGTTGGTCACGTGTTAATTTACTTGTGTTGATTTTGACAAGTCCTAATTTTAGGCATTAATGTTTTTGCTACGGCAGTTCTTGATTCCAATTTCAATCGGAAATTATTTGTTGTTTATTTAGTGTAGGAAGTGTCAGATTAATTTAAATAGTGCATAGTTGGTTCCCCGCATCTGTCTAGCTCTAAACAATGCAGATTCGTCCTTTGAAGGTTTACCGGATGATGACGAATCTCGCATTTATTTGTACTCATCGTTAAGCATGTAGAACAGCCGCACACGTACCACAATGTCATTGAAGCATTTGGGACATTTGGTCCAATTTATAATCTCTCCTGAGATTAAGCCTAGTTATGGCAAGTAATTTATTCAGTTGGGAGTCATTTGGGAGTTTTGTTTTGTTTATTTTTACTTGTAAATAGTTGATCTGTTATTAAATTCATTTGTTATAACCCTGGTATTCACTTCTTCCTGCATGTTATTTTGTTATGTGTTACCCTGCATGTTAATGAAGCGCTTTAACAACAACTTACGAAATGGACTGTTACACCCCCCGAAACTGAGTCTCATAAGCTTCTTTGCAAGGGTTCAATATGTTTACACTGTATAGGTACTTTGTTATCCCACAGTAGTATTCTGACTTGGTTGTAGAAGATTGCTGCATTATTTGTTCTGTTGGTTATCTTATTGGTTGCCTTATTGACAATTAATATTGTAACTTTCAGTCGGTCATTTATAAGTTTTGCAACATTAAAATAAATATAATAATAATAATATCGTATGGCCTCGGGTGCCTGGTGCAAGCTTTGCTATTTGACACCCAGAGGGTAGCTTGCATGTCGAATTTCATAGTTCCTTGACTATGAAAGTCAAGGAGGTTAGATGTTAGATATCTAATCTCCTTGAACACAATAGCGCTTTCTAGTAGAGAAATGAGGAACTTTGTGCTGGCGGAAACTCCCGAGATTAATTTTGCCATTATGAACTCGGCCTACTGAATTCAAATGGGTTCTTTGTCATGCCAACATCGTATGACATGCGTATCGTATTTTTGGCGCCTTTCAAAAATCACTTACCACGGTCAGGGGCGAACCTGCAATCTTGGGGTTAGTAGACCGACACGCTATCCACTCACTCACCGTGGCAAGCCGGTGCCTTGAGGTCTTCCTGAGAACGCGTTCTCAAGCATAACTGTCATCCTCGGTGACATAATAACTGAGTTCGTCTGCACTAGTTGCTATCAAAGAAATAAAATAAATATAAATATCAAGGCACTGAAGCCTCCGTGGCTCAGGCGGCAGCACGCCAGCCTCTCACCGCTGGGCCCGTGGTTCAAATCCCGGTCACTCCATGTGAGATTTGTGCTGGACAAAACGGAGGCAGACAGGTTTTTCTCCGAGTACTCCGGTTTTCCCTGTCAATTTCATTCCAGCAACACTCTCCACTATCATTTCATTTCATCTGTCATTCATGTAATCATTGCCCCAGAGGAGTGCGTCAGGCCTCGGCAGCCGGCACAGTTCATATCCTCGCCGCTAGATTGGGGGCTTCATTCATTCCATTCCTGACCCGGTCGGAGACTGGAAGCAGGCTGTGGATTTTCATTTTTCATCAAGGCACTATCAAACAGTGGTCAGACCTGAAACTCTGTATGCGGCAGAAATACTTAAATTAACAAGATTTGGTGATTTAGACAAATTAGAGAAGACTGAAAGACGAATTCTGCGAAAAATACTGGAAGCTAAACTAAATAATAACGCAGAATATAGGTTACGACCAAATAGAGAGTTATATTTGAAATGTGAAAAATTAACTGATGTAATGAGAAAGAGAAGATTACAGTTTTTTGGGCACATTTATAGAATGGAAAATAGTAAGACTAAGTAAACAGATCTTCAACTAACTGACAAGTTACAAATCCAAACCCACATGGTCCATTGAAATTGACAAAGATTTGACAAACACCAAAATTCAGACAGACACAATAGCAAACAGATCACTCTTCAGAGAAGCTATTCAAAAGGCAGAATTTCAAGAAAGGAAGAAACAAAAAACAACTGGCAGAAAGTGGACTCCAGTTACTGTCCTTTGAAGTAATCCCCTTGGATGGTTATGCACTTCTGAGAATGTCTGTACAAGTCCTGGAAACTCTTTAGGGATAGCCTTCAGTTGGGTCGTCACATTACCTCTGGCCCTTCAGGGCTTTTCGGTGACCCTGGACCTGGACCCCACCACTCCATACATTGACGCTTGACTTCGGGGTCGTACCTCAGACACCTGGTCTCGTCGCCCATGACAATGGTTTTCAGAGCCATTCCATTCCATAGAACATTCGCCCTTCTCACTGCCACCCGCCGAAGAGGTGTGCATGGTAGGTTGCATAAATTCATCCTACTCACTGTCAATCGCCGAACAGGTGTGCATGGTAGGTTGCATAAATTCATCCTTCTCACTGCCACCCGCCGAACAGGTGTGCATGGTAGGTTGCATAAATTCATCCATCTAACCACGCACTGTGTCAAACAGGTCTTATACGTTGCGTTGTGTGTCGCCAATGTTGCCAGGTTGACCGTTCTGACTTTATTCACCGAACGCAACGTGATGGGCCTTTTGAGCACCATCCCAAAGGACGCCTTCTTGTAAAGTTTCCAGGACATGTATCGCCGATCTCAGCATTGCCTAGTTACGGGAGGGGACTCTTACGAAGGACAATAGGGTCACTGTCGTGCATTGTTCACCTATGTTGATAGTACAGGACTATTCAGCGAACTTTATTGTCACAGGTTGCATTTATATACAGTATGTATATATATATATATATATTGGGTTGATGCATAAGTCCGTAGCGTTTTCCATAAGTTTTCTACATCAAGTTTAAAAGTTTATTAAACACATCAGATACACATAGAAGCGAAATTAATTATCAGTAACATATTCTCCTTCACTATCTAATACAACAGTCCGCCAACGTTATGGTAATTTTTAGATTCTGCGCCTGTAGAAATCACGTGGTTTTGAGTTGAAGAATTCATCAAGCCATGTTCGGAGCGCATCTTCATCCGGAAAGGAAGTTTCTTGAAGGTTGTTCGATAGAGAATGGAAAAGGTGAAAATCTGAGGGCGCAAGATTGGGTGAATAAGGTGCATGTGGAATAATTTCCCAGTCCAACTCCTGTATAGTGTCTTTTATCTGGTTAACAGAGTGAGGCGGACGTTATCATGGAGGAGCATCACTTCACGCAGTCATGCTGGTTGTTTTTCTTGGAATGTATCTGCAAGACGTCTCAGTTGTTGGCAATAAATGTCAGCAGTGATGGTTACACGTCGGGGAAGCAATTCGTAGTACAGCACACCGTGGGTGTTCACCAGATGCATAACATTATCTTTAATGGATGGGCGCAGGTCTACGTACGAGGAGATGCTTGTTTGCTTGGGCTTAATCATTCCTTTCTTCTCCTTATGTTAGCGTAAAGACACCATTTCTCGTCGCCAGTAACGATACATGATAGGAATGGTCGAAGATGTTCACGAGCCAATTGATAACGAGCAAGCAGAGATGCACATATGGCCAATCGCTGAATTTATGATCTTGGCTTGGAGCATGCGGTACCCATACACCGGATTTTTGAACCTTACCGATTGAATGCAAATGTCGCACAATGGTGGAATGATCACAGTTCATCACATTTGCCAATTCCCGTGTACACTGACGTGGATTGTCGTGAATTAATGCGTTTAAACGATCTTCATCAAATTCCGATGTCCCTCTTGAACGTGGGGAGTCAGTGAGGCCAAAACGACCCCCCTTAAAACGAGAAAACTAATTCCGTGCCATGCTCTCTCCAACAGCATTGTCCCTAAACACGGCGTAAATGTTTCTGGCACCTCCGCTGCTTTCGTCCCTTTATTGAATTCAAAGAGAAGAATATGTCAAAAATGTTCCAATTTCTCCACTTGGCACTCCATTTTCTAGTGTCCACGACTCCATTCAAAATCAGCAAATGACGAAACTTCAATATGTAAACTCAAGAACAAACATTGAACTACAAAGCAACAATGACAGTCGATAAATAAATCCATAGCAACCGGAATACCAACAAGCAAAACAAAAACGCTACGGACTTATGCACCAACCTAATATATATATACACAGTATGATAAGGACGACAACAACCAAACATAATTTCCCTCAAATGAGTTCAAAGGGTTTGATTGGTGCAAAAAAGACATTGACCATTCATCATTCCCAGGAATCTGTGTCTATAGGGAGAATCATATTGTTGCATCATTTACAGTAATCCCTAACAATGATTGTCTTTTGAAAATAACTTACGATGTCTCATTGGGGATCCTCTCTGGACCTGGTGCGGTACCAACAGCGGAGGAGGTGGAGGCGGTGGAGGAGGAATGCTGGGAAATGGTGGTACCGGCTTCGCCATCGAAGAGAATCCCATCGCAGGTACATAATCTGGAACGTGAGGGCTCCGCTGTTCCTCCAACCTCCTCTGGACTGTGTGGTAGGTGTTGGAACCGATGACAGGTCTGTGCGGCAGAGGAGCAGCCAGAGATGGTGGAGGAGGAGGTGGAGCCAGAACAGGTAGAGCAATCTCTGCTTCAAACCTGCAAAAACACACAAAAAAATGTAATAATGTTCAATTTAATTGAATAGTTACATTGCACTCTTCTAAAGCCATTGGTCGCTACTAGGTTAGACGGCTGTCTGGACGAAAATGACTGCTTGTACTACAAGCAAGGGGGGTATGGGGTTTGTGTTTGTATGTAAAGCCTTATTAACACACAGAGTTTAACATGTATGCATCATTCAAACCATCAATGCCGTCCATAACATCATGAATGCCGCCATTTTGTATTGTAAGGTATCGCAACCTTTACTACCAGTACTCCTCAAATCACTACTATGCCACCCATGAACAGTCGCTGCCCTCCAACAACTATCCTGTAAAAGCATGGCAGCTACTACTGCAGATTAACACTAAAGCATCAAGCTGACATAAAAGTACAGTAACTAAGGCCCGTTCATACAATCTCCAGTAAAGTGACAGTAAACTCTAACTGACAGTTGGCTTTACGGTCAGAGTAAAGTCCCGGTAAACATTCGATCCTTCTTACCATGTTCCGGTTTATGTTTACGGTAGGTTGGCAGATCTGCGCATAATTTTCAACAGTTGGTACATATTTCTGGTTCGATTTGCAGATTTCTTGATACCTCTCAATAGTTGGCATGAGTGGATCTGCGTCAGGGAGTAAATAATAAATATATATTTTATATTCCTCGATCTTGTTCTGTATTCTTGGCGCAATCTGCTTGTTACGTTACGATTATAAAGAGAAATATGAGATATGGAAGGATGATGATGATGATGATAATTGTTGTTTTAAGGGGCCTAACATCTAGGTTATCGTCCCCTGATGGTTTGGGTGATCGTGAAGATGAAAATGAAAAGCGAACTTAAAACTAAAACTAACTACTAACCTACATACTAGAAGAAAAAATGGAAAACTAAAGGAGAATAAGGCAAATAAAAGGACAGAAGGAAAAGAAATGCCCTCAACCCTCGGAGAAGGCGGATTGAGGGACTTGGAAGGAAGGAGAGCCATGAAAGGCATATAGGAAAGTGAAAGAGGAGAGGGTCTGCCCCAAAGGTAAGGGACAAAAGGGGAAAACGGACCCAGCTCAGGAATCCCTCGGGGTCGCCAACTCCCGAACTCACCAGCCGTGAGCCCCTGAGGGTGTAGCATTATCTAGGGTGCACCAGAAGTGGTGGGGTTACATACACCCTGCCTCCTTAAGGGCCTAGAACACAAGGCAGGAGGTAAAAGGAAGAGAAAAAGAAGGCTGACCCCTCGCAGAAGGAGGGAATCAGAAAAGATGAGACAAGGGCCAATTAAGGCGGGAAAGGAAGAGACTCCCTAGGCCTCGGATACCCTAATACCGTCGGGGTCAGAAGAGAACAAGAGTTGACCAAGTGAGGTCGACAGGAAAGAAGACAGAGAGGAGCCCGGCACAAGTAAGTGGAAGCAATGCCGGACTCAGCTGGGGCCCCGTGGTCGCCAACCCACGCCCACAAGTTGTGAGCCCCTGGGGGTCGATATGGAAGGACAATTATCTCCAAATGAGACCAAAAAAAGGGCCTCAAGAGGAAAAGCTTCGTCAAACGGAATCGTCTAATAAGAAAGTCTTGATCATCTAACTTCTCGTAATAATCACTTCGATTCTAATATACTTTTCGTCTCCTTCTTTGAACAGCATCAGCATTTACGAAACCCATGAAATTGCGGATAATTCTAGCCATATTGACGATGTATGTAATCAGCTGGCGTTGAGATTATAATAGAAATTCTGGCAGTAAAGCAGTTTACGGGAGGAGAATCCTCCGGTAAAGTTCACCGCCGGTTAATGTTTATTTTACTGTCAATTTGTCGCTAACCGGGCATTGTAAGAATCAAGTTCCAGTAAACTTGCCGTAAAAGTGCCAGTAAAGATTTAATCGGAGATTGTAAGAACGGGCCTAAGACGTTTTAATATCTACAAGGTTGCAAGACTGAGAAATGATATATTTTACCCACAACCTGTCTCCCTCCACTAACAAATCTAATATTGCTGTGATACACTTAAAATTAAGCTAGAAGTGTAAAGAAATATGCAGAAATGGCCAACACAAGTACTCGGCTGAGATGGTGGTAAAAGAACTGTAAAATACAAAAAAGCAGTGTTTGTCTACGGTACTAATAATGTGTTGAATAATCTGATATGGGGACTTATCTGAATACTGTGTAGGCCTACTATCTTCAACCTGCTCTGATAACAACAGCTATCCTCTTGTAAATGTAACAACCTTTATCTGGAACCACTTGCAAATCACCCATTTGTGAAGAGAATATAAACCTAGAAATATATTTTACTATTAAAATGGCTAAACAGAAGCAGATTAATAAGGTTACCTCGGTAACAAACAACGCTGAAAAATGACTTCTAGCATTTCAATATTAGTGCTAAAAGAATTGTAGGACCAAATATTTCGGTTGGTTCCTAGTTTAGTGGCTGTGACAACGCAGTCATGTAGCCCTGTGTACTTTGGGTGTGTGTAGAATTTGTCTGATAACCGGTGTTAATTATGATGACTGTATTAGAGTGTGTTATCTGTGATTCAGGAAGAAGGACTGCAGACGATTAATATTTTCAAGTAGTTCCTACTTTTGCTACCAAATGCTACCATCCACGACATCTAGCTGTGGACGTGGCTACTAAATGTCATCGCAGTCAGCATCTGGCGGCGAACGTTGGAACTAACAAACCTACAAATTTTACCTTCCACAAGTGTAGTTAGTGGAAGGTTCTGTTTCATGCCATACATCTATGACATGGGACCGCCGGCTTTACTTCCCCCCTCCGAAGGAAGGCATACTGAGGGATTTTTAACGCTCTTGAAAAATCCGACAACTTCGGCCGGGTTTGAACCCGCGATCTTGGACATAGAAACTCAGCATGCTACCAACTACCGCACCGAAACCGCTCCAATTAGGGTTCGCAAGTTTAAGACCTAAAGAAATACAAAATATACAAACAAATATGCCCTAAAAACTAGCTAAATATGACCTACAAATATAAAATATGACCTAAAAATCTATGAAATATGACATGAATTTTTGGGATAGGTAGAGTATCACTAACATACAGTAAACGTCTCAAGTGCCAAAACAATTTTCCAGTGTATCGGACATGTGATATTTCGAATTTACAAGTGATTTTTAATGATCTATGTGTATTTGCAATGTATGTTATGCCCATAAGTGTTTACAATGTGTATATCTGGCTGACGAAGCACAACATCATTGTTCGAAACATATAACAGTGCTAATAATAGTACAAGTATTGAAAAGACGGAAATAAGAGTAAGTCATTTAGTGGAATTTAAATTCAATACGGACCATTATGGATAAAAACAATTTCCTTGTTTGCTAACTGCTTCTGAGCTAAATATATCTACTGGAGTGACATCCTATTGAAAGGTGGAAACACACTAACGTCTTGTACCGTGACCTCATGCGTTCAGTGTCGCAATCCAACTTGTCCAGAAAGGTGTGCTAAAAGACATCCGTAGAGGAGCGCCTTCTTGGAATTACATCTTCTAAACCTGCTATCTGCCTGTTCCGGGAAAAGAAAGAAAAATATATGTACTGCACTATTCGGAAATCCTGTGTTTGAAACTCGACACAGATAACACGTACCTTGCTAACAACGCCTCAATTTAAACAAAAATGTTGAAATTATAACCAAATATGACCTTATATCACTAAAATATGACCAAATATGACCAAAACAATAAAAATGGCCGAAATATGCATTTATAGGCAACATCAAATTGCTTTAAACGTGGTCAGGGACCCGTCATTCAAACTTATTTTTCAAATTTCGGGTAAAATGAGCTCAGGAAAAAAATATGACTTCTCCTTAACATCTGAACCTTGGTGATAATTAAGGCCCGGATAGTTATGTGTTTAAATATGTTTTATTTAATTAAATATTTTCTATCTATTTACATATTTTTACAGTTTTTATAAATAAATACATATTTTGGCATGTTTATTCATAAGCACATACTTCCTATATTTGGTCGTATGTTGTACTTCTTGGATGACTGCTGCCCACATTTTCGACCCTTTGAAATTCCAGTAATTGGCTTCTCTATTTCGTCAGTGCTCCATTGTCTCCATACTGTAGTAGTATTTCAAGACAGGGATTTCCCGGTCAAAAGTACAGCAGGGGGGGGCTGGAGTTAACAGGCTCATTAAGCCTCCACTAGTCCTTACCTAGACGGAAAATTTTAGTTGAAATCACAGTGGTCTGCGAAGCTTAGGAGTATACTGACAGTGGCGTTCTCGTTTCAACGAATACGATGAGTCCCAAAAGTGCGAAATGTGTTACTTCGAATCGTTTAGCGCGATAGTTCGCAGATGTTTTTAGAACTGATGGAACTGTTTTATTTTGCAACATTTGTGAGAAACCCATAGCAGCAGACATGCGTTCACAAGTTACGCAACATGTTGCGATAGCGAAACACGGCAAATGTACATCTTTAAAGAAGTCAACACAACGTTTGCTTCCCGAAATGCAGGATGTGAGATCTGGTCCAGCAAACTGCCAGTTCTCACAAGACATTTGTCATGCATTTCTTGCGGCTACGTGGCACGTTAGAAAAGTACGTCAAAATTCCTCTCCCTGACGAGTCAACATTGCGTTAGAACTATTTACCTAAACTTTACTCTGAGGCAGTGCACAGAATTCGTAGTGAAATTGGCGACAAAGCTGTGTAGATTACAATGGACGAGATGACCGACGATACTGGCCATTACGTAGCCAACATCATAGTTGGTGAAATATGTACAACTATTTTTAGAGTAACTGGGGGACATAAATATGGTACAAATTTAAGAACATATTTTGGAAACTTAATAACATATTTTCCTACTTTTAAGCACATAAATAAATACATATTTCTGAAATGTTAAGCACATAACTATCCGGGCCCTAGTGATAATTAATCACAAGTCTGCCTGTTTACCATCTCATGATGAATGCAGTACATTTGTCTGTTGGCACAGGCTAGAGTAAAATGTGGCTCTTCACCGAAGTCTCAGTCTCATTCATGGCTGTGATTATATGGAAGCAGAGTAATGGCCTCAGGGCACAGCCAGTGCCTGTGGATGTTGTGAAAGGTTCTACTCATAGGGTTAGTACAGCTGTACTGACTCAGTGAGGAAAGCAATGACAATCTACCTCATTCCTCATCTTGCCTAGTATGCCTCATTATAGTGCTGCCTTGGTATTGTGGGTTTCTACCACATAACCTATGGTGGTGCTTTTTGAGGATCCAACCAACCTCCAGGCCGACTACCTAACAGACAATCACAAGTAGATTTTTTTTCTTCAAGTGGAATTACATATTTACTCATCATCATCATAATCATCATTTCCCCTTTTCCAGTTGACACTGGGTGGGGGCAAATATGGTTCCTCTCCACTTTGTTCTGTCGTTCCACCATTTCTCTTCCAACACAGTGTTCCAATCCAGGTTCTGTTTACTAATACTATTCTCCACCGAGTCCATCCAACGCATTCTTGGTCTTCCTCATCCTCTCTTCCCTGTCATCCGTCATTCCAGTGCTCGTCTTGGTAGCCTTACTTCATTCATCCGTTTGACATATCCAAACCATCTCAATCTGTTTTGCTCCAGTTTGTCATTGAGTTTCTGTACTCCCAGTTCTTTCCGTATATCTTCAATTCTCACTCTGTCTCTCCTCGTTTTCTGGACCATACTTCTCAGTAATCTCATCTCAGCTGCTTGTACTCTACTCTCATCCCTCTTAGTCATTGTCCAAGTTTCTGCTGCATATGTCATTATAGGAACATAATATGCTTTGTACATAACTTCTTTAGCCTTAATTGGTATATCCTTGTTCCATACTAGTCCCCGTACCTGTTGGTAGAAAGCACTCCCGAGTTGTATTCTTCTGCTAATTTCCAAATCTAGTCTTCCATCTTCAGTCAGTTCACTTCCCAGTATTTGAAGTGTTTCACTACTTCCAATTCCTTATCTCCTACTTTGATTACTCCTTTTCCTTCTTTCTGATCTCTACTCATCACCACTATTTTACTCGTCTCCACATTTATCTTCAATCCCCATTGCTCAATCTTTTCATTTATTACAATAAACACTATTCCCAGCATTAGGACCATCTCTTCAAATTTGGACAGGAAGGTCTGTAATCCACCCAATTGCATCAGGAGTTGCTGAGTGGAGATCATCCAAGGCACTGGGATATGAATGCAGAGGGCACTCCTGCACAATATGCTCGATAGTCTGCATTTCAAAACCACAGTCACATCGGGGGGGGAATCTATCCAACCCCACTGGTGTAGGGCTGTACCTGTTCGGCCAGTACCACATCGGATTCTGTTGAGCCTTGACCTAACTGCCCAAGGAAGATTAAAACCAGCAAGTCTTGTGGTGGGGTCACTGATTTGAAGTAGGCCGCGAGGTGAGGAGTTTCGGCATTCATCTCTCCAGGCATTTCGGAGGTTGAACTCGGTGGACGAAAGATCGATAGCTGCTTTGCATGCTGGCTTTTGGGATTTCAACCTCTTTGTAGAGAGCTGTATGAAATCCTGATGAATAGGAAGCTCAGCATTTTCTTTGATCCTGTACCACAAGCGAACAAGAGCTTGCTGTCTCCTTATATGGGGTGGAGCGATATTGCAAAGTACAGGTAGCCACTGGGTAGGGGTGCAACGTAGAGTACAGAGATGATGCGCATTGCCTGGCGGAGTTGTATATATCTACGAGTTGGCAGTGAAAGCTGTTTAACCACACGCCTGCACAATATTCAGCTGGAGAATATACGACAGCCAGAGCGGTAGTCCTGAGTGTGCTGGCGTCAGCGCCCCATGATGTTCCAGCTAACCTACTAAGTAGGTTATTGCGACTTTTTAGTTTTGCCGCAGTTTTTTCTGTATGTCGTTGATAAGTCAGTGTCCTGTCCAATGTTATACCTAAGTACTTAGGACATCTGTTGTACTTTAGGTATTGATTCCTAAACTTAACTCTAGGTTGGTAGTTTGCCTCTAGGTTGTTAAGGTGGAATGTGGCAACTTCAGATTTTGAGGCACTTGGCTGGAGGTGCCACTTCTTGAAGTACTCATCCATCTTCTGAAGATCTGCATTCATTATATCCTCTGCTTCATTAAAGGTGATATATTGGACTGTAAGATTTATATCGACCGCATAGATGAATTTTCGGGATAGAGTTTCGGGCAGATCATGGGTATACAAGTTTAATATCAGGGGGGTATAGAACTGATTCCTGTGGCAGACCATTATTAATAGTGTGGAACCTGCTTCTAACATTTTCAGTGAACACTTGGAATAGCCTGTTACTCAGCATATTGCCAAACAGGGTGACTATTTTAAGGCAAGGAACTGCCTTTATAAGTTTGAGGAGAAGTCCTTTCCTCCAGACAGTATCATAGGCTGCTGAGAGATCCAGGAAGACAAACATTTTTGAGCTTTTTCTCAAAACCACCTTCTAGATAGGAAGATAGGGCAAGGACTTGATCGCAGCAGTCTCGTTTTGGACGAAATCCAGCTTGTTCAACAGGAATCAGTGACTCAATTGCAGGAGCAATCCTATTCAGTAAAAGCCTTTCAAGTAGTTGGTAGGTGACACTAAGTAAGGAAATAGGTCTGTAGCTTTGAGGTAGCTTACGATCCTTCCCTGGTTTCAATATTGCAATAATTTTGCTCTTCTTGAAAGATGGAGGCAGGCATCCTGAATGCAGAATAGAGCTGAAGAAGGTGGCAAGCCATCGCTTGGTTGCTGGGCCACATTTCTTAAGGAATTCTGGGCACACACCATCAAATCCTACTGCTTTGTATCCTTTTGTATCTCTTCTAAAGAAAATGGGCGTGAGTACAACGAATGTGGTTGGACTGCTTGTTTAAACTGGTTGAATTCCAGTCGTATCTTTCTACTGAACTTCTTCTGTCCTTCAGTCCTAGATGTAGAAACAAGGTGATTAGCTATGGATTCTACATTGATACTTGATTGCATTCTCGATGGTATAGACGTTGGGTCCAGTTTTCGCATGAGGGACCATGCTTTCCTACTTGAGTGGGTAAAATTCAAGTTTTCAACAATCTTGGACCATTTCTCTCTTCTATAGAGCATCCAACGTTTAGAAAAGACTGTGGAGCCTTATGACGACAGTGTTGCTAACTCTAGCCAGAGTTAGCGCTGACGTCATACGTGTTATGTTCACCCGCTTCGAGTACTGCGCTTTCATAAGTTAGCGAGACAACACAACCCAAGCAACTATCTGAAATAGAAAACGCCCAGGAAGGAGCAGTTTTGCAGGTTTTAACGGATTGGACCAGTATTAAGGATACCGTACATAACGAGAACCAATAACGGCATTCATTTCGATGTGATATGACGCATTACAGATTGACAGATGTCGAGAGCATAACCCTTCCTTCTCAGTTGTACTGTATGCTGACGAAGTTAACAATTTTTACGTCAGCAATACTGTTGATCATCACCTTTTTTGTTATTAGTTAGGCTATAATTTAGTTTATTTCAATTTTATTCTTGTTTTGTTTATATTAATAGTTGTACTATTTTAGTGAGTTAGCCGTGCAGCTGTGAGCTTGCATTCGGGAGATAGTGGGTTCGAACCCAACTGTCGGCAGCCCTGATTCGATCGAACAGAAAATAAAACAGACACACAACAATAACACCAATGACGGATAGTGCTTCAGAACTTATGTTACCGACGGAACTGAGCATGTGCTCCACTCCGGGCGAGCATGCAGCACAGGACAAGGCTCTTCCTTCCAGCGTGCTAACCTCGAAAATTTTTAAATTACTAAGACGTAATATAAACGACACTTGTATGCAATAACAAAGGTAATCAATTGGCAGACAATTGTAGGAAGCTTTAATGACGAAAAATATATATGTTCAGAGTTCCTTCATGATAAAAGGTAGCCTAAGGTAACAGAACCAGTGTAGGGGGGTTTCCGTTAAAAGTAAAAGCCCATAAGACCCACAGTCTTTTCTAAACGCTGGATGCTCTATAGCACTGTCCAAGGATTTCAGCACTTCAATTGCTTTCCCACGGCTGCTGTCTTTTTCAAATTCACAGCTTAGACAAGTTGTTTCTTCATTCCAACCAGGGATATAGTCTTTTCGGACTCCTCTAGGAATGCTTCTTTTGGCAGCAGCCTTGATCAAGCCAGCAAACCGGTCATAGTTCTCAGGGGTTGGTTGCACCCATCGAACATTAGCATCAGTATATCTTGCGTACATATCCCAGTCACCTTTTCGGAAGTTCCAGCGGGGTTGGGGTCCAGATCTTATTACAGGTATATGAATACCGATGTTATAAATGATGGGTCTGTGTTGGCTGTGCGGGAATTCATTCAGAACTTGTCTATGGATTTGTGGTGTTGGAGTCATTAGGCTTTGTGAAACAAAACATAGGTCAGGAGAGTAGTCCTGGTTCCAACGAGCTGAATGGAATGTGCCTCGGTCTTTAGCAACAAATATCAGTGCGAGATCATTTAAATCCATCCATTCAAACAACTTGTCCCCATTATCATCATTTCTGTCATATCCCCAGGAAGTATGATGGCTGTTGAAATCACCAAGTATTACACTATCTTCATCAGGTACCAAGTGCGACGGGATCTGGCCAGCAGACCAGTGGAGGTTTATAGATGTTCATGATGGTAATATTCTGTATCTTGATGGAAGCTGAGAATACATTCTGGCATATATCAGAAGGCAAGACTGTATAGTCTTCAATGTCATTCTTAATATAAATAGCAATACCGTATTTTGGATGATGCAGTTCCGTCGCTATCTTGTATCCAGGAATTTTACCCCTATTAGACAACTGAATACCATCTTCGATGTGAGTTTCTTGTAGTGCCAATACATCTACTGATTGTCCCATGAGTGTCTTGGATAAATAATCACACTTAGCTCTACTAATGCCCTCAATGTTAACACTTAGAGCGCGGGTGCAGTAATATTATGTTCGAAGGTAACTTTTTAAAACTGCGGCGAGCGTAATATTACGTTGATCGATTTCTCGCGCTTTGTGCTGGAGATGAACGTATTATTACAGCTCTAGCACTTGCGTGTGGGTGCCAGTAAGCATGAAGTTGCACATACTATCGCTAGATAGCACCACGTCACTGTTCAGCGGAAGAATATCGATCTTTTCGAAGGCAAGCGTAGCAAGTTCAAGTAGGTCAAATCTGTTTTCCTTTCCTTTATTTTTATTCTTTGTGGACAGATTTTTCTCTCGCAAATACTTGAGTTTATTCTATGACTAGTATATATATATGGGGTTATAATTCGCATTACTGATTCTGAATCTGACGCAACCGAAGAGTCAGTTCTCCCTTCTACTTCTGCTAGCTTGCCCGCTCGTTCCAGGACAAGAGCGCGCGCAACAGCTGTTTACGGCATTTTTTTTTAAATATATATTATAGTTATTTTCAATCGTGTCGGATTTTAATTAAATTTGTAGTGCAAGGTTTCGGAAATTGAATGGACTTTTCAATTTATTTGTAACTCAAACCACATTCAGTTTGTGCCATTCTAAACATAGCCATAAATTCTGGAAATCAGCCAGCACAGGGGTGAGGAGCAACATTTAAGGCATCAGCAGGGTTAGTGTTAATTCCCATGCCATAAAAGAACTGGAAAGGGCAATTTGCACTGAAATTTTGAATATTCAAGAAGTTAAAACTGTAAAAAATAAACCGAAATATCATCACCTACTACAATGCTTGTCTACAGGCAGAGAGAAAGTACTGTCAACACTTATTGTAATGGGGTAAGTTTTATGGTTTTCCAATCTGATTATTCATTCGTCAAAGTTAATAGTTTTTCTACAGATTTATGGGAACCGTGTGATGGTGACCACGCTCTCATTTACTGACAAGCGATATGTGAGAAGGTCGGCAACACTCGAAGGGCCCACCTTTGTCGGAAGGGGAAGGGAATTTACTACCGTGCCCACATGTTGTCTAGCAGGCAAAAGCTTAGTAATTGAGGGTTACGATAACACCATCACAGTTGTACCCTACATCAGAATTACAATTACCATTACACTGTTGGGGTTCTGATGCACCTTCGATTTTTGTGGGTGCCGGTACTTGTACAGACACCATTCACTTGATTGATGTTTCAGATTTAGTTCAAGTGATTCAACCAATTCTCACATATCATTAAGACATGGTGCAAGAAAGATTTCCCTTCATGCTCATAATATTCCAAGTGTATTTATGCATCATTACTATTTCTGCAATTCCATTGTTTATCAAATACTAGCAGTATTGCCCAGCTTCGCCCGGTGGATTTATTTGTTTTACAGAACTGGAGCGCTCAAGGATAAGGATTGGAATAAATGAAAGTAAATTAGAAAGCACCAACGCTTATTGCTGCTGATTACCTCAGTATACTGCACCAACACCATCCCCCTTATACAGAGGCATACTATTGTCATGGTAACTGTTTTAAGGGGCCTAAGAAATCTTTTTGCACTAATTACTCCCCGAGACTGCAATTTATAAGCAGCTCGCAATTCTGCACCAGAACATTGGTAGGGGCGACGTGATGCGGCCCGCATTACATGGCAATATAGACTTCGTTATTATTAAAGCCGTTCTGGAGCGCTTGTTCTTACGACTTACTCAACAAAAATCAATCTTTAAGGTTACCTGAGAGGTGTAGCCTAATGCTACATAGCCTAAACTATTCCTCTTGAATCAGGCTATCATATACAAAAAGAATTTTTCGAATCCGACTGGTAGTTCCAGAGATTAGCGCGTTTAAACACATAAACACACAGCTTTATTATATTAGTATAGATGTCTCGCCATTTTATCGTGTCATTTGGTATCGGGCTGGGTTAAGGTTGGATTTCCAACAGGTTCTCATGTAAAAATCATCACTACATTAACCACGTCTTGCATTGAATGTACATTCATTACATGCTTTCCAAGATGCTGCTAAAATAAGGGTTTGCTCTAGACCAAAGTGAGACAAGAATTCTTTGCAGAAGCTGGTCTAGGCTACGGTAGGACTATCTTATACTAAGTTACTGTATATAACTATTTCTCAAAGAGCCATACTAATTTTGCTATCTATAGCCACAAATAACATGGTGCAATCATTCTAAATAAGCATTAAGTATGTTTGTTTATATGTTAAGTTTGCAAAAATAATATACAGAAAGGAAAGAAGGTAAATAAGAAAATAGAACTGGAGCAGGAATACATTCATCTCTCTTCTCACTCTACTTCCCAGTAGGCCAAAACAAACTTTGATGCTGAGATAAGAGCAATTTCACATGCACTCCATCAGTTATTAGGCAGAAACACTGATTATCAAAAATGTGTTATCATTACAGATTCAAAAGCAGCCATCCAAGCCATCTCGTCAAATTATAAGCCCCAAAATAAAGAACTGAAAGATGTTTTTTGTATGATAAAAAGCCTTCAAAGACTCCACAAACAGATCTCATTTCAGTGGATCCCTTCTCATGTTGGAATAGCAAGTAATGAAGAGGCAGACAGATTAGCAAAAAAAGGTACCACACTACAACAACCTGTCAGTCAGACTGATTTTATGTCAGCAAAAAGGATCTTGAAAAATACTATCAAAAACAGGTATGAAGAAATGGCAAAGAAAACAGCAGAAACCAAATTATGGAAGGACATTGATGCTAAATGGGACCAATATAAATTAACACCAAGAAGAGAAGCTGTAGCCTTCATCAGACTTAACACTGGCCACGACTTCCTTGCAGCTCATCTGAAACGAATCAACATCCTGAGATCTGAAGAATGCACACTTTGTCACGAACCTGGAAGTGAAATGGATAAGGGGCATCTGCTACATTGCAACAAACTTGATGTGACTGCTAGAACTTCTGGAAACCTCACACAACTCTATTGGAACGCAAGAAAGCTGATGGATTGGAATCCGGGCTAGCCATAGGAAACAACAACAACTTTCAGGATGACTGGTACTCCCCGTAACCTTTGGGCTAGCATCACCTATCAATTACGCCACGTACTGTATGTATCTTAGTAGGCACGGCGATAATTAGGCTATGTCTAAAACAATATTCTTAGCTGTCTTCCTATGCTAGGTGATAAAGTCTCACAAAGCTCCCAAATCTTCATTTTTTGACAGATTACTTTTATCATCTGTAGTCGATGACAAAATTATCTTGCATTACGATAAATAAATTGCAGTAATAGTACCGTATCTTAAAACAATAACTATTAGGTGCCGGCATCACAATTTACTCTGCGGTGATCAAACATAAGTATCAAGAGCCCCTATTTCCCTGTGGGTTGCAGACAGACATGTAACTGGTGATGAAATTTCATGAATGAACGTGAAACCTCTCACAACAACCCATTTGCATCGGCAGCACACTTTTGTGCACTGTCAAATATTTTAGGTTATGGGGCAGCTTGAAGAAGAGAAGACTCTTTGTTTACCTGTTCATCTCATCCTCCATCATCTTCATTTTCTCATCGTTTAGTACAGCCATTTCTTCGCTTTTAAGTGTCGGGTGAATCAGTAAAATCGTATCTCCAGTACAAAAAAATCATCACACACTTTACTACAACCACAATCACTTTGTTTTCATATTGAATGTAAAATAACCAAAGAATATCAGGATGTTAAAGAACTAAGCAAGCTTTATACCCAAAGAGTAATGAAAACAACAACTAATCACGGTAAGTTCCTCCGTACAAGCCAATCAACGCTCTCAATTTGGGGTCGGCTATCGCGATAACACCAACCATGGTACGTTTGTCACTGTTTCCAGCGACCACAATAAGGACTTTACGGCCAAAATATGTCACTTTTTAATGCTTTAAATAATAATTAGAGATTTTGATACATTCTCGCAGTGACAGAAATTAAATTTCCTCTATTAATACAGAGTTTAAAGATCTTTGTACGTCTGCATGGGAGTATTCGTAACTGTCGATTGGCATCAATGGCACATCTCTGAACTCAGTGATCAAACAACTCAAAACAGAGAGATTAGACAATTTCCCCCCAAAAGCAGCTATGGGAGTCCTCACTACGGATGCTACGTTAGTCGCTTGACTCACTGCTATTCAGTCCCAAATTAACACTCGTGGGGGTGCTTGCAGGTAAAGTTATGTCATCAAATAAATCAAATACAATATTCTCAATGGTGTGTTGTTACGAGACATTTTAAAAACAAGGGTCTAGAACTGCAGTTTCTGGAGCCAGTTTTCATGGATTTTCTTGTTAATAGTCAACTATACCAAACACAAAACAACCCTGAACATGAGGGATAAGCCAGATTCACTCTCGCCCGTGCCAGTCAATAACGCGACGTTGCCTAGATAACTGAACTCGCTAGGCTCACTGTGCCGTACCAAAACTTTATTACTCACCGCACACGAAAATTATTAATTATCCAATTATTTTGATAACCCTATGTTACAGAGCTCAAAATTTTGAAGCTGACTGTCCAAACGAAGTGACGCTACGACCAGCCGTTCGGGAGATAACATCTATCCTTGGATAATTAAAGCGAGAAAGATTGTGTTGAAATACACACATCAAAAAAAGTTTTGCATCACCTCGGTTCCAAGAGTTCCGGAACCGTTAAATACAAAGGGAATAGAGATCAACACAAACAACATTTCAGCTCGTTTTATTGCTCATGAGACCCACACATTGCATGTTGTACCATCATACAGCTAGACTTTCAGCATTTGTGGTCCAGATTGCAGTACACACCACTACCTCTAATACCCAGTAGCACGTCCTCTTGCATTGATGCATGCCTGTATTCGCCGTGGCATACTATCCACAAGTTCATCAAGACACTGTTGGTCCAAATTGTCCCACTCCTCAACGACAATTCGGCGTAAATCTCTCAGAGTGGTTGGTGGGTCAAGACGTCCATAAACAGCCCTTTTCAACATATCCCAGGCATGTTCGATAGGGTTCATGTCTGGCGAACATGCTGGCCACTGTAGTCGAGCTGCCGGTAGGGCGAAGGGCTGAGTTTAACTTGTATTAAAACTCGGGGTAGACAGGAATTGCTTGATTTCGATGGTAGGTATTAACCCTGCGAAGTCAAATTAGGCTTATATATGACTAGTAGTGGATTGGTTCGCATATCGCAGAGCGGGATGATGGTGGTTGGTAGGGTTATTGGAAATGAACTAGGGAGCGGGGAAGGATACCTGACTGATGAAGCTTGGCTGTCCTCGACTGGTGTAGGCTTGGCCGTCTTGGTACGACTTGGCTCGGCGAGACTGTGCTTGGCTGTCTAGGTGCGGCTTGGCTCGGCGTAAGTGAACAACCCGTCCTGTCGTCAGTGAGTGTAGTGGTGAGTGGTCCAACCCGCTCTTGTTGCCCGTATTTATTTGGTATCATCACCTTTCGGCCTTTGCTATTTGCATCTTTTGGAAAGTGATGAAAACATATATCCGCAGCCCTCGTATACATCGACTTACAGCCGTAAACTGAGCAATATACTTTACTTTTACTCATTTTGCACTCTTATCAACGAGTAAAACTTATTAGTTATGTATAAATACGAAGAATTTACCACGATCTGCTTACCAATACAAGAAACCATATACAAAGAGTCGCCACGTGACAAATGCACCCTACTTGGTAAGTTTCTCATTTTTACCGTTAGATGTCATATCAGATAGCTGGAGTTGCCAATCTTCGCTCTGTTTCTCTCACCAGTCTCATTGTGGCAACAGTGCTCAGCAGAACGCACTGTATTGGACGAGCCCATGTTCACAGTTGTTCTGTGTTTGGTCTACGGTAGTTGATTATGCAAGCCATGTATGATAGGTCCAGCTCTGATGATAATTGTCTTTTACTACCGTCAGATGACGCATCTAACTAGATTATCAGCACATGAACGGCTCCAGACGGCTGGATCATTTACTTAAGAAGATGGATGCATTCCTATATTATAATAGGGCTGCGGGATAGAAACGTAATGGCCATCATTCTCGTACATGTATATTAAAAATAGATGCGTGGTGGCATAGCGGTCAAGCTGCTTGCCTCCCACCAAGGCTTGACTCCTGATTGGTGGTGGTGATTGTTGTTTTGAGGGGCGATGGATCAAGGTCAACTGCCCTTAATTATACGAATAATGGAAATTACTACTACACTAACTAAGAATATTATGAATATGATGTTTAACTTATCTCTGATTTACAAAAATGAGGAAAACAAAATCCAGAGGGAAAGAAATGCCATCAACCCCCGAAGATTAAGGGACTTGGAAGAAATTAGAGCCATGTATGCGTGACTTTCGAGGTGAAATGTCGCGACAATGCTTTGGATTTCTTGCTAAAATGAACTCCCGTGGCTTATAACATCGAGATTATTGGTCACTTATAAAGGATCATTCTTCTTATATTAAAAGTGAGAAAGGAGATATATACTGGGTAGATAACCTCGCTATTTCGCCCCTTCATCTGAAGATGGTCGTTGCACACCATATTCAGTGTGTTATTCTTAAGAATAATGCTAGCAAGGTTTTTTTTATGATACTCCTCTCTTACCAATTTTCGCGTTAATTGTGCTACTATTGGCAACTCAAACTATAACTTGGGGCACTGCGATCGGGTCAAAATGGCCGGGATAAGTAGGATAAAAAGATGATGCTATCATCTGATTGCTAAGATAAGTAACACTTTTGTATTAGCTTGTTATAATCAGTAAATGTGATCCCTAAAATACCGTACTGACTTTTATTTTATTTTACTGTATGTATCACTGTGCGATACACGTCATCTATTTTGTGTGTCTCACTGAATTTTATGTGTGAATTACGTATACCGTAATCAAGCATTGTTTATCTGCTCAGCAGTGGCGGCTCGTGGCTATATAGACTGTAGGTTCAATAGAAAAGAGCACTCACTTCAAATGTCGGACCCTCAATCTACTACAAAGATAAACAGTATACGTGTGGTACCTCAAATTTCGTACATATGGTTATGAACATTACAATGAGCGATTTTAAACACAGTAAGTTCAAATCATTCGCTTCAACCAGAACTTGAAATCTAGATCAGCATTATTAGTGAAGATCAAAGTTTTCTCTCTCGATCTCTCTCACAAACTCACGCACAAACATGCACCTGTATGACACGCTCCATCTGATAATGAGCCTGGTTAAGAACATGCAACACTTCAAATCTCACAGCAATCGAAGGTGCAAGTGCAGCATATAATGAGAGTATTAGAAATGTTAATAGATTTATTTACTCACCCCATGCAGACTGCCTGTATGTAAAATCCATCCTACGCTCCTTAATAGAGGCAAACTTGTTTGTCACTGGTATATTGGCTTTCACGGCCGGTGAATTAAAACTCAGCAATTCTTCTAGGTTTGTGCCATGTCTTGTGTGGGATTTCGCCTAGGACACCAAGCTGGCTCATCGGCGGGCTCTTGGTGTCCCCGCCCGGACCTCCACAGGAGTAACGAACTGCGCGCTACCTCCCCTTATATAGAGTGCAACTGCACTCCTTGACTGCGAGAACTAAAAGCTCAAGCAGCCTGAACCTCCCTTTGAAGGCTTCCAAAAAAGATGGTATATTGGCACATCATTCGCTTCATTACCATGGTCCTGCAGAACTGTCTCCCTTTCCACAGTCCTCTTGTCCTCAACCAGGTTTAAATGGCTCTTCTCAATTAATCATGTCGCTGAAAATATATTATGACAATATCCGCTCAGTCACCTCCAACCGGCCGACCTTTGAACTTTCCCTTTTAGAGCACTCCCCGGACATATTTATCCTTAACGAAACCTTCCTTGGTCCTTCCCACCGGCTGTGCCTCCCCCGTATGTCGTCTACCGTGCGGATCGGCCGTACAGAGCGCGGCTTGCGGGCGGGGTTGCGGTTGGGTAGATTATTAGCTTGGGAATAACCTAACCCCCAAGGGAAGATTATGAAGAAAAAGAAGTGGGTTTCGGACTGGAGAAAAAAGATGGAGAAATAGGACGAGAGTCCAAAAGAAGTTATAATTTTAATTTTAAGTTTACTCAAAGGCAGCTGCCACTGCAAATCCGCTTTCCGATACCTAAAGTGGGTAGGGACCTGGGCGAAGCTAACAGGAAACGCAGCTGAAACTTGGGCTATTCGCAAGAAAGTTGCTGTAGCGTATTCCCTCTCAAGCACTACAGGTGCAAAAGTACTGCGTACTGTTGAGGACAACCTTTATCCACTAAGCGTGCTTTAAATTTAGACACATTACCTTCAGTATTAAGTTTCATTTTAAACACCCATTTGCATCGTACAATATTTGTTCTATCAGGTTTCTCAACTAATGTCCATACGTCATTATCATGAAATGACTTGAGTTCTTCCTCCATCGCCTTTTACCATTGCATGCCATCCTTACCGTTAAGTGCTTCAGACACAGTGGTTGGTTCCACATAACCACCACTTTCAGCAAAATAGACCTCATAATCAGGAAATTGTTTTGGGCGTCTCTCCCTTAAAGGGTAACTCCTACCTGCATTTTCCGGAACACCAAACTGGTCAATCTCATCATTTTCATCATCATGAATTACAACAATGTCTTCATTAACCTGAACAATACCTGGAACATCAATGTTGTCACTAACCTGACCAGCAACTGAAACTTCAATGATTGGCAGGTTATTATCCTGTCCAATTCTGTTTTTCATCATTATTTACAATGCCATGCAACGGACAATACATTACAACGCTCATTTCAACATTTTTCTCAGCACACCTGGTGAATTTATGTTCTACAAATTTAACACTGTGCTCTACAAATATATATTTAGGTTTACTGGAATCAAACAGACGGTAACCTTTCTTTTTCCCATCATACCTAAACAAACACAAAACATTTGCTTCTGGGTTCAAATTTGCCAGTACCCACCTGATTTAGAACTTGGCATAAGCATCGCAACCGAATATTTTCATATTCTCATGACTTACAGCTTTACCAGTCCACAATTCCTCTGGTATGGCATTATCAACTTTACTATGAGGACTCCTGTTCAAAATATACACTGCCGTATTGGTTGCTTCTGCCCACAGTTTTTCAGAACATCCTGCTGTAAACAACATGCATCAAACCATTTCCATAATTGTACAACTGTGACGTTCGGCTACGCCATTTTGTTCAGCTCTATACCTTACAGTTTTCTGTTGCACAATCCCTTTTTCCTTGAAATATTTGTTCAGGTCAGAATTGACAAATTCCTTACCATTGTCAGATCTAAAAATTTGGTGTCTTACCTTTCTGAGTTTCACAATATGCAACAAAATCCTTGACTTTCTCCTCGGTTTCAGATGTTTGTTTCAAAAAATAAACAAAAATCTTCCTGGAAAAATCGTCAATTATTGTCATCATGTATTTAACTCCATTCCAGGTCTCAGGGAGCGGCCCACACAGATCAGAGTGCACCAAGTCCAAAAAACTTTCACTCCTCGAGTGACTTACCTGTGGATATGACTGCCTTTGCTGCTGCCCGAGAACACATGGTTCACACAATTCCTTTGGTATTTCCTTAAATTTAACAACATCAGACATTTGACTTAAGACCTGTAACTTCTGTCGTCCAACGTGACCCAACCGCTGATGCCACAAGTAGTAATCAGAAACATCACCAACAAGGGCAGACACATCTTGGTTAACATTCAGATAATACCATTCAAAACTGAACCAGTAGCTAGCACGCTACCATTCACTGAACAATTCTCTGAATCCAAGATTTCACATCCATTTTTGTAAACACAACAGCACCCCTTGTAATCATCTGACTTACCGACAGCAAGTTAACACTCAGTCCTAGATCTTGCATCACGTCTGACAGATTATTAATACTGTCGTTTACATTCAGTGCAATGTCACCAACTCCTTGTACAGACAACTTATCATTATTACCAATTATAATGTTTATATCAGGATCATCATTGCATTTATAATTTGACATTAGTTTAACATTAGGAGACATGTGAGCACTACAACTAGAATCAATGACGAAACAATTCTTTGGTACGCGAGCAGTTAAAGCACAAAACAGACTTTTATTGGATTTTGGACACTTCGGTGCACTTTGAACTTTTTTCTTCTGTGGACAAGTATCTCTGCCATGATCCTTTTCACCACAAATCAAACACTTCCAATGACTCTTGTCGACTGCTTTCTCACTAGAGATCTCTGGTTTCTTGACATAGGCTACCTGACTTCCTTCTTGGTGTTGCTGTACAGGGCTGCCCCATCAGCTGACTTCGGCGAAAGCTTTCGTCCGACAAGATAGACTTGATGCGGTCCAGCTGTAGTTCCTCCGATGTTGAGGTCACGGTCATAACTAAGTTATCGTATTCATCAGGAAGACCTCGAAGTATCATAGCAGCAACAAACTTATCAGCGACAGGCTCATCAACAGCTGCTATCTTCTGTGTAACTGACATAACCTCACCAATATACTTGTTCATGGAATCGAAATCTGATAACTTGAGCGAGCGCAGATTTCGCATCAGCGTGATATACCTCCACTTTCCTTTATCTTCAAAAGCCTTTTCAAGGGCATGCCAGGCATCCTTAGCTTTTGCACAGTCTCGAACATGGGGATAATATTTTGAACAGCCACCATGAGACATAATATCCGCGATCCGCCAGCGCTCTCTCGTCACGCCGATCGTGTCCCTCCGACACACCTGTGCCTCGGACACTGGCCCACAATCCATGCTTTTTGAGATAATTTTACATCCCAAAAGACCATTTCGAATAATCCTCCCGACCACTCAATTTCGGAAACCCATAGGCACAAAGACTCGAAGCATGTTCACTCATTTTCCCTGCTCACTTTAAAGTTCACTGAAAAAATGATCACAGAACACCGTTATGTCTGGGCCCATGACCTATTGAAACTACTTGTGCTATGCATGGGTTTATATTGTATCCGTTAAACACGGGATGAACGGATTAAAATAGTAAAATACACGAGCACATGTTGACTTAGATTGTATTAAACAAGACACAGGATACAGAATACAGACAAGAGGGAAAGAACATAAAGTCAAACAATATACATATGACTAAAGACAAACGATATTTACATGCGAGCGAGATTAAAAAGTACGAAAAATATTCATTCTCTTCAACAGGAAGCATGAGGAACCCTCCTGCCGACAACGTCATTCAGCAGCACAGATCGTTGTGGGGAGTTATGAATGAAGCTGGGTACTTCATTCGGATATGCGAAGAATATGCGTACTTCGGTATTCTGACTTGGAACTTGTGCCATAATCAAGTTCAACATATGAGCGCAGCAGTATCATAGTGTGCATACTTAAAATCTTTCCGAATTAGAGCTTGAACTCCTGAATGGCGGCCACTCATTACGTTTGCTCCTTCATAACTCAGTGAAATTAATTTATCCGGATTGTCTAGTACGTTGTTTAAAGTAGATTTCAGGCATTCTGCTAATGTTTTAGCACTATGATAATCGGGTGAGAGAAAACTCCAGAATCGTTCAACTGGTTTGCCACTTGGAAGAAAGTAACGCAACACGACGACCAATAGCGCAGCCGTTGGTACATCGGTGGTCTCGTCTGCTATTATCGAGATAAAGTTCGCTGTGAATATTTCTTTCCTTATTTTCTCATGACAGATTTCAAGCATACAAGAGCGTAATTCATTCTGAATTTCTTTCGAGGTGCCCTTAAAAACTGTTGCTTTAGACATGTGATCTCTAAGCGCAATATCTAGTTCTGAACTAAAATTAACGAGGCCTATGAATATGTCAGGATTTGACGATTCATTTGTCTCATCATGCCCACGAAGTACTAACTCGAAGGCACCAAGGTCTGTGGCACCTACTTTTGTCCATTTTTCTCCTCCATCCCCATTTGAGAAGCACAAACACGGGAAACAGAAAAATCTATTAACAATATTACACCCACAGATCCATTCAGATCTCTTGTACCGTATATGTCCGATTAAAATTTCCAAACAATCCTCTTATCATTATTTTTAGTCTGGTTTGTTAAATCAAGATCCGGCCTTGGCCGCCCTACTGCTGCTATCTCTATTTTTTTGTTCTAACGTAAGAGAGGAAAAGTTAGTTCTCATAAGCCTTTGGACACTATTTAAAGCCTTATTGTTTATCCCTACCGGTCGGGCTGTAGCACACGCACAGGCGGAAAAAAATAATCTATATACACAGTCACTAATTTCACGCAGTCAATAGGCACAAGAAAATACTGAAAGTCATTTACGTTCCCGCTCTTGACAGTTAGACTAACTTAAACCTGAGAAAATAGTGGAACTACAGCAGTGAGTTGGGTAACTCCGGACCGTAACAAGACACCTTTTTCCGCCATTTTATTGGTATTATTTCAATCTAACTGAATTGATTATTTAATTAGGCTTCAAATACAACAAATAGCTAGGTAGTTTACTTTATATAGATAAATTCACGGATAAATTACGGGCGCATATAAACAGTCTAATGTGGCAGCCACTAGGCACCCTTTCAAAAACGCCCCTAGAGACCACTTTCGCTGTATGTTCACATTGGCCGCATTATTTTACAAACACGTCAAGCGATGGCGAAGTGTATGCCTTTTCCGCAACCTTGAAGGGCTTGAGCTGGACTAGTGAAAGAATTCAGCAATCTTATTGCGCATGCGTGTAGGATAGATACAAGTTGGGCTTGTATCCACTGTTCCCTTTTCCTTCTAACCCCCGCTTCATGTCCCAGGCCGCCACTCGACGTTACTCGCCTATTCTCTGCGGGAAGGATTGGCCAAGACTGGGGGGTTCAAACCGGATCTTGCACCAGCTCGACATCCGTGCGCTCGTTACCTGCATTTGAACTCCGCGCTGTTTTCTGACAAATATTTCTGTTACGTAGAGGGACAAAATGCTAAATATATTGTCAAATTTAGTGGAGGTTCATTGCGCCATTGCACTATAGAAAGAACCGCCACTTCTGCTCAGATTTGTTTTTGTGTATTTCGAATCATGACGCTGTTACGTTTGAAGGCTATATTTGAGTTTGTTAACTGTACCATAGATATTGACTCCAGAAATTTTACGTGCTATTTGCCAAACAAGGCGTAGCCTACACCACGATGCAATTTTTTTGTGTCAATTTACGCACTTGTGCTTCAGACGTTGCTGCACTGCCCCACGTGGTCACAGGAGAAATTTGAAGGAGAACGCTAATATTTAAGCAGTTCCAATGTTCATGTAAGGGAGCTGAAACCAGAATGCTGCAAACGTGTTTCAGCAGTTCTGCTTTTCTGTCACGGACAGTTAGGGCCTATTAGTCCTTTATTATTATCATTATTACCGGTATTATTATCATTACTACTACTATTACCTTTAGTGGCTAGACTGTCCTCCAAAGTCCACAGCAACTGTGTTTTAACTCGTTCCTGTTCTCCGCATTTATTCGTTATCATCACCTTTCGGCCATTGTTATTTGTATCTTTTGGAGAATAATGAAAACTTACATCCGTAGCACTCGTATACATCGACTTGCAGACGTAAACTGAGCAATATGCTTTTACTCATTTTGTATTTTAACAATGAGTAAAACTCGTTGATTGTGTATAAAACACGAACAAATTAACACGCTCTGTTCACCCAAGCAAGAAGCAATACAAACTGTCTATCCTTCTTAGTAAGATTCTCATTTTCACCGCTAGATGTCATATCAGATAGCTGAAATTGCCAATGGTGTCGTCGTTCTTTTGACTTGGGAGTCACACATGCACGGCTATATTATCACAATCTATATTTCCAGGATGATCACTGCGCGTTTTAATCAGTATGTAATTCTTATGGCTTATTTCAGAAAGGTCCCTTATAGGGTACTTCCTTCTTAGTTTTGTTTTAATTGCGCAATTGCATTCTGAATGATTCACTACTATGTTTCAAAAATAGTCGCTGTTATTTTGCTTCGGGGATAACATATATGTTTCTACACTATCACTAATTTTCGATATTGCAGATCTAAAACATGGAGTCATTTATTTTAAATTGTGAAATTTTAGGACGGTCGCTGCGCGCTATATTCAGTGTAATCAATTTGTCACTTAGCCTACGCTACTGAGACCTCTTATGTAGCCTAATAATCCCCTCTACCATGGTTCGTCTTAATTGTGCAGATATACGGTATGCTAAATTACTAATTCGAATATTTTAATAATACGACTAGCCGACATATTGAATGTATGGAGTCACTGTTATTTGTTTTGGACACACGAAGCGACTTAAGAATTTTTAATGTCGTTATTATAACAATGAGAACCGCACTGAGAGTTACGGTACGGTATTCATTTAATTTCAAGATGGCCGCTGTGCGCTATTCAGTATAATAAACCTTTGGCCAACGCGAATGAGAACACTTATATTACATACCGGTACTCATATATTGAAAAAACTCATTTTCATTTCGCAATACCGTACATTCTGAGTTGTCGATTTTGATCATCTTGAATAAATAAAGTCTCACTTCTTTTGCCTTGGTCCTATCTTGTCACTAACTTTCGTTACTGTAGCTCAGTCATAAGTTATTTACTTTCATAATTTACCGGCCGCCGTGGCCGAGAGCGCTAATGCCTCGCTGGCATCGGGAGAGCATGGGTTTAAATCCCACCTCACACGTCCTGAAAATGGTTTTCGTGGTTTCTCATTTTCACCACCAGACAAATGCCGGGACGGTTCCGTTCAATAGGCCCACGGCCGTTTTCCTTCGAATATCCCTGATCCGTCCTGAAAAGAAAAGTACATGGCCATTGACTGCATTAATAATGAAACGTGTCACCGCTAGCCGGATAGGCAAGGCTGCCAGATTGTTCTGTTTCTTAAAACTACTGGGTGCGACAGGAAGGTCCCGAACATTGGTGGGAGGGGCTGGATAGTTCTGGAAACCAACCACGAGGACAGACCCGACGCTACTGGAAGTGGCAACATCGAGAAGATTCTAGGCCAGGGGCTGACTGCATATATACGAGCGAGCCGAGGCGAGCTGGCAGTCTGCGTGGGAGTCTTAAGTTCGGAGTGAATCCTTAGTCTGCACCGAGTTGAAGCGATGTTCCGTGACGAACGTGACAGTGGAAATAATGTGAAGTACTGTAATATTGAAGACAGTGCTGTGCAAATAAATGTGAAAATAAATAACGTAGACATTGGCTGTAAGCGATAATTCCTTGCAGAGAACATTGTAAATAAATAGTGACTAGTGTTTTATGAAATGAGACTGTGTGTGTGCGAGTGAGTAGGCCAATTTGTTTTATTGTTTATTAGATTACATAATATTAGTGTAAATAAAGTATTAGTGCATTATAAGCCTGACTAGTTATTAACGAAACGTTACAATAAAATTATTTATATTTAATAATTTAAAGATATAGTCATCAAGTTGGTAGCAGAGGGTCCTTATATGGGACTATCTGATTGTTAAGCACTTTGATTCATTGGATCATAACGCTTGGGTGATTCACATGGCTGCCATCTAGGAATTAATTGGGTGACGACCTTGTAGTTTGAGCCCCAGACGCTCCTCATATGAAGGCTTGATTTAGCAAAATCTGGTCGAGATCTGATCCATTAGTTTAGTTGTAATTCGACTCAGGCATTGAACACTCAGGTGGCCGCCATTTTGCATCTCCTTATGAAGTTTCCGGTTAATTATTTAGCTTCAGTAAGGAAATAACGACCTTTACGTCTATTTTTATTGTTTACTGAACCTATACGTTGGAATCTTTTAGCCAGTTGTTTTATTGTCCGATTTATAGGAATGGGTCTTCCTAGAAATTTCACTCGAAACTTTCGTCTTGTTCTAGTGCACGATTTCCTGCACTTTATGTACGTATTGTGCAGATATACACGTTCAAGTAACGAATATTTCACATAAGGCATTACAGCAATATACACTATCACAATAAAACAACTGGCTAAGAGATTTAAACGTACAGGTTCAGTAAACGATAAAATTAGACCGTAAAGGTCATTACTGAAGCTAAATTAACTGGAGTAACCGTAAACATCATAAGTAGATGCCGATTATGTTCGGCAGCGGATAGGGAAGATTTTCACAATCTACTGTAATCATGGTGAGTAAAAATGCATTATACTGATTTTAAGCACCGTATTCTGCTGTACATATGCGCACCCGGCAACTGAGGTGTCACTGACGGAGCCCGTGAGCAAGAATGTCCTTACCAAGCAAATATAAAGACCCTGTAGTTGTCCCACTTTATAAGTTTTTGCAGTGCCCTTCTTTTTCTTCTTCCATTTTGTCTTGATATTTTGATCTGATGATGCTTGCTTGACGAGCGAAACATGTTATCTCAAAGTTTTTCCAAGATAAATCAGAAAATTCCCTGAGTAACAGTAGTGACCATAATAAATATATAAAACTGAGTTTGTCTTAAAAACAGCATTTCAAAAAGTGCTCGAACAATAAAGGGTAGTGTGACAAAGTTGAAAAGACAAAATAAAACAGAAAAATATATTTTTCTATGTTTTGCCAATTTCTAAATGTTTAATCTAGAAAAACTATTGTAGGCCTACTTGCGAGTATTGGAAGTAGCTTGTCAATAATGATGCTCTCAAAAATCATAGTTAAACATTTATATACAAATACACAGTCTACACATGTAATTTGTGTGCTCAATCTTACAAGAAATGAGAGCTTACTGATTTAGCGTCAGTATGAACATACATCTACAACAATCACCGGAATATACTTTTCCCCATCAAAATTTAAATGCTTAATTTCCAATTATTCTAGGTTGGACCTTGTAAAACAAAAAAATCCCTGAGCGTCATTAAAATACCCCGATAATTCCCTGAGTTTTCCACGATTTAAAGATTCCCAGAGTATTTCCTGTTTTCCATAGTAGTAGACACCCTGTAAATACCTTGCCATTATGCATAATGAGCAAGATGCACTGAATTTAATAATACCTTACCTTACCTAGATGGCCACTCAAACCTAAGCAGGTTTCTGGCCTCGCCAACAGCACGGCGCCATCTTTCTCGATCATCCATCATGTCCTCTGTGACTCAGATTTTTCTCATATCTTTTTGGACTTGGTCCCACCAGCGAAGTCTCGGCCGTCCCAATGGTCGCCTGTCTCGGGGTACACCTTCCAAAACTGCTCTTAAATTCAATTCTCTACTTCTTCTATGTACATGACCGGCCCAGCGCAGTCTTTGGCTTTTGGCACGGGCCACGATATCCGGCTTTGTAGAGATCCCGCAATTCCTTATTTGTTCTAATTATCCATTGGCCATTTTCTACTATCGGTCCGAAAATGCGTCGTAGTATTCTATTTTCAAAAGTTACTGATTTCCTTTCAATTTGCTTGGATGATACCCAGGTTTCTGCCCACAAACAGAAAAAGATCAAAACTGTTGTGGGAAGGCTTCCCTATCATACGGTATAATTTTTTGCAGGCCTGATGCAAGGTATTAAACAATCATTGGTGAAATAAGGAGGCAGAAACACAGGTCAAGGACTAACACGACAGGCATAGTTTTAAATTTGTATAGTGTTTAGAAGAGGGTCGTTAAAAAACACTTGTCACTTTATATGAAACTTTATTAAATATATATATATAATTTAATTGTTTAACCCTTAGCACTCCATTATTTGTGAGCAGTATTTCCTCTTCAGCTCCATTTAAATACCGTATTTCCTCGCATAATCGTCGCACCCCACTTTTCAAACACAAACAAGTTTATAAAATTTCCTCGCATAATCGTCGCATAGCATATTTGTATTTGTGCGCCAGTCAGTTGCACATGCTGCCGCGACTTTATAACCTGGCGCGACTTTGTCAGAAGAAAAATATCTCGTCTTTATGCTTGCGGGCTATGAACTGTGACGCGAGTGGCAAGCTTCGTCACTTAGCACATTCCGCGAGCGTATAATCTGGCGTGATCTTGTAAGGAGAAATTAATCTCGTCTTTATGCCTGCGGGCTATGAACCGCACCGCAAGCGGCCGGCGCACATTCCGTGAGCTTATAGTCCTAATCTGGCGTGATCTTGTCAGGATAAAGTAATCTCGTATTTATGCCTGCGGGCTATGAACCGCGACGCGAACGGCCAGCGCACATTCCGCGAGCTTATAGGCCTAATCTGGCGTGATCTTGTCAGCAGAAAGTAGGCCTAATCTCGTCTTTATGCCTGAGGGCTATGAACTGTGACGCGAACGGCCAGCGCACATTCCGCGAGCTTATGGGCCTAATCTGGCGTGATCTTGTCAGCAGAAAGTAGGTCTAATCTCGTCTTTATGCCTGAGGGCTATGAACTGTGACGCAAATGGCCAGCACACATTCCGCGAGCTTATAGACCTAATCTTTCTGCGAGATCTTTTCAGGAGAAAGTAATCTCGTCTTTATGCCTGCGGGCTATGAACCGCGACGCGAACGGCCAGCGCACATTCCGCGGACTTATCGGCCTCGTCTGGCGTGATCTTGTCAGCAGAAAGTAATCTCGTCTTTATGCCTGCGGGCTATGAACTGTGAAGCGAGCAGCCAGCGCACATTCCGCGATCTTATAGGCCTATTCTGGCGTGATCTTGTTAGGAGAAAGTAAATCTCGTCTTATGCCTGCGGGATATGAACCGCGACGCGAACGGCCAGCTTCGTCAGCACATTCCGCGAGCTTTAACCTGTCGTGACCTTGTTAGAAGAAAGAAGCCTGTCTCTGACTGCAGGCTGTGACTCACGCCAGACTCACGCTACGCGAATGATTGGCCCGTGCAGCAAATAATGATACAGTATATTCTTTGAACTTAAATATTCTTCGCATAATCGTCGCACCCTGCCTTTTCCACGAATTTTAGGCTCAAAAAGTGCGACGATTATGCGAGGAAATACGGTATATGCTTGTGGCAGGTCATCAGACCACATGTATGTTTGCGATGTGAATTTAATAGGTTAATTATTTATTTATTTACATATGTTACGCCCTCATTGGAACACTTAACCAAAACAAGTATATACATATCTCAAAAACATTATTAAAGATTCAGCTTCTTAATTTTTTTTCTTTTCCCAAAACATTTTCATTCTAGTCGACCTTGCCGCTCTCTCTGCATCGCTTATGGTGTAAGTTTTGCGGGTAAAGGTTTTTAAGGGAAGTCGGATGTTCTTGTTTTTCAAGATATTATTCTCATCTTTGTTAGCAATTTGGGACATTGTCAAGACGAGTTCATCCAGATCATTTTGAATTTCCATAAACCAAGAGTTCTTTGTTTTACTTTTGAAAAAATAATTAAATAATACTTTTAATTGTCTGGTATCCGGCAGGCGTGAGATATGACCAAAAAAAAGCAATTCACCTTTTTCGCATAGTATCGACTATAGATGGCAAGATCGCGTCACAGTGAAAGTGTAGTGAAATAGCAGCTAGTGTAAATATTTGATAAAAGTGGTAAAATATTATAACAGAGGTTTAAAATCTATAAAGTTTCTTTCCTTAGATCACGTGTAATACGAATATTGATAGTATTTAGAAATTTTTATTGATAATTTAAGAAACTTAAACTATGTTGTGGGAACGTGTATCCAAAGATTCGGTGACTTCTTCAATCACTGTTTGAACCAAGTAGAGCAGTGGTGCTTTTACGAGACTTCACCCGATTGGAAGATATACGTATTTCACATTCTTCTTTATTGGTAGGAAATTAGATTAATTCTATTAGGTAGTAATAATTAAAATAAATTTAGTGTAATTTGGAGTAAACATCTAGGCTAACTTAGATCTCTAGTATGACGACAGTAAACAGTGTTAGTGTCTCGTCAGGTAGTGTAACCGCAACGGATTTATGCTCGTCGTGCAAAATAAAAGTACAAATTGCAAATAAAATCATTACAAGATCTCAGGTAAAATTGAATGAGGAGAAAAGTGAAACCGATTGTCGTAATGTAGGCCTACCGCTACCGTCATGCGAATGTCATAACCTGAGAAACGAACTGTCCTCAAAAGACGAAATTATAAAGCTGATAAAGGAAGATATTGCTAAGTTAATGGAAGAGATGAATAAATTAAAAGGAAACAGAGATGACAGCAAGGAAACTTGGTCGACAGTGATTGCTGGTAAGGTAAGATTGAATAAGCCTAGGCCTATAAATGGAGTACATGTAACTGAAATTCCAGTCTCAAATTCATTTGAAGTGCTTGTCGAAGAAAATGATGACTTTCCTCAAGAAGAAAAGAAGAAAGTGATAAAGATAAAATCCAGGAAGATGCGGATATTTGCGGATAGCCACGGGCGAGATGTAGCATCAAGCGTATTGGAGAGAAGCAGAGAAATGGAGGTCACTTCGACAGTAAAGCCAGGAGCTCAAATTGCAGAGGTCACGAACGGAATGATAGGAGAGTGTGCGTCCCTTATACTGCAAAGGACTACGCAGTGATCATCACTGGAGCAAACGACGTCTATAGAAATGAGAGTAAAAAGGTAATCAAAGATTTAAAGGGTACATTGCCATCCATGCAAAAAACAAATGTCATTATTGTAAACATTCCGCAGAGATACGATTTAATTCCCAAATCATGTGTAAATGTAGAAATAGAGGCTACAAATGGAAAAATTCATAAAATTTGTAAGAGTTTTCCAAATGTCCAAATTGTAGATGTAAGTAAATTAGACAGGAAGTTCCACACTCGGCATGGCCTACACTTAAATAGATTAGGAAAAGAGTATCTTAGTGATGAAATCTGCAAAATTGTAAATTCAAATGGTAAGAATAATTCAACAGTAATATCATTAGAGTGGAAGCAGGGAAACTGGTAGAAGAAGCCAAACGTGAGTTTTGGCAATCAGATCTTTTGAAGTCAAATTTAACGGAGTGTAACAATGGTATTTCGGATTTGTCTAGCAACAATAATAATAACAATTATGATAATAATAATGTAAATAAATCACCAACACAAGCTTGCAAAAGTAACAAATTTAAAATTTACCACCAGAATGTCCAGTCTCTTTATAATAAAATTGATTACATAAATCTAATGCTTAAAAATGAACTTAAAGACATCTCAGCACTATGTATTTCAGAACATTGGCTGAAAGAGGAACAACTCGAATTAATTCAATTCCCAGGGTTTATACAAGCTAGTTAATACTCTAGATCTAATATTAGCCATGGTGGTACTTGCATCTTCTTAAGAAATAATTTAGATCATGAACAGATAACAGCTTATGATTATCTAATTATGGAACAGGATTTTGAATTCTCTGCCGTAAAAATACAGCAGTTTAAGTTAATAATTGTATGCGTATACCGTTCTCCGTCAGGAAAGTTTCCTTTATTTATAGATAAATTAGAATTGTTACTCAATAACATGAGCAAAGTAAATTTCGATATAATAATTTGTGGGGATGTAAATGTGGATTTCTTAAAATTTGATAGAAATTGTGAATTATTAACACAGTTACTAATTTCCTATGGACTGAAACCTACAGTAAATACCCCAACAAGAATAACAAAACTTAGTAAAACCACTCCTGATCAAATTTTTATAAATACAGATAAATATCACCATTCAATAGAAGTCTATTGTCCGGGTTTTAGTGACCACCATGGACAAATACTGAGTTTTGAAGTATCCGAAACAATCAATAATAATGATAATGGAGTAAAATCAAAGTGCAGGTCATTCACTGAATCAAATGTTACATATTTCAATGACTTATTAAATAAGGAAACATGGTCAGAAATTTATGAACTAGAAAATGTAAATGATAAATTTAATGCATTTAACAGTACCCTAAAACACTATTTTGCAATAGCATTCCCCTTTAAATGAAGAACTGTTCAAAATAACAAAACTAGCAATTGGATAACAACAGGGATTATAAATTCATGTCAAAGAAAGAAATTTCTACACAAATTATATAAACAATACCACACAACACCTGAATTCAATTTATACCACAAAAAATACACTAGCATATTAAATAAGGTAATAAGACTAGCAAAGAAAATGCATAATGATAATTTTATTTCCCAATCATCTAATAAAAACAGGGCTATGTGGTCCGTGATAAAGAAAGAAACTGGAAAATCTGCTAAAATACAAAGGAACATTACACTGACCAGAAATAATAAAGTGATTAATAATCCAGAGGAAATAGCAATCACTTTTAATGACTATTTTCTGGAAATTCCACAAAAATTATTAAATAAATCACAGGTAAATACACTACATTCTAATAATAAAATAAATATATGCAGTGATTCTTTATTTGTAAATCATGTCACAAGTGAAGAGGTAAGAATAGTTATAAAAGAGCTAAAAAATAAATTCTGTCCTGGCATTGATAGCATCCCTGATGCAATTTTAAAGAAATGTGCAGAAAATATAATAAATCCACTTACGCACTTAATAAACAGTTCAATTCTCTCAGGAACTTACCCGGATATTTTGAAGTTATCAAAAGTAATTCCAGTGCACAAAAACGGTTCAAAAGATGAATTAGATAACTATCGTCCTATTACCTTACCAACTGGTATTGCAAAAATTGTGGAAAAAAATTATGTATAAGAGACTGATAAGTTTCATAGAAAAAAATAAAATATTATCAAACTCACAACATGGATTCAGAACGGAAAAATCTACACAGACAGCAATTTACGAATGTAGTAATTGTATACTGAAATTAATTGACAATAAGGAACATGTAACTGGCCTATTCTTGGATTTATCGAAAGCATTTGATGTTGTTGACCATAAAATCCTCCTTACCAAACTAAATCAATATGGTATTAGAGGTCTAGCTAATAAATGGATCGAGTCTTACTTAACAAGGCGTAAACAAATAGTAAGCTTGAGACACAAGGATGATGGAACCAAATTACTTAATGAAACATTGTCCAATGAGGGAATTATTGAATTTGGAGTACCCCAGGGATCGGTTTTGGGCCCACTACTCTTTCTTCTATATATCAATGATATAACACAGAACGTTCATTCACATAAGGACATTTTGTTTGCGGATGATACAACACTCGTAATAAAAGGTGAAACTAAACACGTCCTACAGCAGTCTGCTGACTCCGTTACAGGAGAGTTAACCAAATGGTCACAAGATAATCACCTCATAATAAACTATAAAAAAACAGTATGTCTAAATTTCCACACTATACAGAATAGGAATCCTGCGAAACCCAATATAACATTAAATGGTCATCAAATAGAAAATAAATCAGAAACAAAGTTTTTAGGACTAAGGATACAACAAGACTTGAAATGGAATAAACATATACAATATCTGAATACTAAACTGAACTCGATGTGCTTTGCGTTACGTTTTTTGAAAACCTGCACTAGCATGCACACATTAAGAAATACTTATTTTGCTTATTTCCATTCATACTTAAGATATGGGATCATATTTTGGGGTATGTCGCCAGATGTACTAAGCACGTTTAGGATACAAAAGAGGGCGATTAGAATTATGGCAAATGTAAACTCTAGATAATCATGTTGACCTCTGTTTAAAGATTTAAACATTCTCCCACTGCCCTGCATATATATGTTTGAAAGTATTATGTTTTTTAAAAAGAATTTAATGAATAAAGATGTTTTTCTTAAAACAAACAATGATGTTCATAGGCATAACACAAGACAAAATCAAAACATTCATATTTCACACACACACACACACAAGCATATATCAAAAAGGAACTTTTCACACTGGAGTTAAATTATTCAATTAACTACCCCAGTATATAAAACTGGCCCCAAAAATAAAAACCTTTGATAGAATGTTGAAAGCTTATCTGCAGTGCCATTGTTTTTACTCAGTAGTTGAATATCGTAGTGTATAGGAGCGATGAAATCTATAATTATATTTTACTTTTTTAATTTAATTGTAATACCTAGCTGTATGTTGTTGTATTGTAAATAGTCGTGCAATAAGATTGTATCTATTAAGATTTGCTATTATAATAAGTTAAATAGTTATAATATTGGTAATATATACCTGTTAGTTCTTTTATTTTATAGATGTAAATTCTGACGTGTCCTATATAAAAAATGTATTGAATGCATGTATTTGATCAAATGGAATTAATAAAAATCTGTCTATCTAGACTCAGTTTCTTTATAAACCACTTCATTTGATAATAGACGCCATTGACCATCCACCTGATGTTTTTTATTAATTATAGTTCTGAGAATTCTTCTATCAATCTTCTGTAATGTGTCAGTAACTGATCGAGTGTTTAACTTGAAAAGTGTTTCACAAGCATATATTGCTTCCGGTTTAATAACTGATTCGTAACGTCGTAATTTGGCATTTATGGAGAGTGATTTTTTTTTGTAACTAGACCAAGTAATATATTGCGCTTGTCTTAACTTTGTTGTTCTATTTTCGATTGATGCTTTCTCATTCAAATTCCATGTTATAATCTCCCCTAAATATTTAAATTTATGTACAACTTTAATTTCTTTATTGTTCATCAATGTAATAGCTTGTGTTTCCACATCAAAGGATGCCATGATTTCAGTCTTTTCAAATGAAATTTGAAGTCCTGCTTTTGCTGCAATAGACCCAAGTTCTTCAATTTGGTGTTTAGCCTCATCTATACTGGTTGCAAGCAGTGCAAGGTCATCCGCAAAGGCCAAGCAATTCAGTTTTATATTAGTACCAATCTTTACATTTGGAGGACAAGTTTTGTTCCACTCACGCATGATCTTTTCAAGAACACAATTAAATAATAACGGTGATAGACCATCTCCCTGTCGAAGTTCAGTCCGGATATCAAATGGTTCAGACAAGGCGCCTCGAAATTTAACCTTTGATTTAGTATCTTTCAAAGTAACGCCGATGAGGTTGATAAGCTTTTGATGTAACCCAAATTCCCTAAGGATGTTAAGTAATGACCCTCGATGGATACTGTCATAAGCTTTCTTAAAATCCACAAAAGTAATGACCAAATCCTTTTGTCTCATTCTATGATATTTCATTATCCATTTCAGACTGATGATCTGATCCGGACAGCTGCGACCTGGTCGGAACCCTCCTTGATATTCTCCTAGTTCTTGATCGAGTTGTTGTTGAATTCTTGTCAAGATAATTCTAGATAGAATCTTGTATGTTACATCAAGCAAAGAAATCCCACGGTAGTTGTTCGGGTCTGATCTATCACCCTTTTCATGAATTGGGTGGATTACAGCCATTCTCCATTCCTCTGGTATTTGTTCCGAATTCCATACATCGATGAGGCGTTTATGGAGGTTGGAGATGGTTTGTTCATTTGCATATTTCCATAGTTCTGCTACCAATGAATTCTCTCCCGCTGCTGTATAATTTTTGAGCCAATTAATCGCTGCACATACTTCAGTCAAGTCAGGAGGAATAATGTTCTGTAAATTTGTTTTATTTTTTGGATTAAGCTCAAAATCAAGATATTACTTAGGTTCATCAGCATTTAGTAGTTCCCTAAAATAATCTGCTAGAATTTTAGCATTATCAGTATCATTGTAGGCTAGTTTACCTGATTTATCTTTCATTAATAGTGTAGGAGGGCTGTATTTAGAATGATATTGATGAAATGTCCTGTAATAGTCCCTTGTTTTGTGTTGCTTAAAGGAATGATCAATAATTTGTATGGACTTTTTTTGATTTTCTCTTTTAATTGTCCTAATTTCTTTGGCAGTTTCCCTTCGAACAATGGTTAATTCTTCTCGCGATTGTGTGGTCCTCTTTTGCTGATCATTGAGCCATGCTGTGTGTCTTTTCCGAATTGCAGCATCACATTCCACATTCCACCATGCATGCTTTTTCCTTTTCCTAATAGGGGCAATTTCGACAGCAACGGTTTTCAGTGTGTCAACCATCGTTTCTAGCATGTCACTTAAGAGAGTTTTAGACTTTTCCTTATAGGACACATTATTTATTAAATAACTAGGGTCATATTGCCTTTGCATGGTCGAGTTTGACGATTTTTGTTTACGTCGTGGAGTTAACTTGATCTTTATCTTGGATATATAATGATCAGAGTCAACATCGACCCCACATAGTACCTTCACGTTATATATTTCTTTGTAGAACTTTTTATCCATTGCAACATGGTCTATCTGGAATTCCCCTAGTGCACTATTAGGGCATTTCCAGGTCATAAGTTTGTGTGGTCTTCGCTTAAATCTAGCAGTTTCGAGACGTAGGCCATGTTCTTCACGAAGGGTGATTAATCTTTGGCCATTCTTGTTAGTGAATTTGTGAGCTGGCCACTTACCTACTATTGGACGAAATTTTCTTTCTTGACCAATTTTTGCATTAAAATCCCCAAGCAAGATTTTAACATGAGTGTCTGGAATGTTTGATATTAGTAAGGCAAGTTCTTCCCAAAAATTGTCAGTTTCATCTCTAAATTTTTTGACATTCTTGTCATTAGTTGGGGCATGAACGTTTATCAAAGAGTATATTTTGTTTCCTGTCCTAATTGTTAAAGTTGCTAACCTTGATGAGTTCGACGAAAAGTCTTCCACTGAATCAATAATACTGGTATGTACTAAAAATCCCATACCAAATTGGGGGACATTTTTCATAACTCGTGGTCCTGGAGGTCCCTTGTAGAAACGGTATCCTCCAGATTCAATGGGGTCTTGATCTGTGTTTCTAAGTTCTTGAAGTGCTGTTATTAAGATCTTGTGTTGGTCCAATATATCGGTTAAATGCTTAAGTTTTCCAATTTTAATTAACGAATTTATGTTTAATGTTGCAAAGAATGAAAATTCCCTATGTTTGTTAATTTTGAGTTTGTATTTGGACTTTCGGGTTTCCAGGCGCTCCGACTCACCTGACTCTTCTACGCGGCACCCTACCGTATCCGAATGGTGCCTTGCGGTGGAAGAGTTCATTAGAAGACTGTTCATACTTGAGTTGATTGTCTGGTCTAGCACCCATGATCTGACCGTAGTCAGGGATTACAATTCCAGATGTGGTCTGGAAAGGTGATGAATGGAATATGATAGGATGATTGATGAGAAATGGGAGTGTGTTTGGTCCGCGAGAGCTATTTTATTTCGCTCAAGTCCGCCAGCAAAACTGGTGAGGACCCCCCCTATCCGCCACCTGGGACGCGCCACGTCGGAGTATCAGCTCTCTGCCTTCCTACGACAACGTAGTAGGTTCGTGGTAATAGGTTAATGTAATATAATACAATACAATTAATTACTACAATGGACTATAACATAATACAACATATCGGGGACAATGCTTTGTATTTTACACTCAGGATGTACCTGTAATTAGTGGTAATTGCATAACCTTCTGAACCGGCGGCACTTATGAAGTTTAGGTGGTATGGATATGTTTTCTCGAAATGTGATTTTTTTTTACATCAATTACAGGTAATTCGAGGGTGCTGATCACGAATATACTATTAGTCTTGCACCCGATGCCGAAATGCTCCCTTTTCAATCTGATTATGACTGTGTCAAAGGGGGGGCGTGGTGGCTCAGCGGTCTAGCTATATGCCTCTCACCAAGGCGGTCCGGGTTCGATTCCCGGTCAATGCATGTGAGACTTTCGATGTGAAATGCCATGTCCTGTGGTTCGGATTCCACGTAAAAAGGAGGTCCCGTGGCTCATGATCTCAAGATTAACGGTCACGTTAAACTACAAGCTTCCTTCCTTTCCTACTGTGTCAAAGACTGCTTGGTTATTCTGGTGTGCAGAAGAAGCAGACTCAGACAATTCAAAATCTGTTTACTTTTCTTCAATTCTCCTTCCTTTCTAAATGAATGAAATGAGTAGAGAACACTAGGTGTGGTGATGGCAAATTTAAGGGGTAAAATATCAATAATATATCAATAAGAACAATCTGCAAATAAAACTTGAACCACTCTGTATGCCAGTCAACCCCATCAGGCCCGACGAGAGGGGGGGATCAGGCAGAGCTGGTGCCCCGACCCTCCCAGGGGGCCCGGCGTCCTAGGAGGATGGGCTCGATCGGGCATTGCTTTATTATTGCCTTTATGTGACTTGAATTTGCTACTGGCAGTCATTTAGTGAATGCAATGAACAAAGTTACAAGGATTGAGAAACATATTCTGTCAAGTGGGCAATATTTTCCTTTACAAAGCGTTTGTGGGAAGAACAACTGTCTCAAAGTGGTCAACTTAGACGATCGGTCTTCGCTATGTAGTGTTCTCAGAATATACTTTAAGACAGAGAGAGCTTTCCATTAGTCTAAATTTGGCTTATTCGGCTTATGCACAAATCCTTCATATAACTTTCTCATCCCTTCACTTATTTCGCCAAGGCCACGAGAGCCTGGGCTGCCCTGGTGTGGTCAGCTAGATCGAGAGTTTCAAGTTTGGTGCGTCACATCGAGCTTAGATATTTAGAGGTGATGGTGTCTGAAATGAATATATTGTCCAGCTAGACGTATCGTATGCCGTGCGGGCAGGTAAGTAAAATAAATGTTAAAGTTTCTTCCACATAGTAATTCACTTTATAGTTATTGTTGATTTAAGGGGCGAAACAGCGAGGTCATCGTCCCCTAGTAATTCACTTTCGCACTATGTGAAAAATTATCATTGCTGGCTAAATATATTGCGAAAGGGTAGGATGATTCCGTTGTCAAACGTAGATAGAAGAAATGCATGCGAAATTGTTCATCTTTTCGTATACTGAATTGAGAAAACAATGCTAACATTTGAATAATCTGCATGTTTAGGTGCAGTATAATTATAATTGGTTCATTCAATACTATCAACAATCCCAGATACTTGGGTTCGTGCGCAAATTATTTATGATTAAGGGATTTATTGAAAACCTATATTACTATTGGTACTAGAGTTGGGAAATGTATCCAAAAACTGAAACTAAAGTAACATTCAAGTATTTTTCTGGACTTATTAGTGTTAACCATGAGAAAAATTACAATTAAGCTAGGGTACTGAACCACTCAACTTTGTTTTCAATTCCTCTCGTGGAACGTCAGTGGTAACGACCGATGACCTACCGTAGCTGTTCCGCCCCCATAAAACAACAATAAGTAACGAAAAGCAGGGTAATACACTCAGCTGTGCTATTGCCTCTGTGACATGATCAATCACATGCCGTATTCTTAGTTGCCGACCGGGAAATATGGGAATGCATTGCCCGCCGCGACTATTACTGTAATTATTAGGGTTAAGAGTAGGGTAGATGTCCCTGGACTTGAAATAAGGTACTAGACTGGCATTTGTCTGGAGGGAGTGTGAAAAACAATACTCAGGATAGCCTCTGTCAGCACCGGGATTCGAACCTCTGATCTGCAGACTTGCTGTAGACCCCCATCACGGTCATTGGTGAGCTACACCGCGGAGTATTACTTGTAGGTGCGAGAGATTTTACTTCAATATCGGGGAGTCTTTTCTATAGCCACTAATGTCAAAGGTCACCAAATTTTTACTCCAAAATATCACAAAGATAATCACTCAAATGGCCTATAAGTCAATGATTTGGACCTGATTTTCGCAACATTTTCTGGAGGAGGAACCCGGACCCCACTCTGAGCTTGATGATATTCCATACCCCCAGATCCCCGGTGTGTCCACTCTCCCACAATCTTAGCTTAAAACTGCCCCCGATGGTCACCAGTCATAGATAGGATTGGGGCTTTTTAGGAGAACTTGGCTCTAGGTTTGCTTACTGCAAAGCAATGTCAAATTATAAGAAGTCCACTGACTGCAAATTACAAAATATAGTTGAAATTCACATTTTCTTCTTTTGTGAAAACAATCACTGATCAGCTGCAATCTACTGATAGCACATAATAAATAACTTGACTTACATATGGGTATACCTGTGGGTGATTATGAAAACATATTTTGCTTTGTTTAATGTACAATTATGCGTGATCGCCGTTCAACCTAAACAGTGTTTAGGCTTAGACCCAAGGGTGTGACTCTTGAAGGGCAGCAAGTTTTGAGAATTTCAACATAAAAACCCTATATGTAAAACGTATTTTAATATACGTTTTGACTTAGTGTAAAAATCAGGTTTTCATTATGAAAACCGAGGCCGTAGTACAGTATACCTTTTCCACCTGTTTTAACATGCAGTTCAGTGAACTGAACTACCTGTTGATAAATTTTTGGGTCTTAGGATGTCGTGGTCATCAGTCCTTTCTACTTACTGTGCATGTAGAACTGTCCAACAATCTCGTCGTCGTCGGCTTAACTCGTTTCCGAGTATACATCTTCTTCCAAAACAGTCTAAAATAATCTAAGGTTGAGGTCTGTGGGCATGTTTGCAGTGACTGAACAGCCCAATGCGTGCATGAAACAAACGTCCACACAGATCACACAGAACTGTTGGTGGAGGGCGTGGCTGTGCTGCACGGAGCTTTCGTGCTTGTCGCTTGGCCTAATCAATTCTATGACGTTCTTCTTCAAACATTTTGACAGCAGCCGGGATGGTCTGGCGCCAAGTTGAACGGTCTTTAACAAGCTGGTCCCAGGTTTGTGGATTGAGTCCTGTCAACTTCATATTCTGCTTAAATTGGTCCTTGTATCGTCTCTTAGGGCCTCCATGAGGTCTGCTGCCGGAGGTGAGTTCACCATACAGAACCTGGCGTGGTAGTCTCGTATCATCCATCCGATGGACATTTCCAATCCATCCAAGTTGATGACCAATGATGGATGATTCTATACTATTAGCAAGCGCTTTCTCAAGAACATCAAGATTGGTGATGTGGTCTTCCCACTTTATCTTAAGGATGGATCGAAGTTTCTGTTGATTGAAGGGCTCAAGCTTTCGGAAGTCATGTCGATAGAGGGTCCAGGTTTCACAGCCATACAACAATGTTGAGATGACAACAGCTTGGTACACCATGAGCTTCGTCTTCACGGTCAGATCTTTATTCAAGAAGACCCGGTGGGATAGTCGCCCAAATGCCGCATGGGCAGCACCGATTCTCTTCTCAACAATCCTGCCCACAATTGCCGTGTACAGATCGCAGACTGCCCAGATACGAGAAGTGGTCCACCTGCTCCAATGGTGTATCTGAGATAGAAATGTTGAAGTGCGGAAGGGAAGTGCCTGGTGAGGGTTGTGCCAGAACCTTGGTCTTCTGAACATTAATGGCGAGAGCAAAACGTTCACATGCATTCTTGTAGCAGTTAACGGTCTGTTGCAACTCCACTGGCATGAGTGTAGGCGATGCCGCATCATCTGCATACAACATATTGGTTATCTTCGTAACCTGAGTTAGCTTCTTGGAGCGAAATCGAGCTAGGTTGAAGAGCCCTCCATCAAATCGGTACCTGACATCTACACCTGGGATGTTTGTGGGCGATTTATAGCGCATTGCAGCCAAATACAATGCAAACAGTGTTGGAGCAAGTATGCAGCCTTGTTTCAGTCCATGAGTGATAGGAAATTCGTCAGAGATCTTATTTTGCTGACAAACCTGACCGGTCATGCCATCATGGAGAGCTTGGATTAAATCAACAAAGCGTCGAGGACAGCCAAAGTGTTGTAGCACCGCCCACATAGCAGATCTTGGAACTGAGTCAAAGGCCTTTTCCAGATCATAAAAGACTAAGAAGAGTGGATTCTGTTGCTCACTACATGGTTCAAGAAAAAGAAACAAAGAACACTGGAAAACGAAACGTTATATAAGGTTAACCTTTTAAATGATCCCAGTATAAAATGGCTATACCAAAACAGGCTTGATAATCACATTCAGATGATTCCACTTTCTGACGATGTGGAAGACTAGTGGTCCAATTTGAGTTCAGCTCTAAAACAGTCAGCATTTGAAAGTTTGGGAGAAAAAAGAAGATGGCAAAAGAAAAAGGGTTTAAGAATTTGGGACGAAGAAATTGCAAAAGTAATCTCCGAAAAAAGAAATTCATATAAAAAGTTTCTGTCAATTGTTAAATTAGAAGATAAAATTGAATACCATCATAAGAGAGCAATAGCAAAAAGAGAAGTTCGAAAGAAACACAGGGAAAGTTGGGAAAACTTTGTCTCGTACCTGGAGACTGACATAACAAGACCACAACCACAAACCTATAAAATTTTGAAGAAACTAAATAGGGAAGTAAAAGAAGATGTAAAAATTACTGTCATATCTCACAAAGAATGGCTTGAGTATTTTCAGAGCCTTTGGTTGAGTCCAAATATTGAACAACTTGTTTTACAAGCATCTGACAACAAGTCTTCGGAAAATATTACACTTGACAAATTAGAACAGGTCTTGAGGAAACTACGAAATGGGAAAACACCCGGAGAAGATTCAATAAATGCAGAAATGTTGAAATATTCAGGCGATGCCTTCAAGAAAAGATTTCTCAGATTATTGAATTTAATCTGGACGGTAACAGGCCTCCAGAAGATTGGCAAAAGGCAATAGTAGTTCCTCTTCATAAGAAGGGAAATATTAAAGATTTGGAAAATTATAGAGGAATAAGTATACTTAACTTTGGATACAAAATTTTTGCAAATATTATTAAAGAAAAATTACTGAAACATTACTCTGAGGTGATAGGGAATGAACAACATGGGTTTAGAAAAGGTCGCACATGTGCAGATGCCTACTTCACCTTAAAAATTTTGATTGAAAAACGCAGGGAGTTCAATTTGGAAACACACATATCATTTGTTGATTTTAAGAAAGCCATTGATTTTGTTGACAGAAACAGACTTGTTGACATATTGGCCAGGGATTGTGTCCCCCAACAGTTAATTGATAACATTTACAACATGTATAGTGGTAATCTTATTGCAGTAAGGTTAAGTAATCATAAATCCGAGTGGAAGCCAATCAGCAGAGGGGTAAGACAAGGCTGTGGACTCTCTCCATTGCTATTCATAAAGGAATGCAGGTGTGAAAGGCATGGTTCAATACCTATCAGCAGGCATCTAAGAAATTTAGATGCTATACTATTTGCTGATGATGTTGCATTGGTAGCAGCATCTGAAGATGATCTGCAGTGGTCAATATTCAACCTCCAGAAAGTGGCATCAAAATTCAGCATGTGCATTTCTACTGAAAAGACTAAAGTAATGGCCTTCAAAGGTAAGGACCCTATCCCCAGTAAAATTGTTAACGTGTTAACGAATTCAAGTATTTAGGATATAATTTATCTTTTCAAGAAGAACGAGACATAACTGCAAAAATAACTAATTATACCAGAACAACAGGAATCGTCAATCACGTCATGAAGCCATCTCTTGTCCAAAGGCATACACGCTTGCGTTTGTATAACACATTAGCCAGACCAACCCTGTGCTATGGCAGCGAGGCATGGAAAATAAGATCTCAGGACATCTCCAGACTCACAGCACGTGAAATGACCTTTATGCGCCGAACAGCAGGCTATACTAAATGGGATCATAAGAGAAACGAGGATGTGCTGAAGGAAGTAAAAGTGAAACCAATAACTACATACATTTGTGAGTACCAAGAGAACTGGAAGCGTCATGTCCAAAGGATGGAACCTGGAAGATTACCAAAGGAGATCCTTCGCTACCAGCCACGGGGAAATAGATCGATAGGACGTCCGATGAAGAGATGGAGGGAAAGTGCAAGACCGTAACGGGACATTTGGCCCAATACTTGGAAGAAGAAGAAGAAGAAGAAGTCTTACGCACAAAAACCAAGTCAGTTGTGCTTCTGGAAGATCGAAATCCACACTGGGACTCGGGGAGGATCTTTTCGGAGATAACCTGAAGGCGGTTAAGTAAAATTCTGGCGAGAATTTTACCCACAGTAGATAGTAGCGATATACCGCGATAGTTGCCACAAACACTACGATCACCTTTCTTGAAGATTGTGATGATAGTGGCGTTCTTTAGGTCACCAGGTACTTCTCCTAATTAATTCCCAAATTTTGGGAATAAGAGTGAAAATCCGCGTTTTGAGGGACTGACCTCCAGCTTGAATTAATTCCAGTGGGATGTTATCTGGGCCAGGTGACTTTCTTGGTTTCCGACAATCGATATCTGAAGTTAATCATACTGTATATTTTGAATTAATTGGGGATATAATTGAGGAGGAAATGAGTATACGATGGTGCAACTACAGCCTTTGGCTATAGTCTAGGGTTAAAACAATGAATCATGGAAAATAAGCTTAGAATCATCGACGGTGGAATTCGATCCCACCTGTTTCCGAGTTTATGGACAACGGCTTTTTTCAATGTGAATTTTCTCCCCAAGTTAAATACGGTACTGTAAAAGCGATGAAATTACGGTCTGATAAATGCTTTTTTTTTTCAAATTTGTGTATTAGTAACGAGCATATTGCTTTTACGAGTATCACTGAAGTTCTAAAATTATTGATATCAAAGAGGATCTTCAGAACTTGAAATCTGAACACTGTGCATGCTTACAGTGTTACCTCATAGGGACAAATTTAGATCTGTCAAACGCCGAAACTAAACAGTATAGTGAATTTAATGAAAATTATTACCTAGTTTTGGATGGCTTTACTCGTGATATTTATTTTTGTTAATAGAAAATAATGCATTGGTATGCGCTTGTCAGGTATAAACATTGAATTTGCAAATAATTCTGCATGCATTCCTCCAGTTTCACTGTTGTAAATTTTACATACTAGCATTAACTTATTTATATTGTTATTAATTCACGCTCTGCTTATGATAATAAATATAGCCTGGATTTACTGGAATATATAATTGAAATATTATTAATATAGTAGGCCTATATTAAACCGTATTTATTGCAACCTGCTTGCCACGGTGGGTGAGTGGTTAACGTGTCGGTCTACTAACCCCAAGCTTGCAGGTTCGCTCCTGGCAGTGGTAAGTGATTTTTGAAAGGCGGCAATAATTTACGACATGCATGTCATACGATGTTGGCAAGTCAAAGAACCCATTTGAATTCAGTAGGCCGTGTTCATAATGGCAAACTTAATCTCGGGAGTTTCCGCCAACACAAAGTTCCTCATTTCTCTACTAGAAAGCTCTATAGTGTTCAAGGAGCTTAGATATCTAACCTCCTTAACTTTCATAGTGTTTCAAGGAACAACGAAATTCGACATGCAAGCTACCCTCTGGGTGTCAAATAGCAAAGCTTGCACCCAGCACCCGAGGCCATACGATATTATTATTATTATTGCAGCCAATGGTCATATCAGGACATATCAATTGAACACCCGTAGGCTCCTCAACAAGTTCAAATTCAAGTAGTTCCAACTTCGGCTACCTGACGCCACAGTCAATGACACCCAGTGGCGAACGTTGGAACTTGATAAGAGTGTTTCTAACGAAATAACCTACACAATTTTGCTACACAATACCAATTGTAGTGGAAATGAATGTATGATGGTGCAACTACAGCCTTTGGATGAGACAAAAATGTGTCCGGACTGTCGAAACAGCTGGCGTGATTTTTGTCGCAGGACTGTCAGTCTCCTCTGTTATTGCATTCAAGTGCGCACACTGAGGACAAAAGTGTCACTCACCATTCATATCTACGGCCTTCTAAACCACAGGCCCGCCGACCTTACTTCCCCTCCGAATAAAGGCATACTGAAGGATTTTAACGCTCTTAACAATCCGACGACTTCGGCCGGACTTAAACCCGCGAACTTGGGCATAGCAGTTCAGCATGCTACAATTATTATTATTATTGCTGTTTTCTTATATTCTTGTATTTTATTTCGTGATGAACAATTTGTGCAAATTTACGAGGGTTATAAATTAATTTTACATAGTTTGGTTATAGAGGGGGGCCCGTCGCTGTTCTCCACGGCTCTGAACCCCATTGAATCTATACAAGTGACTACAGATCTTACTTTACTAGAAGAGGTCTGCAAGAAAGACTCTTCACCAGATGATCCAAAACAACTGGCCCTCTGTACAATAGAAGAAAGATATCCGTCTAATCAATGGCTAAAAATAGAACTGGAGCAGGAATACATTCATCCCTCTTCTCACTCTACTTTCCAGTAGGCCAAAACAAAACAAACTTTGATGCTGAGATAAAAGCAATTTCACATGCACTACAACAATTAGGCAGAAACAATGATTATCAAAAATGTGTTATCATTACAGATTCAAAAACAGCCATCCAAGCCGTCTCATCAAATTATAAGCCTCCTAATAAAGAACTGAAAGAAATTTTTTGTATGATAAAACCCTTCAAAGACTCCACAAACAGATTTCATTTCAGTGGATCCCTTCTCATGGTGGAATAGCAGGAAATGAAGAGGCAGACAGATTAGCAAAAAAAAAAAAGGTACCACACAACAACAACCTGTCAGACTGATTTTATGTCAGCAAAAAGGATTTTGAAAAATACTATCAAAAACAGGTATGAAGAAATGGCAAAGAAAACAGCAGAAATCAAATCATGGAAGGACAGTGATGCTAAATGGGATCAATATAAATTAATACCAAGAAGAGAAGCTGTAGCCTTCTTCAGACTTAACACTGGCCATGACTGCCTTGCAGCTCATCTGAAACGAATCAACATCCTGAGATCTGAAAAATGCACACTTTGTCACGAACCTGGAAGTAAAATGGATAAGGGGCACCTGCTACATTGCAACAAACTTGATGTGACTGCTAAAACTTCAGGAAACCTCCCACAACTCTATTGGGTTGGAATCCGGGCTAGCCGTAAGAAACAACAACAATATCAAGGTCATCTGCTCCTAATGTTAATGATTAGTACAACACTTATTATTAATAACTTTGCAACTAGCTTACATACTGCAAGAGAAAATGGGAAACAAAGTAAAGAATAATGAATATTAATGAGAAAGAAAAGGATGTTTTTCTTCAGTATTTGTTTACTTAGAGCGATTGCATCATTTTGGGTTTGCTAAGAAACTAAACAAATGAGGCACAAATAATTTATTACGGAAAGATATACATGGAGAAGATAGTCTTCAGTCCTGATTATAAGGCATACATAGATCTCTCTGATAAACTGAAGGGAAGAACAGAAAACAACCCTTATATTCAGAGCACTTGTAGTTTGATGTTTGCTGAAAGAACCCTCAGTCGTCTGGCTCTTCATCACCCAAAAGGTACATGCCTCGATCATTGTCCACTTCGTCCATGGGCACGCCAAGGAACAGCTTGTTGAAGCACTGGGATGTGGTCGAGTTGAAGTGCTGGTAGGGACACTGGGGGTTGAGACGAGCGCTACAGATCCAACAGAAGTAGGTATTGCAGCGCCAACACACCATTTTGTTACAACCATCCGATTTCTGAAAGAAACAAAGAAATACACAATCCTGCACATACTCAATGCTCATTAGTCTAGAGTCAACATCATCGTCGAAGTCCCACTCCAGTCACCTGGGTGTGGTTTACAAGCCTCCACCACTCCTTTCTGTCCTTCCATTTTTCCTGTTCCATCACTTCTGCCACATCCAATCCAGCTTCTCCAATGTCCTTCAAAATTTGGTCCAACCACCTTCTTCTCGGTCTTCCAACTGGTCTCTTTCCCTTGCTACTCTTTCCTAACCCATTCTTTTTACATGTCCGAACCAATGTAACCTTGCTTTCGGTATCATCTGATTTAACGGTTCCATATTTAACTCTTCTCTGATTTTAATATTTTGAATTCTATCCCTTCTTGTCTTTTTAACTGAAGTTCTTAAATATTTCATTTCTACTGCTTGTATCTTACTATTTTGCCTTTTAATCGTTACCAGTGTTTCCAGTCCATATGTTACAATTGGTATGAAATACTGTTTATATAATATTAATTTCGTTCTCTTGGGTACTTTGTCATCCCATAAAAGTTCTCTGACTTGATGATAAAATGTGGTACCTTTATTTAGGCTGTTATTAATTTCAATGTTGATGTCATTACTTCCATTTATAGTGCTACCTAGATTTGTAAACTGTTCAACATTCTCTAACCGTACCCCATCTATGTTCATTTGACTTTTCTTTTTCTCTTTTCCACAGTACTTGACTACAGTTTTCTTTTTACTAATTACCATTCCAAACTCCTTCAGATTTTCATTCCAAATGCCCAGTCTCTTTTGTACTTCCTTTTCTCCCTTTCCCCAAATCACCACATCATCTAGAGTCAACTAGCTTAAAACAAACAACAAATTTATTCCTTTTAGAAAATTTGTCAACTGGGATTATGTTGCCAATATCAGAAATTTTAATACCATAGTATTGACTGGGCAGAGGCCAGATACCGCTAATTTGATCTTTCATTGATAGACATATTATGAGAATGCTTAGTATAATATAATCACAAATTAAAAAAAAAAAAAAAAAAAAAAAAGCCTAATCAACCGTCTGTTCCTCCTCTTCCTTTTCTCTCTGGCCACGCTCTTTTTCACCACCACATATTTGTACAGGCCTGCTCGCTCATGAATGAAGCCAGATGACACACACCGCTCCACTCCTGTTTCTTCACAGGTTTTTTAAAATCACATCTTAATTTTCCTCCCACACTTTTAAGAACTACTTTTAATCTTCCTAATTCAATTTATTTTCTTTCATCATGTTACGATTGTAATTTATTTATTCTTTTAAGTGTATTTAAGCATAGGGAGAATTTAACAACCAGCTTTCCAAACATTCAGCTCAGTACGAATCTGTTTTGACAATTTCAATTCAACATTATAAACGTACAAATGCAATCAACAGTAACTCAATAAGAGTTACACCTCAACAGCTATCAAGTTTTCACCATAACAATTGCCTGTGATTAACAAGGTTATGTAATCAACTGTTTTTATAGGAGGTCTGTCACAACAGTTATCAAGTGAATACCATAACAACTGCCTGACCTAATAAGACAGCTATCGAAGTGTTACAAGATCAGGCATGAGTGGAAATGGGCCGTTTTAGTGTTGTTCACAAGTACTCTATATGGGAGGTAGTTGCGAAACCAGAAAGCAGAGTAGTTCTAACATTCCAGCTGATAAATCACACTTTTTTGGAGAATCAGTTGCTACGATCTTTGAGATGGGGGTACGCTCTGTTGTCAGGTGAGGTTAAGGTGATATTCTTACTTGAATAACCTGTTGTTGATAGATGAATAACTCACTTTCTCTTAGGTTATCAACTGTTAAGGGAACGTACCCATACTACGTGACCCTTTAAGGGGGGGAGGTCTTCGAAATACTACGCTCAGTCACAGGAGCAGGGGGGACTTATATTTTTGTTACGTAGTAGATTTCGACAAGAGAAATTTCGCGCTTTTTCGACCTATCTTTGAATATGGCGCACAGTGTTTAGTGCTTCTTAAACTCACAGTTGGTAGCGCTGACACACATATGTCGAGACGTCAGCTGATCGAAAACAGATACCGTTTGTCAGGTAGTTTCTAGAGATTTTGTGAGTTATGGGAGAAAGTGTATAGTGGTTAGATGTCGAGGCCATCGATGAAGAGGAAATGACCAAGTCTGAAGAAACTCCCGATACTACTGCCCCCGTGATCAATGATGTATCCGAGTGGATTGATGCTGGGAACGTAATCACTGAAGACGTGTGAGACAGATATTAATGTATATTAAACAGAAAACAATTGTTGTTTTCGTAAATTAAGTTACGGTAGCAATATGTTTTTACATACGTTTTTCTTCATAATATTTAATTTACTAGTAATTATAAGCATGCATGCAGACTTATGCCGTATTAATAAAGACGAATACGAGTCAAATTATTTTCATTTGTTTCACTTTCTGCCTGCGAAATGATTAAAAATTACACTTGTCAATAATACGTAAAAACTTTAAGGGGGGGGGTCTTGGCATATACTATGAGTGGTCACTGAGGGAAGGGAGGGGTCGAAAAATCTTAAAAAATAGGTCACGTAGTATGGGTATGTTCCCTAATGATGGTAATAACGCTAGTAAAAAAAAAGATGAACAGATTGCACTTACTTCTATTGCTGCATTACAGTGAGGGCAGTTCTTGCTGTTCTCATTGATCCAGCTCTCCGACATGTGGGTGTCGACTAACGTCTTTAGCTGTTTGCGTCCGTACCTCTGCTCGAGCTCAGCTTGCCGCTGTAAACTCGCACTCTGGTACTCCTCCACTAGCTGCCGTTTCTCCGCTAAACAAGGGCAACAACAAAATATCATTCTCTGTTAAAATTTTGTGGTACAGCTCCCACACGATGGCCACCCATATGAGGTTTGTTCAAGTGAAACATATAGCATGCTGAGCTTCTATGCCCCAGATCGCGGGTTCAAACCCGGCCAAAGTCGTTAAAAATTACTCAGTACTGCGGAAGAGAAATAAAGCTGGCGGTCCCATGCCATAGATTTATGGCATGTAAAAGAACCTTCCACCAACTACTACACTTGTGTGAATCCGAATTTGTAGGTTAGATTTGATTAACGCTCTATTCGTTCCAACGTTCACCGCCAGGTGCCAGTCGCAGTGGCATCTAGTAGCCAAGCTTGCAGCTAAGTGTCGTTGACGGTAGCATTTGCTAGCAAAAGTAAGAACTACTTGAAATTGATCATCTGTAGTCCTTACCTTTACCTGAATTACAGATAACACACAGTAATACAGTAATCAAAATTAACACAGGTTATCAGACAGATTCTACACACACCCAAAGTACACGGGGCTACATGACCATGTTGTTGCAGCCCCTAAACTAAGGAATTAACCATCAAATGAAGCGTAGACTGATCTACAGAAAGGATGTATTTATTAAAAATCTGGTCTGCTTCTAAACTTGTGGTCAGTCTGGGAAGTGCCATCTTATCCACCACATGGCTCTTTAAACTATGCAAACAAGAGATTGGGAAACGAAACAAACGATGCACAAAAGAGTTAGAAATGGCAGCGCTTGCGCTCCGGCCGCGCTCTGAGTCAGTGCTCCGAGCACTTTGTTGGAAGGTAGTTTCATAAGTGGTAGGAGGAGGTTGGCTGGCTGAGCGCGCTGAAGTGTGCAGCCGATCCATCAGTCGGTAGTCTACTCCAATGCGCTTTGCTGACAGCCTGTAAGTAAATCAGTTTTGCAATGGTCATGACTGACCAGCATACAAAAAAAAGGAGTGGTGAAGCAGCAGTCTTTAAAGCAGAATGAGAAATTTCATTTTTCTGTACAGCTTATAAAGGGCATGCCAAATGTTTAGTGTGAAACAGAGATGTAATGTGTTAAAATGACACAATTTCTTGTTGAATTTTCCTCTCTAATATGTTCACATTTCAGTTTGGAATAAATTACAATATTCTTTACTTAACACTTATATTCGTTTCCTGCACATTCCATACATCGGAGTACCATTCGATTTGTATATGCGGTATATTTGTTATGGCAAAGAAAAGCCCTATTAATATGTCAACAATCCTACAAGAGCCGTCGGCCGCACGACTGTACGTACGTATCTAGTCAGTGTGGTCCTCTCTGCTACAGTGTAGTAGCGGTAGGGGAAGGAGTGCTAGTCTGACTGCCCAGTGCTCCCGGAGCGCAATGACTGGATGGCCCTACTCTAGAGAATAGGGCAGAGCAACAAATCGATCCACAACTGGGGGATTACCAATGGGGTTTCAGAAAGGGACAATCATGTGCTGAGCAGATGATGAATCTGAAGTCCATCCTTTCATATCTGAAACTCAGGAACAGGAAATTCGTGATGACTTTTGTTGATTTTAGGAAAGCGTACAACTCAATTGATCGAACCACCCTACTGCAAATCCTTGAAGAGTTTGGCTTAGATAACAAAACACAATCAATTATCCAGCAAACCCTGACCAACACCACCTCCAAAGTGAAGTTCAGTGGAGAGATGTCTGATGCCTTTGAAATCAGGACAGGAGTGTGGCAAGGAGACGAACTATCACCTCTTCTCTTCAACTGTGTTTTAGAAAAGGTCATCTGAGAATGGTGGAAAGAAATGAAAAATTCAAGGGTAGAAAATGGGGTAAGGCTAGGGCACAAGTATATGAATCTTACAATTGGCTGTCTAGCCTTTACAGATGATCTAGCGATCTTTTCAGATTCCATTGATACGGCAGAAGAACAACTTAACCAACTGAAAAATCAAGCACTGAAGGCTGGGCTTCAAATCTCCTTTGAGAAGACACAATTCATAACTAGGAAAAGTTTAAATACCCCGGTGAATGGATAGAGCCTAACCTATCAGAGAAGGAAGCCTTCGTGTCACGCATTAATAAAATGGAAATGGCATACCACCTAACTAAAGACATCTACAATAAGAAATCGATATCCTTAAACGCCACAATTAGACATTACTGCACTGTTATTCGACGAGAGGGTCTGTATGCGGCAGAGACTCTAATATGAACAAGAAAGTGTAGTGTTTTTTAATGCCCCATGTTGGTAGCGACAAATGTAATGTTATTACATTAGTCTGGGATGACAAGTGAAACGGTATTTACTTTGCTCCACGTTGAGCGTACAAATGTAATGGTTTCGCTAGCCCACACTGTTGGGTGAGAAATGTAACTGTTTACCTTTGCCTAAGCTATGTTGTTTTAATGGGCGCCAAGACCTCAACGCAATGTTGAAATCTAAATTTGTATTTAACAACGTCTAGCTCTGGCAGAACACCTTCAAGACTCTATTCACTCAGATCGTGGTATGATTTGATCATTAACCCAACAAACAATTGTATCAGGAGAAGGAATTGGTCTATATCTAATGCTACCTACTGAAAGCAAAGATTGCATTGTAAAAGAAATGAATTTATTATATAAAACAAGAATAGCAAAATTAATAATAATAAGTATAAAATTTAAATTGGAGCGTTGTGATTTGAATATTACCGATAGAAAATTACGTGAAAACGGAGTCTGATAAATTGATTTTACTCTTATTTCCAAGCTATGAAGTTACTGAAATATGAAATGTAAAACAAAGAAAATGAGAGATTGCGTATTTCTGCGTCATTGGCGCTTACCACTGGAAATTGCCAAAGCATTTCCCTCGTTCTTGATGATGTTGTGAGCCTCCCACAGTCTCCTGGACGTCGTCATCTCCGTCGAAATTTGATGATATCCTGGTAGATTATATAATTCTATGGTCCGTACCTCGGACCCAAACTCGCGTAAAACCGCACTGGTTACGTTTTACAAAAGTTCGTTGCTAACTCCACTGAACATCGGAGCGACACGCACTTGCGACCGTACACCGCAAGTTCTACACAGATAGTCCCGAACTCCACTGAACATCGGAGCGACACACACTTGCACCCATACTCCTCAAGTATTTCACAGATAGTCCACGTTTCACGGCGCGCCGAACGATATATCCACACGCCGGCTCCCCTACCATGGTACCGACATCTAGCTTACGTCGTCCTCCTTGATTGGCTGCACCCTCCGCGCTAGATCCCCACTCCTTCCTCATTACACTCCGCGGGAGGGAGAAGTCGATTTCCGTTTCAACAATTCGCCTTTTCTAGACCTTGCGACCCAGCCTTGCGCAATACTTCTCGACAGGAATCAGCTTGTACTTGAAATCCCAGTGAGTCATGTCTCTCAAATACCCTAACTGACAAAACTCCGTAAAATTCCGTAATCAGATAATTTTCTATGATATCGTCGTTCGTAATAATTTGCTGGATAGCGTTTTCTAAGACATAGAAAACCTATCTGAATGCTAATAATTTTTATAAAATGCTCCGAAAATACCTTAATAATAATTATAATAAATTAATAATAATAATAAATTAACATGAAAAATTCTCTTGGCTGAACAATTTGCCGCGTAAATAAATATAGAATGGCTTCCTACTGACTTATGCCAGTTGCATAAAACCCCTCGAAAAACACGTTACATATTCGCCTCGGATCATCGGATGATTTACCGTGACGACGGTCCATTATCCGATTATCCCAGACACGTTAATAAACCCCATCCAAAATACATATTACATAAATGAAATCACCCTAAATTACAGATATATTCACTCATATTTTTTCTTCACGCACTTTGCGTCAAAGTTTGTTGTCACTATGGATCGCACTTTGCAACCAGTTCAATGTTTTACATAGGGAATAGTGTTCCACGGATATTTCCGCCTCTCAAATTTCTCTATGTTGGAGAAATAGACATAATTAATGTGTGAGCACTATGTATTTATGATGTCATATCACACGCATTGAAGGTGTTCTGATATATTTATATCACCATAGAACTTCCTAATTTCACTGGAGGTCCCCTCCTTATGGTGACATTTAATTCCACTTATCACTCAGCACACGATCACACTATTGTGGCAGCGCCTCGTGACCATAATACTTAATCTCTCTTTAAAGATGATTAAATTAATATTGACTTCTGAAAAAAAAAAAAAACAGTAAATGTGTATTACATATAACACCAAATATTTCTGTGCCGTAATCGCCCTGTCTTGTTAAGTTCCCGTTAACCATATTCTACTTAATACTAGTTCTCAACACAGACCATTTCTCCTCACACAAATAATACCATTGTACAAATTATCTTAAATTACACACTTACAAATCTTACATGGCGAGGCCGTAAACAGAAATCACGTGTGCTGATATGTATGAGTTTCATGAAGGACTGTCTCGCATTCTGATGGCCCATCTTTTATCTCGTGGACGCCTTAAGCTAACAAGCCCTATTCAAGCGCTCCCCCATCTCTTGGAGATAAATGGGAACCCATCAGCGCTGCCAAAATGGCCTTGGTGCATCGAGACAATTTAGTGCTCAACAGCATCCGACAATCCCGTCATATTTCCCTGTACCTTAAAAACTCTCATTTACTTACATACTACCCCCCTGTGTGACTTCTGATACGCCTGCCTTAAGACCAGATCTTCCACGCACCAGACACCACACTTACTCATTTGATAGGCTGGCTCGCCAGCTAAACACACTCACTTTATGACACATATTTTCGTAGACTATGTATATTATACGTTCCGTATAATCTGTTTCCCTCACTATTCTCCAGCACATATGCTGTTTTTCCAATACGTTTGGAAACGATAAATGGTACTGCGTCACCTGCTTCCAACCTTGCCAGTGGCTCCCTTAAATGAACGTCATCACGTTGCTCTACCAAGCATATTTCTCAGTGTCTGTAACGATGCCCTGTTGCTACTGTCCACACATGCACATATTAAAATACCGTCCTCTGCTTTAACCACAGGATAATCCCTACATAAATTAGTGTCCCTCGATAGCATGTCTGCAAGAATGTTATCTTTACCTTTAATATATTTTACTGTGAATTCGTATTCCTGCAGAGCAAGAATCCACCTACTAACTCTGTTAGAACTGAGTTTACAAGTCCTCATATACAGTAATGCATGGTGATCTGTGTGGATCTCAAATTTCCCCCCCTACTAAATACATTCTAAATTTCCCTAAACTGAAAACAATACCTAAAAGCTCTAACTCAGTAATCGTGTATCTTTTCTCTGCTGCAGTCAGTCCTCGCGAGGCTAAAGATACAATGCACAGATTACCCTCATCATCTTTCTGACATAATACTCCAGCAATGCCTATATGTGAAGCATCTGTCATAACCACATATTCCTTATCTTTTAACGGATATTTCAGCACTACAGCTTTCTCAAAACCTTCCTTCAGCGCTCTAAAAGCCTGTTCATGCTTGGACTCCCATCTCCACCGAGTCCCACTTTTGAGCAATTCCCTGAATGGTTCTACCAACCCTGAGTATTTAAGAACGAACCTCCTGAAAAAGTTGCAAATTCCCAGGTAAGTTTTTAATTTTTTAACATTCTGTGGCACCTCTGCGTTAAGTATCTTATTAACCCTACTTTCTTCTGGTGTTACACCTCTACTCGACACTCTATGACCTAAAAATGTCACTTCTGACTGACAGAATGACGACTTAGACAGCTTCAAAGTGAACCCTGCCTGATCTAACTTCTGAAAAACTATATTTAAATGATGTAGATGCTCCTCAAAACTGCGTGAACTAATTACCATATCATCTATGTAAATGGTTACAAACTCTCCTGTGTCATCCCCTAATGCGATGTTTAAAGCCCTAATTAAAGCAGCTGAACTACTCTTTAACCCATAAGGTGTTCTACAAAATTGATAAAGGTTATATTTATGACTAAAAGCTGTAAATGGTCTATCTTCGTACATAAGTGGCACTTGCCAAAAACTGGAACTCAAATCTACACAAGTGAAATACTTCTTCCCCTCAAATGTTTGCATTAATTCCTCTATTGACATAGATTTCAGCTGATCTGAACTAATTCTACTGTTAACCAAACGAGCGTCTAAACAAATACGAACAGTGCCGTCGGTCTTGGGTACCGTGATCAAAGAATTAACATATGGACTGTTCGAGTGCTCAATAATCCCATCTTCAAGCATCTGGTTAATTTGTGCCTCAACTGCACTCTGATAAGCGAAAGGTACAGGATATCTATGTCCTGTGAATACTGACCTATCAATAACGTTCAATGAATGTATAGCAATTGGCCATACCAATGCGATCCTCAAAAACTCTCCTATTACACCATAACACATCATAGAGCCGAACACATTGTTCCACCTCTATATTACCCTGAAATGCAGCCTCACGTAACGAGTCCTCTAGACTTCCGTTCGTAATCACACTGCCCACAAAACATGGAGAACCCCGCTCTACGGCTGGCGATATCTCATTTAAAGTACAAATCACACCTACAATACTACTCCTCTGAATATGGTCATTGAACGCTACTTCTACTTCAGAATCTCCCCATTTAAATTTCAAACTCCCTACATCATAACATAAGTTACCAGACACTCTACTTAGCCACTCTGAACCCAAGATAACACCGAATACTAAATTTGGAATTACAAGGCAAATCTGCTTCTCTACATGATTATTAATTTTAATGTCTACTAAAACTTGCTTAGAAATTACTTTAGACCTCTTCCCAACAGCTGTGATAACAAAAGTGCTTTTAATTGGCATCTCCTCAAAATTTACTCCAGTTCCTTTCATTTTATCATAAAATGCACTACTTATGCAACTCTTCATACAACCACTATCAATTAAAACATCTGTGTACGCCTCGGACACGTTAAATTTAACTATGGGGCTCTTACTAACCACTTCCTGAATAATACCTTCATCATTTAGTTCATGTAATAATTCATTTCTCACATTTAGGTCATAGGGTTCCTGTATAATTGTATGGACAGGGCATGCTACAGACTGAGATTCTGACCTTACTTCGCAGCCTGGTTCGCGTTTAAAGAACCGCTACAGCTGGCCGTAGTACTACTAACTACTAAACTGGTCTGGTTGTTCTGGGCTGTGTTGTCATTGTTTGGCTGTATATTACTACCACTAGGCTGTCCTCTTCCTTGACCCCTATTCTGGTTGTAATTATTGTCATTATAATTTCTCCCTTGATTTCCCCTGAAATCATTGTTTCTCCCTTGATTTCCCCTGTAATCATTGTTCCTCCCTTGATACTGATTACCATAGCCATTTCCTCTGTTCTGATTTAGCTGATTATTATTATTTCTATTTTGAGCATTGGCCCCTTCGCCACCGTTCCCTTGAACTTCCTGATGCCTGGCTTCATTAGGTCTATTATTATTATTACCCTGGTTCCTATTGAAATTGTCCTCATAACCCCCTCTCCCTAGTGCATCAAATGTGCTTAACAAATTTTCTACTTGTGATATAGTCTTTACATTCTGGATACAAGCAGCCTCCTTGATCCTATAGGGAAAGTGCCTAAGTAGCAACCTTACCACATCACTTTCCTCCTTCAAGCCATCCAGATATTTACACACTAATACCTGCCCTAAAAAGTATTCGGTCATGGTGGAGCTTCCTTTAGGGTTATATTTACCACACACTACTCCCTCACGATGCTGCGACTGAATAACCTCATTCCAGAACTTTTCACAGAATTTCATTTTAAAATCATTGATATCAGTAAACTTGTCTCTGTAGACAGCAAACCAATTCCTCGTTTCCCCCACAAACACTTGTTCTAAAATTTCAACTACCTGGCACCACTCAATACTACCATTTTCCAACCTCTCCCCGAATTTATTTTCTATAGTGTTCATGAACTCCATTGGGCACCCCTGTCGATTGCTGAACTTACCCAGTTCTACCTCCCTGTGTGTGCTATTCACAAAAACTGGCCTATTCTGACTATTTTCTTGCCTGATCCTAGCTTTTAATTTTAATTCTAATTCTGCGATTTTCTCCTCAGCCTTCCTCTCAATACTGTTTACTGTTAATTTAATGTTTCCTTCTGATTCTTCTACTTTATCATATAGCTTTGCTTGTTTCTCTTCAATCTTGCTAATGCTCTCTCTATTACTCTCTCTTAAATCATTTACTTCTGCAACTATTTGCGAGTGGACTTTCTCAATTCTACCCCCCAGCTGTTCCTTAACCTCTTTAGTAGCTACCTGAATTTTGTCAATTTCTCCCCCCAATTGCTTTTTGACCTGCTGTGTTTCCAGTTGCACTAGTTCTTTTAAATTTTCAGCCTGTGTACTGATTCTAATTTCCAACTCCTCCTGTACTTTTCCTAATTTTCTGTCTACATCTGCAATAATCTCTTTAGCCTTTTCTTCCATCACCCCCCTGATCTCGCCTCTAATCAGTTCGAATTTGTCACTCATTTCCCTACTGTTTTGTTCTAATTTAGCATTTAAAGTTTCATTACTCTCTCTATTTTCCCTACTGTTTTGTTCTAATTTTGCATTATTCTGTTCTAATTTTGCATTATTCTGTTCTAATTTTGCATTTAAAGCTTCTGTACTTTCTTTATTTTCCCTACTGTTTTGTTCTAATTTTGCATTATTCTGTTCTAATTTTGCATTTAAAGCATCTGTACTTTCTTTATTTTCCCTACTGTTTTGTTCTAATTTTGCATTATTCTGTTCTAATTTTGCATTTAAAGCATCACTACTAACTTTGTTCTGATACATGAACTCGAGAAGTAAAGTTTTTAATTCTGGTTGGCCGCCTACACTCCCTGTTTCAGTATCGGGATTTACCTCCGCTACCCCGGTACTACCATCACTCGACATACTGCTCGTATCATCATTCTCCAGTTGATGACCACTACGTAACCTCATCTGTCTTTCTTTCTCATCCCCCATAATGATATACACTGATAAAGACAAATAACCCCCAAAATACAGGCACAGAAATATATACCCTTCTCCTTCCACAAATGTTATTAGGTTTTCAGCCCCAAGTTGTCGGCGACAAATGTAACGGTCTCTTGCTTAGGCTGGGATGACAAGTGAAACGGTATTTACTTTGCTCCACGTTGAGCGTACAAATGTAATGGTTTCGCTAGCCCACACTGTTGGGTGAGAAATGTAACTGTTTACCTTTGCCTAAGCTATGTTGTTTTAATGGGCGCCAAGACCTCAACGCAATGTTGAAATCTAAATTTGTATTTAACAACGTCTAGCTCTGGCAGAACACCTTCAAGACTCTATTCACTCAGATCGTGGTATGATTTGATCATTAACCCAACAAACAATTGTATCAGGAGAAGGAATTGGTCTATATCTAATGCTACCTACTGAAAGCAAAGATTGCATTGTAAAAGAAATGAATTTATTATATAAAACAAGAATAGCAAAATTAATAATAATAAGTATAAAATTTAAATTGGAGCGTTGTGATTTGAATATTACCGATAGAAAATTACGTGAAAACGGAGTCTGATAAATTGATTTTACTCTTATTTCCAAGCTATGAAGTTACTGAAATATGAAATGTAAAACAAAGAAAATGAGAGATTGCGTATTTCTGCGTCATTGGCGCTTACCACTGGAAATTGCCAAAGCATTTCCCTCGTTCTTGATGATGTTGTGAGCCTCCCACAGTCTCCTGGACGTCGTCATCTCCGTCGAAATTTGATGATATCCTGGTAGATTATATAATTCTATGGTCCGTACCTCGGACCCAAACTCGCGTAAAACCGCACTGGTTACGTTTTACAAAAGTTCGTTGCTAACTCCACTGAACATCGGAGCGACACGCACTTGCGACCGTACACCGCAAGTTCTACACAGATAGTCCCGAACTCCACTGAACATCGGAGCGACACACACTTGCACCCATACTCCTCAAGTATTTCACAGATAGTCCACGTTTCACGGCGCGCCGAACGATATATCCACACGCCGGCTCCCCTACCATGGTACCGACATCTAGCTTACGTCGTCCTCCTTGATTGGCTGCACCCTCCGCGCTAGATCCCCACTCCTTCCTCATTACACTCCGCGGGAGGGAGAAGTCGATTTCCGTTTCAACAATTCGCCTTTTCTAGACCTTGCGACCCAGCCTTGCGCAATACTTCTCGACAGGAATCAGCTTGTACTTGAAATCCCAGTGAGTCATGTCTCTCAAATACCCTAACTGACAAAACTCCGTAAAATTCCGTAATCAGATAATTTTCTATGATATCGTCGTTCGTAATAATTTGCTGGATAGCGTTTTCTAAGACATAGAAAACCTATCTGAATGCTAATAATTTTTATAAAATGCTCCGAAAATACCTTAATAATAATTATAATAAATTAATAATAATAATAAATTAACATGAAAAATTCTCTTGGCTGAACAATTTGCCGCGTAAATAAATATAGAATGGCTTCCTACTGACTTATGCCAGTTGCATAAAACCCCTCGAAAAACACGTTACAAAAGGTCTAATGGAAAAACTAGAGGCTAAAGAAAGGAAGATTTTGAGGAAAATCCTGGGTCCCATCAAAGAAAACAGCAAGTACAGAAGGCGTAACAACCACGAATTAAACAAGCACGAGGAGAAGATCAGTGACACGATTCGAAAAAGAAGGATTGCCTTTTATAGCCACGTGACACGAATGAGCCCAGGCAGGATATCAAAACGGATATTGACGTACTTTCTAGATAAGAAAACCAAAGGGGCATGGTTCATGGAAGTTGAGAAAGATCTACGTGAAATGGAAATTTCCCCTAAAGATATCCAGGAGCGTGTTCCACTTCAGGAAAAACTACGTACGCACAAAGGTTTCGAGGAAAGGCTGAAGGATTGAAACAAGTCATATTCGAATCATTGTAGGGATATTGTGTACTGTTACTGTATCAATGCAAGGTATGGTGATATTAACAATCAACATTCTTTGATGGACATAAATGATACTTGAAAGTAAGTCGAGTGGTTAACACTTATCTTTTTTTCGTTTTACTGCATAGGAGGTGGGGAATATGTTGCTCTCTTGTTTCATATGCATCATCATCATCATTTTGCACAGTTTCCAGCCACTGGCCGGGTCTGTTTGGAACACAAGCCTCTCCAACGTCTTCTGTCTTCCCACCATCTCTCAGCCCCCACCCTTGTCCAGTCTTCTCCTCTCTTCTTCACGCTTTCTTCCACCCCCTTCAGCCCCCTGTCTCTCGGTCTCTTTCCTTCCCACTTCGTTTCGTGTATCCTCCTGGGTATCCTCTTCTCCTCCATTCGTTTTACATGTCCATACCATCTAAGTCTAGATTTCTCTATACCATCCTGTAATGGTTCCTCCTTCATTAATTCTCTGGCCCTCTCATTTCTTGTTCTGTCCATCTTTGTAGCTCCAATACTGCTTCTCAAGAACCTCATCCCACAGGCCTGTATTTTGCTCTTCTCCCTTCCTTTCATAGCCCAGGTCTCAGAGGCATACGTCAGGATAGGGACATAGTACGTCCGATATATGATCTTTTTGCTGTTCTGAGGGACATCCTTGCTCCATAACATGCTTCTCACACTCCTCCGGAATGCTTCTGCCTGTCTCCCCCGCTCATTTATTTCCATATCGTTTCTTCCATTATCTTGTTTCAGGCTTCCCAGATACTTGAAACTCTCCACTTTCTTCAGCTGTTCCCCACGAATCGTTATTCCCGTTGTGGTTCTTTCCTTCTTCCTTGTTGTGATCACCATCTCACTCTGTATATTTGAACAGCTGATTTCAAAAGTGAAGTTTTTTTAGTGTTGTGGTACCGTTGCATGTTACAAAAGTTCGCCTCGCCATTTCTATGCCTGAGGTTTTAATGATTTAGTGGATTTTATTAATTTTTCAGCTATTCCATCGAACTGTTAGTTGTTTAAGCGTTCCTTATTCACAATGGGTGAGAAAAGGGTCCTTTCTCCTAGGAAAGTGGCTCTTGTCAACTATCATGTAAATGAATAACATTGCACATATGAAGAAATAGCCGAGAGATTAAAAAAAAAACACACAGTGTGTAGATCGAACAAGCTTTTGAATTCCGGTCCAACCTCTTAGGTTGGAAAATATTGAAGGAAAAGTAAATTCAGCCCCAGGACTGAAAAGAAGTTAGTTCAAATAGAGTGTTCTTTTGGTCTTCAGTATTTCGTTTCAGTCCTATATTTTATTATACAAAAGGTTGCGTAAGCTACTCATCCAGAATTATAAACTTCTTTAATTTACACACAGACAAATATGAAATATCTATCTACTATTTCTGCTTGGGTGCAACATTCTTCATTCAGAAGACACTAGAACTTGGTCAGAGTTTTTTCCTAGGAGCATCACTTTCCTTGCCCATAGCTAAAAAGAAACATTCTACAATTCAATAAAATATCTGAAAACAATAAAATGATGATGATAATTGTTTTAAGGGGCCTAACATCCAGGTTATTGGCCCCTAATGGTCTGTGTGAAAGCAAAAATGTCAATGAAGTGGAAACCAGAACGAAAATTAAGTGAGCAGGAAAATACTTACAAAAAGGAACTCAGATTGAAACTACTCACAAAATGGAAAGCGGTAATACTTACAAAAGGGAATGTCGAACGAAAATACTAACAAAAGGAGTAGAGTGAAAAATACGCACAAAAAGTAGGTTAAGTTCAAAATACGTACAAAATGCAACGTATAGTCGAAATACTTACAAAAGGCAAGTGAAATCAAAATGCTTACAAAATGCAAATGAGATTGAAAATACATACAAAATGTAATTTAGATTCAAAATACCCACAAAATGCAATTGAGAATTAACTACTTGCAAAAAGCGGTTTAAGTTGAAAATACAAAATGCAATTGAAATTGCTTACAAAATGCATGGTAGATTCAAACTTCTCATTTGGATGGACAATACTTACAAAATGCAATTTAGATTGAAAATACTTACAAAATGTAATTTTGATTCAAAATACCCACAAAAATGCAATTGAGAATTAACTACTTGCAAAAAAGCGGTTTAGGTTGAAAATACAAAATTCAATGAAATTCAAAATACTCACAATTGAAAATACAAAATTCAATGAAATTCAAAATACTCACAAAAGGTCCGCCCCCATATTGAAAGACTTACTAAAAAGCAATTTAGATTGTAAATCCTTAAAAAATGCAATTGAGGTTGAAAAACGCTCACAAAATGCAATGTAGATCGAAAAGACTTACAAAATGCAACGGAGATTGAAAACACCCACAAAATGGAGTGGAGAAGAAAAAAAAAACAGTGCGGGAATCTTAAAGGGAAAAGGAAATATACTGAAAAGACGGAGAGGAGCCCGGCACAAGTAAGTGGAAGCAATGCCGGACTCAGCTGGGGTCTCGTGGTCGCCAACCCACGTCCCACTAGATGTGAGCCCCTGGGGGGGGGGGAAACAATAAAAATTGACTAAACCATTAAAACAGATAGAGAAACTATCTCATGTAAGAATACCACAAGACTACAACGTTTACACACCATATTTCCTCGCATATTCGTCACACCCTACTTTTCAAATACAAAAAATTGATTTATAAAATTTCTTTGCATAGCACATTTGTATTTGTGCGCCGGTCAGTTGCACATGTTGCCACGGACTTATAACCTGGTGTGATCTTGTCAGAAGAAAGAAGTCCGTCTCTCTGGATGCAGGCTATGACTCACGCTACGCAAGTAACCGGTATGCTTGACAGTGCTCAATGCCAGCCCAGGCGAGTGAAACTTGTATGGACCCACTGCTTCCGTGAGTTGGCCTTGGAATGATCAGATTCATTAACGCCTGTATGTAAAGTAGTGCTGCTAGGCCCAGTTCGCCCAAGTGCAAACGGGCCTCACTGCTATCAGCGCAAACTTACGTAAGGGACACCCCGCCCCAGTCTAGCATCAGCCACTTCTTTGGACACATCGCAACATAGGCCCACGTGTGATGTTGCACAATGAGAAAATACAAGAATTATACGGTGATCTTGATAAAAGTGAAATACACAGGATTACAAATTTAGGCAAATAATATAATGATACAGTATATATATAAAAAATTGTGGGTTTTCTTCTTTGAACTTTAATATTCTACGTATAATCATCATAACTGGCTTTCCTTCAAAAACAAATGTGGTCATGTTGTGTAAAAGAGGTACAAGCTATTAAGATGTTAAATAGAGAGTTAAAATGTCCAGCACTACCAGAACTTGAACCCGGGACCTTCAGCTTTCAGGTCTGATGTTCTTTCCAACAAAGCTAATGCGAGCAAACACTTGCTTTCTGTCTGGTGAAGGTACCGTATTTCCTCGCATAATCATCGCCACTGCGTAATCGTCGCACCCCACTTTTCAAACACTAAAATAGGTTTATAAAATTTCATCGCATAGCATATTCTTATTTGTGCGCCAGTCAGTTGCACACGCTGCCGCGACTTTATAACCTGGCGCGACTCTGTCAGATGAAAAATATCTTGTCTTTATGCTTGCGGGCAATGAACTGTGACGCGAGCGGCAAGCTTCGTCACTTAGCATATTCCGCGAGCGTATAATCTGGCGTGATCTTGTCAGGTGAAAGTAAACTTGTCTTTATGCCTGCCGGCTATGAACCGCGACGCGAACAGCCAACGCACATTCCGCGAGCTTATAGGCCTAATCTGGCGTGATCATGTCAACAAAAAGTAATCTCATCTTTAGGCCTGCGGCCTATGAACTGTGATGCGAGCGGCCAGCGCACATTCCGCGAGCGTATAGGCCTAATCTGGCGTGATCTTGTCAGGAGAAAGTACTCTTGTCTTTATGCCTGCGGGCTATGAACTGTGACGCGAATAGTCAGCGCACATTCCGCGAGCTTATAGGCCTAATCTGGCGTGATCTTGTCAGCAGAAAGTACTCTTGTCTTTATGCCTGCGGGCTATGAACTGTGACGCGAACGGCCAGCGCACATCCTGCGAGTTTATAGGCCTAATCTGGCGTGATCTTGACAGCAGAAAGTAATATCGTATTTATGCCTGCGGGCTATGAACCGCGACGCGAATAGTCAGCGCACATTCCGCGAGCTTATAGGCCTAATCTGGCGTGATCTTGTCAGCAGAAAGTACTCGTCTTTATGCCTGCGGGCTATGAACTGTGACGCGAACGGCCAGCGCACATCCTGCGAGTTTATAGGCCTAATCTGGCGTGATCTTGACAGCAGAAAGTAATTCGTCTTTATGCCTGCGGGCTATGAACTGTGACGCGAACGGCCAGCGCACATTCCGCGAGTTTATAGGCCTAATCTGGCGTGATCTTTTCAGGAGAAAGTAATGTCGTCTTTATGCCTGCGGGCTATGAACCACGACGCGAATGGCCAGCTTCGTGAGCACATTCCGCGAGCGTTAACCTGTCGTGTCCTTGTTAGAAGAAAGAAGCCTGTCTCTGACTGCAGGCTATGACTCACGCGAGACTCACGCTACGCGAATGACTGGCCCGTGCAGCAAATAATGATACAGTATATTCTTTGAACTTAAATATTCTTCACATAATCGTCGCACCCTGCTTTTATCCAAGAAGTTTTGGCAAAAAAAGTGCGACGATTATGCGAGGAAATACGGTATGTCCACTGGGGCCAAGTGGTGACTTGTGTATCAACAATACAGTTCCAATACCTCAAACCAGAATTATATTTCTCGGCCTTTGGAGAGGTAGTAAACAATGCTAACCACTACACCACAAAGTGTAATCATATAATTATCAGTTGTACTATTAAATTATACTCACCTGACTTAAATCTGCATGGTTCAACGCCATGGTAGACCATTTTACAGTAAATACAGAACACGTAGTGACACGCGGGACAGGTGGCCATCTTTTCGTTAGGTTCTCGGCTAACAGGGTAGTTACAAGAGCTGCGGGGGCAGTAAAGAATGTCCTCCATGGTCTCCAGGGTAGCGTTCAGTAGAACCGAGTCGTACTTGGAGAACAACTCCGCACTCACCAGATCCTTCACCTGATGTTTAAAACAGGAACCACTTTCTTTCACACACAATATCACACATATCTCTAGATTCCTCTCCAAACATTGGTATTGAAAACAGATACATTAAAACCTCTTTTATCATGTACACACAAGAGGATGGCTTGAGCTGGTCTGATGATAATTAGGGCCCGGATGTTGAAGACACTGAGTTGTCTAAAACAATGCTAAAGTACATAGAAACTCTGGACGGGCCACCCCGTCTTCAAATATGTCATTTTTATTTTGCGCCTTTTTGCATTATTTGCTATTTTTCTATTTCAAGAGCATGTTTTTTTAAGTTTGCTAGATTTTTTGGTCATATTTTAGAGAAATCTGCCTTGTAAGGTATTTTTTCCCCAATTTAGTCATGTCACAGCTTTATATGAGGGAGTTACGTCTCTCAGAGTTAAGAAGAAGCTAGTAGCTGATACAAGATAATTTAAAATATCTCAATAAAATATTTCGGTATAGCTATTAGTAGAAAAATATATATTTTGGATGCAGAAGAACGGTGCCATAGGTATACTGCTGCTCTTGTTTTTGTCGCAAACCTGTTATTAGCGGAATAGAATGTTACCTGCTCTGTAGACCAAGGTCAGCTGTGGCTTGGTAGAAAGGGGAAGAGGTGTATATTCTTGTCTCAGTTCATTTTCTCCATTTTATAGTGCATTTTTCGAATTTTTAGGTCATTTATTACAGTCCTTTTTGAACATTTTAAGTGCTTTTGTTAAACTTTTTTACGGCATCAACATCTGGGCCCTAATGATAATAATAATAAAAATAATACAATTCAATGAATCATTCTACAGTAAAACAAATTGGAAATTAATCTTAACAGTGAAAATTTTAATATAAATAAGGAGTAATACTGTCTTTAAATTGTGATATTGTCTAATGTCACAAGCATTCAAAACATATTATCCTTTTTAGATTGTTTTCAAAGAATCTTGATACTACAAATTACTTATACATACATTGCTTCATAACTTTTGAAATTTACTCATAGACATATGAAATATTACTTAACCCATTAATCTCATTTGATGAGCTTGGGAAGTATAGTGGAGGAAAATGGGAGAAATGACAAAGAGATTACGGAACGTGGCAGAAGCATTTCTGAGAAGCATTAGGAGCTTAGTGTGGAATAAGGATGTCCCACAAAAAAGCAAAGAAGTGTTATACAGACGCTACTATATCCCGATACTGACCTATGCATCAGAAACGTGGATAATGAAGAAAAGAGACATAAGCAGAATACAGGCAAGTGAAATGAAATTCCTGCGAAGTAGAAGACACAGAGTGAGGAATGAAAAGGTCAGAGAAATAGTTAAAGAGGAGCCCTTGCAAGGTAGGATTGAGACATCAAGACTGAAGGTGGTATGGACACTTAAGGAGAATGGAAGAGAAGAAGATTTCCAAGGGGATACACAAGATGCAGATGAAACGACCAAGGGGAAGACCAAGGACTGGAAACTGTACAAGAAGATGATGATGATGACGAGCTCTGGTTGTGGGTTATCATTAAGGTTCGGATGCTAAGGAAAAGTCATATTTTTTTCCTGATCTCATTTTACCCGAAATCTGAAAAATAAGTTTGAATGACGGGTCCCTGACCACGTTTAAAGCAATTTGATATTGCCTATAAATGCATTTTCGGCTATTAGTATTGTTTTGGTCATATTTGGTTATAATTTCAGCATTGTTGTTTAAATTGAGGCGTCGTTAACAAGGTACGTGTTATCTGCGTCGAGTTTCAAACACAGGGTTTCTGAATAGTGTAGTAGATCTTTATATATATAATTTTTCCACACATGTGTATGTGACTAAACTCCTCCTGAACGACTGGACCGATTTTGATGAAATGTTGTATGTATGTATGTTAGAGTGGGTCCATGTATGGTTTAGATTCACAATTTGACCCAGTAGGTGCAACGAAAACAATTTTAGAACCACAATTTACTCACAATTTTAGAACCACAATATACGGTCAAAAACAGTCGTCATGGAAACCGCTAGCCTTGGTGAAAGATGATGTCTTTGGACCGTTTGTCTCTGCACGTTAGAGCCACCTGGTCGCAACCTGTGCAACTAACGCCATAACATACACTCCGCCCGTGGCGGAAAGTTGTGTTTTGTACCAAAGGTGGCAGTGATGTCGAATTCTACTGTTTGTCTCTGCACGTTAGAACGTTTCAAAATCCCGTATGCGTTCATACGTCATTCATCAGATTGCAATGAAACTTGGCTGAGATATTGAGTGCACTCCAGGGAAGGTGTTTGTTTGGCTTAGTAAATCCATTTTACAATAGATAGCGCACGACTAGACTCAACAAATGAGCGACGACGCGCGAAGCGTGTCAAAAAGGTCCTGTACGAGTTCAAATACCATTCGTCCGATAGCGATGAAACTTGGGTGAGATGTTGTGTACACTCCAGGGAAGGCTTCTGGTTTAGTAAATTCATTTTACAATAGGTAGCGCACGAGTAGATTCAACAAATGAGCGACGACGCGCGAAATGTTTCAACAAAATCCTGTATAAGTTTATATACCATTCATCGATTGCGATGGAACTTTGATGAGTTGTTGTGCACACTTAAGTGAAGGTTTCTAACTTAGTAAATACATTTCACAGGAGGTTGCGCATGAGTAGATTCAACAAATGAGCGACGACGTGTGAAGCGTTTCAACAAGGTCCCGTATGCGTTCAAATACCATTCGTTCGATAGCAATGAAACTTGAGTGAGATGTTGTGTACACTCCAGGGAAGGCTTCTGGCTTAGTACCGTATATACTCGAATACCACCCGTACATTTTTAAACAAAATCTGACGTGAAAAATTGGGGTGCGGGTCTTATTTGAGTCATACTGATCTTAAAGATTTAAATTGCCCGCCACGCGCGATATCGGGTGTTGCGAGTATCCGCTAGATGGTGCTAGCCTTCTTCCGGCTATCACTTTGTTTTACCATAAGCAGGCGGCGTCATACAGTCTCGCGCACGTTTTCCGAGTGTAAACATGAGTTCTACGAAGCGTTTGCGGTCGTTTACTGTGAGTGAGAAGCTGAAAGTTGTGAGGGAAGCTGAAATTATTGGAAATCGTGCCGCCGGTAGGAAATATGATATTGACGAGTCATGTATTCGAGAAGGGAGAAAGAAAAAAAAACGTGTTGCATTATTACGACGAAAAGAGCTTGCTTGTTCTGGACAGTTACCGCGGCCATACAACAGACGCTGTGAAGAAATTCGTCAAGGATGGGAAAACCGACCTAGCAATCATCCCGGGTGGGATGACGTCTACGCTACAGCCACTGGATGTCTGCGTGAACCGACCGTTCAAAGCAGCCTTGAAACAGCTGTATACGGAGTGGATGGCGGCCGATAAGCACACACTGACCCCAACTGGTCGTATTCAGCGCCCGGAAGTTCAGCTGCTCTGTTCGTGGATTTTGATGGCATGGAATCGTATCTCGGGAGATCTAATACGGAAGAGCTTCAAGAAATATATTTCCAATGCTATGGATGGCAGTGATGACTGCATTTTGTGGGAAAGTGATCGTGAAAAAAGTTCCGAAGTTGGTACTTCTGATGACGATGAATGACGTGTTTGTGTCTTTTATTTGTATTTTTAATTGTTTCTGTGTGTTATTTTAGGACGACTTCAGAACTGTTGGAAACTATTTTGTAGAAATGCTATTCTGTTTATTTAGTAAAGATTGTAAATAGTTTTGAGTTTTTTTTTTTTTTAAATTTTGCTGTTCAAAATCAGGGTGCGAGTCTTATTCAGGGGCGGGTCGTATTCGAGTAAATACGGTAAATCAATTTTACAACAGGTATCGCACGACTAGATTCAACAAATGAGTGACGATGCACGAAGCGTTTCAACAAAATCCCGTATAAGTTTATATACCATTCATCGATTGAGATGAAACTTTGATGAGTTGTTGTGTACACTTACATGAAGGTTTCTAACTTAGTAAATCCATTTCACAGGAGTAGATTCAACAAATGAGCGACGACGCGCGAAGTGTCTCAGTAAGGTCCCATATGCGTTCAAATACCATTCGTCCGACTACGATGAAACTTGCGTGAGATGTTGTGTACACCCTACGGAAGGTTTCTGGCTTAATACATCCATTTTAAAATAGGTATTGCACGAGTAGATTCAACAAATGAGTGACGGCACACGAATAATTTCAACAAAGTACAGTATGCGTCCATATACCATTTATCCGATTGCGATGAAAGTTTGGTGAATTGTTGTGTACACTTCAGTAAAGGTTTCTGGCTTAGTAAATTCATTTTACAGTAGGTAGCGCACGAGAAGATTCAACAAATATGCGATCGCACGCGAATCGTTTCAATAAAGTCCTGTATGCGTTCATATACCATTTATCCGATTGCGATGAAACCTTGGTGAATCATTGAGTAACCTCCAGAGAAGGTTTCAGGCTTAATAAATCTATTTTACATTAGGTAGCGCATGAGTAGATTCAACAAATGAGTGACGGCACGCGAATCGTTTAAAGAAAATCCCATATGGGTTCATATGCCATTCATCCGATTCCGATGAAACTTTGATGAGTTGTTGTGTACACGCCAGGGAAGGTGTTCAACTTGGTAAATCCATTTTACAATATTGGTAGCGCACGAGTAGATGTAACAAATGAGTGACGACGCTCGAAGCATTCCAACAAAATCCCGTATGCGTTCATATACTATTCATCGATTGCGATGAAACTTTGATGAGATGTTGTGTGCACTTACGTGAAGCTTTCTAACTCAGTAAATCCATTTCACAGTTGGTAGAGCACGACTGAATTCAACAAATGAGTGACAGCGCAGGAATCATTTAAACAAAATCCCGTATGCGTTATATGCCATTTATCCGATTGCGATGAAACTTGGGAGAGTTGTTGTGCACGCTCCCACGAATGTTTCTAGATTAGTTAATTCATTTCACGATAGTTTAGAGGCAGTTAACAGAAATTGAAAAAATATTGTGTATCCAAAACCACTTCAAGAAACAAAGTTACAACACACTCTTTGATTGGCACGACAACGTCTGCCGGGTCAGCTAGTATATTATTCTTTCTTTTCCCGGAACAGGCAGATAGCAGGTTTAGAAGACCTGATTCCAAGAAGGCGCTCCTCTACGGACGTCATTTAGCATTTACTGAATGTTAGTGATAACCTATCCCAAAAATTCATGTCATCTTTCATAGTTTTTTTAGGCCATATTTTATAGTTTTTAGGTCATATTTAGCTAGTTTTTAGGGCATATTTGCTTGCATATTTTGTACTTCTTTAGGTCTTAAACTTCCGAACCCTAGTTATCATATTATCACATAAATCATATGTCGAGCTCTACTCGCGGAGATGCATTGCTGTATTTACATTCGTGTATTCCTTTCTCGTTTCTGTATAACTTGCCAGAATCCTGAAATAATGGAACAATAATCCCCTTGTATATCCTTTTAGCGGATACAGTGGGGTTTCCAATAAGCTAATAAAACAGTGTCAGATCCACCGTCCGAGTTAGCGTGCAGTGGCCATCTTGAAATTTCATAATTTAAAAATAAATTACTCCCTATGTTTTAGAGATGCAATAACGAAATATGTGATACATTAGAACCTTATATGTAGCTTGGTATGATCAAGGCAAAATGACAACTACTCCATGCTTTCAAGATGGCGTCTGGGCGTATCCTATGAAAACTTAATAATTAATTGTTCACAATGTAATTGCTCAATTAAAACAAACCTCAGTTAGAAAAAAGTACCATGTAAGGGAACTCGCTGATGCATACAAAATTTCAGTAAAATATCGTCATTGGTTTGTATTTTATGGATATTTTTGTAGTGTAAGTAATCTCAGACCACTGCCGGGTGAATAAAATCTGATTTCACAATCAATGTGACCAATGACTGGAATGAGTTAACTATTTACTTATCCGTATTTTCCAATAATAATTTATTATTACTACAACCTTAAAATTTACTTCACTATTTGTAGTAGATCTGATTTTATTAATTTTTTTAGGATAGGCCTATTTTCTTAGGTTATTATTAAAATGTATCATTAATAGTACAAGTCAACTTTTATGACAACAGAATTTAAGTTTGACTAGCAGACTCCTGTGAGAAATCTCGCATGTTCATAAACCACAATTTCCCAGGCGTCCCTACGGCCAAAAAGCGAACTGAACAGCAATGATGATGTATATTTTCCTACAGCAACAGTATTTGCAAATCTTACACTTCTTACAGAAATTGATATTTATGAAATTAGAATGCAATTCATCACTGCTAATGTCATTTGTGTGCCGAGTCCATTGATTGACAGCTTAGCCGTAACACTCACCGATTACTCGATATTTATGAAATTATACGATATGTGTACTCATTTCTTTGATTTACTGTTTCTGAAATCCATGCAAAATGATAAAGGAAAGATCTCAAGGTTAAAATGACATGAAACAGGTGTCACAGCGGCCAAAATATGAAGTGGACAGCAATTATGGAGCGTATAATCCTACAGGAACACTTCGTACATTTTTTTTTTAAGAATTACCGTATTTGCTCGCGTATATCTCGCACTTTTTTTGATCGAAAATATGTGTGAAAATTTTTGGTGCGAGATATACGCGGGGAATGACCGTATGCCCGAAAAAACACAAAATTTGCATTATTGAAACAAGGCAACAGGCATACGGTACTCGTCCTATTCATTGTCACTGCCGTCACTGCTGCACATCTCCGAGATACTCTCGCGTGCATCATTCTGGTCATCATCCCATACTGCTTCATCCTGACTTCCGTCCAATGCATTTGTGATGCCTGTCTTCAAGAAGCTCTTCACAACAATGTCCGTCGACACCATTTATTTCTATTCGTTATGGTTATGCGACATTAAGAACCTAGGGAAAAGACGTCATATGCTCGTTAAGGATGATTCAAGGCAGAAAAGGAATTTAGAGCGCAGACGCTTAGCGATCGATCATCTTCCATATCGATTCCCTGCTACATGCACGAGCGAGCTCGAATTTAGCCAACCTCGGCCGAAGACGCCGCGAACGATGTACAGCGTGCTAACACTCACGCTGTGCCGTATGATTGCACGCGGTCGAGCTCTGATGCGACGCAATGCGTAAAGACAAAATCATTGAGATTCGAGAAGACTGCACTGCGTTTCTCTGCGATGTAACAGTAGGCCTACTTGCGCAACTGTTGTGGCGCACTAATCGCTAATTCGAACGTGTCTCAAGGCGGCGAATTTAGCCAACCGCGGCCGAAGACTAACGATGTACAGCGTGCTAACACTCATGCATGCAAGCATACGGCGCCTTGATCTCTAATCGGCTCATATCGAAGTTCGGATCAACTCGTCATTGCTCGCTCTTCCTGTTACTATCTCTTCGGGTAACTTCCTGGACAATGACGACTGTTGTGGCGCGCTAAATCGAACGTGTTTGTACCTCAAGGTTATTACGGTCATTTATATGACTGCGTCAGTAATGAATGCTAAATATATGCGAGTACTTTTTTCCCCCTGAAATTTCAAATAAAAAAATGGGGTGCGAGATATACGCGAGAAAATACGGTATATTTATGACAGAGTGCAATTCGTCACTGCTAATGTCTATTCACTTTCATTTGAATGCTCATTTGTCACGATCGGTCGTTTGTGAGCGCCGCAGGAGGGATCTATACTACTGAAATAATATATCATATTCTTTTCATCAGACAATATTAATTTCAAATTTGTTTCAGAACAAATTGATTGAATTGTATTATTGCATGCTCGTATTTGGTTTAATTAGATAAGATTCAAACACAGCTCAAGTGGCCGAAACTGGTATGGATTCAGGGCCGTGGAGAGCGGTGATGGGCCCTGGCGCTGGAATCTCTCAGGGGCCCCCTCTATAACTAAATTCTGTAAATTTAAATTATAATCCTCGTAAATTTGCACAAACTGATTTTGCGCATTTTTTTTGCACAAAATGGTCATCGTGAAATCAATTACAAGAACATAAAAAACTAGCAAGCAATAATAGTAATAATATTAATAATAATAATAATTGTAGGATGCTGAACTGCTATGCCCAAGATCGCGGGTTTAAACCCGGCCGAAGTTGTCGGATTTTTAAAATGTCATAGATTTTTGATATGTAAAAGAACCTACCACTTCAATTGGTAGTGTGTAGCCAAAATTTGTAGGTTATTTGGTTAGAAACGCTCTCAAGTTCCAACGTTCGCCGCTGGGTGTCAGTTACATTGGCGTCTGATAGCCAAAGTTGGAACTACTTGAAATTGAACTTGTTAGGTAGCCTACGGGCGTTCAATTGAAATGTCCTGATATGGCCATTGGCTGCAATAAATAGGCTACTTTATAATTAATAATATTTCAATTATCTATTCCACTAGTTCAGGCTATATTTACTATCACAAGCAGAGCATGAATTACTATCAATATAAATAAGATAATGCTGGTATGTTAAATTTACAACAGAGAAACCGGAGGAATGCACTCAAAATTATTTGCAAATTCAATGTTTATACCTGACAAGCGCATACCAATGCATTATTTTCAAGTAACAAAAGTAAATATCAGAGTAAAGCCATCGAAAACAAAGCAATAATTTTCATTAAATTCACTATAGCCTAACTGTTTAGTTTTGGCGTTTGACAGATCTAAATTAGACCCGATGAGGTAACATTGTAAGCATGCATAGTGTTCACATTTAAAGTTCTGTAGATCCTCTTTGATATCAATAATTTTAGAACTTCAGAGATATTCGTAAAAGCAATATGCTCGTTTGTCGTACAAAAATTTGAAAAAAAAAATGCATTTACCGAACCGTAATTTCATCGCCTTTAGAGTATTTAACTTGTGGAAAACATTCACATTGAAAGAAGCTGTTGTCCATGAACTCTGAAACAGGCGGGTTCGAAATCCACTGTCAGTGATTCTAAGCTTATTTTCCATGATTCATCGTTTAGACCCAATAGACAAAGGCTGTAGTTGCACCATCTTTCATTCATTTCCTCCCCAATTCTGTCCCAAATGAATTAAAAATATATTATTAACTTGAGATATAGATTGTCGGACAGAGTTCTACACGCACAATAAGTAGAAAGGACTGATGACCACGACGTCCTCAGACTCAAAAATTAATCAACAGGAAGTTCAGTTCACTGAACTGCATGTTAAAAGAGGTGGAAAGGATATATTGTACACTGTGCAGTACTACGGCCTCTGTGACATATGACGTAATCTCTTTTCTTAATGAAAACATGATTTTCACACTAAGTCAAGACTTATTTTAAAATATGTTTTACATATAGTGTTTTTTATGTTCACATTCTTAAAATGTGCTGCACTTGAAGACTCACGGTCCTGGGTATAAGCCTAAAAACTGGTAAGTGTTTTGGTTGAACGGCGATCACACATCTTTGTACATTAAACAAAGCAAAATATATTTTCATAATTAACCACAGGTATACAGTAGACCTAGGCCCTTCATGGGCTGTAGTGAAAGTTTTTTTTAATACTGTACTCAAACGTAAGTCAAGTAATTATGTGCTATCAGTAGATTGCAGCTGATCAGTGATTTGTTTTCTCAAAAGAAGAAAATGTGAATTTGAACTATATTTTATAATTTGCAGTCAGTGGATTTCTTATAATTTAATATTGCTTTGCAGTAAGCAAAACTAGAGCCAGGTTCTCCTAAAAATCCCCAACCCTATCTATGACTGGTGACCATCTGGAGCGAATTTAATCCAAGATTATGGGGGAGTGGACATGCAGGGGATCAGGGGGTATGACATATCACCAAGCTCAGAGTGGAGTCCGGAGGTCCTCCTCTGGAAAATTTTGCAAAAATTAGGTCCAAATTATTGAGTTATAGGCCATTTGGGTGATTTGTTTTGTGATATTTTGGAGTAAAAATTTGATAACCATTGAAATTTAGTGGCTATAGAAAAGACTCTCCGATATTGAAGTAAAAGCTCTCGCACCTTCAAGTAAGACCCCGCGGTATAGCTCACCAATGACCGTGAGGCGGGTCTACCGCAAGTCTGCAGATCAGAGGTTCGAATCCCGGTGCTGACAGCGGCTATCCTGAGTGTGGTTTTTCACACTCCCTCCAGACAAATGCCGGGATAGTACATTATTTCAAGTCCAGGGACACCTACCCCACTCTTAACGCTAATAATTGCAGTAATAGTCTCGACGGCTAACGCTTTCCCAGTCGGCAACTAAGAATACGGCATGCGATGGATCATGTCTCAGAGGCCATAGCACAGCACAGTGTATACCCTGTTTTTCGTCCAGCAGTGGGTGGTTTTAAGAGGGTCTAAGTTTCTACTTCCCAAGACAGATAGTTACAACAATGTTGGTAATACACCTCTCTTGTTATACAACAACCTTTAGCCTCCCCTTCAATCTACACAATTTGCACGTTTTTTGGTTTTTTGATTCTGTTTGCTGTTTGAGAATCTTTTAAATTACTTCATTAATATTTGTAAAAACTACTGCTTTACAGTCAACTTCATTCAATAACGTGGAGTCCTTCAGAAACAAACCGGAAAATTAACGCATCAGCAAATACTGTATTATTATATATCTACAGTACTAGTTGATGCAAACGATCCCCAACCAAGCGACCATGGTTCATTACCCGCCAGTGCTACTAGACCTACTAGTTACCAAGTGCACGGGTTAAATGCCGTAAACCCCTAAATGAATTAACAACTGTTACGACAAATAGGCCTATTATTACTTGTTGAGTATGACTACGAATGATACCGCAGTCGGGAAGCCGAATCCTGCATTCCTGCCGCGGCTTCGTCAGAGCCCGGAGCCATTTCTAAGTCGTAGATAAAGAGAGCAACTCATTTTATGTTTAAGTGTACTGAGACGTTAAAGCGGATCACGAAAGGGCTTGATTCGCAAGGGAAAGTACGGTATCTCTTCGCGTCCTGAAAAACAAGTGCTTTGCAGATCGATGCTGCTCTTTGGAATAAACGGCGTAGAAATGCCCAATAATAATAATAGCCACTGCACCAGCTCAAAACAAAATTTTATTTATATTAATATTCGACCATACTTCATCTTAATTTTCTTCTAAATTAAGCACAGTTCAAATATTTGATCTTAGGAAAATCTGCGCGGTTGCCTACATGCAATATATTAATTCCTCCATCGCTATGCACACCGCTGACGTTACTTATTGTTGTTTTAAGGGGCGTAACAGCTAGGTCATATGCCCGTACCACTGATGTTCCATGAGAGGTATTGGAAAACGAAGTTCAGTGCCCTATCTTAATTGTCATTTCTCCTGGTTAATTAAACACTCAGTCCAAAAAAATACTCGAATGTTACCTTAGTTTCAGCCTTTGGATACATTTCCCAACTTTCGTACCAATACTAATGTAGGTTTTCAATAAATCACTTAATCAGAAATGATTTGCGCACGAATCCAACTACCTAGGATTGTTGATCGTATTGAATGATGATAATTATACTGGTCCTAAACATACATATTATTCAAATGTTAGCATTGTTTTCTCAATTCAGTATACGAGAAGATGAACAATTTCGCATGCATTTCTTCTATCTACGTTTGACAACAGAATTATCCCACCCTTTCGCAAGATATTTAGCCAGCAATGATAATTTTTCACATAGTGCGAAATCAACAATAATTATAAAGTGAATTACTGTGTGGACGCTACTTTAAAATTTATTTTACTTACCTGCCTGCACGGCATACGATACGCCTAGCTAGACAATATATTCATTTCAGACACTATCACCTCTAAATATCTAAGCTCGACGTGACCACCAAACTTCAATCTCATGAGCTAGCTGACCGATCACACCAGGGCAACCCGGGCTCTCTTGGCCTTGGCGAAAGTTATTTAAAGGATTGGTGCATAAGCTGAATAAGCTAAATTAAGGATCAGAGAACAATACATAGCGAAGCCTCATCGCCTAAGTTGACCGCTTTGAGACAGTTCTTCCCACAAGCGCTTTGTAAAGGAAAATATTGTCCACTTGACAGAATAAGATTTTGAATCCTTGTAACTTTGTTCACAGACAGTTCATTGCATTCACTAAATGATTGCCAGTAGAAAATTCAAGTCACATAAAGGCAATAATAAATCAATGCCGATCGGGCCTCTCCTCCTAGGACACCGGGCCCCCCTGGGAGGGTCGGGCCCCGGGGCACTAGCCCTGCCTGACCCCCCTTCTCGTCAGGCCTGTATGGATTACTTAACTTTATTGATTAAGGTGGAATAAATTAATTCAATACCATTCGGTATTTCCTTTAGTACAACTAATGAGTATAAAACTCACCTGGAAAGGTAAGGCCTCCGAAGTACACTTATCCTCAGGGCAGCCAATACTCTGTACAGTACCCTCCTTGATTCGAACCTCCAGATACCCAGACATGCACTCCCGACAGAACACGTGTCCACAGGGCTCAAACCTCATGCACTGTTCTCCTCGCTTGTCCTGTAAACAAGAGGATTATTTGAGCTGGGTCTACCCAAACTGCAGGGTACTGCAAAAACAGTTGGTACATTACAAACAATCATTGCACAGGAAAAGAAGGATCAAACCATGGCAAAAAGACAAACACAACAGGCAGCGGAAGGGGGGGGGGGGAAACCACACCACACTGCCGCTTTCAAAGGCAGGTATTCACAGATTTTATCCGCAATTGTGAATTTGTTTAGTATTAATTGAAAATAAAGAAGTAACTTATTATATTACTCATTCTTGTGATTATACTCCCACTGCTCATGTATGGATATGAGAGCTGGACACTAAAACAGGAGGAAGATCAATGCTTTAGAGCTCTGGTGTTGGCATAGACTCTTAAGAATACCATAGACAGTAAAAGTCACCAATAAGGCAGTAGTAGAGCGCATCAAGCCCCATATGTCATTGGTCGGTAAGACTATGAAGTTGCAGCTCCCATACTTTGACCACGTTATGTGATCTGATGCATTAGAGAAAATGATCATACTAGGAATGATCAGCGGTACCAGAAGACCGGGTCACCCGAGGACACGTTGGTTGGACACCATTAAAACGGGCTCTAACCCCACCCTGGATCAGCAAAAGAATGCAGTGTGGAACAGGACAACTTGGAGAGTGGTGATCCATAGAACCGCCAATGGTCGAATCCGACTGAACGGATTTCATCATTATCATATTGCTCATTCTAATGCACCTTGGCCGGCCTTGTGGTGTTGGGGTAGCACGCCTGCCTCTCACCCGGAAGCCCCGGGTTCGATTCCCGGTTCCGTCCGGGATTCTAGAAACTGATGTGAGGGCTGGAACGGGGCCCCCCGGGGGCGGCACTCAGCCTCGGGAGGACAATTGAGTAGCTGTCTGACAGTGAGGCAGCGCCCCGATCACTAAAACCGAGACTAACGGCCGAGGGGACCCAATGCGCTGATCACGCGTCACCCCAATATCTGCAGGCCAAATGGCTGGGCAGCGGTCGCTTGGTAGGCCTAGGCCCTTCACGGGCTGTAGGGCCAGGGGTTATATATAATGCACCTTGATTTAATTCATGCAATAAACCAATCAGAACAAATCTGATCAGTAAGTCTACAATGAAATAGCCCCCAATGAGCTTGTTTTAACCTCCCTCCTCAGAGGTTCAGACCTGCCTGAAGGGCAGTAAAATCTTTTTTTTTTCTTATTGTACAAAATTTCAAAGGAGTACCATGCATTACAAGAGTCTCAATGTCAGAAATAAGACTTGAAGGTCGAGGGAAACCCAAAAATATATTATTAAATAGTGAAGGAGACGAGAATCTGCCTTTGACACTCATAGCTTCGTTAATACGGATAATACATGATTTCCGTACCTCTTTTTTCATAATCTAGGGGATAACACCAATAGAAATTGCCATCCATTATCACTAGTGCACTGGAAATGTGTGCTAAATTACGTAAATATGTGTTTTTGTTTCTAGCTCACTGAACAACGACAGTCATGTTCCTACAGCGTATGAGATCTCTTCAATTGTTACCTAGGCGAACACATTGACGTCACGTTCGTGTTGCCCAACATTTAAGATATAAAATACACCACCACATGAGGTCGGGTATAATTCACACGGATAATGGCCAACACAGCTGGAATTTTACTATACAAGGTGTTTCAGAAGGAAGAGTAAATATTTTAGGAGGTGGTAGTATAGATGAATTGCAACATGTGTCCCACTTGTATTGTGATCGCTCTTCAACACAAACAAATATCATTGGGCGCCACTCATATACACAATGAGAATGAAATAGAGAACACGAAATCTCTCCTCCCGGGCAGAAGGACAATAGAACTTGCTTATGGCAAAAACACCCCCCCCCCCCCCTCTTGTAGAAAGAATAAATTGAAAGAATAAATATGGAAATCACAAAATAACAACTACGGAGTAGGATGATAGAAAGAAAAGTTATTATATTCAATGAATCAATATATAAATTACTATACGGAAAGTGCCGTATATTACATGTTCCCTTGGCTACCTAGGCTTACTTGTGGTTGGGGTATTATGTATATTTTGATGTACTTTATGTTCCGCAAACTTGCGACATATCTGCTTTATCTCTCAAAGCATCAATTCATGGACACATCTCCATTATTTACAGATACAATTCTTCTCTTTTAACGAATTACAGTCACCAGGACATGTGAAATATCATCAAATTTTTAACAAAGAATCATGTCTCTACCAAACAAATGTACAAGAAAAGAACTTTTACCAAAGTTTGTATATAGCCAGTCACCGCCACCTAGATCACTATCGATTTCTAATCAATGCATTAGTTCGACGTTATACCGTGTCGCTCCTTAATGACCTATACATCATAGTAGGATTTGCTTCGTATTGAGCACAAGGCCAACAGCCTGGTTACTTATTTCTATTCCTTAACAGGGCACTTTCCAATTAATTTACATAAGATAAACTATACATGCCAATTAATGATGAGGAGTGTCTGTCACAAGATACAGCTGGTAGTATTCAACCCAAACAAATGTAAAGCCAAGGCAAATGAGAACGCTCAAAGTTGATTTTCAAAAATTCCACCACCAACTTCAATGCATTCTTTACTTCTCTTGATAACACCCCGCGTAGCTCTTCAGAGGGCGTCTTGGTGTTCTTTGACGAGGGCTGCACTATGCATAATCCGAACGACCGACTCGGCTCTTGAGTTAACTTTTTCCTTGCAGAATTCGCCTTTCAACCATCCCCACAGGCAAAAATACAAAGGGGTGAGGTCCGGGGACCTTGGTGGCCAAGAAACGTGCCCATAGCAAACTGCGTGCCAACATACGAAACAACTGCCCTGGTTACATACCAACATCTGTATCTCGATACGCAATACAAATGGGACACATGTTGTATGGATTCTTTTATTGCAATTCATCTATACTACCACCTCCCAAAATATTTACTGAAAATGAAAATCCACAGCCTGCTTCCAGTCTCCGACCGGGTCAGGAATGGAATGAATGAAGCCCCCCCATCTAGCGGCGAGGATATGAAATGTGCCGGCTGCCGAAGCCTGTATTTACTATTCCTCCTGAAACATCCTGTATAAGTCATTATCTAAAAAATAAGGTGCGTGAGTGATAAGACAGTGAAGGAGTAAACTACATCATTTCCTGATCTATTTTTAATCATTACAGAAAGGTATTTATGGCTAATTTCAGTAGTTTAGAAAATTTTATTGTGGGTTCTGGTCTCCTCCACTGTTACAAAATATATCTTCGGGCCAAAGGCACAGGGTAGGGGGATGAATTTGTTCATCTAGGCCAGTGGTTCTTAACTGGTGGTCCTTGGGCCGATAACCTAGATGTTAGGCCCCTTAAAACAACAATTATCATCATCATCATCATCATAACTGGGGGTCCGCGAGTGCCTCGGGAGTGGTCCGCGGGAGAAAAGGGTCCACCAGCACGTATAAACAAGTACCAAAAAAATTGGGATTTCGGAAACGATGTGCGTTGAACGAGAATCGTCCGAATGTATTCGCGGCTATGGCTATCAGATTTTGAATTGAAATATCTTTAAAACTTCGCCTCTGTTGTGTAGCGGTCAGCGTGGTTAGCTGCCGCCCCGGAGGTCATGGGTACGATTCCCGGCTCTGCCACGAAAATTGAAGAGTGGTATGAGGACTGGAACAGGGTCTACTCAGCCTCGGGTGGTCCAAATGAGTAGAGGGGGTTCGATTCCCACCTCAGCCATCCTCGAAGTGGTTGCCGTGGTTTCCCACTTCATCTTCGGGCAAATACCGGGATGGTTCCTACTGTAAGGCCATGGCCGCCTTCTTCCCTCTTCCTTGCCTATCCATCCTAACCTTCCAATCCCTTCCCTCATGAGGCTCCTGTTCGCTTTGCAGGTGAGGCCGCCTGGGCGAGGTGCTGATCACACCTCACCAGTTGTATCCACTCCGACCAGATGTTCCCAGCTCTAGGACACTGCCCAAAAAAGGCGCTAGGGGTGAGTTCCCTCGCTGAGTCCGTGGAAGCCACCACCCTGGAGGGAAAACTCGATAAAAAAAAAAATAATTAAAGAAAGTGTTATTGAGGAAGGGTTACACAACTGATAAGGTGTATTGGGGGAGGAGGGGGAAGGGGAGGGGGTGGGGTGGCGGGGGGAGGTCCGAACACGATTCAATTTCAGGCTGAGTGGTCCGTAGACTTCTACGGGTTCAGAACCACTGATCTAGGCAAAGCTAACTATAATTGCTAGTTTTCTATATATAAATCAGTAATCAATATTTAAGTCTGAGAAAAATGTAATGGGCACTCAGCATCAATTAATAAATTATCAGTCACTATACGGCTTATGTGGGCATGTAAGGAACATGTAAAGAAGTTCAATCAAATTGGTTTGGTGCTCTGATGTTATAAGGATTTTCCGCTCTAAAATCTTGTTCTTTGCATTAATGCCATATTTTGAACATTCATTGGAAGAAGATTCATACTTACCATGAAACAAACTTTGCAGGTATAGAAGTTGCGGTTAAACAAGGCTTTCCTTCTCTCATCATTATAGTCTTGTAATAGCTGCAGCAGTGATACCTCAGGACTTAAGTCCAGGACGGCACGCTCGTCCTTTTGTACTGGAGGTCCTCCATGTACCACATTGTTAGTTGCCTCCCCATCAACCTTCTTCTCTGGAGGTGGGCGGGGCCTGCCCCTCCTACCACCTCTAGTGGGACCACACCGGCCACGGTTACTGCAACAAACCAGCATCAATTATAAACACGTGGCTTACATGGGCACCTATCACAGACAATCTAGTCAGCTGAAAACAATTCATTGCTGTTAAAAAAACATTTAATTTTAAAATTAAGGGATCCCACATTTATATATAAGGGTCGTTTTCACCAACCCTTCACTAACGATTATTTAGTTAATTCCCATTTAACTTAAATACGAGATTTAATGCGTGGATATCTTTGATGCATTTCACGAGGCCATTCGGGTTCGCAATTACTTAAATAAGATTTACGGCTCTCGCGCATGCGTGGACTCTGTTTCATCTTAGAGAGCCTGGCGGACAGAATAAGAAGCGTCTAGCACCGATTGTTGTTTGCTATGCTTCCTTGAGACTTTCTGGAACAATTATAAAGGAAGAGAAATACAGAAGATCTTATTCGTGGCAAAAGCTCAAAATGATACGAACCAAGTATTTAGGGGAACTGGCAGTTCTGTGAATAGATAGCTTAAAAGGACACGCTTATCTCATTGTCTTCGTAGCGAAAGCGGTTGAGGTGCAGATTTGCAGTTTATTATGCAGCGCTGGAAGGAGTTCGAACCCCCCTTCGGATATATCATCATCATCATCTTGTACAGTTTCCAGCCCCAGGCTGGGTCTGTTTGGAACATAAGCCTCGCCACTTAGTTCTTTCTTCCCACCACCTCTCCACTGTCACTCTGGTCCAGTCCTCGCCTCTCTTCTTGACACATTCCTCCACTCCTTTCAGCCATCTATCTCTTGGTCTTCCCCTTGGTCGTTTCTTCTGCATCTGCATCTCATGTATCCTCTTGGGAATCTTCTTCTCATCCATTCTCTTTAAGTGTCCATACCACCTCAGTCTTGATGTCTCAATCCTACCTTGCAAGGGCTCCTCTTTCACCATTTCCCTGACCTTTTCATTCCTCACCCTGTCTCTTCTTGTTACTCCGATCCTACTTCGCAGGAACTTCATTTCACCTGCCTGTATTCTGCTTATGTCTCTTTTCTTCATTGTCCACGTTTCTGAAGCATAGGTCAGTATCGGGATATAGTAGCTTCTGTATAACACTTCCTTGCTTTTTTTGTGGGACATCTTTATTCCACACTAAGCTCCTAATGCTTCTCAGAAATGCTTCTGCCTGTCTGCCACGTTCCGTAATCTCTTTGTCATTTCTCCCATTTTCCTCCACTATACTTCCCAAGTACTTGAGACTTTCCACCTTCTTCAGCTGTCCACCTCCAAGTGTTATCCCACTCATTGGTCTGTCCTTTTTCCTGGTCGTTAACAGGATCTCACATTTACTGATGTTGAACTTCCATCCGTACTCTCCCACTGTTTCTTCCCAAGCCTTCAGTTGCTCCTGAATTTCCTCCTCCTTGTTTCCCCAGACCATGAGATCATCTGCAAACACCATTGCTTTCATCTTATCTTCTCCTATCTTTCCTGCTATCCGTGTCATTACCTCGTCCATAACCACAATAAAGAGAAGGGGTGACAGCGCACTACCCTGTTTCAGGCCACTCATTTGTCTGAACCAGTCTGTTCTTTCCCCTCCAACTTTCACACAACTCACACTTCCACAATACATCTCCTTCACTCTGCCTACAGTCCCGTATTCCACTCCCATGTTTTCCATTGCTTTCCAAACCTTCTCCCTACACACACTATCATAGGCCTTTTCGATGTCCAGGAAAGCCATCAACAGATCCTCTCCAAATTCGTAGTGGTGTTCCTGGAGCTGTCTCACTGAAAATATGAGATCCACTGTTGATCTCCCAGGTCTGAATCCATACTGTTCCTCTCTCAATTTTCTCTCCACTTTGGCTCGTATTCTACTTTCTAATATCTTGGCACAGTGAGGTATGAGTGTGACTCCCTGTAATTTCTGCACTCCTTTCTTAAATATTGGGACAATTAATCCTTTCTTCCAATCTTCTGGGGTCTTTTTCTCCTTCCATATCACCCTCATCACACGGTACAGCCACTGTTTCCCAACCTCCCCTGCTGCCTTCACCATTTCAACACTCACTTCATCCACACCTGGTGCCCTTCCTCCTTTCATCTTGTCTATAGCCATTTCCAGTTCTCTCCAAGTCAGGTCCTTTTCTATTCCCGTGTTGTCTTTTCCATCTACCAATACACTGCCTTCCTCCCTATGACCATTTGGATTCAGCAAATCCTCAAAGTACTCTTTCCACACTGTCTTGAGTGTCTCTTTGTTGTGTACCTCATTTCCGTTTTTGTCCATCATTACCACATCCTCTCGCAGACCTCTTCTCTTACTTTTGACCATCCCATAAAGTACTTTCTTATTTCCTCTGCTGTCTTCCCCCATCATCTCTGTCCACTTTACCATCCACTTCTTCCTCTCCTCTGCGACAATCTTGTTTGCTTCTTTCTTCTTTATCTTATAATCTTCCCTTGCCAGATCAGTTCTTTCCTGAAACCACACTCTGAAAGCCTTGTTCTTCCTTCCCACAGCTTCTTTTACTCTCTCATTCCACCATGGTGTCTCTTTACACCGCTTTCTGTTGCTTGTTCTTCCACATACTGCCACTGCAGCTTCCACCATTGTGTTTTTGAATTGCTTCCATTCCTCTTCCCCTATTTTAGGATTGTCTGTTGGCATCCTTTCCGTTATTATCTTCTGGAATTCTTCCTCGACTTCCTTTTCCTTGATTTTCCATACTTTGATTCTCCTTTCCTGGTACTCTGTCCTCTTGCTATCCTTAACAACTCCCATGTTCATTACAAGTATTCTGTGGTCGCTATCTAAGGCTTCTGATGGTATTACCTTTATATCTCTGACACTTCTCTTCATTTCCCAGTCGTACAGCATGTAATCTACCAAAGATTTCATTGTTAAATCACTGCTGTACCACGTTACCTTGTGGCTTTCTTTCTTCCGGAACCAGGAGTTGCCTACCACTAAACCGTTTCTCTTGCAAAAATTCAGCAACTTTCTCCCTTCTTCATTCCTGCTACCCCATCCTTCTGCTCCCAATACATTTTCATATCCTTGCCTTTCACTTCCTACATGTGCATTCAAATCTCCCATGACAATGATGCTCTGACCATTCAACTGCTGTTGTAGCTCCTCCTCAAAGTCTTCCTTCTCTTGAGCTGTATATCCAACTTGAGGGGCATATACCTGGGCTATCTCCAGGCTTCTTCCCTTTACAGTTACTCTGATCTTCATGATCCTGTCACTTATTCCCTTTACCTATTCCATCTCTCACAACTACTACTCCGCTGCTCCTTCCTTCACTGTTCCCACTCCAGTACAACCGGTACCCTTTCCTCAGTTCTCTGCGACCTTCTCCTTTCCATCTTGTTTCTGCCAAGCCCAGTACATCCAGTTTTCTTCTCTCCATCACATCTACAATCTCCTCCACTTTTCCTGTCAGTGTCTGTATGTTTAATGTCTGAACTCGTAGTCCATTAGCATATCCGGGTCGTCGTCGTTTGCATCCGTCCTTTCCGAGGCCTGTTCCTGGTTTGAAAGCAAATATGATATCCACTACTGGCTTGCTAGGCCTATCGTAGCTTCACCAGAGCCCCGTCAGCCGTCACTTTTCAGGGTTCCCATAGAGCCTTCACAGCTACCGTAGCGGACCCGGGGCACACAAAGTCCCCACTGTACTTCACCCCTACAGGCAATCCCCTACTTCATGCCGTTGCCCGTCTCCCACCACTTGGAGGAGGGGTTGGACTTGTGGAAGACCCCTTCGGATATATATTTTTAAATTCCGTATTCGCCTTTCTTGGTATTAAAACTTAGTAATGTGTGTGATCTTTTATAATTTCATTGTCATAAACATATTTTATATTCATACGGATGAAAGTTTGTGTGAAACTCTGAAACAAACCGCCATTGTGGATAGCGCAAGCCACAGTTCAGCTGTTTTCCGCCACTTTAAAGATGCTTTAGAGTGTTGAGTGGTCAGATTTGGCCATTTAACATAATTCCTTGTTAGTGGTAAGTTAACCGAGCGTTTCTGTTTGGTGAAATGCTCGTGAGAACTTAAATAACCTTTATTGATGAATTAAGAGATAATTGACGTTGGTGAAAACGGCCCTAAATCAGCTAAATTCAAAGGAATAATATTTTTGTCCAAGGAGGTATTTTTTAAATTAGGGGGTGGTATGTTTATAAAAGGCTATATCCCACCTCAGAAAGAGCTAAATAAAATGGCTCCCAGAAAGAAGAATCCACATATTTTATAAAATATCAAGGAGTCTTACCTGTTGTCACCATGAAGTTCTGAGCTGGCTCCTAGGTGCACCTGTCTAGCATTACATTGACCTCTCTTTCTCTTAAGATACGCTATGTACCTCAGGTAGAAAGTGTGCTGTTTGCTGACATCCAGTTTGTCGCTGATGTTGAGGTATTTCAAGGACTCCTCCTTGAGAAACTCGGTCCACATGAAGAGAATCTCCATCCCCTTGTTCTCTTCCCATATCTCGTCCAGTCGCCTGCAGAGCCTGGCGATCTACAGTAAAGGGTTGTGTTTTAATCTAACATTAGATAGTATGTAAAATAATGTTTTGCAGTTATCAACTCATAGACGGGAGCCCAATCACCTTGGGTGGTTAATATTAATATTTAATCTACTCAAATACCTATAACCAATCCACAAATGATACACTCACCAATTATACACTTCACTAGATGTGGACATCCCTGAAGGAAGCAACGAAAAGAAGTATTCCACAACCAGATAAGTTTGTTCATTCAGCATTACAACATGGTGTTCTTGAACAATTTCTCATCCATTTGTGATACACAGGTTTAGTTTCAAACGCTTATCTTTAACGTGAAGTTTTGAAGCCATTCTTCAGTGTTGCAAAAATTGATAAGCTTGTCTTTAATAAACCTGTTGCAGTAATAAGAATCACACAGCGGTCCAGGACTGATAGCAAATATTGTAAATAATTAAAATTGAATGATTTATTTATAGCATGGCTTTTAGTGCCGGGAGTGTCCGAGGACAAGTTTGGCTCGCCTGAGTCTGTAGCTGCTTCCAGCGGACACCCTTTGGGTGAGCTACAACTTCCGTTCAATTTCAAGTAGTTCCAACTTTCGCTACCAGATATCAATGATACCTAGTGGTGAACGTCAGAACTTTGATAGAGCGTTCCGAAGGAATTTAACCTAACAATTTAGCTTCACACAAGTTTAACCATAAATCTATGACAAGGGACCGCTGGCTTTACTTCCCCTCCGAAGGAAGGCATACTGAAGGATTTTTAATGCTCTTAAAATTTCCAAAGACTTCGGCCGGGTTTGAACTCGCTATCTTGGGCACAGCAGTTCAGCATGCTACCAACTACGCCACCGAAGAATTGAATAATTATTCCCTGTATACATAGGCATACAAACCAAATACTGTACTTAATCCGGAGCTGAAGCTGTTTGCGTGCCGAGCGAACGAACATGTCATCCATCTATTTATTTTTAAGTAACTAAGTGTTATGTTTATTTGTGGATTTATTTCAGCATGTATTAATATCAACTGCCCAAGATAATTGAAGTCCTGCCAATATGTTAACCAACAGAATAATGTTTTACATAGAATCTACACAGTATATGGTTTCTATATTTTCTACAGGTATGTAACATTATATTCGGCTACACAATACTTATTTGTTACAAACAGAGGTGCTTCGATGTGAAATGCCATGTCCTGTGGTTCGGATTCCACGTAAAACGGAGGTCCCGTGGCTTATGATCGCGAGATTAACGGTCACGTTAAACTACAAACTTTCTTTTTTTTGTATGTTTTTTCATAAAAAAAGTCAGAAAAAATGTACACTTAACTTAATTATAATACCCAACCCAAATTAAAATATGGTATCCACCAGTCCTGGGGTTGCGCCCTCTAGGGGTTACAAGTCAAGATCGAGATCAGTAAACTAAAATGATGCGAATGGTAGAAGACAAGAGTCCAGTAGCGAGTATTTACTGAGAAAGTCACGGGAAGGCGTCAAAGGGGAAGGCCGAGGATGAGGTGGATGGATACAGTAAGGGAGAGCATTGAGAAAAGAGGTGTGAAAGTGGAAGATATACAGGAAGAAGGACGAGAGTGGTGGAGAGACAGGAAAGTATGGTGGTCCTTGATTCACACCCCGACCCAGATTACTGGAACCGGGAAATGAAGAATAAAATTTATTAAAAATAAACACAAATGTTTCTAAAAAACATTATATATAATATTACCCCTAGCCAGCAGAAGAAACGAAAAAATGCCTGGTGGACAGCTGAGTGTGATGAACAAATCCTTAAAAGACAACGAGCTTGGAACATCGGGAATGCAAATAAAAATGAGCCAGCCTTATAGAAGCCCGAAAACATACATCTAAGGGCCTCAAGAGAATAAAAGTGCAACATATGAAAGACAAATTAACATTAATAGAATTGGACTAGACTTTAAGAAGGATTTTACTGATCGCAACACCCTGATCCGAATCCTAAAAGAATTTGGCCTGGACAACAAAACCAGTCGATCATCCAACAATCGCTGACCAACACCATCTCAAAGGTGAAGTTTAGGGGCGAAATAACGGACACCTTTGAAATGAAGACACGAGTAAGGCAAGGAGATGGTCTCTCACCAATACTCTTCAACTGTGTCCTCGAGAAGGTTATCCGTGAATGGCATAAAAAACTCAATACAAGGAGTTGCAAGCGGAGTCAGACTGGGATACAGAAGCCTGAACATCACAATTGAATGTCTAGCCTTTGCCGATGATCTTGCAATCATTTCTGATTCATTAGAGACAGCCACGGAACAGATTAATCAGCTTTGTGCACAAGCAGCGAAGGCAGGACTCCAGATATCCTTTGAGAAGACTGTGTTCATAACTAATATCGTATCGGCGCCCAAACACCTTGCTGTGGAACAAGGAAAAATTAAGCGAGTTGCAAAGTTTTACCTGGGAGAAATTATAACACCTAATGTATCAGAGAAAGAAGCATTCACATCACGCATGAGTAAAATGGAAATGGCCTACCAATTAACTAAGGACGTCTATAAGAAAAGGTCAATATCCTTCAACGCAAACTAAACATTACTGCAGTGTCATTCGTCCGGAGGTCTTGTATGCTCTGAATGCCTCACAATGAACAAAAAGGCTTGGTCGATAAACTGGAGGCCAAAGAAAGGAAAATTTGGAGAAAAATATTGGGTCCCCTCAAAGACAATGGGGAATACAAAAGACGGCATAACCATGAACTATATACTCATGTGGAGAAGATAAGTGACGTCATCCGGAAGAGAATGATAACATTTTTTGGACATGTGAAACGAATGAGCCCAGCGAGACTGACCAACCGCAACATAACTTACTTTCAGGAGAGGAAAACAAAATGGGCCTGGTTCATTGAACTGGATAAAGATCAGAAAGAAGTGGGGATTACACCAATAGACATTCAGGAGCGCGCCCACTCAAAAGGAAACTTCAAGCTCGCAAAGGTTTCCAAGAAAAACCGAAGCAGAAAACGGGAAAGATTTGGACCCAGGAACGGAAGGAAGTCCACCGAGAACGAATGCGGGCGTACTGGGCAAACATCACAGCCTGTAGGAGACAGTTGGAATGATGTGGCCCATAGATGGCCTACACGAAATGAATGAATGAATGAATAGAATTGGACTTCAGACAGCACAATACAAAGGACTTCTACAAAAAGTTCAGAAGTAGTTTAAGGAAGTATACTCCACCAAGCTTACTTTTCACAGATCCAAAGATCAGAAAACTGCATATAATAACGCTGAAAATTGCAGAACACTTGTGGAATATTTTGAAGAACTCCTCAACTGCGATCCACCAAAGGAGACATTTAATTTTGATAATATACTCCCCATTCCTCCAGACTTGAAACCACCAACAACAAATGAAATTAAAGAAATTATAAACAAACTTAAAAATAACAAAGCATCTGGAGAAGATAGTATAGTTGCTGAATTATGGAAATACTCGAGTAACAAAATGATCCTATGTTTAATGGAAATCATGACATATGGAAAAAACACAGTTTACCATCAGAATGGACATCTGCCTTGATACATCCACTACATAAGAAAGGGAAGAAAACAGATCCGAACAATTACAGGGCAATCTCCCTCCTGCTAGTGACTTACAAGATCTTATCCAAAGCACTTTTAAAAAGAGTAGAAAAAATACAGGATTTAGGAAGAGATGATTGTGTACGGAGTAAATACTAAATTTAAAGAACATATTAGACATGAGGAAAATCAGGAACTTGAAATATTTAGTTATGTGGATTTAAAAAAAGCCTATGACTCCATTGACAGAAAGGCACTTATTAACATTCTGAAGGAATTTGGACTTGATAGCAAGACAACTAAAATAATTCAAGCAACATTAACGAACACAACTTCCCAAGTTAAATTTAGAGGGGAACTTTCAAAATAAAGTCAGATGTGAGACAAGGAGCAGCATGCAGGCAGTTATTTTTCTACAAGGGTTGTCAAGAACGAATGTAAAATCGGCTGATGCTTCTTTCAGTGTATATAGGCTAGTTCTGCTGGGTTGGCTACACGACTTGATTTCAGTCTGCATCTGTGACGCATGTGCAGCGAGTAATACCCTGACTTTTAATATTTGTGAATGAGACAATTTCCTATTCAATTTTTTATGATTTTGTTGTATGACCCATCTTCTACTGATGATCACTAATGTATTTTGGAAAAGATAGTGTCGGTTCTTTCATGCCATATTATTTAAAAAAAAAGGCAATGTGAGAGGTTGGTATTTTATTGTGTCAGGACCATAGCATGTCAGAGTGGGAAGTTTGGACAGAGCAACATTAGTTTTCCTCTCGCTGGGCCATTAGGCTACATAGGCTTCATACCGGAAACACAGTTTGGTTTCAGGAAGGGAAGAGGAACCCTCCATGCGGTTGGCAACCTCCTGGAAGATATTCAAAACGCTCTAAGACACTTCTCGGAAATTCTACGCAATTTTCGTAGATTTTACAAAAGTCTTTGATCTACTAAGCAGACAGTTACTCATGAAGAAACTTGAAAATATGACAGGAAAGGATAACCCAACAACAGCTGCTATCAAAACCCTGCTAACTTACAATGAAATCATAATCAAAGATGGCGTATCGACCTCAGGAAACATTATACAGACCAACGGTGTTTTACAAGGAGACCCGATTAGTCCTACCTTATTCAACATCATCATGTCTGACGTCACTGACATATTACAAAAGGATTCAGTAAAAATGTACCTCTATGCAGATGACATAGTACTAGGCTCGCATGATAGGAAGGCCCTGCAAGACACTCTAGATAGGTTTCAGGTATGGGTCGAGAATAACCAACTCCAGCTGAATACCGACAAGACAGTGCAAATGATTTTCAGAAGGGGAGGAAGATCATCTGTAAAAGACAAATTATACTACAGAGCAGAAGAGCTAAAGATTGTAAATTCCTTCAGGTATCTGGGAATCACTCTACAACCATCAGGTTCATCGTACAGAATTCACATACAGGAGAGGGCAGCAGCTGCCATCAAAGCTATCTACGACATTAAGAATCCGACAAGACTAGCACTAGACACTGCAATAACACTTTTCTATGCAAAGATAATGCCTGTCTTGACCTATGGCATTGAACTAATATGGAACAACCTGACAAACAGAGACCTACTGACCCTCGAATGTGTTAAAGCAAGATACCTGAAGAGAATTTTAGGCATATCAAAATACACTCCTTCAAGACTGGCTTATGAGCTTGCAAAAAGGTGCTTCCTCATAGAAGACTTGAGGTTCTGAAAACAGCTACCAGCGACCAAACAAGAGTCAGACCTACTTCGGGACAGACAAAGCAAGAGATCGGACATCTGGCTCGATTTCTACACAACAGACGCAATGCTGGATAGGAACTGGACGGGAGCAAACAAGGACCTACGAAGCGCCATAACTAGGCTCTCAGTGCACGGTTTCCATCACAAGTTATGCACGAGAAACAGTTTTCACGATCCCTCACCAGTGTGTGTATGCATCCTCTGCGGGAAGGCCTTTGAGCGCTACCATTTCACTGTGTGCCGAAAGCGCACAAAATCACTGAAGGAATACAGCAAAGAATAATGATATTTACATGCACATGTAATCTAATAATAAACAAAGTTTATATGGTTCCGCCTAGTCAATACATTGTTTTATTAGAGGTTTTATCGTGACATAATCACTTGTCTTTGCGTCACGATAAAACCTCTAATAAAACAATGTATTGACTAGGCGGAACCATATAAACTTTGTTTATTATTACATTCTGTCAATACGGAAAAATGTCCGACTTTAAAAGTCAAAAAGCATGTAATCTAAACTGATATACTCTATGGTTGTTCGACTGCAATAAAGTTTTATTATTAGGCTACATAATGAGTCTTGGTCTAGTCACTGACAGTTAGGCATACCTTCTAAAACACTAATTTGATTCATCAAGCATTTGAAGCCAACTACCTACACTTCAATGCCTTGCTATCAACATGACATGAAAGTTGTTACAACTTATATTGCAATCAACAGAGAGATTTCAAAGGACGAAAATACGTACATTGTCCCTCTTTAGCCATGAGCACGAAAGAGTGAAGTTTGGAGGCGATTTTGACGGATAGTCTTCGGGTAAACTGAAGTACAAGATCAAGGGAGGCAAAAATTCAACTGTCAGCTCCTGCACCTCCGATTTTTCTGCAACAAAAGCAGGACTGTCAAACGATGTTGCACAAGATGTCACACATATTTATTTCAGTGAATGGCGATACTACGAACTGTTATAGTGTATTTTTCACAAACCTCGTAAGCGAATATCCGTAAATGTAATTTTGAAATCGGGTGACACGGTAATATGGGCACGAAACTGCCCTCCAGATTTGCCATTCTCTTCACTGAGTTGTAGTTCTTCGTTGGTATAAATGCTCTCCAAAGCACATAATTCATCCTGTTGCGTCTCTTTATCGGACATATGACTTTAGACAACCAAATTCTCGGAACTTGTGGACAAGATCACTTCACTAATCAAGAAAGAAATGGAAATTTTAAAGACACTTATGTTACATAACCCCAAATCAGCATTCGAAGTTCACAAGATTTTAAAGAACCAAAGAATCTACGAAGAGTATCAAAGAAATTATGATGAACAAACCATACGTATCATTGTTTTGGAGATCAATCAGGAAAGAATCCAAAATTTTTACTACATAATTGGAGGGAAAAAATGTGAAGTCAAATCATGGAAAAGGGCAATTTCTCTTAATTTATTAATGAATAATGTACAGGTTCAGAGCGTTTTGATTAAAAATGAACAGGCATAAAAATTGAACACCGGTTTGACTAAACCAAACAAAATAAAACGTCTTTACCGCCTGACAAGTGATCTTATTTTTTCCTATTATGTTTCCTCATTTTATATCATAAATGTCTTCCAATGTTATGAATAGTAGCACAAAATCATGTTTGAAATGTTTTGAATAATACTCTTTAATGCAAAGAACATGGGAAGAAAGCAAATGGAGAACGGAACCAAAGAGAATATAACCGAACTGATCTCGATGATCGCTAGAGTGGCAACTATCGATAGGCATTCACTTGTTTCACCAAGACCGACTACAGAGTCGATAACTATCGATACAAGTCGATTCGTCTAACTTCCCGCGTAATTGTGTAATGCCAATGATGCCAATGTCTATGGACGCAGCTAATGGTTGTGTTTATTACTTTTTATGTCCTGTGATGACTTGAGTGTTGAGATTTTAATTTAAATCTGTTCTGAAAGGACGTACGAGTGCAGTTTTCTTTAAAAAGTATATCCACAGCTTTACATATGAGCATTTTAGAAAATATATTTCGAAGAGAAAAGGGATATAGTAAGTACCTAGTAACGTATCTGTGCGGTTTTCCAAGCTTCTAGAACTTTTAAATCCTTTCAGATTGAAAAGTAGTTGGTTATTTCTAACATTTAACGTTCGTGTAGTGTGTAGTTCATCTAGCATTTTGTTTCCTCTAGAGTACCAGCTAGATTTCAGAACTGGATGCCCCCTAGTGATTTTTATGACATTCCTAAATCCATTATCCCCAGTAACCTGTTAATATGATCACAATTTTAGTAATTTAAACCTCTCTCTGTGATGAGTGTGTTTGGCACAATAATTGTGGTTTGCAACGTTGATTACTTGAACTTGTCAGTCCGTTTCATCATCAGCGTTTTTCTCTAAATCCCACCTATAGGACCTCGAATCCTTCTTGTTTCTTAGTCTCTTTCCTTTGTTTTATTCTTAGTTCTCAGCTTGGTGACCTCGTCGTATTTGCCACATAGCCTGTATGCAGGATATACGTTATAAAAACAGTGACAGGTGCCTGATGGGCCATTTAGGTAGTGGCATCATTGCTGATAATGATGACTACAAGTCCTTGAGGAAAGGAGGCAGAATGCTGCATGTGGTACAATATATTTGGACAGACAACCACTTAGCCTACCAGTGTTCATAAGTTTAAATACCTAAGCATAACACTGCAAATACAAGGAACCACTTTCACTGCACATAGGCCCTATCTAAGAAAAGTTAATAGTGCTCAGCAATGACAGCCATAGGTTTCCGCTCCATACATTGCTACACTCCAAACAAAACATTTCCCTAATTTCTTCCTTAGGCTTACTTTCATTGCTCCACAAATACTTTTATTTTCTTACTGAAGGCTTCTTTTGCTATTGCAATCCTTATTTTATTTCTTTAGTGCATTTTAAACTAGGCTAAAGACAAGTGTTTTTATAAGATACAACAACCAACAACCCCTGGCACTATCCAGCCCATGACGGGCTAAGGCCGACCAAGCGACCGCTGCCCAGCCATTTGGCCTGCAGATATTGGGGTGACGCGTGATCAGCGCGTCGGGTCCCCTCGGCCGTTAATCTTGGTATTCGTGATCGGGGCGCTGTCTCACTGTCAGACAGCTACTCAATTGTCCTCACGAGGCTGAGTGCACCCCGTTCCAACCCTCACGTCAGTTTTAAAATCCCTGACGGAGCCGGGGATCGAACCCGGGGCCTCCGGGTGAGAGGCAGGCGCGCTACCCCAACACCACGGGGCAGGTGTTTTTATAAGATGGTCGACTAAATGATTTAATCGGTGTACTGAAGAACACAAGACATTGTAACATTTATTATTGCCCCATGTTGGTAGCAACAAGTGTAACGTTTTGCTAGCCCACACGTTGAGCGACTATTGTAACGTTTTCACTTTGCTCCACGTTGAGCGTACAAGTGTAACGGTTTGGCTGCCCCAAACTGTTGGGTGATAAATGTAACTGTTTACCTTTGCCTAAGCTATGTTGTTTTAATGGGCGCCAAGACCTCAATGCAATGCTGAAATCTAAATTTGTATTTAACAACGTCTAGCTCTGGTAGAACACCTTCAAGAATCTATTCACTCAGATCGTGGTATGATTTGATCATTAACCCAACAAACAATTGTATCAGGAGAAGGAATTGGTCTATATCTAATGCTACCTACTGAAAGCAAAGATTGCATTGTAAAAGAAATGAATTTATTATATAAAACAAGTATAGCAAAATTAATAATAATAATAATAAGTATAACATTTAAATTGGAGCGTTGTGATTTGAATATTACCGATAGAAAATTACGTGAAAACGGAGTCTGATAAATTATTGATTTTACTCTTATTCCCAAGCTATGAAGTTATTGAAATATGAAATATAAAACAAAGAGAAATGAGAGATTGCGTATTTCTGCGTCATTCGCGCTTACCACTGGAAATGGCCGAAGCCTTTCCCTCGTACTGGATGATGCTGTGAGCTTCCCACAGTCTCCTGGACGTCGTCATCTTTGTCGATATTTGATGATATTCTGGTAGATTAGATAATTCTATGGTCCGTACATCGGACCCAAACACTCGTACAACCACACTGGTTAGGTTTTACAAAAGTTAGTCCTCCAATCCACGGAACATCGGAGCGACTCCCGCGTGCATCCGTACTCGTTAAGTTCTACACAGATAGTCCTCGTTCCACCGAACATCGGAGCCACTCGCACACGCACCCATACTCGTCAAGTATTTCACAGATTGTCCTGGTTCCCACGGCGTGCCAACCATATATGCACCCGCCGCATCCCCACTCTCCATCCGACTTCTAGCTTACGTGGTCTCCACTGATTGGCTGCACCCCACGCGCCACATCCCCACTCTGGCTCATTACACTCGGCGGTAGGGTGAAGTCGTATTACGTTCCATACATCCGCCTTTTCTTGACGCTGCAACCCCGCTTGCGTAATACTTCCCGACAAGATTAAGCGGGTACTTGAATTCCCAGTGAGTCACGTCTCTCGATATACCCTAACTGACGAAACTCCGTTAAATTCCGTAATCACATAACTTTCTATGATATTGTCGTTCGTAATAATTTGCTTGATAGCGTTTTCTAAGACATAGAAAACCTATCTGTATGCTTATAATTTTTATAAAATGCTCCGAAAATATCTTAATAATAATTATAATAAATTAATAATAATAATAAATTAACATGAAAAATTATCTTGGCTGAACAATTTGCCGCGTAAATAAATATAGAATGGCTTCCTACTGACTTATGCCAGTTGCATAAAAACCCCTCGAAAAACACGTTACAACATTTGAAACATGACTAAGGCCCGTTCTTACAATCTCCAGTAAAGTGACAGTAAACTCTATCTGACAGTTGGCTTTACGGTCGGAGTAAAGTCCCGGTAAACATTCGATCCTTCTTACCATGTTCCGGTTAATGTTTACGGTAGGTTAGCAGATCTGCGCATAATTTTCAACAGTTGGTACATATTTCTGGTTCGATTTGCAGATTTCTTGATACCTCTCAATAGTTGGCATGAGTGGATCTGCGTCAGGGAGTAAATAACAAATATATTTAAAAAAATACTCGATCTTGTTCTGTGTTCTTGGCGCAAACTGTTTGTTACGTTATGATTATAATGGGAAATATTGGATATGGAAGGACAATTATCTCCAAATGAGACAAATAAAGGCCTCAAGAGGAAAAGCTTCGTCAAACGGGATCGTCTAAAAAGTCGTGATCATCTAATTACTCCTTGTAATAATCACTTCGATTCTTATATACTTTTCTTTTCATCTCCTTCTTTGAACAGCATCAGCATTTACGAAACCCATGATATTACGAATAATTCTAGCCATATTGATGATGTATGTAATCAGCTGGCGTTGAGATTATAATAGAAAATCTGGCAGTAAAGCAGTTTGAAAAATCCTCTGGTAAAGTTCACTGCCGGTTAAGGCTTATTTTACTGTCAGTTTGTCGCTAACCGGGTACTGTAAGAATCAAGTTCCAGTAAAACTGCCAGTAAAGATTTAACCGGAGATTGTAAGAACGGTTCTAAGTAATTAAATTGAAGTAAGATTAATGCATAGTACTGACTGAGCAGAGCCTTAAATCTTTAATGTACGAAATCGAAAAAGGAGAGGCCAGGCTTGTGCTCACTGAGTGTTGTGGCCATGATGCAACTACCTTGTCCAGTCACATTAATCTGATCACCCCCTATGTTCAACATGAATGTGCAATGACCCTGTACAGACAGTAGGTGACAGCACTAGCAGTGGACGATATACAGGGTGATCCTTATTAACGTTTAAAACTCTCTATAGCGACATAGATGGCATGTAATGATGGCACTGCAGAGTAGGAGAACATGTGTATAAAAATTGAAAATAATGATATTGGCCAAAATACCTGTAGTAATGGTATCGGGAGATGATATAGTAATAGATGTTTACTCTTCCGCTGCCGTACACCCACCAACCCGCCCTAATAGGAGCACGACTTATATAGTTGAAATTGCTGCTCTGACGGCCATCTTTGTGAATGTTTGTGGAGGTGTCCATATTGCCAATCCCACGCATTCGGTACTATATCGCATCCGGCAAACCAATGGTTTTGCCTAGACCAGTATTTTCGTCCAGGCCAATGGTGGATTGGTAAGCTAATAGATAACACCCCTGGTTTTTGTCATGCATCAATAATCTTTGTCCAGGCCAATGGTTTTGCCTTTTATTTAATTATTCATGTTGGCAACGTGCCATTTCCATTTTAGGCTATTATTACGATGGGGTCGCCACTCCCAAAGGCATTTTATGAAGCTACTGCCAGCTATTATTCAGGCCGCCCCTAACATGGAGAACAGACGCCCTTGCAGCCGCCCCTAACATGGGAAACAGACGCTGCCGATTGCCATGTAGCCAATTAGGATTGACTCATGGACTGGGTTAAGGAGCTGTCTAAATCCAGCCTCCAAGAAGTATGATAGGGAAGACAAGGAAAGACAGAGTGAGGAATGAAGATGTTAGGAAGGAAGTTGGGATGGGAAAACTAAATGAGAGAATTGAGAAGAATAAACTAAGGTGGTTTGGACATGTAAAGAGGATGGAGGAAAATAGAATACCAAGACAGATGCTGGAGGCCAAGTGCAAGGGTAAGAGAGCAAGGGGAAGACCTAGAACAAGGTGGATCGATTCAGTGAAGAACAGCGTAAGAAAAAGAAATCTGGACTGGGACAAGATCGTGGAAGAAGAATTGTGGAAGGAAAGTGGAGAAGTGCCATAAATACCCCGACCCGGCAGGAGCTGGATAAGGGGAAATGATGATGATGATGATGTTGGCAACGTGTCACGTGGGTATGGCGTAGTGTCCGGTGTGAATGTAAAATGGCCGACCTTGTTCAAATGAACACGACCAATAATGCTTTATTTACGTTAAAAGTAATTATCTCCGGTGCAGCAGTGGTAATTGAAATTGTGAAACAACTTCCAACATCTCCAAGAAAGGTATGTAAATCATAAATAATATATTTTCAATAATGTACCTTGTTAAAAATTACGAAAAGGGATGTTCTCCTACTCTGCAGAATTAATGTAATTTGATATAGGACACTTAGGGTCGCAAGTGTCCGGAAATACCTTAAAAGTGAATCACAACTGTCAAACATATGACGTCATCAGGTGACGGCTACACTCAAGTGGTCAGGTCCGTGCTCTCTTACGCACACAAAAGCAAACGTTGAAGGTCATGTCACTCTGGCTCCGAGTCGCGTGTGCGACTTGGGCGCTGGGGGTTTAAGGTTCAAATCCAGCAACGCCTATCCATCAGCTTTCTTTGTTCTCTCTCTTCTCCTTTCAAGTGGAAGCAGGACCCAGAACCAGAGTGATATGATATTCAACGTTTGCTTCGGTGTGCGTAAGGGAGCACGGGCTTGATTGCTTGAGCTGAGCCGTCACCTGATTACGTCATATGTTTAACAGTTGTGGTTCACTTTTAAGGTATTTCCAAACACTTGCGACCCTAAGTGTCCTATATCAAAGTACTTATCTCAATGCCATCTACGTCACTATAGAGAGTTTTAAACGTTAATAAGAATCATCCTGTATAAAGCGTGTCGAATGGAAGTGGTAAACAGTGCAGTTGCTGTCGCAATATGGATTTATCTGATGATCATTGGCTTTCGGGCCAAGGGTGGAAGCATTTTCGAAACGCTGCATTTGTAAACTGTTCGTGTGCCGCAGTGGTGAAAGTGTACCGTGTATGGCAAAATAGTGCTATTAACATGGTGGCCACTACTCCTGGAAAACCTGGAAAACTCCTGGATTTTTAATAGGTCTGGAAAATGACAAAAAAAATTAAAACTCCCGGAAAATAGCCAGTGTTAATCAATTATAAAAATCTTTCCATCCACTGCTAAAATTCCCAGTCTGCTCTTAGTCCTAGACGTCATGATATCGCGGATGGGGTAGCAAGGGCTATCTAGCGGTCGCTCTGCAAACTCTGTTTATTTTTAACCGGAAATTTATGTGCCGTGTTTTATCTTAAATCATACTCCCGCTGCGGTTTTGGGTGAGCACTCTATCGTTAACGAAAGAAATTTCCTCAGGCTACCTGTTTCTGTGTGTGAGAACACGGCGATAGTATTTTTGTAAAATATATTGAGTATGGGCAACTTGACCGCAATAAAATTGCAGGCAAAATTATTTTCTCTTTTTTTTTTTTCTTAAGCGGATATTTGAGTAACAAAGGCTTTTTTTAAAACAACTAAATCATTTGTGTGTAGGCTTGCGTATCAATAACACAATCGCCACTAATTTTTGTGTCAACATCTGTATAAGTAGACCGAACACAACTGCTTTACTTTGGTCTTGAAGTAGGCAACTGATAAAGCCGCCCCCCCCCCCCAGACTCGCGCTTATTTTTAAGTCTGGAAAAATGAGAATTACTCCTGGAAAATTCCTGGAAAATCGTTGACCGATTTGAGTGGCCACCATGTATTAAAAACCTGGCCCTTAAGCAATTGTGGTGCACCACGGGCCATAGAGAGAGGGGCGAACAACGGCTGCGTAGATGTGTACGGGCGAATAGACGTTCACTTGTAGAGCAACTGACTGCCCAGATGAATCACAGGGCTACCAACCATGTCTCCTCAACGACAGTTCAGTGAACGTTGGCACTGCATATGGGCCTCCGCAGCTGACGCCTGGTTTATCCACCCTTGCTGACTGCTGTTCATTGTCGACGAAGGCTGTAGTTTGCAAGCCAATACCACAACTGGGTGTCCATTGAGTGATGACAGGTGGGTCATTCTCCAGAAAAGGGCCGATTTGATTGAAAAGAAATAATAATCCAAAATTTCATATAGTTGTAAACACTTAGATCAGTAACGGAGTTGAGGGATTGGTGAAAAATGATGGACCACATGGCATCAATTGAGGTTAGTAACTAAAGTCTTAGCCCTGAATGTGCAGGTTCAATGTCTTATTCATGTAGACAAACAATAAGCAATTAATATTTGTCACTGACCTCTCGAGCTAAGTAACAGAGTTGAAAACTTGTAATGTCCAAGTGAACTTATTTCAACTAATCACTCAACTATACACTTCACAAAAACACACAGCTTCTCTACCCAGTCACAAAATAGCTGCCTTCTTTATGTTTAGTGAAGAAAAGGGACAGGTGCTGCTACCTGTGAGTAATTCTTTTAACTATAATCAGTGGTAACGGAGTTGAGAACTGCCCTCAGGGACAAAACTAAAAAAGAAAAAAGTTACTTTGTTTTATATTATATATATTAGCTGCATCAAACCAGTCAAAGACTGAAGACTTAAACAACATATTATTTTGAAAAATAACTTTTTAAATATTAAACTTATTTAGTATTAATTACTTACTGAAAGTTCTGTGAAATTACAAATATGATATATAGTCTATATATATTTTTGAAAAAGACATTTGAAATCTTGGGAGGGGAAAGTCTTGGAGTTGAGGGTTACACTATAAAAATAATGTAAAATGTTGTTAGATTGAAGTTTTAAACCAAATTAAAACTATTAGTATTGTAGTAAGCGATAAAAATAAAAATATTAAATAATCTTTAAAAAATATGTTTCCCTTTTCTGGAGAATCACCCAGGTGGCCTTTTCCATGGTCCACAGGCAGGAAAAGTCAGGAATTTTGTTTTAGGTCAGAAAAAAGTGTGAAAAAAATGGGTGAGTCAGGAAAAAATGGCGAAAAGTATTAGAAAGTCAGGAATTTTATATTAATCATACAGTATTTTGTGTTTTACAGCCATATTTTGATGTTACTAGTTCAACTAATCTCTGAAGGTAAAAAGCAATAACTCACTGGACATTATGGTAAGTTTCCATTTTTTAGAGTACATCATAGTAAACTCCTCTTTTACCTATTTATTGTATGCTTTTTTGGCGTTGGTGTAGGAATGTGGCGACCCCATCGCTGTAGTTTAGATTATTAAGTTCTTTGATTTATGTATTATTGCATTATAATTTACTTTATTTTGTATTTTAAATGAATAAAGAGGCGAGCGTTGGGCAGCTATGGGGATGGTGGCGGTTGCAAATAACAGAGATATATATTTGCTCAATAAACCTTTTTTCCGATGTTACGATGACTTCGCGGGTCAGGAATTTTGTTGAAAAATGGTCAGGAAAATTGACATTGAAAATTCTGTGGATACCATGTTTCCGATGAATCATGTTTTATGCTCCATTGGCATATACAGCGTGAAACTTCTTCTGAACGCAATAACCCGGCCACACCCACAACTGAGCAACCCAGCTGGCCACGCCACTGGAGTCGGTATGGCTCCAAATCCATTTCCAGAACCTCATCAACTGTCTTCCTATACGTCCCACATCGGCCCATGCTGCAAAAGATTGTTATGCAGGCTATTGACGGGAAGTCACACTAATGTGACAGTCTAGATCTCCACGTATTGAGCAAAAGGCATATAGCTTCAAACTTAATGTTCAAACTCTTCCCCCCCCCAGGGGCTCACATCTAGTGGGACGTGGGTTGGCGACCACGGGGCGCCAGCTTAGTACGGCATGGCTTCTTCTTACTTGTGCCAGGCTCCTCGCCGTCTTCTTTCCTGTCGACCTCACTTGGTCAACGCTTGTTCTCTTCCGAACCCAACGGTATTAGGGTATCCGAGGCCTAAGGAGTCTCTTCCTTTCCCACCTTAATTGGCCCTTGTCTCATCTTTTCTGATACCCTCCTTCTGCGAGGGGTCAGCCTTCTTTTTCTATTCATGTTATCTTGGGCCTTCTGCTCAAGGTCCCCAAGGAGGCAGGGTGTATGTAGCCCCACCACTACTGGTGCACCGTGGATATCGCTACACCCTCAGGGGCTCACGGCTGGTGAGTTGGCGACCCCGAGGGATTCCTGAGCTGGGCCGGTTCCCCCCCCCCCTTTATCCATTACCTCTGGGGCGGACCCTCTCCTCTTTCACTTTCCTATCTGCCTTTCATGGCTCTCCTTCCTTCCAAGTCCATCAATCCTCATTTTTCGAGGGTTGAGTTAGTTTTAGTTATAGTTTACATTTCATTATCATCTTCACCATCACCCTACCAATTAGGGGCCGATAACCTAGATGTTAGGCCCCTTAAAACAACAATTATCATCAAACTCTGCCCTAAATAACAATCTGCACCAAGACTGACTATTTCCGTGAAGCACGCCTCAACCTCCTACCCTGCTATCCAAACAAAATCCCAGTTTTGAACGAGTACTTTCTCTTGCTTGCCCTATTTTACGAATGGTTTTGTCTTATTCTTCTGCTATGTCTACAGGTTTCTCAAAGCAGTATGACCTGGCTATTAGGCGGCTGAAATGCTTCACCATCTGCGACTTCAGCCCCGACTCCCCAGCTTTTGTCTGCAAGTTTTGTCGAGTTGAGAACTATCAACAAATGTTGGCATTAGCGAACGAAGATGGCAAGATCGCTCTGCAGAATATTTGCCATGCATCACAACAGCGTTCCTTAATAGGTATGTGCTCTATTGAAGAAAGAAGTACACTGTCAATAAAAACAAGTTTAGACTTTAAAGCAAATTGTGCAATTTAAGGCTGAGAATTAGTATTCTATGTTTGTTGGCCATATTAAATATTCTACAATTAGGAAGCAATACTGAGAAGAGTCTTCTGTACATTCTTTTTTCTATTTGAATGATGACAGAAAATAGAGAATTCATAGGATTTGATCCTATTTCACTTGAACTGGGTTAATTTCCATACAGTCCCTTGACATCCTAATTGTGAATGTGAAACTAGTCTGATTCAAAATCTTTTTGATTTTTTAATTGGGTTCTTTAATTTGAATTTAAAATTGTCCCTTGTTTTCCATTAAAGCTTATTTTCTATTAAAGAACACCACCTCATGGTGTAGTTTTAGCATCGTTGACCGTTGGACGGGGTTCGATTCCCGGTTCTGCCAAGCAATTTTAATTCAAGCTTTGTTTATTTGATGTTATAAAAGACCTCCAGTTCTTTGTGCAGTAGTTTGAGAACTTCAGTTTTACATTACTGTACTCTATCAATGTATTTCTTAGTCATAAATCATAATTTGTCCATATTGAATTGTTGATTATATTCAAGCTTTTTTCTAGTTTACAAAAGAATAATTTTTGCTTATGCTAGTGACAGTACATACATTGGTTTAAATGACCTTCTTTAGCTACGATGTAGCAATCTCTTATACATAAAATTGATACAATAAAATTAATTTTGCAACACATGTGTAGTAAGTTGAAAATGCTGTCAATTGCTTTGCAATGATTTTTTAAAATGATTTATTATGAAACATGTATTACCACTAGTATAAGAGAAAAAAAAATGTTTTGAAACTGGAGAAAAGTTCATCAATCCATGATATTTTGAGCAGGCGCCTATAGCATCTTCTTTTGCTGGTGTTCTCTGCGATGGTTCAGGCTTCAGCACCGTACAGCAGGATAGGGAATATGTAACACCGCAGTAAACAGAGACGAAGAACAATATTAAAGTGTCTGTTGCACAGTAGTTTATTAATTTTCTTGAATGCAGCTCTTGCCTGTTCAAAGCGGGATATAATTTTGATAGCATTCAGCAATTTTTCTAGGTTTATTACCGTGTTTTGTTCGGGGCTTCGCCTAGAAACACCAACATAGGCTCATCAGCGGGCTTTTGGTGTTCATAGGCTAAACCCTGCAAAAGACACGGCAATAGCCCTAGAAAAATTAAGTCATCATCTTGCACAGTTTCCAGCCACTGGCCGGGTCTGTTTGGAACACAAGCCTCTCCAACATCTTCTGTCTTCCCATCATCTCTCAACCTCCACCCTTCTCCAATCTTCTCCTCTCTTCTTCACGCTTTCTTCCACCCCCTTCAGCCACCTGTCTCTCGGACTCTTTCCTTCCCACTTCGTCTCGTGTATCCTCCTGGGTATCCTCTTGGGTATCCTCTTCTCCTCCATTCGTTTTACATGTCCATACCATCTAAGTCTAGATTTCTCTGTACCATCCTGTAATGGTTCCTCCTTCATTAATTCTCTGGTGCTCTCATTTCTTATTCTGTCCATCTTTGTAGCTCCAATACTGCTTCTCAAGAACCTCATCTCACTGGCCTGTATTTTGCTCTTCTCCCTTCCTTTCATAACCCAGGTCTCCGAGGCATAAGTCAGGATAGGGACATAGTACGTCCGATATATGATCTTTTTGCTGTTCTGAGGGACATCCTTGCTCCATAACATGCTTCTTACACTCCTCCGGAATGCTTCTGCCTGTCTCCCCCGCTCATTTATTTCTCTATCGTTTCTTCCATTATCTTGTATCAGGCTTCCCAGATACTTGAAACTCTCCACTTTCTTCAACTGTTCCCCACCAATTGTTATTCCCGTTGTGGTTCTTTCCTTCTTCCTTGTTGTGATCACCATCTCACTCTTATTTATGCTAAATTTCATCCCATATCCTTGTATTATTCCTTCCCACACATCCAACTGTTCCTGTACCTCCTCCTCCTCCTCCTTGTTTCCCCAAATCATCAAATCATCTGCAAACACCATTGCTTTCATCTTTCCTTCCCCAATTACTTGTGCCTCTCGGGTCATTATGTCATCCATCACCACAATGAAAAGTAACGGTGACAGTGCACCCTAGAAAAATTGATGAGCTTAATTCCTTGGCCGTGAAAGGCTGCTTAAGCCTTTAGCGTTTGCAGTAAAGAAGCGCAGGTGCGCTTCATAAGAAGAGAGGTGGCGCACAGTTCACATCACCACTACTCCTATGGTGCTCCGGGAACAGACACCAAGAGCCCCCTGATGAGCCTATCTTGGTGTTCCTGAGGCGAAACTCCACACAAGACACGGCAATATACCTCGAAAAATTGCTGAGTTTAATTCCTTTGCTCTGAAAGCCAATATACCATCTTTTTTGATAGCATTGTTCCAATTGTGATTAAGTATGCTTCCAAGGTATTTCATATGTTAACTTTAGTCCCTTGAGGTGAGGTACGCTTGTTGGGGGTCTTTCCAGTATTGAATAAATGAAAATGTATTGTTATTTCATATGATTCCAGGCATTCAAGCTCACCACAATGCCATCTTTGACCTGGCTTGGATGGAGAAAGAGTTTAAGCTGGTGAGTGTGTCTGGTGATCATACGGCCATCCTCTGGGATGTCGGCGAGTCGGAGTTGAGGGAGATGTGCAAGTTCCAGGGACACACACGCAGTCTCAAAACAGTCGCCTTCCGACCACAGGATTCAGGTATGAGGAATCTTAACTGCCCCTTTAGCAAGCCACATAGAACCATTCACAGTGTTACAGTCGAGCGTCGAAAATCCGAACTAATTGGGACTTGGGGAGGGGGGTTCGGATTTTCGAACATAACCTAGAATGTCCTGGTTATGCTAAAAATGTTAAGGTAAATAAAAATAAACACTTTATGTACTTATGTATATACATATTGTATTTTGATTTATTTGTATCTTTAAATCCAGAACAATGTACCGTATTTACTCGAATACGACCCCCCCCCCCGAATAAGACCCGCACCCTGATTTTGAAGAACAAAATTTAAAAAAAAAATTACTCAAAATTATTTACTATCTTAACTAAATAAACAGAATTGCATTTATCCAAAATAGTTTCCAACAGTTTTGAAGTCGTCCTAAAATAACACACATCAAACTATTAAAAATACAAATAAAAGTACACAAACACGTCATTCATCGTCATCAGAAGTACCAACTTCGGAACTTTTATCACCATCACTTTCCCACTAAATGTCGTCATCACTGACATCCATAGCATTCGAAATACTACATTTCTTGAAGCTCTTCCGTATGAGATCTCTAGAGATACGATTCCATGCCGTCAAAATCCACGAACACAGCAGTTGAACTTTCGGGCGCTGAATACGACCAGTTGGAGTCGGTGTGTGCTTATCGGCCGCCATCCGCTCCGTATACAGCTGTTTCAAGGCTGCTTTGAACGGGCGGTTCACGCAGACATCCAGTGGTTGTAGCATAGACGTCATCCTGCTCAATCACTAATACATGACTCGTCAATATCATATTTCCTACCGGGCACGATTTCCAATAACTTCAGCTTCCCTCACAACTTTCAATTTCTCACTCACAGTAAATGACCGCAAACGTTTCGTAGCATTCATGTTTACACTCGGAGAACGTGCGTGTGACTGTATGACGCCGCGTGCCTACGGTAAAACAAAGTTATCGCCGGAAGAAGGCTAGCACCATCTAGCGGATACTCGCAACACCCGATATCGCGCGCGGCGGGCAATTTAGATCTTTCAAATTTGGATGACTCAAATAAGACCCGCACCCCAATTTTTCACGTCTGAATTTGTTTAAAAATGTGCGGGTGGTATTCGAGTATATACGGTACTCATTTTACAAAAACAATTATTCACTACATATTTACAAATTTACATATGTATGTTTAGTGATGAGAGTGAATGATATTTATGAGGGAAGCAGAAGCTGTGTGCAAGTCGGTATGGAAAGAACAGAATGGTTTGAGTTGACTAATGGTCTAAAGCAGGGAAGTGCCCTCTCGCCCTTGTTCTTTGTAATGGTGATGAATGAAGTGATGCAAAAGGTAGCACAGCATATTGGGGAGGAAAAAATGAAGGCAGTGGTGTTTGCAGATGACTTGATGATCTGGGGAAACAAGGAGAGGGATGTACAGGAGCAACTCGATGCACCGGAGGAAGTAGTGTCATCCTATGGAATGAAGTTGCATTTTCGACGCAAAAGGGTGAAGTGGTGATAACAACACGTGAGAAGGACAGAGTATACTCTGGGATAAAGTTAGGCGGTGAGCAGTTGAAGAGAGTGCAGAGCTTCCAAGTATCTGGGAAGTGTCATTGAAGAAAATGGGGGAAATGCCTTGGAATTAGATGAAAGAGGAAGGTGTGCTGATGGATTCTTCGAGTGTTAGAGGCCTAATATGGAGCTAATGCTCGGGCCGGAATGCACAAAACCTCCCACTAATATTACTCTTCATAAATTCGTCGTCTCACTGTACGTTTACAGTGGTCGTAGTTTCCGATAATCACAAATGAGAGCTTCAAAATGAGACCAAGTTGCCTACTGTACGTTTATCCTGGGCTGAGAAAACGTTATGTCAGAAACCCGAGTAGTTGAAAAAATTGAAACTTGAGATTTGCACTACCAATACTTGTGCCTATCACATGTAAAAATTTCATTACCCTCAGCCAAGTAGTTTTCCATGTATATAGTTTTAAGTGAGCGGTTCCAAGAAAAGTCGTCACAAACACTGACAATTTTTCATACAACCATAAATAAATAATTAATAAACTTGAAAATTATTGGCTTATATAGTCTAACGCAGAATTAAACAAGGAAAGTATTGGTATCAGTCGTTTTTCAATAGGTCTGTTGGTTTGGTTGTAATGAAGGCCTAAACTCAAATATCCATAATAAAAAATCCGATAGTGGACTGTTCAGCCCCAACAGTCTTCACTCCACCCAGACTGCTCAACGCACCTCGCTGGTATATATGCAATCAGCCCCTGGCTTGGAAGATTCTAGGTGGGCCTCCTTCTTGCAGCATCGAGTATGTTCTCGATTGTTCTTAATCCAGTCGATTCACGTATTCTCTGTCTGGCTTGCGATTACTCACACGGGCTTTGTTATTGTGGTGGCCTTGGGAGGGGGCCGAGAGGGGTGCGTGCCTGGGAACTGTCTCGCCCGATGGTAGATTCGCCGCACTGCCCTTTCCCCCGAGAGCCGCCTGTCCGGCCTGCGGCGACACGTTACACTATAATGCCTAATAATTATTTCAGAGAAGACCTATTGTATTGGTTAGAAACTCATATCATACATACTGTAATGAAATTTTCTAATTTGTTCCTTAGATTGTGTAAGGATGTTCATATTCCTGTTCCAGATGTGTTTGTGACTGGTGCTCGAGATGGGATGATCGTGGTGTGGGACACACGGTGCAGTAAAGGGCAGCAGTCTATAAAACCTGACAACTTCATCATTAATGCACATCAGATTCCAGGTATGTTTTTAGCCTATTTTCATTTTACACTATAGACTATCCCGTGTATCTTCGCGATTTTTTTCTTTTGCCTCTACGCTCCATTTTGTAGGTATTTTCCATCTACATTGCATTTTGTAGGTTTTTTCTATCTAAATTGCATTTTGCGAGTGTTTCAACCTCAATTGCATTTTGTAAGGATTGACAATCTAAATTGCTTTTTAGTAAGTCTTTCATTATAGTGGGCGGAACATTTCCGGGTATTTTGAATTTCAATTGCATTTTGTATTTTCAACCTAAACTGCTTTTTGCAAGTATTTTCAATCTAAATTGCATTTTGTAGGGTGCGCATTTTGCAAGTATTTTGATTCTCAATTGCATTTTGTAAGTATTTTCAATCTCAAGCCTCCGTGGCTTAGGCGGCAGCACGCCGGCCTCTCACCGCTGGGTCCGTGGTTCAAATCCCAGTCACTCCATGTGAGATCTGTGCTGGACAAAATGGAGGCAGACAGGTTTTTCTCCGGGTACTCCGGTTTTCCCTGTCAAAATTTCATTCCAGCAACACTCTCTACTATCATTTCATTTCACCTGTCATTCATTTACTCATTGCCCCAGAGGAGTGCGTCAGGCCTCGGCAGCCGGCACAGTTCATATCCTCGCCGCTAGATGGGAGCTTCATTCATTCCATTCCTGACCTGGTCGGAGACTGGAAGCAGGCTATGGATTTTCATTTTCAAGTATTTTCAATCTAATTTGCATTTTGTAAGTATTTCGACTGTGCATGGCATTTTGTACGTATTTTGAACTTAACCTACATTTTGTGAGTAGTTTAAATTTAATTTCTTTTTTGTAAGTTGTTTCCTTCTCACTTAATTTTCGTTCGGGTTTCCACTTCATTGACATTTTCGCTATCACCCAGACCATTAGGGGCCGATAACCTAGATGTTAGGCCCCGTAAAACAACAATTATCATCTCAAAGAGGCAGGGTGTGTGTAGCTAGTGAGTTCGGGAGCTGGCAACCCCGAGGGATTCCTGAGCTGGGTCCGGTTTTACCCCTTTTTTTCCATTGCCCTTGGGGCGGACCCTCTCCTCTTTCCCCTTCCTGTCTGCCTTTCGTGGCTCTCCTTCCTTCCAAGTCCCTCGATTCTCATTTATCCAGGGTTGAGGGTATTTCTTTCCTCCTGTCTTTTATTTCCCTTATAACTTTCTTTTGTCCTTATCTTCTTCTAGCCCGTAAGTTTTGTAGTTAGTTTTAGTTGTAGTTTCAATTTCACGATCCGCCAAACCGTTAGGGGTCGCTAACCTCGATGTTAGGCCCCTTAAAACAACAATTATTATCATCATCACAACTGGCATTGTGCAATTGGGTTACTATGGTATTTAAATTTTCCTGTTAAGTCTCTCACCCTTTTGTGTTACATAAGAAACTTTCCCTGCAATCCACACAACAACTGACCCAAGTTTCTTCGCAATCGGATTAATGGTATATGAACGCATAGGGGACATACATACACTACCACTATTGAGCAAGACTTTATGTGGTGAGATGACTACTACTACTGAACTGGTTCATCAAACTTAGAAACTAATACGAAGACATATTTTAAAAATCACAGGTGGGGAAGATTGTGGTGTTACTTAACTTCTGACATGTTTGGTTCAAGGGCCTTAAAACAAGATTTTCTGGTCCTGCACAGTTTCACCGAAGTACTCGTTGGGTTCCAAGCGGTAAGTATACAAAATTTGGTGCAGATCGGTGAAACTGTGTAGATTTGTGCCAAAGGGCCTAAACGCAGGGAATGGAGTGGTCTGTCCGAAATTTAAAGTGTACAGTGTAACCCGCAGGGTTCCAAGGGGTTGATATACACATTTTTGTTCAGATCGGTGAAACTGTGTAGATTTGTGCCAAGGGACCTAAATGCAGGGAATGGAGTGGTCTGTCTGAAATTTCAAGTAGTGAGTGTTATTCGTTGGGTTCCAATGGGTAAGTATGCACAATTTGGTTCAGATCGCTGAAACGGTGTAGATTTTTGTCAAAAGGCCTATATGCAGGGAATGGAGTGGTCTGTCCGAAATTTCAAGCAGTGTTACTCTTCGGGTTCCAAAGGGTAAGTATGTAAAATATGGTTCAGATGGATGAAACGGTGTAGATTTTTGCCAAAGGGCCTAAACGCAGGGAATGGGGTTGGTTTGTCCGAAATTTGAAGTGGACAGTGTTACTCGTCGGGTTCCAAAGGGTAACTGTACAAATTTTGGTTCAGATCGGTGAAACAGTGTAGATTTTTGCCAAAGGACCTAAATGCAGGGAATGGAGTGGTCTGTCCGAAATTTGCAGGGAATGGAGTGGTCTGTCCGAAATTTAAAGTGGACAGTGTTACTCGTCGGGTTCCAAAGGGTAACGATACAAATTTTGGTTCAGATCGGTGAAACTGTGTAGATTTTTGACAAAGGGCCTAAATGCAGGGAATGGAGTGGTCTGTCCGAAATTTAAAGTTGACAGGGTGACCCACAGTGTTCCAAAGGGTAAGTATACAAATTTTGGTTCAGATTCGTAAACGGTGTAGATTTTTGACAAAGGGCCTAAATGCAGGGAATGGAGTGGTCTGTCCGAAATTTAAAGTGGACAGTGTTACTCGTCGGGTTCCAAAGGGTAACGATACAAATTTTGGTTCAGATCGGTGAAACGATGTAGATTTTTGACAAACGGCCTAAATGTAGGAATGGAGTGGTCTGTCCGAAATTGAATGTAGACGGGGTTACCCGCAGGGTTCCAAAGGGTAAGTGTACAAATTTTGGTTCAGATTCGTAAACTGTGTAGATTTGTATAAATAAGACAAACATTAATATACCAATAACGTGTCACACAAACGCCGATGGTTCTTGCAACAAATGAAATGTGTTTAAAATAAAACTAAGGAGACTATGGCAAACACCAGTTCGAATCGCTATACAAAGAATACTAAACAAAAGAATGCAGGCAAAATATGAAGCCATAACCTTCATTGGCAGATTTTAAACTCGGCGCTTCTACTCGGCCAATAGTGTGGATATTGGGTGAAGCCTATTGGCTACACAATTCGATATCCTGACCAATCGCGTACACATTACATATAAGCAAAATGGCGGTCATATCGTCTGAATAACAAAATAATATAACAAGAAAACTATTTTTGTCATACAAAAGAATGAATTTCAGTTGTAATTAATTTTTTTTAAGAATTCGTCAATTTCCAAGAATGTTATATTTTAACTCTCTATAATTAAGCCGAGTAAATGTGGTATTTCTTCTCCAGTACCTTTTTGTTTTAGGCTTTCCCAAACTCTTGTCTCTAGGGGCAGTATCATATACCTTTTCTAAGTCAATGAAGGTCATTATCATGTACCGTATATACCCGAATGTAAGACGAGGTTTTTTCCCACTTATTGTGTTATAAAAATTTGGGGTCGTCTTATATTCAGGGTATTAAAAAAAAAATTTTTTTTAAATTATTGTTATTTGCAAAGTAGTATGTGGTGTTGGCATCTTGTAACTCGCAACAAATCAATGCGTTTATGAAGATTAAAATATGGTTTGTTATGTTTAATTACCATGCATATACGAATAGCGTACATTTTGAGGTTAGGATTTACGAATACACGTCATTTTAAGCAGATAAGTTATATGTTCTAAAGCATACTGAAATATGTTTTAAAACAATCTTTACAAGAACAACCAGTCAGTTTTACGAGCAGTAATTGAGTGATCAACATATCTTAATTTAATAACGTCTCCCATTCTTGAACAAAGAAATTATAGAGTATGTCTTGTAAAAGCGGGCAGATGGATTTCCGATAACATGAGGCGTTATAAAAATGAAAGCACGGTCTTAAGGGCATATATTGTGCAAGTTATGAGTTAGCGAGTATTTTTTTGAAAAAATATGTAAGAGGCAGTTGATAACTAGGCCTCGTCTTATATTCGGGGTCGTCTTACATTCGGGTATATACGGTATTTTCCATATTCCCAGTGTGTTTCCATTGATAGACTATAATGTTCAGTTATTTTTTTATTCTGTTGCTAGGAATTAGTGTTAAGACTCATTGTACTGCTGAGTGATTTCTTGCAGAATTTATTAGAAGGTGATATTTTTCTCCACAGGTGGGTCTGCTAACTCAAAATCCAAACGTAGTAAATTCCTTCCCATGTCTCGAGCAAGCAGCATTACTAGTTTGGCATTTCAAGACCAGAACACCTTGATATCCTGTGGAGCAGGTGATGGGTACGTAATAGAGAAAACTCTGATCTCATGTCACCTCAAATTAACATTAAAAATTTTAGCTCTCGGAATATATTCCGCAAATAAAGCAATGTTTCAAGCATTTTATTTCTTTTTTATTGTAAACATAAGCTTACATCGTATTTCCTTGCATAATCGTCACATAGAACATTTGTGCGCTGGTCGGTTGGACGTGCTGCCACGATCTTCTTACAACCTGTGATAGCCTGGTCTCTGTGCACGCTAGACAGCAGTCATGCTCGGCGCCAGTCCAGGGAAGTGAAACTTGTATGGACCAATCGCTTCTGTGAGTTGGTTTCGAAATCACCAGATTCAGTAAGACAGCGTGCGAAATGCTGCAAAAGGTACGATTTGGATCCTCCCCGCGGAAGCTCACTACCACTCCTCATGTATTTAGACGGGATACATTTCGAACTCCGCCGCCGCTGCCTGTGCGGCGCCGCATGGGCAGCGTGGCCGCCAATCTGCGCCCAGACCGGTCTGGCAGCTCTGCGGCACCGCTCAGTTGGCAAGGAAATTATACATAGCCCGGAATGGAGCATAAAACTGCTATCCAAAATGGCGTTTCATAAAAGTCCGCTAGATGTCTCGACTTGTCACTAATTTGCCCGTACCAATTATTGGAAAATAATTGTATCTTTTGCCTTTTTAAGGCCGAAAAAGTAAATTATTCAAATAATACGGCTTCTAAAGAACATTAAAATGACATTTCATTTAATTTGAGACCAATTTTATGTAACGGAAATATGTCCTTTGGCTAAATTAAGTATGGATTGGAGTGGCATCAAATCCTCAGAAACCAACCTCAAAACCTTCTCGAATTGGTCATAGTTGAGCCTGCAGTATTGTCTAAAAAGATCTTCGTCCCTTTTCAGATGTCTTTCGATCAATATTTTAAAACACCCCTCGCTCTCTCGGGTTTTGTAGATCTCTTTACTGGCTTTTCTTTTTCGCACCAATAGGGCTAGTGTTGAAATGATGAAGGCAGCAGAGGAGGTTGGGAAACAGTGGCTGTACCGTGTGATGAGGGTGATATGAAAGGAGAAAAAGACCCCAGAAGATTGGAAGAAAGGATTAATTGTCCCAATATTTAAGAAAGGGAGCCGAAAGGGGTGCAGAAATTACAGGGGAGTCACACTCATACCTCACTGTGCCAAGATATATGAAAAGATATTAGAAAGTAGAATACGAGCCAAAGTGGAGAGAAAATTGAGAGAGGAGCAGTATGGATTCAGACGTGGGAGATCAACAGTGGATCTCATATTTTCAGTGAGACAGCTCCAGGAACACCACTACGAATTTGGAGAGGATCTGGTGATGGCCTTCCTGGACATCTAAAAGGCCTATGATAGTGTGTGTAGGGAGAAGGTTTGGGAAGCAATGGAAAACATGGGAGTGGAAAAAGGGACTGTAGGCAGAGTGAAGGAGATGTATTGTGGAAGTGTGAGTTGTGTGAAAGTTGGAGGGGAAAGAACAGACTGGTTCAGACAAATGAGTGGCCTCAAACAGGGTAGTGCGCTGTCACCCCTTCTCTTTATTGTGGTTATGGACGAGGTAATGACACGGATAGCAGGAAAGATAGGAGAAGATAAGATGAAAGCAATGGTGTTTGCAGATGATCTCATGGTCTGGGGAAACAAGGAGGAGGAAATTCAGGAGCAACTGAAGGCTTGGGAAGAAACAGTGGGAGAGTACGGATGGAAGTTCAACATCAGTAAATGTGAGATCCTGTTAACCACCAGGAAAAAGGACAAACCAATGAGTGGGATAGCACTTGGAGGTGGACAGCTGAAGAAGGTGGAAAGTCTCAAGTACTTGGGAAGTATAGTGGAGGAAAATGGGAGAAATGACAAAGAGATTACGGAACGTGGCAGACAGGCAGAAGCATTTCTGAGAAGCATTAGGAGCTTAGTGTGGAATAAAGATGTCCCACAAAAAAGCAAGGAAGTGTTATACAGAAGCTACTATATCCCGATACTGACCTATGCTTCAGAAACGTGGACAATGAAGAAAAGAGACATAAGCAGAATACAGGCAGGTGAAATGAAGTTCCTACGAAGTAGGATCGGAGTAACAAGAAGAGACAGGGTGAGGAATGAAAAGGTCAGGGAAATTGTGAAAGAGGAGCCCTTGCAAGGTAGGATTGAAACATCAAGACTGAGGTGGTATGGACACTTAAAGAGAATGGAAGAGAAGAAGATTCCCAAGAGGATACATGAGATGCAGATGCAGAAGAAACGACCAAGGGGAAGACCAAGAGATAGATGGCTGAAAGCAGTGGAGGAATGTGTCAAGAAGAGAGGCGAGGACTGGACCAGAGTGACAGTGGAGAGGTGGTGGGAAGAAAGGACTAAGTGGCGAGGCTTATGTTCCAAACAGACCCAGCCTGGGGCTGGAAACTGTACAAGATGATGATGATGAGATAGAAGAGCATGGAATGAAAATCAGTGTGGAGAAGAGTCAGATGGTAGTCATGACAAGAAACGTGCGAGATGGTTGGGGGAATATTGCAGAAGATGGAAAACCATTAGAAGTTGTGGAAAGCTTCAAATACTTAGGGATCGACCTCACAGACATTGGAGGGACAAGTGAGGAAATTGGTAAGAGGATCCAACAAGCAAATGGGTTTTACCAGAGTGTGAGGGGTCTTGTGTGGAACCAGGTAGTTCCCGAGAAATGTAAAAAAAAAAAAAAAGTATTCAACATATTACACACCTACTGTATTTTGAAGTCTGCAGCAGGCACGTGGACAACTAAACGGGATGAAAGTAGAATCCAGGCAGGAGAGCTGAAGTTCCACAGTGGTATAATTGGAAAGACTCACAGGGACAAAATCAGAAACCAGGAAATTAGGGAGAAAACAGGATCGAGATCAGTAAACTCGAATGGGAGAAGTCCCGAAACGATTATTTACTGAGAAAGTCACGGGAAGATATCAAAGGGGAAAGGCCAAGGATGAGGGGAATGGATACATTGAGCAAGAGCATTGAGAAAAGAGGAGTGAAAGTGGAAGAGATACTGGAAGAAGGAAGAGAGTGGTGGAGAGACAGAAAAGTATGGAGGTACTTTATTCACATCACGACCCAGATTACTGGAACTGGGAAATGAAGAATAGTTTGCGGTTTTTCTTCTTTAAATTTTTTATTCTTTGCATAATCGTTGCACTCTACTTTTCTTCTATGATTTTTTTTGCTAAAATATGCGACAATTATGCCATGAAATACGGTAAATCAGTCTGGGATTTTTTGTTACAAAGGTTGATTTATAATTTTTTACATTGTTTCAGTTACTTTAAATATCCTAATCTTCTTCATCATCATCATCATCATCATCATCATCGAAGTCCCACTCCAGTCATCCGGGTGTGGTTTACAAGCCTCCTCTACTCCTTTCTGTCCTTCCATTTTTCCCGTTCCATCACTTCTGCCACATCCAATCCAGCTTCTCCAATGCCCTTCAAAATTTGGTCCAACCACCTTCTTCTCGGTCTTCCAACTGGTCTCTTTCCCTTGACTTCTCTTTATAATTCCCTTGTTGCTACTCTTTCCTTACTCATTCTTTTTACATGTGCGAACAAACGTAACCTTGCTTTCTGTTCCATATTTAAGTCTTCTCTGATTTTAATATTTTGAATTCTATCCCTTTTTGTCTTTTTAACTGAACTTCTTAAAAATTTCATTTCTAATGCTTGTATCTGAATATTTTGCCTTTTATTCGTTACCAGTGTTTCCAGTCCATATGTTGAAATTGGTATGAAATACTGTTTATATAATGTTGATTTCGTTCTCTTGGGTACTTTTGTCATCCCATAAAAGTTCACTGACTTGATGTCATTACTTCCATTGCTTCCAGTGCTTCCTAGATATGTAAACTGTTCTACATTCTCTACTCGTACCCCATCTATGTTCACTTGACTTTTCTTTTTCTCTTTTCCACAATATATGACTACTGTTTTCTTTTTACTAATTACCATTCCTAAATCCTTCAGATCTTGTTATATTTTCTTAATTCTTGTTTGTGGTGTTTATAGACTGATCAAGGTTTGGGACCTGCGTAAGAACTATCGTGTATACAAACGAGAGTCCGCTCCAAGACACAATCTACACTATCCCGGTAACAAGACCAAGAATGGCTTCACCAATCTCGTCCTAGACCCTGGTGGTGTTCGGCTTTATGCCAACTGCATGGACGATGTCATCTATTGCTACAATATATCCACGTTTGAGAATAAACCCAGTAAGTTGTTTTATGTGTTTTGTTTAGTTTTTTTATATCTTTTTAGGACATTCTCAGTGCTTGTGTATTACACAGAAAGTACAAGACGTTCAGATGATGGTGTCCGATCCAAGCCGAGAGCTTTCATTTGTCTTCGTTAAGGCCTGGATATTTGTGTGTTTAAATATTTTTTATTTAACTAAATATTTTCTATTTATTTACATATTTTTGCCGTTTCTATAAATAAATACATATTTCTTTATGGGTTACAGAAAATGGCAATGAAAATAAATCTGTAACATCAAGAATCCAGAAAATGGAGGTTGCTTTTCAATACACAAAAAAATGTTTATAACAAGCAGTGCTTGTCATGGGATAGTAAAATTCACCATTACTTAACCCTCTTAGTGCCGAACCATTTACTGAAATACTTGCAAAGAATGCCTAGCCATTCTCAATGATCATGCAGGCTATTTGAATAAAAATCATAAATGCCGTATTTTCAACGATAGAATCATTGTGAAGCCTCCGTGGCTTAGGCGGCAGCACGCTGGCCTCTCACCGCTGGATCCGTGGTTCACATCCCGGTCACTCCATGTGAGATCTGTGCTGGACAAAACGGAGGCAGACAGGTTTTTCTCCGGGCACTCCGGTTTTCCCTGTCAAAATTTCATTCCAGCAACACTCTCCACTATCATTTCATTTCATCTGTCATTCATTTAATCATTGCCCCAGAGGAGTGCGTCAGGCCTCGGCAGCCGGCACATTTCATATCCTCGCCGCTAGATGGGGGCTTCATTCATTCCATTCCTGACCCGGTCGGAGACTGGAAGCAGGCTGTGGATTTTCATTTTCAACGATAGAATCATTATTTTTTCTTTGTTTTATAACCAATTCCTCCATCTTTCATTCATTATGTTCGTAAAAGTAAATACTACTTCTAAACCTTCTTAATGGAGGTTATTCTGATAATTATTCATTTTGTTTTTGTAAAAAATCAATTTTGAGTCTAAATTAAGGACACCAAAGAGTCATATTCGAAGAAACACTACGTTTCCAGCTGTATAAAGTTCTTAGATACATCTGTAGACAGCAAACTTCAACAAGAGGAAAACAACTGCACCGCAGTTTTGCCGGGAACACGTGTGTTTGGAGGAGCGTTAAGCCAGGACGTGAATACAAACTCAAACCTATCGCGTAACGGACTTCGAAGGGAAAAAGTAGACACCGCACAGGCAAGCTTGGAACCTCACCTTTCCAACAGTATGAAATAATCACGGACATATGCCTAAAGAAATCTAGAAACTTAAGATAAACAGTGCGCTGATTCAATCGGCTTTGGCACTTTTGGCGCAAGCAGCGAGAGCCGTTCTGATCGGCGCGTGGCACTAAGAGGGTTAACAGTGATTAAACCGGAAGCTCTTTATGCTTCAGAAACGCTCAAATTACAACTTAAAACATTAAAGGAACAATTAGAGATTAAGGAAAGAAAAATTATGCGAATGATCTTAGGGCTCAGAATTAAAAATAGCATTCACTATCCCAAACCCAACTCTGAAATATATATGAAAATTTCTATACTTACCGATACCATGAGAATGAGACGAATTCAATTTTTGGGCCATTTGGAAAGAATGAATCATACGAGACCTACTTACCGAAGAGATTCAAACGTGCGGGTTCAGTCAACAATAAAATACATGTAAATGTCGTTATTTCCTTCCTGAAGCTAAATTAACCAGAGTAACCGGAAACTTCATAAGGAGATGATGGTAATGTTTGGCAGCGGATGGGGAACATTTTCAGCATCTACTGTAAGCATGGTGAGTAAAAATGCATGATACTGATTTTAAGCGCCGTATTCTGCCGTACATACACGCGCATGGTCGCCGGGAACTGAGCTGTCACTGGCGGAGCGCGTGAGCAAGAATGTCCTTACCAAGCAAAAATAAAGACCCTGTATCTTGAAGAATGTAGGTAGGAGATAATTTTAATGAAACACTTTTAATTTCACTAAACTCGGCTTGGCAATTTTAGCATAACCACTCATTAATTGCTTGGTATTAAGAGGGTTAACTAACCAAGCTGAGTGAAGCCCCAACCATTTCGTTATTTTGTGGCTAGCATTCTTTGCTGTTGCTCCAGAAGTTCAGGTTTGATTTCCATCCCAGCCAAGAAATATAATTCTGGTCTAAGTGTTAGAAAAGGGTACATTCAGCTTTGTGTCTCAAAACCTTGGCCATCCTAGAATTGGTTACCCACTTCTGTTTTAGCCAAATGGTTCCTAACTTAGGCCACGCCCACCTCCTTACTAATCCTAGCCTTATATACACTACTCAAGACACCACACCAACACAGATTATCAGACAAATTCCACACAAGTACACGTGGGTGATGCTCAAGTTTCCCAAATATAATAACAGCAAACAAATTTCAGACCAACCTACCTGGTAAGAATCCTTGTAGAGTTGAAGAATGAAGTTGGTTTCTTGTTCCTTCTAAGTTTGTGTTGTGTGTTACAGTTGCTTCCTACACAGGCCATCAGAATTCCACGTTCTACATCAAGTCCTGTCTCAGTCCCGACGGGCGCTATCTCGTGAGTGGATCCAGCAACGAGCGAGCCTACATCTGGAATGTGAACCAACCAGAGCGGCCGATGGCCTGTCTTGTGGGCCATGATGCTGAAGTGACATCTGTCGCTTGGTGCTCTGTGGGAGAAACAAAGGTACGTTCAGTCATGACTTGATTTCACTTCATTATTGTTTCAGCAGTACAGGTGCTGATGTAATATATCGTTGTTACCCATGTTACTTTTAGCCTTTTTATTGTTACCAACTACAGGGTCTTTCATATAAAATAAGAGCGCCAAGCGGCGGCTTTGTTAACCGCATCTGCGGTCACCTTGGCTGAGCTTTTGGCGCGCCAAGGCCCCCTGCTTTAAGCGTGTGTAGAATCCTATATGATGCAGCGGCCTTACTAGCGTGTGTACAATGCTGAAATCTTACTTTACTTAGTTACCGTATTTACTCGAATACGACCCGCCCCCGAATAAGACCCGCACCCTGATTTTGAAGAACAAAATTTAAAAAAGAAAAAATTTACTCTAAATTATTTACAATCTTAACTAAATAAACAGAATAGCATTTATCCAAAATATTTTCCAACAGTTTTGAAGTCATCCTAAAATAACACACATCAAAGGATTAAAAAGACAAATAAAAGTACACAAGCACTTCATTCATCGTCATCAGAAGTACTAACTTCGGAACTTTTATCACCATCACTTTCCCAAAAAATGTCGTCATCACTGCCATCCATAGCATTGGAAATACTACATTTCTTGAAGCTCTTCCGTATGAGATCTCCAGAGATACGATTCCATGCTGTCAAAATCCACGAACACAGCAGCTGAACTTCCGGGCGCTGAATACGACCAGTTGGAGTCAGTGTGTGCTTATCGGCCGACATCCGCTCCGTATACTGACTGTATGACGCCGCATGCTTACGGTAAAACAAAGTTATAGCCAGAAGAAGGCTAGCACCATCTAGCGGATACTCGCAACACCCGATATCGCGCGTGGCGGGCAATTTAGATCTTTCAAATTTAAATGACTCAAATAAGACCCGCACCCCAATTTTTCATGTCCGAATTCGTTTAAAAATGTGCGGGTGGTATTCGAGTATATACGGTAGTTAGTTATTGTTGATGAAACCGAAACCGCTACTTGTGCTAATTTTGTGAGTGATTTATTCGGAGACCGTTCAAGATTCTCGCCAATGTCATCTAGCTCATCCTCTGTTAAAACTGTTCGTGTGCGGGCATGTTTTTTTATTGAGCACCGAGCCAGTATTGTCAAACTTATTTGCAATTACGTGAATCTGTGCTAGTGAAGGTGGCACTTCATCAGGAAATTGCTGAACAAATACATCACGTACCCGCCGAGCCGACTCTACTTAAAATAAGTTTTACATAAAAAAATACAATGTTGCAATGATAACTGTCTCACCATGTTAGCACTTGAGGTTTAGACTGGCGACTGAGCAACTGCACTCTTATTGCAAGGTCAAGTTTGTTAATGTCAATCTGTTATTTTTATACAGTCCATCGGAACTTGAAAAAAAAAACAGCCATCGTATGTACTATGCGCGTGCTTTCAATACTATAGGGGTTTCGGTTTCATCAACAATAACTAACTAAAGTAAGATTTCAGCATTGTACACACGCTAGCAAGGCCGTGGCTACATATAGGATTGTACACACGCATAAAGCAGGGGGCCTTGGCGTGCCAAAAGCTCGGCCAAGGTGACCGCAGCTACGGTTAACAAAGCCGCCGCTTGGCGCTCTTATTTTATATGGAAGACCCTGTACATTGGTCCATGCAGACGATGGACACTTTTAAAATGTAATTTTTATATTCTTGTAGGTCTTAAGCTGTCTGTTTGAGGGGGAGCTTCGAACTCTTACCTCCTTTAGTCACGAAACACTACGATATGTTTCATAAATGAGATATAGCCAGCAGTAGCTACCTCACAAGGGTTCCAGACACGGTATATTGATTATCTCAGCTTAACACATGGGTTACCAGATGCCTGGACATGTTTGCACTACAGGATGCACGAATCCACTTTCTCGTATGTACCGACTCTTTGAGTTCGTTGCAGTCAATTGCTACATGTTTCCCACAACATCCCCTAGTGCAGCGAATTCACGACCTACTAGCCGGGCTGTGCCACGCTGACACTCGAATCACCTTTCTTGGCTTCCAAGCCGCATGGGAATTACGGGAAATGAGTTATTGGATCAAGCTGCAAAAGAAGCGGTATCATTACCACCTCGATCAATGGAGGTACCCGCTAGAGATATTCGCTCTCAGTTACGCCGACAAGTACTGGCTTTTTGGGAGTCAGTGGCTAGCTGATCCAGTACCCAGTAAACTGAGAGTGATCAAGGGAACTACTCGCGTGTGGCGGAGCTCTTTCCGGTCACGGAGGGAGTCCGTCATTTTGTGTAGGCTAAGGATAGGTCATACAAGATCCACCCACTCGTACCTAACGAGAAGGCACTTTTTACCTGTGGAGCCGTTTTCACCGTGGCCCACTTTTAAACGAGTGTGTGGATCTTGCTGACTTACGAAGAAACCTTGGTTTGCAGATGGCACTCAAACTTATATTAGCCGATGACGCGGTGGCTGCTGATCTCGTCGTCCGCTTTTTAAGTGAGAGTGGGTTAGGGCCAGCAATCTAAATGTTCCCGTGTACATTGACTCAACGACTTGTTTGTTTTTGAATGATATTTTTGTTTTTCTGTAATTTTTTAAATTTTATATAATTATTAGTTTTATTTAATTTTTTATTTTATTAATTTTCGGTCTTTTCAAATTTAGGTGTCCACCTCTAAATTTTAAATTCCATTCCAAATTTATGTAATTTAATCAGTGTCAAAAGGGGCAGATGATCTCAGTAGTTCCCCTGTGGTCAGAACATTTTCCTGCTGAGAATATTTGAGTGTACTAGATTATAAAAATATACACAATTGTTGAAATAACCCAGATATTATCTTTGAAGTTGGTAGGAGTATGTGCTAACATCCCTAGTAGTGCTCTACAGTGTGATGTATTTGGAAATATGACACACTGTGCAGTGGCGGCTGACAGAAAAAGGTTAGATTGGTCAACAATCAAAGTATTGTTCAGACCGGGAACAAGGGTTGGTCGAACAAGGGGTGTTAGTGTCTAATTTGGAAGGTGTGATCTAATGGGGTGAATTTTGGTGAATGTGCGGGGACTTGGAATTGGGCGTGTGAATGGGAGCTTTGGTCTGGGGAAAGGCTCTAATGTACGGGGGTGGTGAATCGGGGGATGCCCTAATTAATTAAGCTATTAGTGCTCGGAACGAGTACTGCAGAAGAGCGTTTAACTAACAGCTGACCGCGCACGGAGCTGCTTATCAGCCGCGTGACTCACACTCAAGGCTGTAATAATGAACCTGGCCGCTGCTTATACAGCAGTTCTATAAAGTAGGCAACGAGAGGTCGGGGGTAAAGGGAATTGAGAAGTAAAACAAAGTGTGAAATGAAGGTGTACAAGAGATTATGTGTGTAAATGGTCACTGGTTTATTGGACCGTAATTGTTAATGTAGGTCCCTCTTTTTAGGGAAGTGTACCACAAATGTAATACAAGTTCTTACAATAACAGTGTGGGTGTCAATGGGTAGGAATCTGGTGTTAGGACTGATACGCACACTTACCTCTAGGTGATAAATCGGGAACCAAACCAGTAAAGCCTCTGGCGGCGACAGATCCTGAGTTCAAGTTGGACTTCCTCCTCATTCGTTTCACGTTGCTTGGTCAGCATTCCTCAGTGTTTGGTGTGCTAGATTCTTCCAAGTGTGCTTGTATGTAATTGGGGCAAGGTGTTGGCTTACCACTTATGTTAGGTGGCCGCCTCTTGCAGTGTTATAGAAGATGTAAGGGTTTTGCTGTATTTCCAGCTTGGGGTAGTTTCTGGGGGTAAAAGAGGGTGTGGGATGTTGTGACAGAAGCGTGGTACTTGTAGAGTAGATGTATTTGTAGATGTCCCACTTGTGAGTGTATGTGGGTCCAGTGGCGTAAGCCACCTCTCCCTTTGGTGGTGCATGTCCTGAGGGTGTAAACCCTCTGGGGCATGACAGTATGGTATGTACGTTAGTTACATTATGGCCCCTAGAGGCTTGAATCACTCTGACACTCAGTTTCCACCAATTCTCTATAACTGGGCCCATTTGAACCAATACTGAAAGTACGGGTATTACCTGGAGAGGAGGGTTCTTAAAGCCCCAGCCCTTAAAAGGCTGTAATGCCTAAAAACCCCCAATTAATCCCAACCCTTGAAAGGGCCTAACTCCAGCTTTCCCGAAATCCCATATTAGATGGATGTGAGGAGCAGATTACAGACAGCACAATTATTATACACAACTCTTGCCTCATGGTCCCGTGATCAGTCCCATAAGGTACATGTATATTTTTCCCGCATAAAGTGTTCCTGCATAAAAGGTTTCCCCGGTTAAATAGTTCAGATTTTTTATCCCCTTAAAATATAAGACATTGACTGAAGACAACTGACTGTTAGAATCAAAACTCGCCTATCTCCACGGAAGATACTTCCGGTGTTCCGAGTGATAGAATACAGCAGTTCCGAGTGTTTGCGGCTCTCTCGTATATCATCTGACCTGGCGAGGTATGTCAAGGCTACATGACATCACGCCATGACGACACCAGCTTAAGTTCTCATTGGACAGTGTTAACCTTGTAACATGTGTGAGGGGGGATGGAAACCACATGCTTTCATTGTTCTGTGTGTTCTAACATAACATTATTGAAATTATGAAAATTGCATCAGTGAAGTAAAGTTTTCAAATCATTGTGAAAATGAGTTGATCTCAGATGAAAGGCATCAAAAGAAAGGCACTTTCGATTAAAGATGAAGTGGACATTATAAGGAAAGTTGAGTCGTCTACTCTTTCACGTGTTGCTCTGGCGAAGGAGTTCGGAATGCCGCCGTCTTCTTTGAACGGCATCATTGCAAAAACAGAAGGGATCTTTGCTTCTGCCGGGAGTACTTTGGCAACCTGCAAGAAAATTAAAACCTGGAAATACGACGACGTAGAACAAGCTCTGCTGGTATGGCTTAAACAGTAGCGAAGTTTCAACATTCCAGTGCGTGCGCCGAGTTGAAGGTTACGCAGTGTTGCAATGTTACGCGGCAATTACTCGAAATATGAAAGACTGTTTTTAATACCGCCGACTTTTATAAAGTACAGTCTAACCAGCCCTAACGGATACCCTTATTCAGCGGACACCTGCCTATACGGACATTTTTCCTTGGAACCTATTTTATTTTTCATAAGACAAGTGTTAAATTAGCCTCATTTCAGCGGACACCTTGAAGTCCGGACAGCGGACATCGCCATCTGTCCCATCCACTTGACTTAAGCGGACACTTCACATGCTGAAGGGCATTTTTTACACTGGACCAGGTCATCCTTCCTTTTGAAACCATTCTGCAGACATACGGAAATCCCTCTTGAATGTCTGTACTACACCTATTTTGAGTCAAAGGAGAGAGAAAGTGAAATGCAGGCTACATGGCAACGCTGTAGTAGCCGTAAAGTTAATTCTTCTATACATTCCTTTTTCCAAACCTTTTGTTATGGTGTTCTATCTACTGGTGTACATTCCGAGAATTCTAATTGTCCAGGATTGCTGCCAGTGACTGTTTACTCACGAGTTACCTGGGGATTTTCTTCCCTGCTTGCATCATTCTATTCATAACTCAGATTGCCACCGATAAGGTCGACCTCAAGTAGTCAACTTGAGAAGGTAATGACTTGCAGTACAAGCGCTAATTAGTGAGACAGAAATACCGTAGCATTTCAGTCGTCGAGTAAACATGAGTAACAAGGGACGAAGGTGTTTAGACCTCGAAACAAGAAGATATTGTGATTGAAGAAAGTGACAAGGGACTTCCAGTGAGAAAGCTTGCCGAAAAATTCAAATGCGGGAAAACTCAAATAAAGAAATAATCAAAATAAAGATGTGTATGTTTATGTTTAAGGTGGACGTACTTTGCCGTTACAATGTTCGATTATTTTCACAAACTTGTTTCAGCGGACACCTCTCATAACGGACATTTTCCCTCAGAACCGACGGTGTCCGCAGAAGGGAGGTTTGACTGTACTTTGTAGATAACAAGATTTCATGTTAGCTATTTTGAACCCTTGTTTTACGTTTACTGATGCCATGCTGTCACGCAATTCACGAAACTGACGCTTGTGCTAGGCTTGCACGACCCGTCAAGTACACCGGAACAAGCACTAGCGTGGCGGGCAATTTAAATCTTTGAAATTTAGATGGCTCAATTAATACCCGCACCAAACCTCCGTGGCTTAGGTGGCAGCACGCCAGCCTCTCACCGCTGGGTCCGTGGTTCAAATCCCGGTCACTCCAAGTGAGATCTGTGCTGTACAAAACGGAGGCAGACAGGTTTTTCTCCGGGTACTCCGGTTTTCCCTGTCAATTTCATTCCAGCAACACTCTCCACCAACCACAGGGCTTCCAGCGACTCACTTTTATCACTATTATTCACTATTTTCAAAGCAGCCTCACTTTTCTCACTTTTTGATAAAATTACTCACTATTCTCACTTTTTTTTTTTTTACAAAACTGGTCACATTCGCGCGTTAAAAATGGTCTCATGCACAATCAGATTGCTAGTAACGACCCAAAATATACCCATCAATGGGTAGTTTATTTTTCTGCCACCGATGCCTGAGCGCGCTGCCGGCAACGAGCCAAGCGGCCAGAAAGCACGAAAAGCTTCCATAGTGCGATACCACAGCCGGAGCCGTGCGGCGCCTGCCGAAAATTTTAACAAAAGTTCACATTTTTATTCTTGTTTTATGATTTAAATTTCTTGAGTGTTGTATTGATTTTCCTATCCATTATTTCCAAGTGTCCTCTAACTACATGAAAATCACAAAGAGTACTCAGAGATATTAACAAAGGCGCAATTTGGTTGACATTTTTGGGGGGCTAATTTGTTTTTCAGATACACATTCTTAAAAATTTGGTGTATTTCAATACAGTTTAGTCACATTTTTGGGGGGCTATGGTTGGTTTTGGGGAGCTTAGCCACCCAACCAACCCCCCCCCCCCCCCCCCCCATTGCGTCTACAGATATCAACAAACGTTAAAATTATGAACTAGATATACGGCCATAAATGCGAATAATGCTATGAATTTACTCACTTTTTCATACAAAAACTCACCTTTTTTTCACTTTTTTTAAAGAAAAACCACTCATTTCACTATTTTTGGACGAGTGAGTGGATGGAAGCCCTGACTATCATTTCATTTCATCTGTCATTCATTTAATCATTGCCCCAGAGGAGTGCGTCAGGCCTCGGCAGCCGGCACAGTTCATATCTTCGCCTCTAGATGGGGGCTTCCTTCATTCCATTCCTGACCCGTTCGGAGACTGGAAGCAGGCTGTGGATTTTCAATTAATACCCACACCCCAATTTTTCACGTCCGATTTTGTATAAAAATGTGCGGGTGGTATTCGGGTATATACGGTAATATACAGAAGCCTATGTCGATTTATTTCCCTTTATCTCGGGTGTGATGAACAGATATTGTGGCTTTTCTTTTTCCGGCTTTTGTATAGTCCTATGTACAGTATATTGCGGTATTCTTCACAAACACATGCATTTCAGGCTACTACCCTTTTAAGGAGTTTTATTTTGATGGTCCCTTGAAATACTTCTTAACAGAGTTTTACCGTAACCGAATTTCTAGAGTAATGCTCTCTATTCTTACCATACCTCATAGCAATGCAGAATGTGAACGTGTCTTCAGCCTGGTGAAGAAAAATAGAACACAGTTGAGATCATCCCTGTCAAATAAGTCTCTCGAGTCTTCAATTTTGAAGACCAGGAGTTCTGGTCCCTGTTATGCCATCACCTTTTCTCCAGACTTTTTGCAGAAAGCTAAAAATGCCACAGCTTTAAATTTAAAATCGGACTGAAGTGCAAGTAATTTCCAGCGATGGGTGATTTGATGAGAGATATTAGAAAGAAGAATAAGAAGAAAGGTGGAAGGAGAGTTGCAAGAGGAACAGTATGGCTTCAGGAGTGGAAGATCCACAGTGGACCCAATATTTAGCTTGAGGCAGGTGATGGAAAAGAATTGGGAATATGGCGAGGATTTGATCATGACTTTCATAGATCTAGAAAAGGCATATGATAGTGTCCCCAGAGAGAAGGTATGGGAAGCCATGGTTAAGAAGAGACTGGGAAGAGAAATGTTGGAAATGGTGCAAGCAATGTACAACAACTGTGTTAGCAGGGTACTGACCCCAGTTGGAAAGACAGATTGGTTTAGGAACAAGACTGGACTAAGACAGGGGAGTGTGCTGTCACCTCTCTTGTTCATAATGGTGATGGATGAAATTGTAAAGGAAACAAAGGAAGCATATGGACATAAAGAAATTAAGTTACTGTTATTTGCAGATGATATTGTGGTCTGGGGAAGGAACACCGAAGAAGTGCAAAAACAACTAGATGCACTGAACGAAAATATTCAGAAGTACGGCCTGAAAATCAGTATAGAGAAAAGCAAGACCATGGTGATGACAAGAGGGGAAAGACAAGGAAAGGGCACTGTGAAAATTGGAAGTCAGAGTTTGGAAATTGTGGACACGTTCAAATACCTAGGAAGTGAATTGATGCAAACTGGTAGGTTGGACATGGAGATTGGCAGGAGGGTACAGCAGAGCAATGCATTCTATCAAAGTGTAAGAAAACTTGTTTGGGATAAGGAAGTACCAAGGAAATGCAAGGAGGTAATGTATAAAGTGTACTATGTTCCCATATTAACTTATGCAGCTGAGACTTGGACCCTGACAAGCAGGCAAGAGAGTAGAATCCAAGCCAGTAAAATGAAATTCCTAAGAAGTATGATAGGAAAGACAAGGAAAGACAGAGTGAGGAATGAAGATGTTAGGAAGGAAGTTGGGATGGTAAAACTAAATGAGAGAATTGAGAAGAAGAAACTAAGGTGGTTTGGACATGTAAAGAGGATGGAGGAAAATAGAATACCAAGACAGATGCTGGAGGCAAAGTGCAAGGGTAAGAGAGCAAGAGGAAGACCTAGAACAAGGTGGATTGATTCAGTTAAGAACAGCGTAAGAAAAAGAAATCTGGACTGGGACAAGATCGTGGAAGAAGAATGGTGGAAGGAAAGAGGAAAGTGGAGAAGTGCTATAAATACCCCGACCCGGCAGGAGCTGGATAAGGGGAAATTATGCTGATTATGTTATTTCAAGGAAGTCCTGTCATTTATGGTCCAAACCAAAATTCACCACATCTGCTGCTTGAGGGTCATGCTAGTCTACAAATAATTGGCATATGATGTAAGTAGATGAAGATTTCATTGAAATATCCTGTTTAAGGCATGAATTACTGTATTTTGTTGCCCAGGAGGATTATTGTTTCAAGCCGGGGTATGTCGAAATTTGTTAGATTTTTTGCAGCGCACGAGGTTTACTGAAAGTCCTTTTTGAAAGTTGTCAGGTATGCATAGGAAAATGGACCTAGCGGGAATTGTTTTGTTGGACCAAGATTATGTTCAATCGAAAGATAAAAATATCCTGAATCGTTCGGGAAACCATTTATTTCAATGTGAACAGCTGGGCAGGCTTTGGCATTGCTTGTGGCTCATAGAATATTGGAGTGGCCTTCACAGAATGTACTAGGCAGCGTCTTGGTGAGGTGTACCATACCAACTGATGATATTATCATCAGTTGGAGTGCAAAAAATATACTGAATCCTTTGAGAATCAGTTTATTTTACTGTTTATTCCTTTTCTATTTTCAGATTGTGACGTGCTCTGACGATGCCTACCATCGTGTCTGGGAAATTGGATCAGATGGTGTTGAGGATGACGAAGAAGACGCCCGAGTGTTGAGAGGCTGGGCGGAAGTAGATAGCCCTAAAACAGAACGTGAGAGGCAATTTTCCTTGGAACCTTGGGAGAGACCCATCCCCATCATGGATAGAACACCCAAATCTACTCGCAGGTGGATGATGAGGGAGGAACGCACTCCTGATGAAGTATGCTATGATGGGTCCCCCAATATTGCCTCTCCTGTGGGACATGGAGGTTCAGTCTGCCATGCTACCAACATTGGACACACACCATGTAAGCATTGTCTGGTTGGTAGAAGTAGACCTTCCTTAAATGGTAGACTTCAGCAGGAAGGGACCAAACGGAAGTTAGATATGTTAGAAACTGTTTCCTCTCCTCAGAATGAACGAAATGCACTTTCTCCCATTAAAGATCAGAATCTAAGACATTCTCCTGTTAAAGATCAGAATTTAAGGCATAGTGCTTGTCCAAGGAAGTTGTTTAACACACTGGAGAATTTCCACGATAATTCCATGGTATGTGCTTCATCTTCGGATGCGGGCATAGAAAATCTCCCTCCAAAGAAAAGGATCTGCCTGTCGTCTCCTACGATGAATCTCCCCAACTACGTGGTGGATGGCACCTCGCAGTACCACTGCTGCAGACGCAGTGCCCACATGAAGGAGAATGTGGATTGGCTTACGAAGCTGAGGAAAGAGAAGGACCCCAGAGAAGCTCACAAGACTAAGGGCAGGCCAACCCACCATAGTGTTCGGCGACAAGGGCCTGGTCACTCGCTGCTCAGATACTTCACTGTCAACAGACAAGATGTGACTAAACATCAATGAGCACCATCTGCCAGATAAATTGTAAAGCATAACAATGGCCTAGAATGAAAACTTAGTACAAGGTCATCGAAAGAGGTTGCAGCAATTTCAAAAAATCATATCTCCCTTTGTAAATGTGATAAATAAATAATTCGACTTGAAAACTAATCAGGAACTGATTGAGTTTTAGTTTTAGATGAGACTGTGACCTGCAGACGATGCACAGAATGACAGGAAGCTGCCACACCAATGTTTTGGTAGTAGTTTGATTGCAATGGCGACAGTTCAGCAGTGTTGTGTTGTATTGTTTTAAGGGGCGGAACAGCGAGGTCATCTGCCCCAGAGTTCAGCAAAAATAACACACGGTGTGGTGTGATTATCTGTTATAACTGTTCAGCGCCCTTTCCGACGTGTTTATGATAGGGATCCCCCCCCCTCGTGCTAATAGCATTAGACGGTGGTATCAAAGGTTTCAGGAAACTGGCAGCGTTGACGCCAAGAAGTCCCCCGGACGCCCTAGAACGAGTGACGAACCGAGCAAGTGCACATAGAAACATTATGAAATGAAAAAAAAACTTTTTGAGTTGGTGAATTTAACGAAAAATACTCATTTTAATATCTCAAATAGCTCCTGAGCTATGATTTTTTGAAATTGCTGCAACCTCTTACGATCCCTGTACTTCTCGTTCGTTAGCTATGTGGCAATGTTCTGTCACTGGCTTTGACTGAAGCTAGCCTATGTGAGATACAACACTTTCATTGTAGGCCATTAACTCCCATCACAAGTTATAATAAGATTTTTAATGACAATGGTTTACGCTTTTGTGGCCCAGAATGTTATTATGAAGTGTATATTTATTTTTGATTTTAAGGCTAAGTCCTCACAAAATATTAATATTGTATTCAAGAATAAATCTTGAAGATGTTTCCGCCTAGTCAGTACTTCAATTTATAAACTTAAAAATAGCTTGACACGGTGGGTGAGTGGTTAACGTGTCGGTCTACTAACCCCAAGGTTGCAGGTTCGCTCCTAGCCGTGGTAAGTGATTTTTTTTGAAAGGCGGCAAAAATTACGTCGTCATACGATGTTGGCATGTCAAAGAACCCATTTGAATTCAGTAGGCGTGTTCATAATGGGATTAATCTCAAGATTTACCGCCAACACAAAGTCCTTCATTTCTCTACTAGAAAGGGCTATAGTGTTCAAGGAGCTTAGAAATCTAACCTCCTTGACTTACATAGTGCTTCAAGGAACAACAAAATTAGACATGATGGCTGCCCTTTGGGTGTCAATAATAATAACAAAGCTTGCACCCGGCACCCGAGGCCATACGATATTATATTATATATTATAACTTTAAAATAAACACATAACAGTTTAAAAACACTTAGAATTAAAGTTAATTAATATCGTATGGCCTCGGGTGCCGTGTGCAAGCTTTGTTATTTGCTTCCAGAGGGCAGCTTGCCTGTCGAATTTCGTTGTTCCTTGGAGCGCTATAAAAGTCAAGTAGGTTGGATATCTAAGCTCCTTGACACTACAGCGCTTTCTAGTAGAGAATGTAGGAACTTTGTATTGGCAAAAATCCCGAGATTAATTTTGCCACTATGAACACGGCCTACTGAATTCAAATGGGTTCTTTAACATGCCAACAACGTATGACATGCATGTCGTGATTATTGTCGCCTTTCAAAAATCACTTACCACGGTCACGAGCGAACCTGCAAGTTTGGGGTTGGTACACCACTCACCCACCGTGGCAAACAGAATTAAAGTTAAAAGCATGCAATTTACTTTAATTCTAAGTGTTTTTAAACTGTTATGTGTTTATTGTGTTTGTGCTGTGATATCGATGGTTTTTTGAGATGTGGTCCAATGTATGGGAAATATGGGCTGAGGAAGGGGCTAATTGAAGCCTTGAAACATGTACCCTAATATGCGAATATTTTTAAGTTTATAAATTAAAGTATTGACTAGGCAGAAACATCTATTTATTCTTGAATACTACTGTCAATACGGAACCGAAAATGAATGTTTTTGTTCAAATAATATTGTATTTTCTCAAGTACCCCACACCACTGTGTAAGTTGCATGCATGGCTTTTGCAAGGCAGAACTCAGGGGAGAGAAAGAGAAAGTTCTGCGACTCACTCTTGTTAGTGAATGAAACATGTCAGTGTCCAATTAAATATCAATGGCATTAAAAGTAATCCACCAAAATTCAATGAAATAAATTACTAAAAGATGTTGACTGGACTAGTTTAGACCATATTGTGGTCTCCATCAGCATTAATCCACTTTGAAAGCTGCCGATTAACTTTGTAGCAACTTTGTAGAGCATTAAAGCGCAACATGACCGGGGATGCGTGGCTACCGAACGGTGGGAGGAGTGAGACTGGCATGTTACTTTTGAAACCAAAACTAAATATCAGTTGCTTCGTTGGGTGAAGTTTGGCAGGCCCGGGGTGGGGAAAGGCAGCATTTTCCTGAATATATTGAAACTTGAATCACAATATTCATGCCCAGTAGTTTACTTTTTAGGTTATTTTAAAATTATTTGAATGTAGACACTACTCATTGATCATTAATCACTTGTCCGTAGCTGCTAGAGAGTGTACGAACCAATGCAATTTTGTCGAGTCGTTGCGCAACGACAAAGTGGGTGAGCAAAGCTCTCTCTCCATTGCGTTAGCATTATGTTTCCATGTTCAAGTCCAGGTAGAGAATGAACGATGTTACTACATCGGGACTCGGGGAGGCAGGACGTGAAGGAACTAAAATGCATTAATGTGTCATGGCAGAGATCTACCTGGTAATGCCCTGTGATGAATTCCCCACCCCTTCCAAATCTGTCTAATAGAAAAGACAAATGCCATTGCAGGTTTGTTTGATGTCATGATAACTTTGTCTCTTTGCCATATGTGTGTCAAGAATGGGGTGTTTTTTAATGGAAGGACCGTATGGTCAAAATATCTGTAATTATAACATAACAACACCTGCCACTACAGCCTATGAATGGCCTAGGCCTACCAAGCGACCAGTGCCCAGCCATTTTGGCCTGCAGATATTGGGGTGACGCGTGATCAGCGCATCGGGTCCCCTCGGCCGTTAATTTTGTTTTTCGTGATCGGGGCGCTGCCTCACTGTCAGACAGCTACTCAATTGTCCTCACGAGGCTGAGTGCACCCCGTTCCAGCCCTCACGTCAGTTTCTAAAATCCCTAACGGAGCCGGGAATCGAACCGGGGGCCTCCGGGTGAGAGGCAGGCGCGCTACCCCAACACCACGGGGCCGGCCAAAATGTCTGTGATACTGTATAATTGCAGATTATGTTGGGTGCACAAATGCAAGGATCCAAGTCAGTAGGTTTACGTTAATGATCCCCCTTGGGGCAAAATTCCAGCACCTTGTCACCTCTTAAAAGCGTCGAAAAAAAGCATTTAGCAGAAAATGAATAATTTTCAGTCAATTTTGCATTTTATTGCTAAGTAAATACCACTGAAATCCACTTGTAGGAGTCACAGAACATGATGTGATTGATTTTGACAAGTTTCGCATCCTTCGCAAATGCTATAAAACTGGGGCCGAAAACGGGGAATATTCGGGGAATTTTTAAATCCTGGAACACTCAGGGAATTATCAGGGTATTTTAATGACACTCAGGGAATTCTAATTTTACAAGGTCCAACCTTGAATAATTGGAAATTCAGCATTTAAATTTTGATGGGGGAAAAGTATATTCTGGTGATAATTATTGTAGATGTATGTTCGTACTGACGTTAAATCAGCAAGCTCTCATTTCTTGCAAGATAGAGCACACAAATTACATGTGTAGACACTTGAACTGTATGATTTTTGAGAGCATCACTATTGGCGAGCTACTTTCATTACTCGCAAGTACAATACCATATTTGCTCGCATATATCTCGCACTTTATTGACCGAAAATATGTGTGAAAATTTTCAGTGCGAGATATACGCATGGAATGACCGTATTCCCGAAAAAACACAAAATTTGCAATATTGAAACAAGGCAACTGGCATACGGTACTCGCCCTATTCATTGTCACTGCCGTCACTGCTGCCAATCTCCGAGTTACTCTCGCGTGCATCATTCTGGTCATCATCCCATACGGCTTCATCCTGACTTCCGTCCAATACATTTGCGATGCCCGTTTTCAAGAAGCTCTTCACATCAATGTCCGTCAACACCATTTATTTCTATTCGTTGTGGTTATGCGACATTAAGAACTTATGATAAAGACGTCATACGCTCGTTAAGGATGATTCAAGGCTGGAAAGGAATTTAGAACGCAGACGCTTAGCGATCGATACGATCGATCATCTTCCGTATCGATTCCTCACTACATGCACGAACGAGCTTGAACTAAGTCAACCGCGGCCTAACGATGTACTGCGTGCTAACACCACGCCGCGCTGCATGCTTGTATCCTTGTATGCTGCCGAGCTCTGAAGCGACACAATGCATTAAGACTAAATCATTGAGATTCGAGAAGACTGAACTGCGTTCTCTGCGATAAACAGTAGGCCTACTTGCGCATACGAGCATGTTGGCGCGAGTGGTATAGCAGAGATTTCCTTTATCTTCGAAGCCAGAGTACCGGTACCGATGTCTACAAGGCAACTGACCGACAACAATAAAGGAAACCTCTGCCGCCAAAACGAACGATAATATTGCGTATTGATGACTGTTGTGGCGCCCTAATCGCTAATACGAAAGTGTCTCAAGGCGGTGCGGCGCCTCGTTCCCTAATTGGCTCGTATCGGACAAGTTCGGATCAACTCATTGCTCGCTCTTCCTGTTAGTATCGCTTCGGGTAAGTTCCTGGACATTGAATACTGTTGTGGCGCGCTAAATTGATCGCGTTTCTACCTCAAGCTTATTACAGTCATTTATATGACGGCATCAGACATGAATGCGAGATATATCAGAGTACTTTTTCCCCCCCCCCGAAATTTCAAATAAAAAATGGGGTGTGAGATATACGCGAGGGCGAGATATACGGGAGGAAATACAGTATTTTTTCTGGATAAAAAATTTAGAAATTGGCAAAATGTAGTTTTCTTTTCTTTTCCAACTTGGTCATGCTACACTTTATTGTTCAAGCACCTTGTGAAATGCTCTTAAGTACAAACTCTGTTTTTTATATTTATTATGGCTGCTACTCTTACTCGGGGAAATTTCTGATTTATCCAGGAAAAATCAGGGAATTGTCAGGGAAATCCGTTTTGGTAGACACCCTGGTTAGACCCCTTAAAACAACAATTATCATCATAAAATGCTATAAACCAACAAACTAGTTATTCTATTTCTAGTATCTCAAATATTTCTTAATGTCATGTTAGTTTTCTAAAATAAAATGCCATGGCAATCATACAGTAGAGCGCTTGATCATTCCAAAATGTGAGAACCTTTCGGTATATCGCTAAAGCTTCAGGTTGCCTGTCCATGCTCTTAAGGGAATAGATTCACATTATTTATTTATTTATTTATTTACACTGTTTACGCCCACATTGGAGCACCAAAAATCAAACCTTATATACAAAGTCTTCAAATACTAAGATCAGTTCTTAATTCTTGATAATTTTGTTCTTTACCAATACTTCTTCATTCTAGAAGATCTTGCAGCCCGTTCTTCTGCAGATATAACATATTGCTTACACTGTGAAATTTTGAATGTAAGTCGAGTGTATTTGCTATTCAGAAGCCGTTTCTCCTCTCTATGTTCAATTTGATGCTTAGTAATTTTCAATTCGTCTAAATCCAGTTGTATTTCTTTAAACCATGTGATTTTTGTTTTACTGTTCCAAAAGAAGTCAAAAATTTGTTTCAGGAGTCTAGTATTTGGCACATCAATAATAATAAAAAATAAATCCGCCTCTATCACCTTCAGGGTTACCCATTCTACCATTTATTAAACGGTATTTCAGATACAGCCTGTATATTTGAATTAGGGAGTACACAGTGTTGGAAGTAAATTGAGAGTTTAAACAGCATCAGCTCAGGCCAAATTGAGGATATAAGATTCACATCTGACTGTTGAATTTTGATTTTTTTAAGTTTGACTGGGGTACTTGTGAAAATATGGTAAGCTTTGGTAAACAACTGTTTACAAACTTGACCAATGAATTTTTGGTAATTTCTTGTTCACCCCAAAATCAATTGTCATTGAAATTCAGAGAACAAAAGAAAGTAAACGCTTGGTGCATGTATAGTAGGAGTCATCTTACTTAAACCATTAACTAGCAAATTACCAGTATTTATTCTTTGGAGAAAAATTGTCAGCTGTTTTTGAGCCAACAAGATATTAGCTTAATTGTACAGGGTGTTCCAGAATTTCTACTACACACTTCTATGGGTTGTAGAGATGACATAGCCGATAACATTTGCACGCGGAACTAATGGTTGAAAATGCACCATTTCGGTGTCGGTTGCAAAGTTTCGGGGAAAAGTGGAAAGGTTGAGATGGATTAATTCACTGGCCACCACGATTGCCGGATTTAATGCCTGTCGACTTCCCATTGTGGGGCCTCAAGAAAAATCTTGTTTATGAGGTTCCTGTGGCGTCAGAGGAGATTCAGCGCACACCAGATGTTTTTGAGCATGTGCATCAGAACATCATTTGCAGATACATTGTGTGCAACGACATTCAGGGCCGTAACATCAAGCAGCTCTATCATTAAAGCTCTGCGCGGATGCAGATATCTGCGGATACCGTGTCTGCAAACGTGGTGGCTTTGAAACATGAGTCGTAACAGTGTATATTTATTTACAACTCTGATTCAATACCCTACAACAATAAATTGTACTATATAAATCAGTATTTGTAGTGATGGGGGACAAATGATGTTAAATTGTAAGTAATTTAAGGTGATGCGTAATGTATCATTTTACTATTCGAATGAGTAAAAATCGACTCTGATGTATAAAGATGTGCCAAGCCCTTGAAATAAATGAAATTTATTTCATTTCATGGGAAACCAGATTTTTGTTACTCTTTTATAAATATTGACAAAAGCTTGTTTTCTTTGTATTCAATACAAAATTATGTTATATATTTTTACAAGAATAAATTAAGGAAAGAAAAAATGTGTAATTGACCAATAGTATTAACTTAATACCTTCATTGATGAAGTATTCATGAAAGATTTTTCAATCAAGAAATGTATATTTTACATAAAATTTTTGATAATGATTTTTTATATGGCATGTTCTTGTCTGCCATACCATGTTTCAGTGATGAACTCTGACAGTCTTCATTCGTACTAGGTTGTAAGCATTTTATTCTCTGTCAATAGATCCTTGTTTCCCAGACTTTTTTCTGCAGAAGACTTCTTGTTTTAGACTGAGCATAACAATTCCCAGTCACCCCATAATTATAGTGGAACCTTCTTTGTATTAATTTTTGCAAGTGAAATGCCACGCTCTGTGGTTCAGAGCTTCACTTTTTGTCTGTTGAAAAAAAAAAGTATTTATAATACCGGTATTGTAATTACGCGAATGCTACCCTCCATTAAAAATATTCTCGCACCTTAATTTTAGAAAGGAAATAGAAAATGTTTTAAACATTTTTGTTGATTTTTTGGGCCATGAGAGCAGGTATTATGATGAATATGGTACTGCTCTTAGATTAGTTGTGTTTTTGAATCTCTCCAAGCCAACATGTCGTATGTTTTTCATATTATTGTACTTCTTGACGTAGGAAATTGCTTGTTCCCCGCTGCCTAGTAATATCCCAACCATTCTGTATACCGTATTTACTCGAATACGACCCGCCCCCGAATAAGACCCGCACCCTGATTTTGAAGAACAAAATTTTAAAAAAAATTTACTCAAAATTATGTACAATCTTAACTAAATAAACAGAATAGCATTTATCCAAAATAGTTTCCAACAGTTTTGAAGTCGTCCTAAACTAACACACATCAAACGATTAAAAATACAAATAAAAGTACACAAACACTTCATTCATCGTCATCAGAAGTACCAACTTCGGAACTTTTATCACCATCCCACTAAATGTCGTCATCACTGACATCCATAGCATTCGAAATACTACATTTCTTGAAGCTCTTCCGTATGACATCTCCCGAGATACGATTCCATGCCGTCAAAATCCACGAACATAGCAGCTGAACTTCCGGGTGCTGGATACGACCAGTTGGAGTCAGTGTGTGCTTATCGGCCGCCATCTGCTCCGTATACAGCTGTTTCAAGGCTGCTTTGAACGGGCGGTTCACGCAGACATCCAGTGGTTGTAGCATAGACGTCATCCCGCTCAATCACGAATACATGACTCGTCAATATCATATTTCCTACCGGGCACGATTTCCAATAACTTCAGCTTCCAGCTTCTCACTCACATTGAACGACCGCAAACGCTTCGTACAACTCATGTTTACACTCGGAAAACGTGCACGAGACTGTATGACGCCGCCTGCTTATGGTAAAACAAAGTGATAGCCGGAAGAAGGCTAGCACCATCTAGTGGATACTCGCGCGTGGCGGGCAATTTAAATCTTTAAAATCAGGATGACTCAAATAAGACCCGCACCCCAATTTTTCACGTCCGATTTTGTTTAAAAATGTGCGGGTGGTATTCGAGTATATACGGTACTTCTTCATAAACATTGCATCCAACGTCTTTAAACCCTGTTGCATTCAGCAACCAGATTCACTGGTGTCTACTTTCTGTGCAGTTGCAGACTGCTGTACTCATGTGAACAGATATGAAGAACCTTTCATAAAGCCTTCTGTGGTAATTTGTATTCAATGGGTGATGGATGAGACCTGTGAGAAGGAATTGAATTGTCAGATATGTTGTGGTCTGTTATTGATGTGTAGTTTCATTTCACAGCAAAATGAATTTTTAGATTGATGTTAAATTATTTTTAGTTTTCTATTCTGTGCTTGTATATGTTACCGCTTGTACTGATATCGCACCAGGAGATGGCAGTCGGGTTTGAACTGCAGAGGTCTTCCCGCTCACTGCGTATCGCGCATTCCAAAAACATTCAGTTGGTCACTACTTGCTTCACTCACTCAGCACATTCCTTCTTTCACTGACTGAGTGTAGCCTGCTGCAATGACAACCATTGGCATGCGGGAAGCTGATATATTTAAGTTAGGAATAGGCGGACCGTGCATGCGTACCGCAAGACCCCTCGCACCACGTCGCAGCGTGCTCAACTGCCATCTCCTGCCGCGATGACATTATTGATCTGCACTTTTATTTATTTATTAATTACTTGTGTTTTATATTTGAGGTCAAGCACGATCGTGTATTTATTTTTTAACAGTATATTTTGTATATTTGGCATGTAATAAAGAAAATGGATAATCCGAAACAGAGAGTGAATATTATTTTTACTTTTCATTATACAGTATTACCTATCAATAGTTAGTAAGATCCGACACAAGGAGGATATATGGGTAGAGCTGCAACTTAATGCTAAATTTTGACCCCAACCTATTGCTCGACACAAATAGTTCCAACTGACAATATGAGATGGCGCGACGATGCACTCTCGAGCGCGATCCGTCCCCGACCTGGCCTACTCGCTCCTCTCCCCTCCCGGCCCGTGCCTACCACTCCCTTTCCCCTACTCTATCCCCCCACCTCTACTTTATATTCCTTTCTTTCTTTCTTTCTTTCTTTCTTTCTTATTTTAGTAATTGGTCTAATAATAGGCGATTTCTTCCCCCTGTGATATCAGGTAGAGAAGAAAACATAGGCTCTATCAGAATAGTTGTGGACGTTTCCACAAAGCACATAGCATGACATAGGCCTACAACACAGATATGTACAAATAGAAAGAGTAGGCTACAATATTAAAAATGAATTGTAAGACAAAATTACAGCTGCACTTATCACACACCAGTATTATTTAATTGTCCATGCTGTACTTCCTATCAATCGAATTAAGAAACATCACGTTTGAATTACGGGAAGCGTTGGAACAACCAGCCACCAGCTCTTACTTTGAATTATATCGATAGTATCTGATATCGTTTTCGAGCGCAGTGTATCGACTAAAATCGATGTGTGATTCAATATAATTCAATTTCTTCGTATAATATTGTTCGAAACCGATTGTATTCCTTTCTAAGCACTGCAATATGTATTTACTATTGATATATATTCAAATATTAATTAAATATACAACATTAACAAGAATACTCACCAATTTTCCGATTTTGCTGCCATCTATAGAAGTACAACACAACTACATCGTCTTACGCGATGACAGCTAGCGTTTTAAACGTTGTCAGCAGGTACTACTACATGGCAAGCTAGCGTTGGTACCAAAACACCCTATAAAGTTTCACCAGGTCGATCCGACATTATAAAACTGTAACTCTCCCTGAAGCCACTTATGCTTGTGAAACGCTGTTCCAAATTAAAAATTAACAAAGAACTGATCAGCTCCTCAAAACGGAAAGAAGAATCATAAGAACGTGCATAAATAAAAAGTATCAGGTTGAGGGAGTCTGGAGGATTCTCCCAAATGACTGTGTATTGTGAGATTGATCCAATCACCAGCACAATGAAGAAGAAAAGAATTTCATATTTTTTTCACATCTACGGCTTCCAGAAAACAGAACGGAAGCATGCCAGGGCTGCATGGCACATGAATTACAGCCAGATAACTGGTATGTAACGATTACAAAACTGGGTCGGGAAGCACCAGATGCTGTCATAGCATTGATTACATATGGAGCTGGCAAGATACCTTAGTTGAGATAATTTTGTGGTGATGTACTGTAGCCTATACAGTATTTAAACACAAATTGTGCTAAATGTTCCGGCATAACTCAACAAAATGACAGTGTTTCGTCCTGGAGTGCAATTGGGCTCTTCAGTTGGTTAAAGCACACCTCACCAAGACACTGTCGAGTACACACTGGGAAGGCCATTGCAAGACGTATTTGATACATGCGTATCCGCGTCACGAGCAATGCCAGTGCACTATGGGAGTCGAAACTCCACTTCAAGGCAATTATAACCTTACCTTGGCATTGAATATATAATTTTCAAAAGAAAAATATGTATTGTCTGTTGAGCCATTATATATTTAAATATATTTATATATAGTTTCAGCGCCGTGCGATTTTTACTTATCGGGGAACCTCAAACAAAAAGTATACAATAACAATCCGCATACTGTGGAGACTCTCGAGAACAAAATAACAGAGTATGAATTACAGCAATTGTATGAAAACTTCTTACTTCAGCGCAACATGTCTATAAAATGGACAGTATTTCCAACTCTGAAATTCAGGTAAGTCGTCTTCTTAGCATTTATCCTGCTGAATTGCAGGCCCCTTAAAACAAAAATTATCATCATCATCATGTTCTGCACTTTCCTTTCCACTTGATGCAGTCTCGTGCATCTTCGGGAGAGACTTAAGCCACATGCATATCCTCCTACAGTGTGTCGAGCCAGCACTTCTAAGTAATGATTTTTATATACGTTAAAAATTGTAAATGTATTAAACTAGTTAGGCACTACACTGCTGTTAGCACCAGTGCCTTGCTCGAAACGGAACACACAGTGGCCCGCCCGCCACACGGCCCTTGCGGGTTCTGTTCTGTGGAGAAGGATCTTACTGTATCTGATCTGATCCGATCCAGTATACAGTAGGTTTGCTGATGGACACTGAATAGCACCCAATCTAATTTTCTTTAAAAATATACATTTCGTAACAACATGGTATGATCATCGGGAAAGATTTGGTCTTCGTTTAAATATCCACAAGACTGAATACCTTGAAACTATTTCATCTCCTGGAATTATACAAATTAATGGAGCACCTCTCGCCAAGGTGGATACATTTCGATATTTGGGTTCTCGATTACAGAGTGACGGCTGTATAAATGCAGATGTGCGAGCAAGAATCAACGCAACGTGGATGCGATTCAGAGATGTAACTGGTGTTCTTTGTGATAAGAAGATGTCCATCCACCTAAAATCACAGATATACCACTCATTGGTGGGGCCAGTTACAATTGTATGGTACGGAGTGTTGGCCAGCACCTAAAAGTGCCAAGCACTCGCTACATGTCGTGGAAATGCAGATGCTGAGAAGATCGTTAGGCATTTCTCTGCTCGACCACATCTACAACACAACGATCCGACAACTAGCTTGTGTTGCTCCAATCGATGAGAAAATGCAGGAATGGAGACTTCTTTGGTATGGCCATGTCGTTTCCTTCGGGAACAGATATTTCCAATATGGCCATGTCGTACGAGCACCGCATGGTTCAGTAATCAGCTCAGCCTATCATCTTGCTGTTGAAGGCCAGAGACACCGTGGGAGACCTTAGCTAAGAAGGCTAGACATTATAAACTCAGATCTAAGATCAAGAAGCCTAAACCCACAGGAAGCGCTTCATCGAAAGAAATGGCGTGCATTGATCTGAAAAGCTTACCCCGTTCCAACGGGATCACGCGAAGAAGTAGTACAGAATCAATTCACTATCACATGTGGGCTTTAAAGGCAATAGATTGCAAATTAAGTACTATGTACGCCATACATGGCTCTGAAACATGAACCCTAAAAGAAAAAGTAGACATGTCAAAACTTACGGCATTTGAGTAGTGCTGGAGAAGACTCCTAAAGATACTGTGGACTGGTAAAGTCACAAACGAGAATGTTCTCAGAAGACCAAATAAGCCACACAACTTGGTTGAATCCTTAAACAAAAGAAGAAACGGCTTCATTAAGTTACTTGATTTGACATTCTGACTGGTCCACCACCGTATTCAAAGAAGTGTTGGAAGGAAAAAGGAGCATAAGAAGACCAAGACCACAATTGTTGTAAGTCTTCAATCTTTTTACTGGTTTGATGCAGGTATGAGCTAATCATTTCATCTCTACATAGCTACCACATCTAATTTTGCTATTCCTGGGTGTCTTAGTATGTGTCCTAACAACCTATCTCTTCTCTTCATTAGCAGTCGCTAATACAAACAGGGTGAAGTTGAGAACCTCGATCCAACTACACCATTTGAATGAGCTATCTCTCAGCCTACTGATGCTGACAACGAAAAGAAGACTAAATACCAACCTTCCATTCCCTTTTTCCTTCAATAATACAATTTAAGGCAGATTATTGTGATGAGTCTTCTCTTCGGAGAGAGCAGGCCCCAGGCTATAAACGGGCATACTGGGCATTTGCCCAGGGTGCCAAATATTAGGGGGCGCCGAAATTTAGGTGACTCTGAACGCAGAAAAAGGTTGACCAGACAATCCCAACATTAAAAATAAGTATGACGTGGAAATCTTTAAAAAGTAGGACAAAATAACTATAATTTACGCGAGTTTGAGGCAGGTGATGGAAAAGAACTGGGAATATGGAGAGGATTTTATCATGACTTTCATAGATCTAGAAAAGGCATATGATAGCGTCCCCAGAGAGAAGGTTTGGGAAACCATGGTTAAGAAGAGACTGGGAAGAGAAATGTTGGAAATGGTGCAAGCAATGTACAACAACTGTGTTAGCAGGGTACTGACCCCAGTTGGAAAGACAGATTGGTTTAGGAACAAGACTGGACTAAGACAGGGGAATGTGCTGTCACCTCTCTTGTTCATAATGGTGATGGATAATTGTAAAGGAAACAAAGGAAGCATATGGACATAAAGAAATGAAGTTACTGTTATTTACAGATGATATTGTGGTCTGGGGAAGGAACACCGAAGAAGTGCAAAAACAACTCGATGCACTGAACGAAAATATTCAGAAGTACGGCCTGAAAATCAGTATAGAGAAAAGCAAGACCATGGTGATGACAAGAGGGGAAAGACAAGGAAAGGGCACTGTGAAAATTGTGGACACGTTCAAATACCTAGGAAGTGAATTGATGCAAACTGGTAGGTTGGACATGGAGATTGGCAGGAGGGTACAGCAGAGCAATGCATTCTATCAAAGTGTAAGAAAACTTGTTTGGGATAAGGAAGTACCAAGGAAAAGCAAGGAGGTAATGTATAAAGTGTACTATGTTCCCATATTAACTTATGCAGCTGAGACTTGGACCCTGACAAGCAGGCAAGAGAGTAGAATCCAAGCCAGTGAAATGAAATTCCTAAGGAGTATGATAGGAAAGACAGAGTGAGGAATGAAGATGTTAGGAAGGAAGTTGGGATGGAAAAACTAAATGAAAGAATTGAGAAGAATAAACTAAGGTGGTTTGGACATGTAAAGAGGATGGAGGAAAATAGAATACCAAGACAGATGCTGGAGGCGAAGTGCAAGGGTAAGAGAGCAAGAGGAAGACCTAGAACAAGGTGGATTGATTCAGTGAAGAACAGCGTAAGAAAAATAAATCTGGACTGGGACAAGATCGTGGAAGAAGAATGGTGGAAGGAAAGTGGAGAAGTGCCATAAATACCCCGACCCGGCAGGAGCTGGATAAGGGGAAATGATGATGATTATTTATCACATACATTCGTAGTATTTATGTTTAATCATGATTATATTATAATACAGTATTTTAACTCTTTCAGACAGCAAACTAAATTCTCTATTGTTGTGTTGTGAAAAAGACGTAAGCCTTAGCACAGACTTTTCTGACATCATAAATAAATTTGCAAAGTTAAAAGCCAGAAAAAAAAAAAAAACCTTTGACTTGAAACTTTTTCTGTATATTTTACTTTTACAATTTAACCTTTGAACTTGTAATCCTGGGTTTTCTTGTGATTAATGTATCAATAAGTGGCTACAAAATTGTATGAACGACTTACTTTTCTTATTATTCGCTGTGATACAATGTTAGTAACGTAGTTGCTTGAAATAAAAAACTATTATGCTATCTTTATAAGACATAAATGAGAAAATGGTCACCAGGGCGTCTATCACCTTAGCCCGGGGCCTGGGAGAGAGGGGTAGAATTCCAAGTTCATTCGTAATCTGGTGGCAGAAATATAGATTATATAAAAACTTCCAAGACAAAATTGTGACTAATATTATCAAATATTTGGTATCTATAGTGTGACATCATCTGTATAGCATCTTCTTCTTCATCTGCTGAACTGTCAGGTTGGTGGGTAACATGCAAGGCACGTCCAATCATCTCCATCCTTTGACCAATAGCTTCAAGTGGCAATAGGAGTATTGCCTCTAATGCAGTTTATATCGGGCACCATCTCGAGGAAAGAATTCATTATGTAAATCTTAATTAATGGAATACAGCCGAAATATATCAGAAACCCCTATGGACGTCAAATTGGCAGGGAAAAGGCTCAAGAAAGTAGGAGACTTCTGTTACTTAGGAAGCAAAATATCCAATGATGGATGAAGCAAAGAGGATATAGGTTGGCTCATGCATGGAAAGCATTTCTACAGAAAAGGAATCTGTGGACATCGAATATAGATTTAGGTATTAGAAAGTCATTTTCGAAAGTACTTTGTCTGGAGCGTGGCGCTCTATGGAAGTGAAACTTATATACTTACTAGCAGAAGTACCCATTCTTCGAACGGTCTTCGGTATTAATAACCAGACGTAATCAATTGAGCTACTGTTGCAATGGTTAGAGACTTGGAACCTGTTTCTCGACAAAGAAAAGTGATTAGTTAAAATATGCTCTGAAACTAAATTTACCTAACGTGTACTTCCGGACGTGAAAAAAAAAATGAAAACCTCGTAGACGAAACGCAATACACGTCAAATAAAACTGACCTTCACTGTTGTGTCAAGTCCCCATCCAGAGGAAGACCCCTTTAATAATTTATAAAGGCTTGTGGTGCATGAAAATTCAGGTTTTTTAGACTCCAATGGCCCAAATTACTAAAAGAAAAAAAACTACTGTATTTCAATTCAGGAATTTATGAAAATAATGTTTCTGTTTGGAGAAATAATAGACCTTCTGTACGACATAACGCACATTTAAGTCGGGTGAAAAAAATCTAGGGTACCCCTTGACCCCCTTAAACGCAGTGATGAATTTTACAGTTTTAGTTGATTCCGTAATAACCTTATAGCCATTTGCAAACATTCACAGAAATTTAATAAATGGAGTGGCTTTACTTCTTGCAGAAATAGATGGAAAGTTGGATGTCACCTTTTCAGATATTGTTGTCATGGTTACTGGCTTGCATTCCTTCATTAGTTTATTAAATGAAATTAGTTTTCTGGGAATATCTCAGAAACTGTTGGTTTTAGAGCCTTAAAATGTACTTTTCAGGGACCCTTTACTGCTATTTAGGGGCACCAAGTTTTGTTTTTGACACCAAGGGGCTGAAAATAAGCTTTGTCTCGTCGTTGTAGGCCGTTAGTATAATAATAATAATTATAATAATAATATGAAAATATATGGATAGGGATATAGTAGACCTTCCGTACCACACCCGCACGTGTAAATCGCGTGAAAAAAATCTAGAGTACACCTTGACCCCCTTAAGCGCATTATATGACATTGATGAATTTTACAGCTTAATTTGGTTCCATTATAACCTTATAGCCGTTGCAAACTATCTCAGTAATGTAATAAATGGAATTGTATTTCGTCTTACAGCAATAGATGAACCTGTGAGATTCCGTTGCCATGGTAACCGGCTTGCATTCTTTCGTTATTGTATTAAATGAAATTAGTTTTCTGGAAATATCTCAAAAACTGTTGGTTTTAGGGCCTTAAAATGTGGTTTTCGGGGTCCCTTTGGGGCCCCCGAGTTTCGATTCTCACATTGAGGGGCTGAAAATGAGCTTTGTCTCGCCCGTCTACTCCTATTTCAGCAAGTGTTTTAAGGGGGTAGGCCCCCTTTTATTGGAGCTACAGAGAAGAGTTACATCAATGATTAGTGTCGTGCCTCTGAAGGATATCTGTACCAAATTTTAAGTTGATCCACCCAGCCGTTCTCGAGTTATAAGGGAACATACTTGTCCACAGACAGACAAAAATTTTATTTTCGTGCGCATCCGTCATAAAACAGTCTGAAACGCGTAAATAACGCAAATTTCCGTAGAAATTCAGAAAAAACAGACAAACTTTCATTCTTATATATAGATAACACCATATAATTGAACAATGGGGCGTGGTGGCGCAGCGGTCAAGCCGTTGGCCTCTCACCAAGGTGGACTGGGTTCGATTCCCGGTCAATGCATGTGAGATTTTCGAAGTGAAATGCCATGTCCTGTAGTTTGGATTCCACGTAAAAAGGAGGTCCCGTGGCTCACAATCACAAGATTCATGGTCACGTAAAACTACAATCTTCTTTTCATATTTCAACACTCGACTACAACGATTAAAATTCTTTGTCCTTGATCCACGGTAGTCTATTGTTGTTGCATACCTGCCAAGTTTTCCGGTTTTCCCGGAAGATTTCCGGATTTTTGGGGTGTTTTCCGGCTGTCCGGATGACCATAGTTTTTTCCGGAATTTCAACTCCCTGGCTTGTTTCCGTTCTCTGCATCCAAATCTCATTTTAGTTTTGATTTTCGATAATAGCTGCTATTCTGAGATGCGAGTGTTTGAAAGTCGACCGATAAGTTTAACGATAATCCCGTCTCGCAGATTATCGCTGCGCCTTTGTCATTAATTCCACGTGTTTGACATACGCTGAAAGTCGATCGAATTGTCTATCGACAATCACATCTCGCAGATTATCGCTGCATTTATATTTATCTTTGTGCTTCGACTGTCTGTTAGCGGGAAAACTTTGTTTATGCTTGGTTTCAAGCGGCGTTTGCTGTAGTTCTGGTATTCGTGCAATTGTGTGACGAATGTTTGTGCGATTCTGTGTTTTCGTGATGAATTCAAGTAAGAAACAATATCATCAGTCTTTCAGGGAGGCATATTTTGCAGAATTTCCTTGTATTAAGCGATCATGGAAAGGTGAAACCGTGCGTTGCATATATGCGTTAAAATTTTGCGGTTTGGGATCTTCTGGATTTCTATTTTTGAAATTTGGCAGGTATGTTGTTGATTCCTTAGGGGTTTTGCGGCATCATGGTCTTGTAGCCCCGTGTACTTGGATGTGTGTAGAAGTTGTCTGATAACTTGTGTCACTGTGTTGTCTGTAGGCTTACTAGTGTGTGTACTTTTATACGAGGAAGGTTTTGGGTAGGAAGCTGTTGTTGTTTCATTTGAGATGCATGGACATCATGGTCATTTAACCCCATGTACTTGGTTGAGTGTTGAATTTTGCCTGATAACCTGTGTTATTGTGATGGCTGTATTAGTGTGTGTATATACAGGGTGATTCTTTTCCTGGAGCAGGGCCAGCTTAGGGCGCGCACGCCTACCGCCAGCCAACCGATCTCATCCCGCTGTTTGCGCGCAGGTTGAAACTGTAACAAAGTACATTAATTAATGGTAAATTCACCAGCAAATCATGATAAAAGAACCCACAGGAGATGCTGAGTGTGTTCTCCTTCAACTGACAGACAGGCGTTGTACCGTGTAAATAAATTAGTGTTTACACGTTGTGATTCCCTTCTGTTGTGAGGGATATCTACTGCCGTATATTGTTCTCCAACTCCACCAGAGTACGGGTAATTGATCTGTACACTTTGAATTTTAAATTACCCCACAATTGAACATCAAACGGGCTTAGGTCTGTGCTTTGATTAGTTACAGTAAACACGCAGTGGGGTGCAGGTGTAGGAACAAAATGTAACTATGTAACTTCCAAAGTTACTGTCTGTCAGATGAAAGAGAACATTTTTAGTATTATTTGTGAAAAGATGAGTTCTAAGCTTTAACTGGTGACTTGAGGTCATCCAGATTCCCAAGAAATAAAAAAGGACATCTGTGCTTCTTTAATTAAATCTTGCAGCTGTTGTTTATGTTACCTTCTTATCTGTACGCTGTCACTACACACCCTCGTTGATGAAAGTTTAGTGACTTAATAACTAGCTCGCCCCCGCCTCGCGCAACCCTGAGGATTCAATCAACGTTTAATATCCGTATAGTACATTGTATTTGAACAAGCTACTACAACCAACATTCAATTATACTCCTTGAAAGAGACAAAGAGTTAAAACTAAACCCATGCATTTAGGAGAAAATAGACTATATGTTCTTTACTGAACATCTTGTTTTTGGGTTTAATTCTTCATTTCTTAATAAGTTATTTACTTAGCAGAGTTCTTAACTTTATCTTTACTAAACTGCACTATTTTACTCTATGTGATTTTGAATGTATATTCAGAAACCAGATAAAATAAAATGTTCGCAATTTTGAGGGCATTTTATAAATTTATAAGGCATTTTTTGGAGATTTTTAGGTCATAACTGCATTTTCTTTTTAAGTGCATTTTTCATTGTTGTATAGGGCATTAAAATCCTACCCTAGTTATTGTGATATAACAAGGAACTGAGGTTTACTTTTTGATGTGCAACATCTTTCAACTCGGTTGCTATATATTTTTTGTGGGGGTGATTTTGAAAATGGTCCGGAAACAATGAGCGCGCGTGGTGGCGGAGATTGGTACAACGAAGTACTGTCCGTCATGTGGCTATGTGCAATGTATATCGCATACGGTTTACTTCAAGGTTTGGAGGCCCCATTCGAGATATTCCTACAATAAATCATCTTCAAGTTGTTGTTCTTTGGTGTGAAAATATTCAATATATCTTATTTGCTGAAAACAATTATGATTTATTAAATATTCATACTTTTGCTGTATTCTTATTTAATGTAAGCATTCGTGGTACTGTCGGCCAAAATACAGCTCTATGTGGAATGTATATCGCATACGGTCTACTTCAAGGTTTGGAGGCCCTATTAAAGATATTCGTACAATAAATCATCTTCTAGTTGTCATTCTTTGGTGTGAAAATATTCATTTTATCATATTTGCTGAATGGATTTGGCACTGGAGATTTACGAGTAGTAGGATGTGGAATGTATATCGCATATGGTTTACTTCATGGTTTGGAGGCACAATTAAAGATATTCTTACAATAAATCATCTTCAAGTTGTCGTTCTTTGGTGTGAAAATATTCATTTTATCATATTTCCTGAAAGGATTTGACACAGGAGTTTTACAAGTAGTTATTTCAATGACCAACAGAGTTCACTGTTAACAGGGGATTTGCGCTCCCGGCAGACACATAGTAGGATAACATGTCACATCTTACACATCATATGTGACTACTGTAAGGCTCATAATTTTTTATCTCAATTTTTATGACGTGTAGGAAAACCATTCCTTAAGTCACCTGCTACTTTCTATTTTGAAGAATGCACCGTACTGTATTGTAATTCAAACTTAAGGAATGTGTGAGTCAGAATGTGACGTCTGTTTCCTGCTACTGATAACAATGTACTGTACAGTAATCAGATCCTTGGTTAACATTCCTATGAACCTTGCCATTGTTTTGAAGAATTGGCAAATACCAGGAATTTTAGGGGTCTACTTCACTATAGCCAGAATGGTCACCAATGTTCGAAGCGGACAGGCACCCTGAGAAGAAGACTTCACTGTTGTTGTTGTTTAAGCCTTCAGTCTTTTGACTGGTTTGATGCAGCCCTCCATGCTTCCCTGTCGTGAGCTAATCATTTTATTTCTACATAGCTACCATACCCTACATCCGAGGCAATCCGTTTAACATTTTCTAACCTTGGTCTACCCCTACAGTTCTTATCCTTGACCCTTCCTTCCATAACTAACCTTGCTATTCCTACTGCGTAGTTGGTAGCATGCTGAGCTTCTATGCCCAAGATCGCGGGTTCAAATCTGGCCGAAGTCGGCTGATTTTTTAAGAGCATTAAAAATCCCTCAGTATGCCTTCCTTAGGAGGGGAAGTAAAGCTGGCGGTCCCATGTCCTAGATTTAGGGCATGTTAAAGAACCTTCCGCTAATTACACCTATGTGAAGCTAAATTGTATAGGTTAAGAATGTAAACAACGCTCTTAGGTTCCTACGTTCGTTGCCAAGAGCCGACTGCGGTAGCGTCTAGTAGCTAAGTTCTAAACTAGTAGTTGTTGACGGTGGCGTTTGGTGGCAAAAGTAGGAACTATTTGAAAAATTCAAAAGTCTGCAGTCCTTACTTGAATTAAAAAACAGATAACACACACTAATACAGTCATCACAATTAACACCGGTTATCAGACAGATTCTACACACACCCAAAGTTCACGGGGCTACATGACCGAGTTGTCGCAGCCATTAAACTTAGGAACCAACCAACTGTCCTTACCAGAGAAGGGCCAATTAAGGCGGGAAATGAAGAGACACCCTAATAGCGTCGGGGTCGGAAGAGAACAAGAGTTGACCACAGGAGGCCGACAGGAAAGATAACAGATAGGAGCCCGTGACAAGTAAGTGGAAGCAATGCCGGACTCAACTGGGGTCCCGTGGTCGCCAACCCACGTCCCACTAGATGTGAGCCCCTGGGGGGAGCAACATGTTGTTGTTGTTTGAGTCTTCAGTCTTTTGACTGGTTTGATGCAGCCCTCCATGCCTCCCTGTCCTGAGCTAATCGTTTCATCTCTACATAGCTACCACACCCTACATCCAAGGCAATCGGTTTAACATATTCTAACCTTGGTATACCCCTACCGTTCTTGTCCTCGACCCTTCCTTCCATAACTAAGCTTGCTATTCCTGGGTGTCTTAGTATGTGTCCTACCAACCTATCTCTTCTCTTCATTAGCAGTCACCAGAAACATCTCTCCTCTCCCATTCGTCTTAATACCTCTTTAATTGTTACCCTATTTACCGATCTGATCTTCATCATTCTCCTGTAACACCACATTTCAAACGCTTCGATTCTCTTCTTTTCTTCTGCTCCAACAGTCCAAGTTTCACTTCCATAGAGCACCACGCTGCAGACAAAGGCTTTCAAAAATGACTTCCTAATACCTAAATCTATATTTGATGTGAATAGATTTATTTTCTGAGCCAACCTTCTTTTTATATCCTTTTTTCTTTGTCCATCACTGGTTATTTTGCTTCCTAAGTAACAGAAGTCTCCTACTTCCTTTAGCTTTTCACGTGCCCTTTCAATGCCTGTGGGGATTTCCGATTTCTTTCGGCTGGATTCCAATATTTTTGTTTTGCATTTATTAATTTTCATCGTGAATTCTTTCCTCAAGACATAACCCTCTGGTGTGTCGGCTAAGATGACGACGCCATCAGCAAATCTCCGAGTTGAAATTATTTCTCCTTGAATCTTTACTCCTATTTTGAATTTTTCTCCATTTTCTTTCATTACTTGTTCAATGTCATCATCATCATCATCATCATTTCCCCTTATCCAGCTCCTGCCGGGTCGGGGTATTTATGGCACTCCTCCACTTTCCTCTTTCCTTCCACCATTCTTCTTCCACGATCTTGTCCCAGTCCAGGTTTCTTTTTCTTACGCTGTTCTTCACTGAATCGATCCACCTTGTTCTAGGTCTTCCCCTTGCTCTCTTACCCTTGCACTTTGCCTCCAGCATCTGTCTTGGTATTCTATTTTCCTCCATCCTCTTTACATGTCCAAACCACCTTAGTTTATTCTTCTCAATTCTCTCATTTAGTTTTCCCATCCCAACTTCCTTCCTAACATCTTTATTCCTCACTCTGTCTTTCCTTGTCTTTCCTATCATACTTCTTAGGAATTTCATTTCACTGGCTTGGATTCTACTCTCTTGCCTGCTTGTCAGGGTCCAAGTCTCAGCTGCATAAGTTAATATGGGAACATAGTACACTTTATACATTACCTCCTTGCTTTTCGTTGGTACTTCCTTATCCCAAACAAGTTTTCTTACACTTTGATAGAATGCATTGCTCTGCTGTACCCTCCTGCCAATCTCCATGTCCAACCTACCAGTTTGCATCAATTCACTTCCTAGGTATTTGAACGTGACCACAATTTCCAAACTCTGACTTCCAATTTTCACAGTGCCCTTTCCTTGTCTTTCCCCTCTTGTCATCACCATGGTCTTGCTTTTCTCTATACTGATTTTCAGGCCGTACTTCTGAATATTTTCGTTCAGTGCATCGAGTTGTTTTTGCACTTCTTCGGTGTTCCTTCCCCAGACCACAATATCATCTGTAAATAACAGTAACTTCATTTCTCTATGTCCATATGCTTCCTTTGTTTCCTTTACAATTTCATCCATCACCATTATGAACAAGAGAGGTGACAGCACACTCCCCTGTCTTAGTCCAGTCTTGTTCCTAAACCAATCTGTCTTTCCAACTGGGGTCAGTACCCTGCTAACACAGTTGTTGTACATTGCTTGCACCATTTCCAACATTTCTCTTCCCAGTCTCTTCTTAACCATGGTTTCCCATACTTTCTCTCTGGGGACACTATCATAAGCCTTTTCTAGATCTATGAAAGTCATGATCAAATCCTCTCCATATTCCCAGTTCTTTTCCATAAGCTGCCTCAAGCTAAATATTGGGTCCACTGTGGATCTTCCACTCCTGAAGCCGTACTGTTCCTCTTGCAACTCTCCTTCCACCTTTCTTCTCATTCTTCTTTCTAATATCCTTTCCAGTATTTTTACTATCTGTGATATGAGGGTGATCCCTCTATAGTTATCACACACCTTCTTGTCCCCCTTCTTAAACACTGGTATTATTAGCCCTTTCTCCCAGTCTTCTGGTACACATTTCCGTTTCCACACACACTTTAGCAGTCGATACAACCATTGCATACCAACAGGACCAGCAGCCTTTATCATTTCTACACTGATTTCATCCACCCATGTTGCTTTTCCCATCTTCATTTTCTGTACTGCTAATTCCACCTCCAGCATTGTTATATCATCTTCTATTATAGAGTCGTCAGGCTGTGTCACTTCGATCTCACCAGTACAATTGCTCACATTCAATAGCTTATCGAAATACTCCTTCCATCGTCCCTTTATCTCTTCTGGGTGTGTTAACAACTCTCCATCCTCCTTTTTCACTAGCTTTGTAGTAACCCTTTCTTTCCTCTTACTTCTTAGAAGCCCATACAGCATCCTTTTACTGCCATTTACATCTGTTTCCATTCTTCTTCCCAACTTTTCTTCTCCTACCACTTTCTTACACCTCCGTTTGCTGTCGTGATACTTCTTTTTGCTTTCTTCTGTTTGATCTCAGTTCCATTCTTTCCATGCAGACTTCTTTTCTTTCATTGCTTTCCTCACTTCCTCATTCCACCACGGTGTCTCCTTCTCTTTCACTCTTGTTGACGTCCTACCACAAGCACTCTCTGCTGCACCAACAAATGCCTTTTTAAAGTGGGACCATTCCTCTTCTATGTTTTCCATTTCAGTAACTGGGATTTGTTGCTTCAATCTCTCCTGAAAATCTTCCTGTACAGTTTTGTCTTTCAATTTCCATACTTTTATTTTACTTTCTCTGATCTCTTTTAGGTTTTCCAATTTTTCCCATCTAAATTTTGCCACCACAGCTCTATGGTCCCCATCAAATGCTTCTCCTGGTAAAGCTGTCACATCTATCAGCTTTCTGCGATTAGTCCTTTCCACCAGAAAGTAGTCAATTACTGATTTTGTTCTTCTATCGCCCCAACCATATCTCGTAATTTTCCTGCTGTTTTTCTTCCGAAACCATGAATTACCCACTATCAGTCCATTCCTTTCACAAAAGTTTACAAGTTCCTCTCCTTCCCGGTTCTTTTTCCCATATCCATATGGTCCAATGACTTCTTCCTTTCCTTGTCTCTCGTTTCCGACTTGTGCATTCATATCTCCCATGATCACCACTTCTACATCTGAAATTACTCTTTCTACATCCTCCAGGAATACTTCAATATCTTCTTCTCTGTTTCCAGTCTGTGGTGCATACACTTGTATGAAGTCCATCACGTCATTTTTCATCTTCATTCTAATTTTCATTATTCTGTCACTCACACACTCGACCACTTCAACATACTCCTCCAGTTGTTTCGAGGTTATCAGTCCCACGCCATTTTTTGCCTCTTGGCCACCACTCCAGTATAATGTATATCCTTTCCTCAATTTCTTCCTTCCTTTACCTTTCCATTTCACTTCATTCAGCCCCATCAATCCAACATTCTCCCTCTCCATGAAGTCTACCACCTCCTCCACCTTGCCTGTCAGGGTCATGACATTCATGATTTCCACTTTCATTTCGGTTACTGGTCGCCCATTTCTCACAGTTCCCTCAGTACCAAAAGAACTGCGCGTCGCCTGCAGGGTACGCCCTAACCTTCTCCGAATCATTTGAAGTGCCATTTCCATTTTAGGCTATTATTACGATGGGGTCACCACTCCCAAAGGCATTTTATGAAGCTACTGCCAGCTAATATACAGGCCGCCCCTAACATGGGAAACAGACGCCCTTGTAGCCGCCCCTAACCTGGGAAACAGACGCTGCCGATTGATGCTGTACTCATATTCCCTGAGTACTGGGTTGCCTCTTCCGCAATCTCCACCGTTCCGAAGTCCATCTTCTCCGCTGCAGATTCCGTTGAGTTCTTCGCACGTAACTCTGTGCACGGGGCCTATGTTATACCCCATAGGACTGGGTTCTCACCAGAACTTAGCCGGTACTGTAGTTCCATGGTATATTACAGTACCGTTGCCCACCCCCGCGATGTGGACGCGCCTGGCAAGAATTATCCTTGTAGCCAATTATAATTGCCTCATGGACCGGATTAAGGAGCTGTCTAAATCCAGCCTCCAAGGCCTTGTTCAATGTATAGATTCAAAAGTATGGGTGATAAGTTGCAGCCTTGCCTTACACCTTTCTGAATACAGTACCAGCTTCTCTCTCATGCCCTTCGGCTTGAATAGCTGCTGTCTGGTGTCTGTACAGATAGAAGTGAAATTTTTTAAGTATTTATTATTAGGGCTCGGATTTTTAGGTAAATAAATATTTCTTTATGTAAATACATATTTTAAGCTATTTTTTTTATAAATACATAAATTCCTGCTTTTCACTTATGAGCACATAAAAGGATATAATATTTACACTTTTTAAAATCAGTATGCTAGACCTTTCAGTTTATTGCACTTTTGTTCTGTGTTACTTCAATGGGGAAGAACCTTTGAGCTATCTAATCTTCATGCAGAGCGTATGTCAGCTTGCAACTGTGTTACTCTTAACTTGTCGCCCCGTGCCACTCACTGTGGAAGCCGGGGATGTCCTTGCCCATAGCCATTTTGCTCCACGTGCTTGACCTCTCCCTCCGCCAGCTACCTGGAACCAGTGTCACTCACATGCAGTTCATTTCTGGCTCTGTGAAGTGTAAGGCAGTTCTACGATGCGTAAAGTAAAAACAACTACAAGTTATCGTCTGTTGCAGAATTTAAAGATAATTTTACCTCTGATGGGGGCGTTCTGTTCTGCCAACCATGTGGGAAAGCAATCAAGGCTGAACAGCGATCTCAAGTTACACAACACCTCAAGGGCAAGAAACATATTGCCGCAGTTTCACGCCTTCAGAATAAGCGTTTCGCGATAATCGTCGGTTATTTGTGATGGGACAGCCTGAAGATGTATCTCGTTATGTATTATAATACTTCAGCAGTCAGTAAGGCATAGCATAAATTCGTGATGTATCTCGTTATGTATTATAATACTTCAGTAGTCAGTAAGGCATAGCATAAATTCGTGAGTACTGCATATTGTTTATATTCACATTAATAAACTAAATTATAATAAAACATTTTTACTTTTTTGTCACATATTTCAGGTATTTTATATACATAAATAATAAATATTTTCCCAATTTTTAGCACCTAAAAATCCGAGCCCTATGTATTATATTGGTACACCTTAGTCAATAATAGTGAAAAAAGTATATGTTATACAAGTTTCGATCACCTTCTTCAGTAACTGTCGAAAGTTAATTAAAGCTAATATAAATATGAGCAAAATTGATTTGATGATAATTTTTCATAAAAAATATTCAAAAATAAACAGATCTGTTTAAAAAGTGTGCTTTAAGTCGAAGATACAGTACTATGATTTTTTTTTCTGAAAAATATGTTTTAGTAAAGGAAGAATTTTATTTTTTTAATATCTTGCAAATAATTTTCATTTTTTTCGTCATTCTCACGCATGCTCCCCTCAGTATATGAAAATTCTTTTGATGATACTAAAAAAAAAAAAATTAAACATATTTTTCAGAAAAAAAGAAATTGTAACACTGTATCTTCAATTTAAAGCTTTGTTAACAGATCTGCTTTTTTTAAAATCTTATATATTTTATGAAACATTATCATCAAATCAACTTGCTCATATTTCTATTAACTTAAATTAATTTTAGAAATCAAATTTTTTCGTATTTCTCCCTCTTCTTCTTCATTTCCCATTTCTAGTTCCCTGGGTCGGGTTGCGAATCAAGAACCTCCACAGTTGTATTTCTATTAGTTTTAATTAACTTTAGACAGTTCTTGAAGAAGGTCACACAATGTGGTTGAAGCTTGTATAACATATACTTTTTTCACTATTATTGACAAAGGTGTACCAATATAATAAATACTCATACATAGTGGCCACTCAAATCGGTCAACGATTTTCCAGGAGTTTTCCAGGAATTTTCCAGGAGTAATTCTCATTTTCCAGACTTAAAAATAAGTGCGATTTGGTTTCGGCCTACTTATACAGATGTTGACAAAAATTAGTGGTGATTGGGTTATTGATACGCAAGCCTACACACAAATGATTTAATTGTTGTTTTAAAAAAAGCCTTTGTGACTCAAATATCCGCTTTAAAAAGAGAAAAGAATGCCGCCTGCAATTTTATTGTGGTGAAGTTGTCTATACTCAATATGTTTTACAAAAATACTATCGCGTGTTCTCCCACTCAGAAACAGGTAGCCTGAGGAAATTTCTTTCGTCAACGATAGAGTGCTCACCCAAAATACAGCGGGAGTATGATTTAAGGTAAAACACGGCGCGTAAATTTCCGGTTAAAAATAAACAGGGTTTGCAGAGTGACCGCTAGATAGCCCTTGCTACCCCATCCGCGATATCATGACGTCCAGGACTAAGAACGGACTGGGAATTTTTGCAGTGGATGGAAAGATTTTTATAATTAATTATCAGTGGCTATTTTCCAGGAGTTTTCCAGACCTATTAAAAATCCAGGAGTTTTCCAGGATTTCCAGGTTTTCCAGGAGTAGTGGCCACCATACTCATAGTATTTCACTTCTATTCTAATGTCAATAATGAAACCTCAAAATGATTAATTATGTACAGATTGTAGAACACTTTATTCCTATCGTTTTCAAAATGTCAAACAACTTACTCCAATCAACGTTGGGTGGTTCCTTAGTTTAGGGGCTGCGACTACGCGGTCATTTAGCCCCGTGTATTTTGGGTATGTGTAGAATCTGTCTGATTACCGGTGTTAATTGTGATGGCTGTATAAGTGTGTGTTATCTGAGTTTAATTCAAGTAAGGACTGCAGACATTCAATTTTCAAGTAGTTTCTACTTTTCCTACCAAACGCCACTGTCAACAACAACTAGTTCTGAACTTGGTTACTAGATGCCACCACAATCGGCTCTTGGCGGCGAACGTTGGAACCTAAGAGCATTGGTCAAATTTAGCTTCTGGCTTCTGGCATTTCTGGCTTGACCGATCCTGGACTTAATCTCCTCAGTACAGTCAATGTAGCAGTTCACATTTGTTCCTAAATACTTGTCACTTGCTGTTAAGTATTTAAAAGTTTAATTTTATCTTCAATCAGTTAAAATTATTTTGGCTAACCTTCCCAGTGTGCCTCTAAGAAAATAGAGGAAATTACAATAATATGACTAATAAGTGACAGCATTTCTCAATGTTGTGTAATAGCATGGCCTCCACTTTGGACAAACATTGCCTGGGTATCATATGGCAGTATATAAGGAGTGCCTCTACTGACTCTTGCACAGTCTATTGTGATTGAGTCAATGAAGAACATGAAGTTCATTCTGCTAGTGATTGCAGTGAGCTCAGTTGCCAGCGCAACCATCAAAGAGATGAGCCAGCAACGATACGGACTCGACCGTAAGTACAGTATTGCCACTAATATAGAAATTTAATGTATTATTGCTAGCTTCATGAATAATATAGATTTATGGTTAGCAGAGGTGTCGAGTTCTTCCAAATATTGGAGGGGTGGAACTACAGTAACTGGCCAGTATATTTCGTTTCTGAATTACTATGTGTTGTGTTATTGTTGATTTCAAGAAGAATGTTATCATCCCTATACCGAAGAAAGTGGGAGCTGTCAGATGTGAAGATTACTGTACAATCAGCTTGATTACTCATGCTTCAAAGATCCTGTCTAGAATAATTTACAAGAGGATGGAAAGCCAGATAGAAACGGAGTTGGGTGAAGATCAGTTTGGTTTCAGGAGAAATGTAGGAACAAGGGAAGCTGTACTAAGTCTTAGGCTGATTTTGGAAGGTAGAATAAGGAAAGATAAGAGAACGTTCATGGCATTTGTAGACTTAGAAAAAGCTTTTGATAACGTTGATTGGACTAAATTGTTTGACATTTTGAAAACGATTGGAATAAAGTACAGGGATAGGAGGGTGATCTACAATCTATACAGAAGCCAGACAGCAGTCATTCGAGCTGAAGGACATGGGAGAGAAGCCGGTATTCAGAAAGGTGTAAGGCAAGGCTGCAACTTAACACCCTTACTTTTCAATCTTTACATTGAACAAGCAATGAAGGAAATTGTAGACAAATTTAAAGTGGGAGTGGAGATACAAGAAGGAATAATTTCAACTCTAAGATTTGCCGATGACATAGTCATCTTGGCTGACACGCCTGAGGATTTGAATGAGTTTTTGAATGGTATGGACTCCGTCTTGAGGAAACAATTCATGATGAAAATTAATAAATGTAAAACAAAAATATTGGAATGCAGCCGAAATAAATCAGAATCCTCTATGGACATCAAATTGGCAGGTGAAAAACTAACGGAAGTAGGAGACTTCTGTTAGTTACGAAGCAAAATAACCAGTGATGGGCGAAGCAAAGAGGATATAGAAAGTAGGTTAGCTCAGACAAGGAAAGTATTTCTACAGAAAAGGAATCTGCTGACATCGAATATAGATTTAGGTGTCAGGAAGTCATTTTTGAAGACCTTTGTCTTCTAAGGAAGTGAAATTTGGACTATTGGTGTAGCAAAAAAGAGGAGAATTGAAGCGTTTGAAATGTGGTGTTACAGGAGAATGATTAAGATCAGATGGGTAGATAGGGTTACAAACGAAGAGGTATTAAGACTAGTGGGAGAGGAGAGATGTTTCTGGGGACTGCTAATGAAGAGAAGAGATAGGTTGGTAGGACACATACTAAGACACCCAGAAATAGCAAGCTTAGTTATGGAAGGAAGGGTTGAGGACAAGAACCATAGGGGTAGACCAAGGTTAGTATATGTTAAACAGATTGCCTCGGATGTAGGGAGTGGTAGCTATGTAGATATGAAACGTTTAGCTCAGGACAGGGAAGCTTGAAGAGCTGCATCAAACCAGTCAAAAGACTGAAGATTCAAACAACACGAAATGAGAGGACCAGGGAATTAATGAAGGAGGAACCATTACAGGATGATATAGAGAAATCTAGACTTAGATGGTATGGACATGTAAAACGAATGGAGGAGAAGAGGATACCCAGGAGGATACATGAGACGAAGTGGGAAGGAAAGAGACCAAGAGGGAGACCGAGTGACAGGTGGCTGAAGGGGTTGGAAGAAAGCGTGAAGAAGAGAGGAGAAGACTGGACAAGGGTGGAGGCTGAGAGATGGTGGGAAGACAGATGACGTTGGAGAGGCTTGTTTTCCAAACAGACCCGGCCAGTGGCTGGAAACTGTGCAAGATGATGATGATGATGATTTGTGGTCCCCTCGGTCCCCCGACTTAACCCCCTGTGATTTCTATCTCTGGGGTAACTTAAAGCATAAAGTGTACAAGACAAACCCACACACCCTGGAAGAATTAAAACTGTGCCTTCCTACTGGTCTTTTCACTCACTCTCTCACAGTTGGTTAGGGTTGCCAGACGTTCCGCTTTACCCGGAACAATTCCGTTTTTTCTTGTTTTGTTCCGGGTTCCGTTTTAATCTTTAACGGAACGCCAAATATTCAGTTTTTTGGTTAATTTGATAATAGCAATTTCACACCAATTTTCAAATGTCCCATTTCAGAATTGGTTGGTTCCTCAGTTTAGGGGCTGCGACAACACGGTCATGCAGCCCCGTGTACTTTGGGTGTGTGTAGAATCTGTCTGATAACCGGTGTTAATTGTGATGACTGTATTAGTGTGTGTATCTGTTTTAATTCAAGTAAGAACTGCAGACGATCAATTTTCAAGTAGTTCCTACTTTTGCTGCCAAACGCCACCGTCAACGACCAACTAGTTCAGAAATTAGTTACCAGATGCCACCGCAGTCAGCTCTTGACGACGAACATAGAAACCTAAGAACTTTAGTCAGTTTTTTTTAACCTATATTAATTTAGCTTCACACAGTTGTAATTAGTGGAAGGTTCTTTAACATGTGGGCCGATAACCTCGATGTTAGGCCCCTTTAAACAACAATTATCATCATCATCATCTTTAACATGCCATAAATCTATGACATGGGACTGCCGACTTTACTTCCCCTCATAATGTTGATTATTCAGGTCCATATTAACGTAACTATAACTTTGAACGAATAATAAAATTTCCGCCTTTCAATACTGTTTATTACATTACTTACAGGGACATGTTTCGGGGGCTAATACTCCTCCTTCATCAGCCTTCCCCTCCGAAGGAAGACATACTGAGGGACATTTCAGAATTGATTGTAATATCTACTTGTTTTCCGGTGATACAGGGGCAAGTTTGAAAGACAAAATGATTTCTATGTCTGTGTCAGACAGAATGGTACATGTTATAGATTTATTAGGTGCAACAACATTATGGAAAATTTTAGTCCTTGTGAAGTTAATACTCAGCATTTTCCCCTCCAATGCTTTTGTCTGCCTGTTAGGTAGTCAGCCGGAAGGCTGGTTGGATCCTCAAAAAGCACCACCGTTACGTTACGCGGGTAGATACCCACAAAAACCCAAGGCAGCGCTATATTGAGGCATACTCGGCAAGAAGAGGAGTGAGGTAGTTTGCCATTGCTTTTCTCACTGATTCAGTATACAGTAGCAGTACTAACCCTATGAGTAGAACCGTTCACAGCATCCACAAGCACTGAATGTCATTACTAAGCATTTACGGAGAGAGATTTCTCTGTCATGAATATCAAATGGAGAGATTATACAAACAGAAGCTCCATTAGTTTGATAAAACAAGAATTGTTCACATATTACAATTATGACGAAAATTGTAGTGAATTTTATCAGAAGGTAAATAAAATTCCTTGCAACGAGTCGTTCAAATGTAAAGCATTTATAAGTTGCTGGTGTCATAGGTCTGTATGATATGTCAGCAATATCTAGTTTTAATTTTGTGAGTTTGATTATGTAATGTTTATTTAATACCGTACATACGAGGGCTATTCCAAAACTAAGGTCCGGTAAAAAAAAACAACATCCAAAATCAAAATTGTTTTATTGACATTCCTTTTGTCTTTCTCTATTTTTTACATAATTTCCATACTTATTTACCCATTTGTCACATCGTTCCACAAGCTTTTGAATGCCTAAGTCATAGAACTCGGCCACCTGCGAAGCTAACCAGTCTTTAACAGCTTCTTTCACTTCATCATCTGTGTCGAAGAGCTTGCCGCCAAGAAACTCCTTTAGGTAGCGGAACAGGTGGAAATCACTTGGCGCCAAATCCGGACTGTACGGTGGGTTATCCATCTGTTCCCATCCAAATTTCTTGATTAGAGTTTGCGTGTCTTTCGCAGTATGGGGTCTGGCATTGTCATGCAACAACAACACTCCAGACGACAAAAGACCACATCGCTTATTCTGGATTGCATGTCGAAGTTTAGTCAGGGTAGCGCAGTAGGCGGCTTTATTGATCGATGTCCCTGAAATAGTGAATCGTCGATCTTCACGAATTTTGTCGTCAACCGCATGAACCAACTCGTCTGAAATCACTGATGGTCTGCCAGAGCGGGGTTCATCGTGCACATTTTCCCGTCCTTCATTAAAGGCTCGCACCCACTTGCGCATTTTACTGTCACTCATTGTGTTAGGACCCTACTCTTCAGTAATCATTCTGCCGATGAATTTCTGCCGCAGAAATGTTTCTTGCAGACAGAAACCGTATCACTGTCCTTACTTCACAATCGGCGGCTGATTAATTGCCTTAAACATTGTGAACTGACACTATCAACAACACACAGCAACAGTAACAACGCTGCTGGCCGCTTTTGCCGCGCAAGGCATGCCAGGAGTCGGCGCGCATGCGTGTTTTGCCCTTGGCGCCGCTTTCAAATATTTACGGCGAATCGGACCATACTATTGGAATTACCCTTGTATGTGTATTACCGTATTTATTACAACATTTAACAACCTTGATTAAATAGATACAATGTTTTGGGACAAGTGTTCCGTTTTTCCATTCTTGAAATCTGGCAACCTTATCCGGAATGCCGAGAGGGATTTTTAATTTATAAAAGGATATATATAAATTATTTTTTGGCTGACCTGTGAAATGTACTGCAGGTGACTTCTTCTGTTTACAACTTGAACATTATGTCCGCGTGCATTCAATCCTATCTACCCCAGCAGTGCAGGGGCACACAGATTGGCCAGAAGAATTATTTATTATTTATCGTATGGCTTTTAGTGCCGGGAGTGTCCGAGGACATGTTCGGCTTGCCGGAGGCTGTAGCTGCTTCAAGCGGACACCCATAGGGTGAGCTACAAGTTCCGTACAATTGCTACTAGTTCCAACTTTCGCTACCAGATGTCACTGATACCTAGTGGTGAACGTTGGAACTTTGATAGAGCGTTCCAACGAAATCTAACCTAGAAATTTAGCTTCACACAACTTTAGTCTGTGGAAGAAGATAGTGGGTTCAAACCCGGTCGAACCCCTCGGATTTTTTAAGTGCGTTAAAAATTCCTCAGTATGCCTTTTTCGGAGGGGAAGTAAAACCGGCGGTCCCATGTCATAGATTTATGGCATGTTAAAGAACCTTCCACTAATTACACCTGTGAGGAGCTAAATTGGATAGGCTAAGAATGTAAATAACGCTCTCAGGTTTCTACGTTCGTTGCCAAGAGCCGACTGCGGTAGTGTCTAGTAGCTAAGTTCTGAACTTGGCCTAGTAGTCGTTGACGGTGGCTTTTGGCGGCAAAAGTAGGAACTATTTGAAAAATTTAAGTTGCAGTCTGTACTTAAATTAAAATACAGATAACAAACACTAATACAGCCATCACAATTAACACCGGTTATCAGACAGATTCTACACATACCCAAAGTACACGGGGCTACATGACCGCGTTGTCGCAGCCCCTAAACTGAGGAACCAACCAACCAGTCTGTGGAAGAATCTTTTACATGCCATAAATCTATGACATGGGACCACCGGCTTTACTTCCCCTCCGAATGAACGCATACTGAAGGATTATAGTGCTCTTAAAAAATCCAACGACTTCGGCCGGGTTTGAACCCTCTATCTTGGGGACAGCAGTTCCGCATGCTACCAACTACACCACCGAAGCCGAAGAATGATCTCGGTGAAATGAATATTTGAAATTATTTTAAAATATGGATGAAGGAATCAAGTAAGTTATTGTTGTTTTGAAGAACAAACTTCTAGGCATTTCTTGAACTGTCGTCTATGCCCAGACTCATGCACAGGGTTGGTAACAACACTGTCAATGTAGCCAAATACTGGTCACAACTCTTGTAAATATTGTATATATTATCATTCCTGTTTCATTTCTCTTGCTCTTGTGATATGTTATATGCAGTGTTTGATTTGTAAAAGAAAGAGGTTCCGGTACTGTGGACTACCGGGTGGTGGTGGGGGGAGGGCTTTATGGAATATTGAAATATAGAGTTCTAAAAACGATATTTTTACTCTTTTCTGAACATCTTTAGAAATTAATCAGCGGACAAAATAGCAATCTAATTTTGATTGCAATTTTAAATTAAATTGAATTTTCTGTAGCAACATTTTTCTTACCATAACCATCACCATCATCATCATCATTTCCCCTTATCCAGCTCTGCCGGGTCGGGGTATTTATGGCATTTCTCCACTTTCCTCTTTCCTTCCACCATTCTTCTTCCACGATCTTGTCCCAGTCCAGATTTCTTTTTCTTACGCTGTTCTTCACTGAATCAATCCACCTTGTTCTAGGTCTTCCTCTTGCTCTCTTACCCTTGCACTTCGCCTCCAGCATCTGTCTTGGTATTCTATTTTCCTCCATCCTCTTTACATGTCCAAACCACCTTAGTTTATTCTTCTCAATTCTCTCATTTAGTTTTCCCATCCCAACTTCCTTCCTAACATCTTTATTCCTCACTCTGTCTTTCCTTGTCTTTCCTATCATACTTCTTAGGAATTTCATTTCACTGGCTTGGATTCTACTCTCTTGCCTGCTTGTCAGGGTCCAAGTCTCAGCTGCATAAGTTAATATGGGAACATAGTACACTTTATACATTACCTCCTTGCTTTTCGTTGGTACTTCCTTATCCCAAACAAGTTTTCTTACACTTTGATAGAATGCATTGCTCTGCTGTACCCTCCTGCCAATCTCCATGTCCAACCTACCAGTTTGCATCAATTCACTTCCTAGGTATTTGAACGTGACCACAATTTCCAAACTCTGACTTCCAATTTTCACAGTGCCCTTTCCTTGTCTTTCCCCTCTTGTCATCACCATGGTCTTGCTTTTCTCTATACTGATTTTCAGGCCGTACTTCTGAATATTTTCGTTCAGTGCATCGAGTTGTTTTTGCACTTCTTCGGTGTTCCTTCCCCAGACCACAATATCATCTGTAAATAACAGTAACTTCATTTCTCTATGTCCATATGCTTCCTTTGTTTCCTTTACAATTTCATCCATCACCATTATGAACAAGAGAGGTGACAGCACACTCCCCTGTCTTAGTCCAGTCTTGTTCCTAAACCAATCTGTCTTTCCAACTGGGGTCAGTACCCTGCTAACACAGTTGTTGTACATTGCTTGCACCATTTCCAACATTTCTCTTCCCAGTCTCTTCTTAACCATGGTTTCCCATACTTTCTCTCTGGGGACACTATCATAAGCCTTTTCTAGATCTATGAAAGTCATGATCAAATCCTCTCCATATTCCCAGTTCTTTTCCATCACCTGCCTCAAGCTAAAGATTGGGTCCACTGTGGATCTTCCACTCCTGAAGCCATACTTTTTTAGGTAATGCTAATAATAATACACTAGAATTAACCGAGTGTAACTGTAATACACTTAGCGATTATTATAAGATTAAGGACAGTAAACAGATAATAACCGATACCAGTACACTAAAATGCGTACACATAAATGCACATAGCATAAAAAACAAGTTCGATGATATCCAAATAATGTTAGACAGAATCAAATGTGTAGATGTCCTAGCAATCTCAGAAAATTGGTTAACAGAACAAACAAAAATGTTTTTCAATATTAAGAAATATGTTGCATATCACATAGTTAGAAAGCAAACTGGCGGGGGAGTATCTTTGTATATTTCAAACAAATGTAGCAGTACCCTTGTAAAGGAAATAAATTCCACCCACAGCATACTGCACATTACTGTGAGAAAAGGCCATCAAGAATACAATATAATCACTGCTTATAACCCTCATAAAAGCAACATTCCACACTTTCTAACTGATCTCGAAGTAATTATTAGTTCTTACTCAACGAATCCTGTTATAATACTAGGTGATATGAATATCGATCTATTATTTGGGGACAGATATACTAGTAGTTATATTAACCTAGTCAAATCATACGGTCTAGTCTTATGTAATACAAAATATCCAACTCGTGTAACACAAACTAGCTCTACTCTAATTGATCATGTATTGGCGAACGACTGTGACAAAATATGTAATGTCTATAATATTGATAATGATTTGAGTGATCACCATTTACTAATCTGTGAAATGAGAAACAAAAAGATAAACAGGAACTCAATATGTGATGATAGGCCAATAGAAAAGGATAAAATAAACTACAAAAAACTTAATAAATATTTAATAACTCAAGAATTTGTATGCAATGAAACTAACATCAATGACTACTACAATAAATTATGTGATTTTATTAATAAAGGAATAGAAGCCTGTACTATGAAATGTACGAATACGGAGCCAAGTGCCCCACCAATAAAACCCTGGATCACACAAGATCTTTTAGCACTAATACACAGGAAAGATAAGATATATACAAAAACCAAAGTTAAAAATCCATCTGCAGAAATTTTAGAAGAATATAAAATTATTAGCAACCAAGTTACAAAACTTAAGAGAAACCTACAAAGAAACTACTTTGACCAAAAAATTCAAAATGCAAATAATCAGAGGGAAGTGTGGAGTGTTGTTAATGAGATGTTAAATAGACCAAAGAAGGGGAAAAATGAAATTGTCAAACTTATAGTCGACGGCACAAATGTCGAAAAAAAGGAAAATATATGTGATGAAATTAATAAATATTATGTCAATATTGCTAACAGTATATGGGAAAATCAAGGAAACGGTTCTACCTCGGGCATTACAAGCTATAAAAATACTACTAGCACTAAGACAATCTTTATGTTACCTACTGATGCTAATGAAATACAATCAATTATAAACTCCCTAAAACACAAAAACAATATAAGTGAGGACAACACTACTAATGTCATGCTACAATTGTGTCTTGAGGGCCTTACACCATATCTTGTCAAAATAATAAATCTTTCACTGATGACTGGTATATTCCCCGATGCCTGTAAAGTCTCTAGGGTGGTCCCGATCTACAAAAAAGGAGACAAAACCCACCCATCAAATTACAGACCCATTAATATTATATCTGCCATCAGCAAGGTTCTAGAAAGCGTTGTTAAACGAAGACTTATGAATTTCTTCATGAAAAATGATTACTTTGCAAACTGCCAATATGGGTTTATTCCAAATAGAGGAGCTGATAGTGCTATATTTGAAGTAGTAACTGATGTAGAAAAGGCATTAGATGAAAACAAACTAGCTGCTGGTGTACTAATTGACCTTCAAAAAGCCTTCGATCTGGTTAACCATAAGATTCTCCTTAATAAACTAGAATTTGCAGGCATCAGAGGAGTGGCACATGATTGGTTCAAGAACTACCTCACTAACAGAAAACAATATGTTGCAATCGATAATGTAAAAGGATCTCAAATGAGAATTGACACAGGAGTACCTCAAGGTTCTGTCTTAGGACCAATTCTTTTCTTGGCCTATATTAATGATATAGTATTATTAGAATTGAAAGGCAAGCTTAAACTATTTGCAGATGATATTTTTATACTCTATCTGGGAACATCTGAACAGGAAATTATGCTAAATATTAATTATGATCTCAATAAGCTGGTGGATTGGTTGAGAGCACACAAAATGGTTATCAATATCACTAAAACAAAATATTTGTTCTTCCATAAACCATCATACAAGATTGAGACCACAAACATAGTCAACATAGCCAACAAAGAAATAGAAAGGGTTAAATCGGCAACATACTTAGGTATCACACTAGATAGTACACTAAACTGGGAAAATCATGTAGAAAATGTAAAACATAAAATCAGCCCTTTAATTGGTATTATTTTCAGATTAAGATATAGCTGTCTTACTAGCCAACAATTGAAAAATATATACTTTGCTCTGATACATTCACATCTAATGTACATGAATTTCATATGGGGATATTGTAAGAAGGAGCTGATAAAAGAACTTGAGATACTCCAGAAACGTGCTATAAAATCTATCTTTGGATTACCTTGGCTCACACCCTCAAATGAATTGTACTCAGGAACTAAAATTATGCCACTGCAAAAACAAATAGCTATGTCAGCAACAGTATTTGTATACAAATTAGAAAACAAATTGATACACACACACATCCATTTTACCCATGCAAATGACATTCATCATTATGCAAGAAGAGGAGTAAATCAAATATTCACCAGCCATTCCCAATCCATTAAATTTGGAACTAAAGGAATTATGTCCTCTATAATAAAAGAATACAACTCGCTACCATTAGGCATAAGGGAAAGTTTCTCTATAAAAACATTTAAGAGGAAAACAAAAGACTTCCTATTAAGGAATGAATAGCCCATGTACAATAGCCTTAAGCAATGCAATGTATCATACCGTATTATCTCTGTAAAGTTAGTCACTAGCAATCTAAGTTACTATTAAACTAAACAATAATGTTACAAAAATTATAAATATGCCATGCTGTAACTATGTTACTTGATTGTCCCTAACACGAGCTCAGGCTCATTGGGACCTATGTAAATAAATAAATAAATAAATAAATAAATAAATACTGTTCCTCTTGCAACTCTCCTTCCACCTTTCTTCTCATTCTTCTTTCTAATATCCTTTCCAGTATTTTTACTATCTGTGGTATGAGGGTGATCCCTCTATAGTTATCACACACCTTCTTCTCCCCCTTCTTAAACACTGGTATTATTAGCCCTTTCTCCCAGTCATCTGGTACACATTTCAGTTTCCACACACACTTACCATAACCGTTGGCCTATATTAAATTTTAATGTAGGCCAACTAGGCTACCATTCAAACAATGTACATTATTTAAATATTTTGTTTTACGTAATTAAAAAAATGAAATACATTCTGTTTGTAAATACACACATGTTCACCAACAATCTTTTATTTCTTGTTTTATAATGTTGTCTTTACAGTTTTCTGAAATCATTATTTATTTTCAAAGCTACTTTCAAATGGACCCTCAAAGCTTATATCAAGTGCTGAAATACTGGATTCACTCGCCCTCTCAAACTAAAATCTATGGAATAGTAAGATATCTACTAAGTATTATCCCATATGGAACTAGAATCACAGAAATTAAATTTTTTAGGTAATGCAAATAATAATACACTAGAATTAACCGAGTGTAACTGTAATACACTTAGCGATTATTATAAAATTAAGGACAGTAAACACATAATAACCGATACCAGTACACTAAAATGCGTACACATAAATGCACATAGCATAAAAAACAAGTTCGATGATATCCAAATAATGTTAGACAGAATCAAAGGTGTAGATGTCCTAGCAATCTCAGAAAATTGGTTAACAGAACAAACAAAAATGTTTTTCAATATTAAGAAATATGTTGCATATCACATAGTTAGAAAACAAGCTGGAGGGGGAGTATCTTTGTATATTTCAAACAAATGTAGCAGTACCCTTGTAAAGGAAATAAATTCCACCCACAGCATACTGCACATTACTGTGAGAAAAGGCCATCAAGAATACAATATAATCACTGCTTATAACCCTCATAAAAGCAACATTCCACACTTTCTAACTGATCTCGAAGTAATTATTAGTTCTTACTCAACGAATCCTGTTATAATACTAGGTGATATGAATATCGATCTATTATTTGGGGACAGATATACTAGTAGTTATATTAACCTAGTCAAATCATACGGTCTAGTCTTATGTAATACAAAATATCCAACTCGTGTAACACAAACTAGCTCTACTCTAATTGATCATGTATTGGTGAACGACTGTGACAAAATATGTAATGTCTATAATATTGATAATGATTTGAGTGATCACCATTTACTAATCTGTGAAATGAGAAACAAAAAGATAAACAGGAACTCAATATGTGATGATAGGCCAATAGAAAAGGATAAAATAAACTACAAAAAACTTAATAAATATTTAATAACTCAAGAATTTGTATGCAATGAAACTAACATCAATGACTACTACAATAAATTATGTGATTTTATTAATAAAGGAATAGAAGCCTGTACTATGAAATATACGAATAAGGAGCCAAGTGCCCCACCAATAAAACCCTGGATCACACAAGATCTTTTAGCACTAATACACAGGAAAGATAAGATATATACAAAAACCAAAGTTAAAAATCCATCTGCAGAAATTTTAGAAGAATATAAAATTATTAGCAACCAAGTTACAAAACTTAAGAGAAACCTACAAAGAAACTACTTTGACCAAAAAATTCAAAATGCAAATAATCAGAGGGAAGTGTGGAGTGTTGTTAATGAGATGTTAAATAGGCCAAAGAAGGGGAAAAATGAAATTGTCAAACTTATAGTCGATGGCACAAATGTCGAAGAAAAGGAAAATATATGTGATGAAATTAATAAATATTATGTCAATATTGCTAACAGTATATGGGAAAATCAAGGAAACGGTCCTACCTCGGACATTGCAAGCTATAAAAATACTACTAGCACTAAGACAATCTTTATGTTACCTACTGATGCTAATTAAATACAATCAATTATAAACTCCCTAAAACACAAAAACAATATAAGTGAGGACAACACTACTAATGTCATGCTACAATTGTGTCTTGAGGGCCTTACACCATATCTTGTCAAAATAATAAATCTTTCACTGATGACTGGTATATTCCCCGATGCCTGTAAAGTCTCTAGGGTGGTCCCGATCTACAAAAAAGGAGACAAAACCCACCCATCAAATTACAGACCCATTAATATTATATCTGCCATCAGCAAGGTTCTAGAAAGCGTTGTTAAACGAAGACTTATGAATTTCTTCATGAAAAATGATTACTTTGCAAACTGCCAATATGGGTTTATTCCAAATAGAGGAGCTGATAGTGCTATATTTGAAGTAGTAACTGATGTAGAAAAGGCATTAGATGAAAACAAACTAGCTGCTGGTGTACTAATTGACCTTCAAAAAGCATTCGATCTGGTTAACCATAAGATTCTCCTTAATAAACTAGAATTTGCAGGCATCAGAGGAGTGGCACATGATTGGTTCAAGAACTACCTCACTAACAGAAAACAATATGTTGCAATCGATAATGTAAAAGGGTCTCAAATGAGAATTGACACAGGAGTACCTCAAGGTTCTGTCTTAGGACCAATTCTTTTCTTGGCCTATATTAATGATATAGTATTATTAGAATTGAAAGGCAAGCTTAAACTATTTGCAGATGATATTTTTATACTCTATCTGGGAACATCTGAACAGGAAATTATGCTAAATATTAATTATGATCTCAATAAGCTGGTGAATTGGTTGAGAGCACACAAAATGGTTATCAATATCACTAAAACAAAATATTTATTCTTCCATAAACCATCATACAAGATTGAGACCACAAACATAGTCAACATAGCCAACAAAGAAATAGAAAGGGTTAAATCGGCAACATACTTAGGTATCACACTAGATAGTACACTAACCTGGGAAAATCATGTAGAAAATGTAAAACATAAAATCAGCCCTTTAATTGGTATTATTTTCAGATTAAGATATAGCTGTCTTACTAGCCAACAATTGAAAAATATATACTTTGCTCTGATACATTCACATCTAATGTACATGAATTTCATATGGGGATATTGTAAGAAGGAGCTGATAAAAGAACTTGAGATACTCCAGAAACGTGCTATAAAATCTATCTTTGGACTTCCTTGGCTCACACCCTCAAATGAATTATACTCAAGAACTAAAATTATGCCACTGCAAAAACAAATAGCTATGTCAGCAACAGTATTTGTATACAAATTAGAAAACAAATTGATACACACACACATCCATTTTACCCATGCAAATGACATTCATCATTATGCAACAAGAGGAGTAAATCAAATATTCACCAGCCATTCCCAATCCATTAAATTTGGAACTAAAGGAATTATGTCCTCTATAATAAAAGAATACAACTCGCTACCATTAGGCATAAGGGAAAGTTTCTCTATAAAAACATTTAAGAGGAAAACAAAAGACTTCCTATTAAGGAATGAATAGCCCATGTACAATAGCCTTAAGCAATGCAATGTATCATACCGAATTATCTCTGTAAAATTAGTCACTAGCAATATAATATAAGTTACTATTAAATTAAACAATAATGTTACAAAAATTATATATATGCCATGCTGTAACTATGTTACTTGATTGTCCCTAACACGAGCTCAGGCTCATTGGGACCTATGTAAATAAATAAGTAAATAAATAAATACTTTACTTAAACATGTTTTACCTCTCAGTTTATAAAATTGTCCAAAGTCTAGAAAAGTTTACGTTATATATTCTCCCTCTCACCTTGCTGTTGGTATCCAGAGCGGAGTGCCGTCCCCGAAGCAGCCAAGATTCCACGTACTTTGAAGTACAGTCCAGTCAAAACCAAGTTGACCTTGACTTACAAATAATGTTCCACAGTTGTAAAAATTATGTTATATATTCGACTTTTCCCCCGATCAGATGTTTCGGTGCGGCGTACCGGTGCGTACCGTCACAAATCTAGCCCTGGTTATATGCAAGTGCTCTATTATGTGTTTTTTTTCTTTTCGATTGCTTGTTTGTATATTTTGGTAGGCCTACGACACGAATAAAAAAATTGTTGTTTTAAGGGGTGGAACTATGAGGTCATCAAGTAAGTTAGGGCTTAATGTGCATAGTGTCAGAAGCCAACAAACGTTGTCGTAGTACAATTACTTGTCAAGATATTACAGTTTTGGTAAAAGGTCAAGTTTCTTCCAATCATTTCAATATAGGGCATTTGCTGACGACGTAGCGTTGTTTGCTGAATCAGAACAAGAAGCTATTAACCAAATTGATCAGTTAAAAGAAACGGCGGAAAAAGCGGGCTTACAGATTTCGTTGGTAAAAACAGAGATGATGACAAGTGATCAGAAATACACTAAGAAAATGATAAAAACAAATTATGGGAGCACCAGGGTCACTGACCGATTTAAATATCTTGGAGAAATAATTAGTAGCAATGGGACGGATAAATTGGCAATCGAGAACAAAAAAGGGAAATTGGAAAGATTAAATTTTTGTACAAAAAATATATACAATAAAAAGAACCTGTCTATCAATGCAAAATTACGACATTTTAATACTGTTGTTAGACCAGTCATCTTGTACGGCATGGAAACTACAAATATAACCGGAATGGAGAATTTGCTCAAGATAGAAAGAAGAATTTTAAGAAGGATTTATGGTCCTAGGAAAACACAGGAAGGTTATAGACTGAGATCGAATGCAGAAATTTATAGTAAAATCGACAACCTTGAAGTGATGATCAGAAAACGGCGACTTCAGTTCTACGGACATATGGTCCGCATGGATTGCTCAAGGTTAAACAAACAAATTTTTGATAAAATCTGGAACTATAAAGGACAAGGAGGCTATGTAAAACAAATGAAAGAAGAACTTCAAAAATTCAAAATTACTGAAGAAGATTGTCTAAATCGAATAGAGTACAGAAAAAAAATTTTTGGTCTCAAAATTCTTGTCGGGGAGAAGAAAAATCTCAACAGAGGAGAATGGACTGCTGAAAGAAGAGCTGCACAGTCGACCAGGATGAAAGACTTCTGGAAGAGAAAGAAGGAAACTAGACCTATAAAGAAGTGATATTTGCGTGGTCCTTGTTGGCCTGTCCGCGGTGTATATATATATAGGGCTCAATAGATAATGTGTCGTAACGTGCATATTGTCTCAAGTCAAAAACCGTAGTCCATTGCAGAATTACTTGTCAAGATATTTCAATTTTAGTAAAAGGCGAAATTTCCAATTATCTTAATATATAAGATGTGTTTCTTCCTCAGCTCTGCGGTTCTTCAAGAAGGACCAATTTACTAGCAAACAGTATGGACTGAAACCCAGGAAACCGAATATCCAATTGACAACAGCACCTCCAGAAGATAGTCTACAGGATGATCAGTTTGAAGACCTACAGGATAGATATGATATGGTAAGTAAGATGATTGTTAGAATAATCAATTAAATTCAACATAGAGGTTCTATAACTCTGAAGATCTCTTAATTTCAACAAGTTGCAGCTTTGAAAACAATAAACTTTCACCTCACTTCATTAACACAATGCTACTAGTATTAACAGTTTGAAGACAATACACTTTCTGATAAGTTTTCTCTTCAATTCATTTAACGCAGTCATCATCATCATCATCATCATCTTCATTTCCCCTTTTCCAGTTGACACTGGGTGGGGGAAAATATGGTTCCTCTCCACTTTGTTCTGTCGTTCCACCATTCCTCTTCCGACAAAGTGTTCCAATCAGGTTCCGTTTTCTAATGCTATTCTCCACCGAGTCCATCCAACGCATTCTTGGTCTTCCTCGTCCTCTCTTCCCTGTCATCTGTTGTTCCAGTGCTCGTCTTGATAGCCTTACTTCATTTATCCGTTTGACATGTCCAAACCATCTCAATCTGTTTTGCTCCAGTTTGTCATTTAGTTTCTGTACTCCCAGTTCTTTCCGTATATCTTCATTTCTCACTCTGTCTCTCCTCGTTTTCTGGACCATACTTCTCAGGAATCTCGTTTATGCTGCATTTATGTCATTATAGGAACATAATATGATTTGTACATAACTCTTTTAGCCTTAATTGGTATATCCTTGTTTCATACTAGTCCCCGTACCTGTTGGTAGAAAGCACTCCCGAGTTGTATTCTTCTGCTAATTTCCAAATCTAGTCTTCCATCTTCAATCAGTTCACTTCCCAAGTATTTGAAGTGTTTCACTACTTCCAATTCCTTATCTCCTACTTTGATTACTCCTTTTCCTTCTTTCTTATCTCTACTCATCACCACTGTTTTACTCTTCTCCACATTTATCTTCAATCCCCATTGCTCAATCTTTTCATTTATTACGTCTAACTGTTCTTGTACCTCCATCTCATCCTCGCCCCAAATCACGTCGTCGTCTGCAAACAACATTACCTTCATCTTTGCCCTACTATATTCTTTCATTGCTGCCTTCATGATGCAGTATTAGTAGATATACGCAATTTACTGTTGAGAAGGACATGGATAATAGAATTTCCGCTGCTCATGTAGCGTTTGGACGTCTCTCAGATCATGTATTCCAGAACAAAGATCTAAGATCAGTATGAACTAATTGTATACCAACCTTTTGTTATCTCTACGTTACTTTAGGTGAACCTCTGCTCCAGCTCATTCACCCGAAGAGCTGCAACTGTCAGTCGACTTTTTCACTAACGCCTGACCATCAACATTCCTAAAACAAAGGTACCCGCGCAACCAGCCCCTGGAACTGCCTTTCCTGATTTCAGTATATCTATATCTGGTATAACTCTGGAAAAAGTCGATCACTTCTCCTGTTGTTGTTTGAATCTTCAGTCTTTTGACTGGTTTGATGCAGCCCTCCATGCCTCCCTGTCCTGAGCTAATCACTTCATCTCTACATAGCTACCACACCCTACATCTGAGGCAATCTGTTTAACATATTCTAACCTTGGTCTACCCCTACAGTTCTTGTCCTCGACCCTTCCTTCCATAACTAAGCTTGCTATTCCTGGGTGTCTTAGTATGTGTCCTACCGACCTATCTCTTCTCTTCATTAGCAGTTGCCAGAAACATCTCTCCTCTCCCACTCGTCTTAATACCTCTTCGTTTGTAACCCTATCTACCCATCTGATCTTCATTATTCTCCTGTAACACCACATTTCAAAAGCTTCAATTCTCCTCTTTTCTGCTGCACCAATAGTCCAAGTTTCACTTCCATTGAGCGCCACGCTCCAGACAAAGGCTTTCAAAAATGACTTCCTAATACCTAAATCTATATTCGATGTCAACAGATTCCTTTTCTTTGTGGGAGTTACTTCCTCCATTTTTGGTCCGTATTGACTTTGATGATTTATGATTTTATGCTATATATTCCTTTTCTGTAGAAATACTTTCCTTGCCTGAGCCAACCTACTTTTTATATCCTCTTTGCTTCGTCCATCACTGGTTATTTTGTTTCCTAAGTCACAGAAGTCTCCTACTTCCTTTAGTTTTTCACCTGCCAAATTGATGTCCATAGAGGTTTCTGATTTATTTCTCCTATCCTAGAAGTATTCTCCCCAGTAACATGCTCATCAGAGAAGGACGTTAAGAACAGGATACATGCTGCCCATATTGCTTTTGGATGTCTCACACATTGGGTCTTCCTGAATAAAGATCTGAGAACATACACCAAATTGATGGTGTATCGAGAAGTTGTCATCTCCACCCTGCTCTATGGATGTGAAGCCTGGACTCTATATTGCCGTGATACTAAGAAATTAGAACACTTCCACCAACAGAAGCTCAGATTCATCATGAACATCACATGGGATGACTACATTCCAAACACAACAGTTCTTGACAGGGCAAAGATGAACAGCATAGAAGACACCATTTTTTTTGCTATTGGAATAGATTATACAAACTTTGATGCTGAGATAAGAGCAATTTCACATACACTCCATCAGTTATTAGGCAGAAACATTGATTATCAAAAATGTGTTATCATTACAGATTCAAAAGCAGCCATCCAAGCCGTCTCATCAAATTATAAGCCTGAAAATAAAGAACTGAAAGACATTTTTTGTATGATAAAAACCCTTTTCATGTTGGAATAGCAGGTAATGAAGAGGCAGACTGATTAGCAAAAAAAAGGTACCACACTACAACAACCTGATTTTATTTCAGCAAAAAGGATCTTGAAAAATACTATCAAAAACAAGTATGAAGAAATGGCAAAGAAAACAGCAGAAACCAAATTATGGAAGGACATTGATGCTAAATGGGATCAATATAAATTAACAACAAGAAGAGAAGCTGTAGCCTTCTTCTGACTTAACCCTGGCCATGACTGCCTTGCAGGTCATCTGAAACGAATCAACATCCTGAGATCTGAAGAATGCACACTTTGTCACGAACCTGGAAGTAAAATGGATAAGGGGCACCTGCTACATTGCAACAAACTTGATGTGACTGCTAGAACTTTAGGAAACCTCACACAACTCTATTGGAACGCAAGAAAACTGATGGATTGGAATCCAGGCTAGCCATAGGAAACAACAACAACACATTCAGGTAGAGGAGGAGACCTGTAAAACGCTGATTGACACGGGTGCAATGATTTCTATCTTGTCTGAGGATTGCTATAATAGATTGTTGAAGGGTAAAAGTATGACAGCTATGCCAGCATCTACTGTTATGATTGATATTATAAAGAGTCACTCCACATAGCTTGAAATTATTAAAATTAATCTTCAGATGGGTTAAGTCTCCTCCATCCCCAATGGTAATATTGTTAAACTCCAGCAGTTCTAGACGATGCCAAACATTCATTTCTCATTGGTCTTACAGCAATCAGCGTCACGTCATTCATGCATTCGTTTCTGTTGGGATCTGTCAAATTGCAGTGAATCCAGCCATCAGGTAACACTGCTGCCGCCTTGACACACCGAGTTGATTCCGGTCACCAACTCGGATGGATTGGGCATGTTCAGCGCACGAGTGATGACCAACTTCCTCGACGTATCCTGCATAGTGAAGTTAGTACAGGCAAGAGACATTGATGATACTGTATTGATTGCAAATAGTTTCGAAGGACTTAAAGAGATTGTTACTATGGTGTATCAAAAGAGTAAACAATATGGCCTAGACCTCAACATTAAGAAAACAAAATGTATGATAATATCGCGAAAACCAGCATTGTCACAAGTTCTTTTGGTCGATGGATATAAGTTTGAGCGAGTCAAGAGTTTGGTTTATTTAGGACAGAATATTGAGAATATGGATCCTTCGGTTGAAATAAGATGCCATATAGAGAAGGCTAGATTCATCTTTATGACAATGAAACAACTACTATGCTGTCGAGATCTCAGTATGACGCTTAAGAAAACAATTGTGAAGTGTTATGTTGTCTCCACCCTTCTTTGTGGTGTTGAAGCTTGGACCTTGTCGGTAGCTACAGAAAAGAAAATTCAAGCTTTTGAAATAGTGGATACACAGGCGGATTCTTAAAATCTCGTGGACAGAACATGTGAGTAATGCCGAGGTTCTTCAGCGTGTGAGCAGCCAACCTGAGCTGTTAAACACAATTATGAAGAGGAAATTGGAATACTTGGGACAAATGATGAGGAATCCAAAATACTGTCTGCTCCAAGTTATACTTCAGGGTAAAATTGAAGGTCAGCATGGACCGGGAAAGGAAGGATAATTTACGAACGTGGTTTGGGCTGTCTTCCACGGAACTCTTCAGGATTGCACAGGATAAGAAGGTGTTAGCCATGGTGGTAGCCAACATCCGTATCGGATAAGGCAGAAGAAGAAAACTTGTGGCGCCCCTCTGAAGTGATGATGAAGTTGTTTAAGAACATTTAATCTGTCTGGAGTTGTCTTCACTACAGTATGATGTGCTTAAGATTTGGTGTTAAATGTTGGATGAAGCCTTTATGTGGGTTGTGTTGCAGGGTAGTAGCAGCATGGTCGATTCAAAGTACGATGATGTGCAACCGGCAGTATTCCAAGCTCCTAATTTCAAGTGTCCCAAGAAGTTTGGAACATGGCCAGTGCTGGAGAACTGCAAACATTTCATCCAGTGTACCAACGGAGAGCCACATGAGATCGCCTGCCCTGCAGATCTCCATTACAACGCAGCATCCAGAGAGTGTGATTTCCCAGCTATGTCTTATTGTCCATTCAAGGTACCTACATTGATCAGTTTTGCCAGTTAATTTTCTTGTCCTGATAGCAGGCTTGTGGACTTGGGGGACAGAGGGTGCAGGAGTTACACCCACAACTTTAAAACAACGAAGGGCACACCATATTGTTTTACACTTTATTCTCTTCTATCCACATGAAGTACATCACACATCAGTTGTAACGACCACCTTCTCAACATGATCTCCTTGTAGTTTTATTCACTTTTGCCATCGATGTGTCAATCTCTCCAGACTTTCCTGAAACCATTCTTTCGGAGTGCTGCGTACCCATGCCTTGACAGCTGTGTCCAGTTCTGCAAAATCCGCAAAACGGCGAACCTGCAATGGAAGCGTACGGGGCAGTCCACCTCCAAAGAAATGTCAAACAGTGCCATCAGTTGGCACGTGAATGGCGACAGTGTTCTGGGACACAAAGGGCATCATCCTCATTGACTGGCTGGAATTGGGGGCCACGATTAACAGTGCAGCATATGTGGCAACCCTTAAGTGCTTACATTGTGCCATTCAAACTAAGCGGCCAGGAAGATGGGTTAAAGGTGTGCTTCTGCAACATGACAATGCCCGCCCCCACACTAGCCGAGAAACCACCGCTGCCATTGATCAAATGGGATTCACGGTGCTGCCACACCCAGCATACTCTCCTGACTTGGCCCCAAGTGATTAAAACCTGTTCGGGAAAATGAAGAAACCTCTGGACACAGTTGTCAATGCATGGGTAAGCAGCACTCCGGAAGAATGGTTTCAGGAAGGTCTGGAGAGACTGACACATCGATAACAAAAGTGCATAAAGTTACAAGGAGATTATGTTGAGAAGGTGGACGTAACAACTGATGTGTAATTTGGGTAGAAAAAAATAAAGTGTAAAACAATATAGTACGCCTCTCGTATAATAATTGAAAACAGTTCTTCTTAAGTAGCAATAAGAATATATAGTACAGTAGAGTCTCTGTAATTCGAGGTGGAGAGGACCGAAATTACCTTGATCAATAGAAATATTCGGACTTATGAAATTACACTTTTGTGAGCACTCATAGTGAATAAAATCGAAACATTAACTGGCAGGTGCACAAACAATATGGTCCAAGACCGGTCTGGTTTCTTTTTATAACATGGCGGCGATATATAGTTCTCTAATGTTCCTCATTAACGACCGGCTCTCTTTTGACACCTCGCTGGGCAGCCATGTTTACATTCCCTGTCGGAAACAAGACACAATTTAGCGATATAGCCAAGCTAGATAAAACAGGGGGGGGGGAATAGGGGGATTATAATAGGAAAATGTTATTTGGATGTACTTTTTTCTTCAATAAACATAGGCCGGCATTCACGGCAGCGCTTACATGGCTACTACTTTATGCGTGGCGAGAATTGATCCACTGTCCATAATAGTTGAAGACCATCCTGAAGACAATAACATACATCATGTCTAGGCTAGGCAACACACCACAGGCACGCACGCACTTAATACAGACAGCACATAGGAATGGGGAGGGGGAACCAGTTCAGCGAGATAACATACCAATTCAGTCGCCTGTTACTAGTGCACGAGTTAAGTTGAAACTGCTCGCTGTTGTAGTGCGGAAGACACCTAACCAGATAAGTTGCCTGTACTATACAGTACAATCAAAATTGACCATTCACAACAACCATATGTAGTCACTTCAAACACACAAATTCCGGAGTTCTATCACCATTGTAGCATTTCACCAAACATCACATAGACTACAACTAACATATACTGACAAGTTGCATTACCAATACTGCAACTAAATAATTGTACATATTGTAAATATTTTCACCCGTATTGTCAAACATAGATTTCATAGCCTAAGTGTAATGGATCTGATGATGATCGCTTGACGATTGAAACTGGTCATCCTAGTGTATTTATTAATCTCATGTAATTTTTTTCAGGATTAGGGCATAACCCAACTCTTTTTGGGCACATTCGTGTTGACCGACTGAAAGCACCAAGCTTTTGTTAATTTCATACATCACACCTCCTCTCTGACATAACAATTATCCTTTATCATCGATTGCCCTCCACTTTATTCATTATGCTTCATTATGTTGCATCTTGTTTGCAGGTTGGTATGCTGCCTCAAAGTGTGAATATGAGCTGTTTGTTTAAATTGGAAGGGTTGTTAACCTTAGCTAAATGTATCTCTATTGCTTCCTTTACATCAAGTTCGTAGTGTATTATTTCTAGGTCTTTTTCTTTAGTGGTAAGCTATGCCCGGTGTCAAACATGAGCTCACATACTACCGAGTATTTTCTGTGTTTAATTGCATTTCTATTCTCTTTGTAGCTGATGATATAGCTCTCATAGCTGAAACTAAGAAAGAGATAAATACTTCACTAAAGAAATTGAATGCTACTAAAATGTAACATGAAGGGTAACAAAACAAAAACCAAGATAATGAAATGTACTCCAGATAGTTTGGTTGGAAGGAGAAACATTGGCTCAAGTAAATCACTTCAGTTATTTGGGAAGCATTGTCACATCTAATGGAAGATGTGACAAGGACATCCGTTCTCGAATAGCCAAGGCTAAAGAAGCTTTTAATAAAAAGAGAAGCCTATTGACCTCCGAGGCTATAACCATTTCATTAAGAGCTTCACTTGGAGCATTGCGACCTATGGCTCTGAAACCTGGACTCTATTAAAGGCTGATAAGAAAAGAATAAATGCACTTGAAATGTGGTGCTGGCGCCGAATGTTACGAGTACCCTGGACTGACAGGCTAACAAATGAAGAAGTTCTCAAGAGAGCTGAAGAAACAATTAGTCTAGGGAAAATCATCATGAAAAGAAAATATGCAATAGAGTCTCGCAAACTCGGCACTCGGTAACCCGGAACTCCGGATTTCTCGGCCACCCTGACAGGAGAAAAAAATCATGATTTTTGTTCATTTTAGTGTTTCCGCACAGAGCGTTATTAAGTTTTCTTTCGTCTTCTCCATCAATGGAATTATCGACAGTTAAATACGACGCGAAACAAGTTGACCTACAGCACATAGTAAGAAGAGTAAAGACGACCTGATAAATACGGGTACAGTACTGTACTGTAAATGCACAAACTGTTGGCAGTAAGAAGTAAACAAACGGTTCTCGCGCAGAGCGATTGCGCATTCTCCGCAATTCTGTTTCTTTGCTGTCTTCGTGACGAGGCTTCTAGAAACAAGTTTCAAAGTGAAAATCAAAAGAACCAAAAAAGTAAATGGTAATTTTCATTAAATGAAAAAACTATTTGCCTACGGGAATTGTTTTGTACATATTCAAGTACGGTACTGTAATTGTAGTGGCTTAATCATTTTAAAACTTGTGTTTCTGTTAAAAACAAATAAATGTACTGCATTGCATTACTTTTAAACCAAAACAAACAGTTTTTTTCATCTTTGTAACGCATTTCCTGATAACCCAGCATTTTCGCGACCTCGGCCACCCTTCGGTCCACATTAGGCCGAGTTTGCGGGACTCTACTGTAGTTGGATTGGTCACTTACTCCGACATTCATCATGGTGCGCCCCACTGTTTGAAGGGAAACTAGAAGGGAAGACTAGAAGAGGACGACCAAGATCAGGGTTCCTCGATGGCATTAAAAGGCGACGTCCATATCAACTAGTCAAGCAGTTGGCTCAAGATAGAAGGTCGTTGGATGAAGACAGTCATGCTACCCACCAACCATCAGGTTGAGGAGAACGAGAGAGAGACAATCTCCTTCCAGTTTGTCCCATAATTTACGTGTATAATGGTGGACACAACTGGAATTTTACTGTATAAGTCGTGATTTATAAAGGGGATGGTGGGTGGGTCATAGACAGGAGAAAACATCTAATACCGTATCATCATCATCATCATCATCGAAGTCCCACTCCAGTCACCTGGGTGTGGTTTACAAGCCTCCTCCACTCCTTTCTGTCCTTCCATTTTTCCTGTTCCATCACTTCTGCCACATCCAATCCAGCTTCTCTAATGTCCTTCAAAATTTGGTCCAACCACCTTCTTCTCGGTCTTCCAACTGGTCTCTTTCCCTTGCTACTCTTTCCTAACCCATTCTTTTTACATGTCCGAACCAACGTAACCTTGCTTTCTGTATCTTCTGATTTAACGGTTCCATATTTAACTCTTCTCTGATTTTAATATTTTGAATTCTATCCCTTCTTGTCTTTTTAACTGAAGTTCTTAAAAATTTCATTTCTACTGCTTGTATCTTACTATTTTGCCTTTTATTCGTTACCAGTGTTTCCAGTCCGTATGTTACTATTGGTATGAAATACTGTTTATATGATGTTACTTTCCTTCTCTTGGGTACTTTGTCATCCCATAAAAGTTCTCTGACTTGATGATAAAATGTGGTACCTTTACTTAGTCTGTTATTAATTTCAATGTTGATGTCATTACTTCCATTTATAGTGCTACCTAGATTTGTAAACTGTTCAACATTCTCTAACCGTACCCCATCTATGTTCACTTGACTTTTCTTTTTCTCTTTTCCACAGTACATGACTACAGTTTTCTTTTTACTAATTACCATTCCAAACTCCTTCAGATTTTCATTCCAAATGTCCAGTCTCTTTTGTACTTTCTTTTCTTCCTTTCTCCAAATCACCTCATCATCTGCAAATACCAAAGCATTCACTTCATCAGTACTGATACTCTGTTTTACACGTTTTTTATTTCATCCATCAGTATAATAAATTACCACACCCGGGCAACTGGAGTTGGTTCAGGATGATGATGATGATGAGCATAATAAATAATATCATATCCACAATTATTATTCATCATTATGAAAGCTATTTTGGCTAATTTCAGCAGTCTGTAAAAAGGATCAGCACTCCTATACTGTTACTGAAAGGATTGATGCATGCCACTGATAGATTTGTGTTTCCTATGTAGTTGTAGTATGCAACAGTTGTACTTATTGTATGTTCTGGCCAGTGCCCCGACCCCAACGGAGAGTTTCCTGTCTTTGGCGACTGCGAGAGCTACATCTTGTGTATAGATAATGCTCCACTGCTCAAGATCTGTCCAGATGGCCTACAATGGAACAGAGCACAGAAGCAGTGCGATGCTCCTGAAGTGGCTGACTGTCCTTTAAAGGTAAGTCTCACAATGCTGCTCATAACATAATGATTCAGACGTTATAAATATTAACTTCATTGAGTAATTCTGGACAGTCTTTGAGAGAGTTCACAATCCTGTCCAGATTAAGAATATCAAAACTACAGGGTCTGCCCTGAAAGAAGTCGGACTGAGTCAATTTTAAAAATAAAATGAAACATACGTTCAATATTTTCAAAGTAGGACCCTTCTGCATCCACACACCGCTGTCAGCGGGATTTCCTACTCTCGTACGCTTTCTGGAAGGCGACAACCGGAATGCTGTCGAGCTCCCTCGTTACGGTCTGTTGCAACGCTTTCACGGAGCCGTGATGATGTCCTTTTAGGGTGGTTTGGAGGTGGGGGAAGAGGAAAAAGTCTGCTGGGGCAGTGTCGGGACTGTAGGGTGGCTGAGGCAGGGTTGCAATGTTGAGTTGGGCCAGGTACACCAGCACATGGAAGGCTGTGTGGCGCGGCGCATTGTCGTGATGGAGCCACCAGGAGTTAGCGATCGCTTGGCGGACACGGACGATGCGTTTTCTCAGCCGTTTAAGGATCTCTACATAAAAACCTTACTCTGCGGTCATTGTCCAAAAACTTCTTCACTCTTGCCACATTTTCATCCGTTTTGGTGTTCGAAGGTCATCCTGAACATGCGTCATCTTCAACTTCCTCTCTCCCCTCCCAAAACAGCTTGTGTCAGTCAAAAACACTCAATCTGCCCATGGCGTTATCACCGTAAGCCGTCTTGATCATATCGTGAGTCTCTTTCCCGGTTTTGCCGAGCGTAACACAACATTTGATGGCATAGCGCACTGTTTCAATAGACGAACCATGATGCAGCGTGACGAATGCACTTGCAGAGGTTATGGTGACGAGCGATTTACACTCCACTACAGCTGAGAACCAACAGAGTGGCTGGCTCCCAGCCTTCCTTACACCCCCCTCCACCAACCCCAGGCGGAGAAGCCGCAACAGTCTGTCCGTCTGCGCGGGAAAAATCCAGTCCGACTACTTTAAGGACAGACTCTGCATCACGATGGGATGTTCGAGTTGGAAGCTTTAATTGAGTCATGATCATTTATTGGGTGTAGGAAACGATAAGCATAAATTAGTAGGAATGTGTGTTGTACTTTCTCTAAATTTTCAATTTGAGTATTTCTATCAAACTCTATCTGATAAGCACTGCAAGTAATAAATTGTCTTTGGTATTTACATTTTGTGGTATAGATTACCATTTCACTAATTTTGGCACATACCACCTTTGGTATTTCCAGTCCTCAAAATTGGCTTGAGATCGTAAGTACCTCAACTTCACACGCACATGTTTATTGGTACAGTAAACTCAGAACTTCTTGTGATGTCACCTGAGGTAAATTTTGAATCCAGTGTGTAAATTTTTTATTTTAGTGCCCATATGAGAATGGAACATTTCCCTACCTTGAAGACTGTGGTTCCTATGTATTCTGTGAACATGGACGACCTCATCTCAAGAAGTGTCCCATCGGTCTCTTCTTCAGTTTGAGTATGGGAACTTGTACGCCCCACACATCTGGTCTCTGTCCGTTTGATGTAAGTTTTACTCTATACGTGTCAATATAACCAAAATTAATGTGCAAGCAATTTATCTTCATATATGCAGATTTTTACTGAGAATATTTTTAGACACAATCATTTATCGTGCAGTATAAATAATATTCCTTCAATATGGTCCATTATGCCATTACACAAAAACCATAGAATTAACCACTCAGGAGATCAGACAAATTTGAAGGTATGGACATGGCGGTTAACGGTCGAGATTTTTCTCCGAGCGAAAAGTTCGAAAATAACGTGTGTGTGATGTGCAATGGATCTAAAAACGATAGTAGGGCCAGTCTTGAAGTTTGTGAAACATGTGTGTTTAAGAATGCGTTCGCAAGTGAAGTGCCAAATTCGGAAGACGATGAAGTTTCAGATAACCTCACTTCGACCGCATCGCATCTATGGTTCAGAAAAAAATCTCTGGAGTTCGAGCTATTCTCAAAAGACGAAATAATCAAGATGATATCAATTGATTTAGAAAATGCTCTCCTGGAACTGAAGGGCTTAAAGGAAGGTAGGGCAAATATTAAGATACCGGGAGAACATGGTAGGGATTATACAGAGGTTAAGTCAAAAAATCTTAGGCATACCAGGCCTCATGTAACAGGCAATGGAACTTCACATAAAGGCATCGCAACAGCGAATAGATTTCAGATCTTAGGGTCAGAAGATGACGTAGTAAACACAGAATGTAACCTTCCTATGGTCTCGGAAAGTCAAAGGAAATCCTGTCGGCGATCGAAGCGTAAACATGCCCGTACGGTAATAATAGGTGATTCTATGGTGAGGAATGTTGGGCCTGAAATTGAAGAAGGAATCACATATTGCTATCCGGGCATGCAAGTGGGACAACTGACACCACATGTGAACAATAATAAAATAAAGGAAACACCCGAGACGTTAATTATCCACGTTGGTACAAACGACATTCTAAACTCAACAACACCCAGTGATATAATGGCCGAGGCAGATACTCTTATTGCGACAGTAAAAGTGAAGTTTCCGGAGACAAAGCTTTGTCTCAGTGGAGTGTTATATAGGAATGATGTCGACTACCGCTATGTGGATGCTGTAAATTCCACACTAGACTGGCTGTGTCGCAATGGAGACGTCCTTTTTGTCGATGCAAATGGATGGCTTAATGACTATGATTTTAGTATAGATGGGTTACACCTCAATAGGAAAGGGACCTCTAAGTTCGGTAAACTGCTGAATAGGATATCTAAGAAAATGCTTTCGGGAAACTAATTCAGAAAATGGGGGGCGTAAATGAGTGCACTCGAAAAGATACAGTAAATCAGTACCACGAAAAACAGGACTCGAGTCAGGGGAGCAAGGGATTACTAATTGCACACCCACAACATCAAAATTTGAAGGGGGAGGGGGGTCTAAGATTGCTCTTGGTAAACTGTCAAAGTGTAGTAAACAAGCAAATAAAACTCAGTACAGCAATGGAAGCATATGAAATTGATGTGGCGATAGGAGTGGAATCATGGCTGAGAGAAGGGGTAGGAAATAGAGAAGTATTCCCAGAAGGGTATGTAGTCTATCGTAGAGACCGAGGAAATAAGAAGGGAGGGGGAGGGTGTTTATACTGGTGAAGGAAACTTACTGCTCACATGAATGGTTTACCGACGAAAAGGATGAAATATTAGGGATAAAATTAGTTTGTGACAATATGAAGGAGGTGGGAGTTATAGGAATATATAGGCCTGGGAGAGAGAAAAGAGACATGGAAATATTTGAGAAACTACAGTAATAGATTACACTCATAAAAACAATAATGACATGATAATAATTGGGGGGGATTTAAACTTGCCAGAAGTTGATTGGAATGGAGCTGCAACAGAAGCCCATGAACAGAAACTTGCAAATAAATTAGTTTGGGAGGGAGGATTTACACAAGTAGTGCAAGAACCAACTAGACTCAGCAACTTGCTGGATGTATTCCTGATAAAACCAGGGGAACTTGTTGAAAAAACCCACGTAATTGAAGGAATAGGTGACCATAAGGCTGCAATAATGGACGTTGGTCTGGTACCAAAAAGGCTTAATAGGAGGGTCACACAGGACAAGAAGTTATACAGAAAAACTAAATTCGATGAATTTGGAGCTTACCTGAAATCAAAATTTAATTCTTGGATAAGTGAAGGGAGTAATGTGGGTACACTCGGGGCAAATTTTAAGGAAATCATTTGGGAGGGTGAGAAGATATTTGTACCTATTAAGAAGGGAAAAACAACCTCAGACCCTGTTTACTATACAAAGGACATACGAAAATTAAAAAGGAAATGTAGAATGGTAAACAGTCAAATCAAAGAGGGCAGGGGAAACAGAGAAACCAGAAAGCAGCTAATATTTATTTTATTTTATTTATTTATTTATTTACATAGGTCCCAATGAGCCTGAGCTCGTGTTAGGGACAATCAAGTAACATAGTTACAGCATGGCATATATATAATTTTTGTAACATTATTGTTTAGTTTAATAGTAGGCTAACTTATATTAGATTGCTAGTGACTAACTTTACAGAGATAATTCGGTATGATACATTGCATTGCTTAAGGCTATTGTACATGGGCTATTCATTCCTTAATAGGAAGTCTTTTGTTTTCCTCTTAAATGTTTTTATAGAGAAACTTTCCCTTATGCCTAATGGTAGCGAGTTGTATTCTTTTATTATAGAGGACATAATTCCTTTAGTTCCAAATTTAATGGATTGGGAATGGCTGGTGAATATTTGATTTACTCCTCTTGTTGCATAATGATGAATGTCATTTGCATGGGTAAAATGGATGTGTGTGTGTATCAATTTGTTTTCTAATTTGTATACAAATACTGTTGCTGACATAGCTATTTGTTTTTGCAGTGGCATAATTTTAGTTCTTGAGTATAATTCATTTGAGGGTGTTAGCCAAGGAAATCCAAAGATAGATTTTATAGCACGTTTCTGGAGTATCTCAAGTTCTTTTATCAGCTCCTTCTTACAATATCCCCATATGAAATTCATGTACATTAGATGTGAATGTATCAGAGCAAAGTATATATTTTTCAATTGTTGGCTAGTAAGACAGCTATATCTTAATCTGAAAATAATACCAATTATAGGGCTGATTTTATGTTTTACATTTTCTACATGATTTTCCCAGGTTAGTGTACTATCTAGTGTGATACCTAAGTATGTTGCCGATTTAACCCTTTCTATTTCTTTGTTGGCTATGTTGACTATGTTTGTGGTCTCAATCTTGTATGATGGTTTATGGAAGAATAAATATTTTGTTTTAGTGATATTGATAACCATTTTGTGTGCTCTCAACCAATCCACCAGCTTATTGAGATCATAATTAATATTTAGCATAATTTCCTGTTCAGATGTTCCCAGATAGAGTATAAAAATATCATCTGCAAATAGTTTAAGCTTGCCTTTCAATTCTAATAATACTATATCATTAATATAGGCCAAGAAAAGAATTGGTCCTAAGACAGAACCTTGAGGTACTCCTGTGTCAATTCTCATTTGAGATCCTTTTACATTATCGATTGCAACATATTGTTTTCTGTTAGTAAGGTAGTTCTTGAACCAATCATGTGCCACTCCTCTGATGCCTGCAAATTCTAGTTTATTAAGGAGAATCTTATGGTTAACCAGATCGAAGGCTTTTTGAAGGTCAATTAGTACACCAGCAGCTAGTTTGTTTTCATCTAATGCCTTTTCTACATCAGTTACTACTTCAAATATAGCACTATCCGCTCCTCTATTTGGAATAAATCCATATTGGCAGTTTGCAAAGTAATCATTTTTCATGAAGAAATTCATAAGTCTTCGTTTAACAACGCTTTCTAGAACCTTGCTGATGGCAGATATAATATTAATGGGTCTGTAATTTGATGGGTGGGTTTTGTCTCCTTTTTTATAGATCGGGACCACCCTAGAGACTTTACAGGCATCGGGGAATATACCAGTCATCAGTGAAAGATTTATTATTTTGACAAGATATGGTGTAATGCCCTCAAGACACAATTGTAGCATGACATTAGTAGTGTTGTCCTCACTTATATTGTTTTTGTGTTTTAGGGAGTTTATAATTGATTGTATTTCATTAGCATCAGTAGGTAACATAAAGATTGTCTTAGTGCTAGTAGTATTTTTATAGCTTGTAATGTCCGAGGTAGAACCGTTTCCTTGATTTTCCCATATACTGTTAGCAATATTGACATAATATTTATTAATTTCATCACATATATTTTCCTTTTTTTCGACATTTGTGCCGTCGACTATAAGTTTGACAATTTCATTTTTCCCTTTCTTTGGCCTATTTAACATCTCATTAACAACACTCCACACTTCCCTCTGATTATTTGCATTTTGAATTTTTTGGTCAAAGTAGTCTCTTTGTAGGTTTCTCTTAAGTTTTGTTACTTGGTTGCTAATAATTTTATATTCTTCTAAAATTTCTGCAGATGGATTTTTAACTTTGGTTTTTGTATATATCTTATCTTTCCTGTGTATTAGTGCTAAAATATCTTGTGTGATCCAGGGTTTTATTGGTGGGGCACTTGGCTGCTTATTCGTATATTTCATAGTACAGGCTTCTATTCCTTTATTAATAAAATCACAGAATTTATTGTAGTAGTCATTGATGTTAGTTTCATTGCATACAAATTCTTGAGTTATTAAATATTCATTAAGTTTTTTGTAGTTTATTTTATCCTTTTCTATTGGCCTATCATCACATATTGAGTTCCTGTTTATCTTTTTGTTTCTCATTCACAGATTAGTAAATGGTGATCACTCAAATCATTATCAATATTATAGACATTACATATTTTGTCACAGTCGTTCGCCAATACATGATCAATTAGAGTAGAGCTAGTTTGTGTTACACGAGTTGGATATTTTGTATTACATAAGACTAGACCATATGATTTGACTAGGTTAATATAACTACTAGTATATCTGTCCCCAAATAATAGATCGATATTCATATCACCTAGTATTATAACAGGATTCGTTGAGTAAGAACTAATAATTACTTCGAGATCAGTTAGAAAGTGTGGAATGTTGCTTTTATGAGGGTTATAAGCAGTGATTATATTGTATTCTTGATGGCCTTTTCTCACAGTAATGTGCAGTATGCTGTGGGTGGAATTTATTTCCTTTACAAGGGTACTGCTACATTTGTTTGAAATATACAAAGATACACCCCCTCCAGTTTGCTTTCTAACTATGTGATATGCAACATATTTCTTAATATTGAAAAACATTTTTCTTTGTTCTGTTAACCAATTTTCTGAGATTGCTAGGACATCTACACCTTTGATTCTGTCTAACATTATTTGGATATCATCGAACTTGTTTTTTATGCTATGTGCATTTATGTGTACGCATTTTAGTGTACTGGTATCGGTTATTATCTGTTTACTGTCCTTAATTTTATAATAATCGCAAAGTGTATTACAGTTACACTCGGTTAATTCTAGTGTATTATTATTTGCATCACCTAAAAAATTTAATTTCTGTAATTCTACTTCCATATGGGATAATACTTAGTAGATATCTTACTATTACATAGATTTTAGTTTGAGAGGGCGAGTTCATCCAGTATTTCAGCACTTGATATAAGCTTTGAGGGTCCATTTTGATTTTTCCTAATGTATATTTTGCAGTCTCTGACCCAAGTTGCAAAGATTTTTCCCTTTTGTCTCAATTCACGGCACTTTTTGGCGATGGTTTCATTTCTTGGGGTCAGGTGTTCATTGATATATATATTACCACCATCACTGTAACCAATTTCACTAGTCTTCAGGGTCTTCTTTTGTCTTCTGCTACTGAGAATCTCTTCCTTCTTCCACCTATTATTTAATTTCACAATTATCGGTTGAGGCCCAGGCTTTGTTGACGGGAGGCGGTGAGCTGCGTCTATGTTTGCCCTGGTGATTTCAACTCCTAACGTCTTGCCAATGTCCGAGATTTTGTGAAATACATCCTCCTCTCTTTCAGTGGGTATTCCATACACTATCAAGTTGTTCTTGCGCTGGTACTGTTTTAGTTCCTCCAATTCGTTGATAGCTCTAGATGCAGCCATTTCTGCGTCCTTGACGGTTTTTCTCTCTTTCTTCAGAATTACAATTTCCCGGTGGAGTTCATCATACTTTTCTGAGAAGAAAGTTGCTAGTTTTCTTACCTCGTGGTTTTCTTCTCTCATCGCCGAAAGGGATTCCTCAAGTTTCTGGGAGAAAGATGCCATAACCTCTTTGAGGTTAGGTTGTGGGAGGCAGTCTTCACGATTGCATGACCATTTAAAAGTATCATCTTTCCGGAATTGTTGGTACGTGTCTTTACTCATTTTCATGCATGTTACATGAAACCAGCGTCCACACTCACCATCACATCCTACAGCCTGCTGATTGTTCTTGATCTTTTTGCCGCATGGAGCACAGTTGACCGTCATGATATTAAATGTTATAATCTTCTCTTTTAACAAGTTATGTATTGTATTTCTATTGCGTATTTTATCTACACTGTTCACACAATATTTAACACTTTAGTCACTCGCGTAATCCTCGGTAAACCTGCGTAATTTCTTAATTTTGCTTACGTTTAGAATATAAACCTTTTACATATCCGCCATTTTAATAGTAAAATATATTAGAGGGGTATGTGAAGATAAAAATTGGTTCCCAAGGAGCCAGTATGGATAAAGGAGCTCAATAGGTTGAAAAAGGAAGCAAAGGAAAATTACATGAATGGCATACTTCATGAGGGTAAAGACCACATAGGGAAATGGAAAAAGCTGTATTCATATATTAAAAACCAAAAGGGAAACGGAATCCACATTCCCACAATGGAGGGAGAAGGGGGTGAGCATTTATTTGCAGATAATGAGAAAGCAAACCTATTTAGTAGGGAATTCATAGATTCAGTGGAAGATTGTCAGGAGTTGGAAACCGTAAATGAGACTGGAGAGGGTGAAACACATAAGGACACAAGAAGCTTCACCTTTATAAATGAGGATATTTTTAGAGAAATCAAACTGCTTCAGCAAGGAAAAGCAGCAGGGTGTGATCAAATTACTGGGGAATTAATAAAGGCAATGGGGTGGTACATAGTGCCTTATTTAAAGTTTCTTTTCGACTATGTCATGAACAATAGTAGAATACCAAAGGAATGGAAGGAATCTATAATAATACCAATTTATAAAGGAAAGGGAGATAGAAGTAAACCTGAGAACTACAGACCAGTAAGTCTGACCAGTGTAGTTTGTAAAATCTTGGAGAGTTTAATAGTAAAATATATTAGAGGGGTATGTGAAGATAAAAATTGGTTCCTGAGGAGCCAGTATGGATTTAGAAAGAAATTTTCTTGTGAGGCACAACTGGTGGGATTTCAGCAGGACATATCAGATCGGTTGGATCTAGGGGGACAGTTGGACTGCATAGCTATAGACCTTTCCAAAGCTTTTGACAGAGTGGAACATGGAGTATTATTAAAGAAAGTGGAGAGAATGGGATTGGACTCGAGGGTTGTACGTTGGATAGGAACATTTCTAAATTCAAGGGTTCAGAGAGTCAGAGTAGGGAATTACGTATTACAGGAAGAGAAAGTTAAGAAGGGAATTCCACAGGGTAGTAAAATTGGTCCATTGCTTTTCCTAATATATGCAAATGATTTAGGGAACAATATAGCATCAAAAATAAGATTGTATGCAGATGACATTATCGTCTATAGGGAAATAAATAATATAGAGGATTGTAAAATATTACAAAGGGACCTCGACAGTATCCAACATTGGGTTGAAGAGAACCACATGAAGGTTAACGGAGGTAAATCAACTGTCACAATATTCACAAACAAGAGATTAAAAACTGAATTTCAATATACATTGGATGGGGTAATCGTACCAAAAGATGACAAGTGCAAATACTTAGGTGTGAGATTTGATAGTAAATTGCACTGGAAGGGTCATGTTGGAGACATTGTTGGGAAAGCATACAGATCGTTGCATGTCGTTATGCAACTACTTAGAGGATGCAATAAAGAAATAAGAGAGAAAAGTTACCTAAGTTTGGTTCGTCCAATATTGGAATATGCAAGCAGTGTATGGGATCCGCACCAGGAATACCTAATAAAAGAAATTGAGAGTGTTCAAAGGAAAGCAGCAAGATTTGTGATAGGGGATTTTAGGAGAAGAAGCAGTGTATCAGATATGTTAGAGAAGCTTGGGTGGGAAACATTAAGTAAGAGAAGGGAGAAAAACAGACTTGTAGGGTTATATAGAGCATATACAGGAGAGGAAGCATAGGGGGAAATCCGTGAGAGGCTTCAATTGGAAAGTAATTATATTGGCAGGGCAGACCACAAATTCAAAATTGGACGGCACTTTAGCAGAAGCGATTGGGGTAAATTTTCATTCATTGGGAAGGGTGTGAAGGAATGGAACAGTTTACCAAGGGCGGTGTTTGATCCCTTTCCAAAATCAGTCCAGTTATTCAAGAGCAGAATAGACAAAACCAGGGAAAAGTGCTGTATTCCTAGAAACATTATACGTGCTATGTAATTCCTACAGCAGTTGTGAGAGGGGAGTTCAATCAATGTGTGAATAGTACATTAAGTACTGTATTCTTTTGGGTGTTTGTTACTTTATTCTTTTAATATTGTGTAGTGTTTGTACATTAAGTTACTGTATTCTTTTAATATTGTGTAGTGTTTGTAAATTATGTACCTCATTTGCCACCGAGGTTGACACCTCATTGCAAATAAAGTGATTTTGATTTGATCTAGTGCTTGATAGAATATAATGCAATTGTAATCACCATCATCATGCACAGTTTCCAGCCACTGGCCGGGTCTCTTTGGAACAAAAGCCTGTCCAACGTCTTCTGTCTTCCCAGTTCCCCCCATCTCTCAGCCTCCAGCCTTGTCCAGTCTCCTACTCTCTTCTTCTTGCTTTCTTCCACTCCCTTCAGCCACCTGTCTCTCGGTCTCTTTCCTTCACACTTTGTCTCGTGTATCCTCCTAGGTATCCTCTTCTCCCCCATTCGTTTTACATGTCCATACCATCTAAGTCTAGATTTCTCTATACCATCCTGTAATGGTTCCTCCTTCATTAATTCTCTGGTCCTCTCATTTCTTATTCTGTCCATCTTTGTAGCTCCAATACTGCTTCTCAAGAACCTCATCTCACTGGCCTGTATTTTGCTCTTCTCCCTTCCTTTCATAACCCAGGTCTCCGAAGCATACGTCAGGATAGGGACATAGTACGTCCGATATATGATCTTTTTGCTGTTCTGAGGGACATCCTTGCTCCATAACATGCTTCTCACACTCCTCCGGAATGCTTCTGCCTGTCTCCCCCGCTCATTTATTTCTCTATCGTTTCTTCCATTGTCTTGTATCAGGCTTCCCAGATACTTGAAACTGTCCACTTTCCTCAGCTGTTCCCCACCAATTGTTATTCCTGTTGTGGTTCTTCCCTTCTACCTTGTTGTGATCACCATCTCACTCTTATTTATGCTAAATTTCATCCCATATCCTTGTATTATTCCTTCCCACACGTCCAACTGCTCCTGTACTTCCTACTCTTTGTTTCCCCAAATCATGAAATCATCTGCAAACACCATCGCTTTCATCTTTCCTTCCCCAATTACTGGTACTTGTGCCACTCGGGTCATTATGTCATCCATCACCACAATGAAAAGTAACGGTGACAGTGCACTTCCTCGTTTCAGGCCATTTCTCTGTTCCAACCAGTCCGATCTCTCTCCTCTCACTTTCACACAGCTCATGCTTCCCTTGTACATCTCCTTTATTCTCCGTATAGTCCATTTATCTACATTTATCAGTTCACTTCCATTCTTTGTTTCTGCATACACTGTCATATGCTTTCTCAATGTCCAGGAAGACCATCAATAGATCTGTCCCATACTCATAGTGCTGTTCTTGTAACTGCCTTACAGCAAAAATCAAATCCACTGTGGACCTTCCTGCTCTGAAGCCATGTTGTTCTTCCCTCATCCCTCCTTCTATTCGTGTCCTAATTCTATTTTTCATAACTTTCTCAAACATCTTTGCACAATGACTCATCAGTGTTATTCCCCGATAGTTTCTGCATTCTGTTCTACTACCTTTGTACATATTACAAATAACGTGAGAGCCTTTCCTATAGAACGGAGCCTCGCCGGCCCATGTGACGGACAGAGAGTGATTGGTCATTGCCAGTTGACAAGTATTTGCTTTACTTTAATCATGTCAGATTACATATAACATACACATAATCTCTCTCTCTGTGGTTAACTGCCGTGAGGCTGGTTGGCAGCAGCTCGCCATTCTTCCCGTTTCTCAGTCTTCCTCATCAGTTCACAGTATGAGCCACAACCCATATCTTGCAGAATTTGACTCATGTACTCCAGTCTGGGTCTTCCTCTATAATTCTTGCCGTCTACTGTCCCCTCGATTATAAGCTTAAGAAGTCCATTGTGTCACAGTTTGTGGCTCACGAGGTGTTTCGGTCTTCATTTTAAATATTTAAGGAAGCATCTTCTCTCTCCCACTCTTCTAAAGATTTCCTCATTTCTTTCCAGCTGATTTTCATAATCCTTCTATAGCACCAGGTTTCAAATGCTAGTAGTCTTTTCCTCTCTCTCTTATTGTCCAAGATTCACTGCCATATAGCGCGATGCTCCATACATAGGTCTTCAACATTTGTTTCCTCACATCAAGACTTATGTTCTTTGCAGTAAACAGGTTCTTCTTTTTATAGAAAGCGTTCTTGGCTTGGGCAATCCTACTTAATATCTCTCGGCTGCTTCTTCCATCATTCGTTTTTTTACTTCCCAGATATTTAAACTCATTCGCTTCTTGTATCGTTTCATTTCTTAACTCTATTGATGTCTGGTTTTCGCCATTTCTACTGCAGACCAAAATTTTTGTTTTTTGTTTGTATTTATTCTCATATTAAAATTTTCCTCCATACATGCACATAATACAATCCAGTAATTGGCACTAAAAGCATACATACATTTCTTCATACAGTGGCTACTTTCATAGGTTCTATATATTTACACAAAATTTAAATGCTATGTGACCAGTATCCAGCCATTTGCTGATTACACGTGCGGCTCAGAAAACCCTGAATGCTGTCTTTGCATTTATTACACTCAGCTCAACCATACCATGTGCCTTATCTCTGGTACAATCAGACCTACACCTACTTTCTGGCTACCCATACTTAGCCATATACCACCTCCATCTCTGCGGCGGGAAAGTGCACTTGTCCATGAATACAAGAAATTGCAGAAAAATCCTAACCTCCCAGTTCATGAAGATATCCCAATCATCAACAAAGGAAGGCTTCATTCTCGTCACCCGCCCCTAGAAACTGCAAGGATGTTGATCAGCAAAGGTTTTAATACCAATGAACAGTGGAAGCATAGATGGCAGATTAACGCCACAACAGAACAACTCAAGATGCCATGCATAACCGAATTACCGCGGAAGATCCTGTCAGTTCTAACCATATAAGAATCAACACTGGCAGGTGTATTGATTCTCTGCACAAGTGGAAGATAAAAGATTCTCCAAGTTGTGATTGCGGCGCTTAAAATGCAGACTATTCAGCACGTGGTTCAGGAATGTCCCCTCAGAGCCTTCCCTGGCGATCCAACAGAGTTGCTGGTGATGACGGAGGGATCAATAGACTATATTCGTGGTCTGGACATTAATTTGTAATTTTGCAATCATTTTTATATTTTTAGTGATGTTTGCAGCCATACATTAAATAAATAAGAGTTGGCAAGATACCTTAGTTGAGATAATTACGACTTGTGGTGAAGTTCTGTAGGCTTTCTCGTATCCCGTGAATATGGTTAGGTATGGAACAAAACATCGAATATTCCTAGTGGAAACTTATCTTCTCAAGAAGAAGTCTTTCAGTAAATGTGTTTGTAAGTTTCAGCACCGTGCGATTTTTACTCGTGGGGGAAACAATCTGCATACTCTGGAGGCTCTCAAGAATTAAATAACTGCACTGATACCAAATGTCCCCTCCCAACCTCATGGCACCACAGCCCATGAAGGGCCTAAGCCTACCAAGCGACCGCTGCCCAGCCATTTGACTTGCAGATTATGGGGTGATGCGTGGTCAGCACGTCGGGTCCCCTCAGCCGTTAATCTTGATCTCCGTGACCGGGGCGCTGCCTCACTGTCAGACAGCTACTCAATTGTCCTCACGAGGCTGAGTGCACCCCATTCTAGCCCTCATGTCAGATTATAAAATCCCTGAAGGTGCCAGGGCCTCCAGGTATGAGGAAACGCGCTACCCTAACACCACGGTGTTGGCGATACAAAATATCAGTGAGGATGAAATACAGCGAGTGTATCAGAACTTCCCACGTTGGTGCAACGTGTGTTTAGAAAATGAAGGACAGCATTACCAGCAACTACTCTGAAATTCATGTAAGTCATCATCAGTTTATCTGCCTGATGGCAGGTTTCCTCATGGTCGGTCTCTCCACCTTGTCTGGTCTTCAGCAGCAAGTTTCATCAGCTCATAAGATTTATCGATCTTGATGGAATCCAGCATCTGAAACCTTCTTCTTCCTCTTGGGATTTTCCCTTGGACTGTCCCTTCTAATCCACTTTTCACCAAACCATCTCCTCTTATGCAGTGTCCAATCCAATTCATTGTTCTTTTCCTTATCTTCTTTAGCATGATGATGATGATTATTATTAAATACGTTAAAAAGTGTAAATGCGTTGAACTGCTTGACAGGTAGCTAGTCAGAGTGACCCGGCAGTCACACGGCCTCTGCGAGTCTCCATTCTATAGGGAAAACCTTCAATATATTAAGGGCCTGTATTGTTTCTTAGCCTGATTTCATTTATGAAAAAATAGGCTTATGAGATCACCTTCTGTCCGTGTGTCTGTCTGTCTGTGTGTGTGTGCGTGTGTGTGTCCCCCTAATAAAATCTAAACCACTGGAGCGATTTTAATGAAACTTGGTAAGTTCATAGCACTATTCCAGATGACCCCGATCGTGCCCTTCAAATTTTGTTATGTCTCACCAATCCAACATGGTGGCAGTGCAAAATATTTCACCAGCATTCAATATCTCTGAAATTATTACCAATATCACCCTGGAATTTTGTACAGTGATAAAGGAAACTACTAGAGGTTCATCTATGTGACTTTGGAAAATCTGGTAACTACAAAACCAACATGGCGGCCAAGCGAAGTTGCGTCTTTTAAATAGACGTTTCTCGCGATTTAACTAACCAAACCCAATGAAATTGTTACAGTATATATTTATACACATTGTAATGCACCGACATCTAACTTCGTTCAATTTTTTACATAACCTCAAGATGGCGACTGTGCGAAATATTTCACCGGCATTCTATATCTCTGAAATTATTACGGGTATCACCCTGAAATTTTGTACGGAGATAAAGGGCACTACTGGAAGTTCATCTATGAGATTTTCAAAAACCGGTTAATTACAAAACGAACATGGCGGCCAAGCGAAGTTGAAAGTTTTAAATAGACTTTTCTCGCGATTTAATGATCCCAACGCAATGAAACTTGGTACAGCAAATGTTTATACACATTGTAATGCACTGGTATCTAATTTAGTTCAATTGTTTACTTAACCTCAAGATGGCGGCTGTTTGAATTTCAAAACTAAGTTTTTATTTCTTGTGTCGTAATCATGCGATCGAAGTGAAAGTTTGAATAATGAACCTACGCAATAATTTTCCTTTCATGGAACATGACTCTATGGCCTATACATATAACAATCCAACATGGCGACCATCCGAAATATTTATATGGATCTCAATATCTACGAATCTATTACAGCAATCAAACTGAATTTTTTAATGTTCAATGGGGGTATGAACATAAGTTCACCTATAGTATTTTCAATAACCTGTTGATCACAAATCCAACATGGCGGCGACGCGAAGTATAAATATTCACAGGGTCGTTTCTCGCAATTTAACCATCCGAGTGCAGTGAAACTTGGTACAGTAAATCTTTATACAAATGTTAATCCACTGGCATCTAATTTATTTCAATTGTTTCCATAACCACATGATGGCAGCTGTGCGAAATTTCAAAATCTCGTTTTTACTTCTTGTTTCCTAATCATGCGATTGAAGTTTGAATACTACACGTACACAATAATCTTCATGTAACAGTACACAACTCTAAGACCTACATATATAAAAATCCAACATGGCGACCATCCGCAATATTTCGTCAGTTCTCAATATCTACGAATCTATTACACCAATCAAAATGAATTTTTGTATGTTGATAGTGGCAATTAACATTAGTAGGACATTTGAAAATAGGCTTTAGTTCTTCACGGAACTACTTGTTTTAATGTGTGATTAGTGAATTGTTTTTTTTATATGTTTTTAATTTATGTTAAAAACAGATGTCGGACATTTTGAAACTGGAGATTACTAGTGCAATATGTTGGTTGGTTGGTTCCCCAGTTTAGGGGCTGCAACAATGCGGTCATGTAGTCCCGTGTACTTTGGGTGTGTGTAGAATCTGTCTGATAACCATGTTAATTGTGATGACTGTATTAGTGTGTGTTATCTGTTTTCAATTCAAGTAAGGACTGCAGACATTGAATTTTTTCAAGTAGTTCCTACTTTTGCCGCCAAACGCACTGTCAACGACTACTAGTTCAGAACTTGGTTACCAGATGCCACCGCAGTTGGCTCCTGGCGACGAACGTCGGAACCTAAGATCGTTTGTCAAATGTTTAACCTGGCTGAGGAAGCTCTTATACCGCAATTATTACCTGATGGAACATGCATAAGCAACACGTTCTGTAAGCGAGCGAGTCCATGTGCTGCAGCATGGTTAAGAGGGGAGGAACATTCACTTCTCTCGTCACTATGGAAATGCTTACATCGGCTCCTACTGTAACTGTAGCAGTATTGCACGTTAATGTCCCCACGAGCTACGTAGCAGTGACTCTCTCAACTACCTTCCTTCTCCTCCTTTCTTGGGTTTGCACCATCAGTTATTAATTGCTGTATACATTAGACCATAACATGTACTTACTAGCACTACCTGTCGGGGCTTCGCCCACGAATATTGTAGTTGTAAAGAGTATGCTTAACAACGTCTTAATCATGAATGCTATGACTGATTTATCGTTTAGTATGAATACTAATGATAATAATTTGGTAAAGAGTGTCAACTATCAGACAATAAAAACAATATAACTCAACAATGGTATATGGATATCAAAATCTCAGGAACATCACGTCGCATCGCATGTACAAAATTCGACTCAAAATCACAACACGGATTCCGACCACAAACGTGATTTTAAAATAAATGAGATATATGTCATTTAGACTTTCACGGCCCGTGTTACTATTCATAATGATGAATTTTGGGCTTATGCCGTGTTTATTATATTACAATTCGACGCGTTTCGAAAGAAACCATGCCTTTCTTCGTCAGGAATAATCTGGAATACGACAATGATTGCTAAGAGAAAGCAACAAAGAACATATAGAAGGTGCCCAAAGATGGACGCCATTATAGCCCCATGTTAGGGACAACGGAAAGCAGCAGTGAATTACTTTCTCAGGGTTCTGATAATAGGTAGCCAGGATTCACTGAGATTGTAGCCGGTGTCGCGGTTGAAATTATCTGGGTGTTTACGTATTTCAACCGCCTCCCTGATGATTCTGGGACGATATTGCTTTATACGGGCAAGAACCCTGAGAAAGTAATTCACTGCTGCTTTCCGTTGTCCCTAACATGGGGCTATAATGGCGTCCATCTTTGGGCACCTTCTATATGTTCTTTGTTGCTTTCTCTTAGCAATCATTGTCGTATTCCAGATTATTCCTGACGAAGAAAGGCATGGTTTCTTTCGAAACGCGTCGAATTGTAATATAATAAACACGGCATAAGCCCAAAATTCATCATTATAAATGAGATATATTTACCACACTGACTAAACACAATATCCACTTACCTAAATTCCTATGAAAAAAAAAAAGTGCACATCATAAAATTACCCAAATCAAAATCCTGATGATTTTCTCCCTTTCACCTCATAATACACACCACGTCAAAAACCCCTTAGACACGTATCTGCTTATTTTTAATGATTAGTTTCTATGCCGAGTATCACATCCCCAAATGAAACCACTCGTGAGATATTGTTATTCAATGAAATGCAGGTTTAACCCCCTTAACACTAGAACCTGAGCATCCAAAAATCCTTCCTTAGTGGAAGTTTTTGACATACAACGAACATATCCTCATAATGTCATGTTTCTAACTTCAATAGTTTTGGCTGGGCGATGATGAGTCAGTCAGTCAGTCAGTCAGGACACTTTCTTTTATATCATCATCATCATCTTGCACAGTTTCCAGCCACTGGCCGGGTCTGTTTGTAATACAAGCCTCTCCAACGTCTTCTGTCTTCCTACCATCTCTCAGCCTCCACCCTTGTCCAATCTTCTCCTCTCTTCTTCATGCTTTCTTCCACCCCCTTCAGCCACCTCTTCCTACATGAGCATTCAGATTCCCCATAACAATCATATTCCTTCCTCCCTGCTGCTTCTGCAATTCCTCTTCAAACTCCTCCTTCTCTTCCGAGGCGCAGCCTACTTGTGGAGCATACACTTGCACTATTTCTACGGTCTCTCCCCTCAGTGCTACTTTCACTTTCATCATCCTATCACTTATTCTCTTCACTTCTTCTTTTAAACCATCTCGTAGTACTACTCCCACTCCATTCCTCTTTCCCTCTTCATTCCCACTCCAGTACAGTCTATAGCCTTTTCTCAGTTCTCTCCTTCCTTCCCCTTTCCTCTTCGTTTCTGCCAATCCCAATAAATCCAACTTCCTTCTTTCCATCATATCCACTATCTCCTCCACCTTCACCGTCAGTGTTCTTATGTTTAAAGTTCCAAATCTTAGTCCATGAACACAGCTAGGTCGTCGTCCATTGTATCCGTCCTGTCCGAGGCCTGTTCCCTTCTTGAAAGCAAAAGTCTTATCCACTACCGGCTTGCTGGGCCTATCGTAGCTTGACCAGAGCCCCATTAGCCGTCACTTTGCAGGGTTCCTGTAGGACCTTCACAGCTACCGTAACGGTCCCGGGGCACACGAAGTCCCCACTGTACTTCGCCCCTACAGGCAATCCCCTAATTTGTGCCATTGCCCGTCTCCCACAACGTGGATGAGGGGTTGGACTGATGGGAGACACTATATAATAACAATACAAATTTATTCCATTTATTTTGTATCTAAGTTGACAAAAAACAATAATTTTGTAATGACAATTTTAAATCAATGTGTCTTGGTTTTCTTAGTTCCAGTGTCAGAGCCGATCAGGTCGTTTCCCAGTCGTGGGGAACTGTGGCATGTTCTTGGAGTGCAACAAGGATGGACTTGGTAACTCTCCAACCGGTACTGTGGCCGTTAGGACATGCCCCGATGGTCTACTCTACAACTACATCACTGAGCAGTGCGAGATTGCCGACACCAGCTTCTGTGTTAATTCAGTAAGTCAATTGACTGGGATAGTTATGCATGCCATGGCACAAGGCCATGTGGCCTGGCTGTCTCAGGCTTGGAAGAGGAGTTGGTTGAAAACCATCGTCGGCCATTTGGGAAATGGTTCTCCATGGTTCGCCACTTTCAGCTTCAGGCAAATACCAAGATAGTACCTTTTAATAGGCCAGTGTTTTCCAATCTATGGTCTGTGAAACCCTAGGGGTCTGTGGATGCGATGTTAGGGGTCCACGAAGAATGCCGATTTAAATGATCATACCATGTATACTCAAATACAACCCGCAAATATTTTCCCAAAATTGGAAGTGAAAAATTTGAGTCAAGATTGGCACCATATTCCTCTTATCCAAATATTGATGGCATCATTTGCTTGCCACACGTATATAAAAAGATGATAACCGCACCACCAAGTATGCATGCACAGAACATCGCAATACCGACTCGTGGAACGTGGAACGTGTATCTTTCCAGCCATGCACGTTTCGTAATACTGTACCTAGATACAATCAAAAGTTCTCGAAAGAGAAACAAAATGAGTATTGTCCGTTGGGCCATTATAATTAACACTAAAAGTGATAAAAATGTCCAGCATAACTCAACACATTGCTAGCGTTTCGCCCCAGCGTGCCAATTGGGCTCTTCAGTTGGTAAAGGCACACCTACCAAGACGCGTAGCAGGTACACACTGAGAAGGCCAATGCAAGTTCTCTTTCGAGAACTTTTGATTTTATTCAATGTCAAAGCAAGGTTTATTGTTTTTGGAAGTGGAGTTTTTGACTCCGGTGGTGCACTGGCATGCTCGTGACGTGGCCACATATGTGGCAAGGCGTCTTGCATTGGCCTTCTCAGTGTGTACCTGCTACGCGTCTTGGTAGGTGAGCCTTTACCAACTGAAGAGCCCAATTGGCACTCTGGGGCGAAACGCTAGCAATGTGTTGAGTTATGCTGGACATTTTTATCACTTTTGGTGTTAATACCTAGATATCGACTTCCGCGGCGGTAAAAAATCAATTACAGTAATGCCCGGTGGAATGCATATCTTACTGTGAATACCGTACGCAAGTTCAGGGGTGATGAGAATTGCAATCGCAATCGTGAGTGATGCTAAGTTTATCTCCGACTTGCACGCGTTGAGATATCTGTATATTGACTTTAGTGGCCGTTGAAAATGTGCCTAACGATGGAACGCCAGTTATGCCGTGAATTTGGGAAATCTGCGGTGGTGAGATCACAATTCTCTGGACCACACGCTGTGATATCTTGACATCGACTCCCATGGCCACAAAAACAAAATACAAAAACCTCCTGAAATTAGGGTGCAGGAATTATTCGATGGCGGGTTGTATTAGAGTATATACGGCATTGTTATGCACCCTACCCAATGAAACACACTAGAAAACCCTCAACTACCCGGAAACCTCCTCAAGAATAAACACGAGGCATCAGCGATGCAAGACGTATGCCAACATTGTAACCGAACAATGGTTCACCCTTAGGTGCGGTTAGTATTATTTAGTTTTTTTTTGGGGGGGTTGCCAGCCATCGACACTCGTTGGTAGGCTGTCGAGGAGAATATTGTGTGGTCTGTGTCCATAGAGATTCTCAGTGGTGGTCTGGCTGTTGCTGAGGTGGCCTTGACATATGATAGCTTCCATGGCATATGTGCTTTGACCTGTTGAGGTCAAGGTTCCTTGATCTAGGAGGTCAGGATGGTTGCCATGGGAATGATCTGTTAAGTAGTGGATTTGAGGCAAGATGGAGGTCAGTTGGTGATTATTGTATATGAAAACATAACTTTTTTTTAGTTGTTGTGCGCTTGAATGGGGACTAGATTGTTGGATGTATTTTTGACAGGTAATGAATGGAGGCCTGCTCACAAGCAGATAGATGATAATTAATAAATAAATAGTGTTGAAGATATAAGAGTTGTGTGTCCTGTGTCTTTGTGTGCATTCAAGCAAGCATATTGCTCCACTACCTGAGCTGATAAATTATAAGTGGTTAATGTAGCTCAACAAGGGGTAAGTTTTCAGAATTATTACATCATCATCAGTTTATCTGCCTGATGGCAGGTTTCCTCATGGCCGGTCTCTCCACCTTATGACATTAAAATTGTCATTGTACACGTCAATATGGACCTTGCGAAATGGATAATCCTCCAATTAATCTCTCCATCTTATCCGGTCTTCAGCAGCACGTTCCATCAGCTCATAAGATTTATCAATCTTGATGGAATTCAGCATCTGAAACCTTCTTCTTCTTCTTCTTCTTCTTCGGATTTTCCCTTGGACTGTTCCTTCTAATCCACTTTTCACCAAACCATCTCCCCTTATTCAGTGTCCAATCCAATTCATTTTTCTTTTCCTTATCTTCTTTAGCATCATTCTTTCTTCTACTTTCTTTAATACTTCCTCATTTCTCACTTTGTCCTTCCAACTTATTCTCCCCATTCTCCTCCATCAAAAGCCTCTATTCTTCTCTCGTCTTCTTTCCTAAGCGTCCAGGTTTCCGCTCCAAACATTGCTACACTCCAAATAAAACATTTCACTAATCTCTTCCTTAGGCTTACTTTCATTGCTCCACAAAATGATTTTCTTTTCTTACTGAAGGCTTCTTTTGATATTGCCATCCTTGTTTTTATTCCTTTAGTGCATATCAATTGTTGTGTAACCCAACTTCCGAGGTATGACAACAGGAAAGCAAAACACTAGCAGGCATGGCACCAATAAAGAATACTAGAATCCCTATATAAATGTGACAACTAGAAATTATAGCAAAAAAAATGGGATTACAAATTTCATTAGAAAAACACAGAAATGATGCCAACTTTTAAAGTTGATCTACCAGTCGTTCAACTGAACAATAATAAAGAGATTAAAATTGTTCAGAAATTCAAATATCTTGGGGAAATAATAACATGGAACACAAATGAAAAAGAAGCAATAGAATACAGAACAACTAAATTTAAACAAGCACAAAGACTTACCTGGCCAACCTATAAAAGAAATCTCTTTCGATAAACGCGAAGCTGAAACACTATAATTCCATAGTTAAACCAGAGGCAACTTATGCTAGTGACACTTTATTCAAATTGAATGTAAAATCTACAACAGACAAATTACAGAAAACTGACAGAAGAATTATTATTCGAACAATTCTTAACAAAAAAAACACCAAGTTGATGGACAGTGGAGATTGTTGCCTAACAACATCGTCTATCGTGAATGTAAATCAATAATAACTACAATGCGAAAAAGAAGAATTTCCTTTTTCTGTCACATATCAAGACTGCCAGAAACCAGGATATTGAAACAACTATTTGATTACTTTTTGAAAAATAAAATCAATAATAATTGGTTCAAAGAGGTTCAGGATGATTCGGAAGAATTGGGTATAACTCGACAACAAATCAAAGACAGAGAAGAGAAGAGGATTTTGAAGAACAAAAGCATAAGTCTCAAACTAAAAACAGTTGAACGGAAACAATATTCTATATCGGACACGCAAAGGGCTTCCAGGTTGGAGAGGATGAGAAAGTTCTGGGAGGAGAAAAAGAAGAAATTTACTCAAATGTATTGATTTAAGTGCTCCAATGTGGGCGTAAAATATGTAAATAAATAAATAAATGTGGCTAGTCTACCAACAAACCAAACACAACAAGCATCAGACAACAAGGCAGCACAAGAAACAAGAAAACACAAGAAAACATGGGAGAAGTACAAATATGGACTCACAAAGGCGAGTGGGGACAGTCTTTCAGGGAAGATCCTTGAACCAGAACTCGACCAATGAGATGCACCAGGACGAGGACTGTGGATGATGATGATGATAATTGTTGTTGTTTTAAGGGGCCTAACATCTAGGTTATCGTGAAAGATGAGATGAGAATGAAAACTATAACTAATACTAACTACAGACTTAGGCCTACATACTAGAAGAAGAAATGGTAAACAAATGAAGGATAAGGCAAATAAAGGACAGGAAGAAAAGAAATGCCCTCAACGCTCAAAGAATGAGCATTGAGGGACTAGGAAGGAAGGAGAGCCATGAACGGCAGATAGGAAAGGGAAATAAGAGAGGGCCCGCACCAAAGTCTGTGAAAAAAAGGGAAAAAATGGACCCAGCTCAGGAATCCCTCTGGATCGCCAACTCCCGAACTCACCAGACGTGAGCCCTTGAGGGTGTAGCAATATCTAGGGTGCACCAGAAGTGGTGGGGCTACATACACCCAGTCTCCTAGAGGGCCTTGAGCAGAAGGCAGGAGAGAACATGAAAAGAAAAAGAAGGATGACCCCTCGAAGAATGAGGGTATCAGGAAAGATGAGACAAGGGCCAATTAAGGCGGGAAAGTGAAAGACTCCCTAGGCCTCGGATACCTTAATACTGTCGGGGTTGGAAGAGAACAGGAGTTGGCCAAGGGAGGCCGAAAGAAAAGGAGACAGTTAAGAGCCCGGCACAAGTAAGTGGAAGCAATGCTAGATACAGCTGGGGTCCCGTGGTCGCCAACCCACAGCCCAGTAGTCGTGAGTCACTGGGGGGATCTTTTTAAGTGAATGAGGTGCTGCGGTGAAACCATTTTTTTTTTTTTTTTTTATGTATGTGAGTGGTGTGTTTTGTTTAGTGTTTTGATGTACAGAAATTGCATGGCAGTTGAAGAAATAAAATAGTGTGTTACCTCTAACATGAAGGAAATATTAATTTTAGTTCAGTAGGCTATTTTAAATCCTGCGGTGTAGCTGTGCTTGTTAAATCACACACCATGGCCATGAGGGCAACTGCAGCAAATTAGGAGATTCCAGGTTTGAATCCCAGCGCAGACAAAGGCTATCCTGAGTATGGATTTTCCCTAGGGTTTTACACATGTCCTCCAGGCAAATGCCGGAAATACTGTACTTCAAGCCCTGGGGCACCTCCTTACCTCACCCCTGTCCCTAATATACCTAGTTATACACACTATGATGACCAAGGTGTCCCTAAAATAAATTAACAACAACAACAATCTTAATTTGCATGAGTGAGTAGTATTTGCTACTAGCTTCCGTGGCTTAGGCGGCAGCACGCCGGCCTCTCACCGCTGGGTCGGTGGTTCAAATCCCGGTCACTCCATGTGAGATCTGTGCTGGACAAAACGGAGACAGGCAGGTTTTTCTCCGGTTTTCCCTGTCGAAAATTTAATTCCAGTAACACTCTCCACTATCATTTCATTTCATCTGTCATTCATTTAATCATTGCCCCAGAGGAGTGTGACAGGCTTCTGCAGCCAGCACAATTCATATCCTCGGTCGACTGGAAGTAGGCTGTGGATTGAGTAGTTTTTGCTTGAACTAATGCTTGTGTGAATGCCCAAGGCTTCTGTCTTCTGCTCTAGCCCCACCACTTATATAGTGCACCCTGGATAGTGCTACACCCTCATGGGCTCACAGCTGGTGAGTTGGCAACCCCGAGGGATTACTGAGCTGGGTCCAATTTTTTCACTTTTTCCAGTGACTCTTGGGTGGACCTTCTCCTCTTTCCCTTTCTTTCTTATCTGCCCATCATACCCCTACCGTACTTCTTTCCCAAGTCCCTCAATCCTCATTCTTCACAGGTTGAAGGCATTTCTTTTCTTTTTGTCCTTTTAGTTGTAGTGTTCATTCCATCATCATTTTTCATTTTTACTCAAACCATTAGGGGTTGATAACCTTGATGTTTGGCCTCTTAAAACAACAATTACCTGAGGTGTTGCATTTTTAGCCTACTTTTCACATTTTGCAAAAATGAGGAAAAAGTAGACTTATGAGATCGGGCAAATGTGTGTCTGTCTGTCTGTCCTTCTGTCTGTCTGTCTGTCTGTCTGTCCTTCTGTCTGTCTGGCTGTGTGTGTGTCCCCCCCTATCAACTCCTAAGAGGCTGGAGCAATCGAAACAAAATTTGGTAGGATTAAAGATCTATAGCTGAATATCTCACGGCCATATTTGAAAATGATGTCAGTGCTACCAACTGCTAAAAAATCGCAATTGAAATTTGAGCTCCATGATGTATATCTTGGAAGGTATGAATGGGAGCTATTTCAAAATTGGCACACGTATAGATAATAATATTGCAGTTTAATTTCCAGGAGTCCATACATGGCAGTGTTGCCAAAATGATTATAAGCCTGCTGATAGGTTCAATTTTTAAATGCATATAACTTCTACACTATCAATTGGAATTCAACCAAATTTCGTTGTATGTGTACATAACCAGATATGACTGAGCGTATTCTTACGACCCACCAGGGCTGCCAACTGTTAATAAATGCTCCTAATTTATTTTATCCAAATACCAATATATCAGAAAGTATGCAAGCCGACAGCTTTAAACTATGCACACGTATAGTACCTGACATTCTATATTAATTTGGAGTAACTTATATATGTCAGTGCTACCAACATGATTCTAAGCCTGCTGACAGGTCCAACTTTAAATACATGCAACTTCCATACTATCATTTGGATTTGAACCAAATTTCGTATGTGCTATGTGTACCATAACCGATATGACTATGCGTATTCTTAAGAGCAACCAGGGCTGCCAGCTGTTAATATGTACTGTCCCTATTTTTGTTACCCTAATATCAATATATCAGAAAGTATGCAAGCCAATAGCTCTAAACTTTGCACACGTATAGTACCTGGCATTCTAGATGAATTTGGAGTAACTAATATATGTCAGTGCTGCCAACATGATTCTAAGCCTGCTGATAGGTCCAATTTTAAAATGCATGTAACTTCTATACTAACTAATGGATTTCATTCAAAATTGGCACAACAATAGATCATATTATTTCAGATTATTTCTGACCAATACATGCATGACATTGTTGCCAACATGATTTTACGCGCACTGTTAGATCCAATGTTTAACTGCATGCAACGTCCATGCTATTCATTGGACTTCAACCAAATTTTGTATTCTGTACCTTAAGAGATGGAACTAAGAATATATTCAGTCATCTGGGCTGCCAACTGTGGTGCCCTATTAGGCTACATTATGCCAGGTATACAGTATTTCGAACTAATTAGAAATTTCGATATTAGCAAGTTAATTTCGTCATTATTCTAGATAGGTTCATATACTGTAGAATAATCATTGGCATGAAAAGTAGGCTCTTTAGTTCGTCACGGAACTTCTTGTTTTATTTTTTTGCTCATCAGTGTATTTCTATAAGAGCAAGGTGAGATTTTGGAAGATGATCCAAAATTATTTCTATTAAATATTTTAAATATCTTAACATGAAATACATTTATTGTTGTTTCTATTGAATACAATATGTATGAATGTTTTTTTCTCAGTGCCCAGCTCCGGATGGAATATTCGAGATTGCTGGGCTGTGTAGCTACTACAAGGTGTGTACCAACAATGTCTCTCATCTCTACATGTGCCCCAACAACCTGCACTTCGACCCTGTGGAGAAGCACTGCGACAAGCCAGCCAATGCTGGCTGTATTCCCAAGGTAATTCTACTCTTCCCGGATAACAGACATAGCTTACTAAACAATACATTTGACGTATTAAAACAACAATTTTCAGATCGATGTCCATAAACGATTTTGATCCCATCAGAGTGGTTTGGACCACTTGGCATTTGAAGTATCTTCTTAACTCAAACTCTCTGCAGAATTTTGCAATCATCATCATCATAATTTCCCCTTATCCAGCTCCTGCCGGGTCGGGGTATTTATGGCACTTCTCCACTTTCCTCTTTCCTTCCACCATTCTTCTTCCACGATCTTGTCCCAGTCCAGATTTCTTTTTCTTACGCTGTTCTTCACTGAATCAATCCACCTTGTTCTAGGTCTTCCTCTTGCTCTCTTACCCTTGCACTTTGCCTCCAGCATCTGTCTTGGTATTCTATTTTCCTCCATCCTCTTTACATGTCCAAACCGCCTTAGTTTATTCTTCTCAAATCTCTCATTTAGTTTTCCCATCCCAACTTCCTTCCTAACATCTTCATTCCTCACTCTGTCTTTCCTTGTCTTTCCTATCATACTTCTTAGGAATTTCATTTCACTGGCTTGGATTCTACTCTCTTGCCTGCTTGTCAGGGTCCAAGTCTCAGCTGCATAAGTTAATATGGGAACATAGTATACTTTATACATTACCTCCTTGCTTTTCCACATGAATCTGTTAATGCGGACAGCCGTTAAGTTATTTATTTACATAGTTTACACCCACATTGGAGCACTTAAATCAAACCCAATAAATTTAACTGAAAATAATAGTTTTAAATATTGTAGATTAGAGGCCTTCGAAATGTGGATTCATAGACAGATGCTTAAAATACCTTGGACTGATAGAGTTACTAACAGAGATATCCTCAGAGTAGGAGTGTAAATGTGTTGAACTAGTTGGGTGCTATGCTGCTGCTTGACAGGCAGCTAGGGGCATGGTGGCTTGTGATGTAGTCATGAGATCGAAGTGAAAGTTTGAATAATGAACCTACGCAATAATTTTCCTTTAATGGTACATGCCTCTATGGCCTATACATTTAACAATCCAACATATTTAGTCGGTTCTCAATATCTACGAATCTATTACAGCAATCAAACTGAAGTTGTGTATGTTGATAGTGGCAATTAACATGAATAGGATATATGAAAATAGGCTGTATAGTTCTTCACGGAACTACTTGTTGAGTGTTTCATAAGAGTTTTAATATATTCTTAAATCGTAGAGACAAGAAAATAACCATGTCTATAAAGAGATGTTTATTGACAATGTTTAATAGACAATGAATATATAAAATTATTATTCATGTTTTCCACATCAAAAGATGCCATTATTTCAGTCTTTTCAAATGAAATTTGAAGTCCTACTTTTGCTGCAATAGACCCAAGTTCTACAATTTGGTGTTTAGCCTCATCTATACTGGTTGCAAACAGTGCAAGGTCATCCGCAAAAGCCAAGCAATTCAGTTTTATATTAGTACCAATCTTTACATTTGGAGGACAAGTTTTGTTCCACTCATGCATGATCTTTTCAAGAACACAAATAATAACGTTGATAGACCATCTCCCTGTCGAAGTCCAGTCCGGATATCAAATGGTTCAGACAAGGCTCTTCAAAATTTAACCTTTGATTTAGTATCTTTCAAAGTAACGCTGATGAGGTTGATAAGCTTTTGATGTAACCCAAATTTCCTAAGGATGTTAAGTAATGACCCTCGATGGATACTGTCTTAAGCTTTCTTAAAATCCGCAAAAGTAATGACCAAATCCTTTTGTCTCATTCTATGATAATTCATTATCCATTTCAGACTGATGATCTGATCCGGACAGCTGCGACCTGGTCGGAACCCTCGAATATTACAATATTGTAAAATAAACATTTTTCGAATCTCTCCAAGTGATTGTCGCACCAAGTCTATCGTTCAAAAGCACTGGTTATTGCCAACTGTCGGCACAAACCTCTACGGAGTGCGAGGTTGGAGGTGAAATAAGGAATTTGCTGTGTTGTAAGGAGCAACATCATATCAATTTTATCGTCTCATTGGCATATCTTTGTGATTTCTTTGAAGCTTTTTGAACTTAAAGCTCCAAGGCAATTACTCCAATATTATGCATTCCTGGAAAAAATACAGTTATGGAAACGCTGGTTTCAGTTGTACAATTTCTCATCCTTTCACCGCCTTAATGAAATTTTGCCGGAAAATGAACGTGATCGTGATAAACTTAGGTGCAAAATCAGTCACATTTGGATTCCCTGGCACAAGAATTCAACTTCTACTTTCCTGATATCTCGTCCATACCTGCCAACTTTTACGGTTTATCCGTAAAATTTACGGAAATTGCAGCATTTTACGGTTTTACGGATGAACGGTGTCATTTTACGATTTCGCGGACAAAAATTTGAAACGATAATTTACATTCGATAATACCGCCCGCTTCCGTACAATCGATTGTTTGCGTGGGTCGAAGGCAAGTCCACGATAGTCGATAACTCGTTCTTTGATATGATTCGTACTTTTAACCGTGTGATGGTTGTGTCGTCATCGTAATTGAATTTGAAGCCGGGATAACCGTTCTTGCCTGTGAATCTTAGGTGTTGACAGGCTCTGCTTCGCATATTCTTTGTTCCGCTCCGGTCGCTCGTTGCGATTTAAACCATATTCTTTGACCACGTTAGTTGTTCATTGTTCGCGAAGTTGGCGTTCCTTGAATGTTTTCGTCTTTTAAGGTTATGGCATATTTTAATGAAGCGTTCGAGTTTTTGTGCTATAACTTCGTGCTTCGCAGTTTCCTGTATTCCTTGGACTAATTATATTCGTTCCACGTGTGTGTGTGTGTTTTTTTTCTACCATGTGCATATTCTTTCTTCACGAGGTTGGCGTCGTGTTCATTTAATGGTTGGTGTGTTTTTACATGTTTTAATGAAGTGTTGGCTGTCTTAATTGTTTTATGTTATAATTTTATGTGACGTTCATTGATCCAGGTTCCTTTCGATGTTTTAGTAGATATCGAGAATGAACAAATCCAACTAGAAACAGTACTTCCAGACATTTAAAGAATCATACTCGGTTGATTTTCCGTGCATACTAAAATCAAGAAAGGGAGAAAAATTTGCCTTTTGCACGGTATGTGGGTGTGATATTAATATTGCATGTGGTGAAAAAACGATTTAAGTAATCATGTGAAGTGCGGTAAACACATTAGTTATGTTAAATCGAAGGAAGATAGCAAGAAAATCAACACCTTTTTTGCTAAGTCTGGAAACGTTTACAGTGACGTAATTAGGGCCAAGTGTCTGTTTACTTCCTTTTTGGTGGAACACAATGTGCCCTTAAGTGCGGCTGATCTTGCTGGTGCTTTATTTAAGAAGATGTTTCCCACATCAGAAGTTGCAAAGAAATATAGTTGTGGTCGCACGAAAACGACATGTATTGTAAATAAAATGGCAAAATATGCATCATCTGAAGTTGTTAAGTGCCTTCAGAACGGACCGGATACAGATAAATCCCTTTTCTTTTCATCAGTGAGAAACTACTTTTATACTGCCTGTGACTACATCATCAACAAGTTTCCACTCAAGGATGACGTGTTAAAGAATGCTCAAGTTGCTAGGTTAGACAAAATTGAAGATGCACAGTTATCTTCCATTCGTTTTTTCTTGGAAAAGTTTCCTATCATGTTATGCAAGGAAGAGAATGAAACTACAGATGAGGTGGTGAATGAGCTTCAGAGGAAGTTCACAGCTCTTCAGGTAGATGACACTTTGGCTGCACATCAAGATGCTGCAAGTGATTCCAGTTGGGCACAAATATCAAGAATTCGTGGAGCCGATGGACTTCTTAAGTATAACCGAATTTCTAGAGTAATGCTCTCTATTCTCACCATACCCCATAGCAATGCAGAATGTGAACGTGTTTTTAGCCTTGTGAAGAAAAATAGAACACAGTTCAGGTCATCCATGTCTAATGAATCTCTGGAGTCTATTTCTATTTTGAAGACCAAGAGTTCTGGTCCCTGTTATGACAAAACATTTTCTCAAGACTGTTTGCAGGAAGCTAAAAAGGCCACAACCATGACTTAAAAGTCGAACTAGCATGTGATTTGCAGTGTGTATTATATTATTTCTTGCCTGTGTTACGTTAAACAAGTATTATTGTTTAAAGCCTTTTTCAATTATCGTATATCAGCTTAATCTATCAAGGAAGTCCTGTTATGTCTGCTCCAAACCAATATTCACCACGCCTGCTGCTGATTAACATGGATTTCTCCTTGATTGTTATGTTCATCTACAAATCATGTAAGTAGATATGATTTCATTGAAGTATCCTGTTTAAAGCATGAATTATTGTATTTTGTAGCCCAGAAGTATTATTATTTTCGTCAAGCCGGGGTATATCGAAAATCGTTAGATTTTTGTGTCGCGCGTGAGTTTTACTGATAGCCCTTTTCAAAAGTTGGCAGGTATGCTCGTCGGAAGAATGGTCCTGGATGTTAACAAGAAATTCGTTTGCCATTGACATTGAAGCACTGCCAGCACAGCTTCAAGAAGAAGCCATAGATTTGAAGTGTGAATCAAAGCTAAAAGATTATTCTAAAATATGAGGACTGGGTGACCTTTGGGTGAACTGTCTTGCAGTGTATCCTGCAATAGCCAAATTTGCATTGCGTGTCATTGTCCCATTTTCAAAGACATATTTGGGGGCGTGGTGGCGCAGCGGTCAAGCTGTATGCCTCTCACCAAGGTGGACCGGGTTCGATTCCCGGTCACTGCATGTGAGATTTTCGATGTGAAATGCCATGTCCTGTGGTTCGGAATCCACGTAAAACGGAGGTCCCGTGGCTTATGATCGCGAGATTAACGGTCACGTTAAACTACAAGCTTCCTTCCTTCCTTTTCAAAGACATATTTATGGGAGTCAGGAGTTTCAACGCTGAGTGTCATAGAAACAAAGCAGCGCTGTCGGCTTGATGTTGCAAGTGATCTTCGCTGTGCTCTGTCAAATATCAAACCAAACATACCGAATATTACCAAGAGAAAACAGTGTCAACCCTCTCACTGACATTTGTTGACTAATTTAAGGATTTGTGTAAAAGTGTGTTCTTTGTATTGTGCTAAAATGAAGTTAGTATGTAACTGATAGGCCCATTCCATTATGTAGTGTCAATCGAAGAGGTTATAGAAGTGATGAGTGGAGGGGGGGGGGATGAACTCCAGTATCTCAAAAGGGGGACGTTAGCTGACAAAGGTTGGGAACCACTGTTCTAGAGCGTCGATCATTCTCCTCTTGAGTCCACTTACTGCGAGTTGTTTGTTTGTTTCTTTGTATCTTCCTTTCTTGAAATTCTGCCTTTTGAATAGCTTCTTTGAAGAGTGATCTGTTTGCTATTGTGTCCGTCTGAATTCTGGTGTTTGTCAAAGCTTTGTCAATTTCAATGAACCATGTGGGTTTGGATTTGTAACTAGTCAGTAAGTTAAGTTTTAATAATTATTAAATTTTAGTGTGTGGATATATCAATGTCTTAAATGTGTCAGTATATAAGTATTTTTTAGCCTACTTTTCACATTTTGCAAAAATGAGGAAAAAGTAGACTTATGAGATCGATCCGGGAAAATGTGTGTGTCTGACTGTGTGTGTGTCCCCCCCTATCAACTCCTAAACGGCTGCAGCAATCGGAACCAAATTTAGTATGAGTAAAGATGTATACCGGAATATCTCAAGCCCATATTTGAAAATGATGTCAGTGCTACCAACTGCTGAAAAAATGCACTAGAAATTTGACCTCCATGTTGGATATCATGGAGGGTATGCATGGGAGCTATTCCAAAATTGGCACACATGTAGATAATACTATTTTAGTTTAATTTCCAGGAGGCCATACATGACAGTGCTGCCAAATTAATTTTAAGCCTTCTGATAGGTCCAATTTTTAAATGCATGTAACTTCTACACTATCATTTGGAATTCAACCAAATTTTGTATGTAATATGTGTACATAAACACATGTGACTGAGCATATTCTTAAGCGCCACCAGGGCTGCCAACTGTTAATAATTGCTCTCTCTATTTTTTATCCAAATACCAATATATCAGAAAGTATGCAAGCCGACTGCTTTAAACTATGCACACGTATAGTACCTGACATTTTAGATTATTTTGGAGTAATTCATATAAGTCAGTGCTGCCAACATAATTCTATGCCTGCTGATATGTCCAATTTTAAAATACATGTAACTTCTATACTATCAAATGGATTTCATCCAAAATTGGCACAATAAGATATCATAATAATTCAGATTATTTCTGACCAGCACACGTATGACATTGTTGCCAACATGCTTTTACGCGTGCTGATAGATCCAATGTCTAACTGCATGTAACGTCCATTGGACTTCAACCAAATTCTGTATTCTGTACCTTAAGAGATGGAACTAAGAATATATTCAGTCACCAGGGCTGCCACCGGTAGTGCTCTATTAGGCTTCATTATACCAGGTATATTTCTAACTAATTAAACATTTCGATATTACCAACTCAATTTCGTCATTATTCTAGATAGGTTCATATACTGTAGATTAATCATTGGCATGAATCTTAATTTTAAGAAAAGTAGGCTCTTTAGTTCGTTACGGAACTTCTTGTTTTAAACATAATATGGCTGATGCAGGGAGCAGATATTTAGCCCCCAAACATGTACCAAATGATTTTCTAATAATTTGAATAACTACTAATAAATCGAAAGGTATTGACTAGACAGAATCTCTTACCTCATTGTATTACCGTATTATACTGTCTGTCTGTCAATACGGACCCAAAATGAATCGAAATATTCCTACATAGAAACACAGCATGTATTAATTGTTGTCTTGTCATATCTTCCTGCAGTGCCATGAGCCTAATGGCATTAATGGTGTTCCGGGCAAATGCAATCAGTATGTGGAGTGCGTGGAAGGGGTTCCAGAACTGAAGCACTGCCCAGCCAACCTCCACTTCAACCAGCTCCTCCATGTGTGTGATACACCTGAGAACTCTAAGTGTGAATTCACTGTGAGTATAGACAGTCATCTTACGTAAACCATTATTTATTAAACTTCTACGTTTTTGCTGTGTCTGCTTCAAGGTTTCACCGAGATCTACTAAGCTAGACTCATCGGCAGGCTTTTTGGTTTACCCTGCATGGACCTTGCTGGGATACTGAATCTTATACCTTGTTTATTGGGTTGTTATGACTGTAGCGTCCGACCAGTGCGATGTCTCAGAAGTTTGCAATAGTGTGTCGTTGATGATGGTAGTAACAGGGTCTGATGTTGTGCTAGACCACGCATGTGCAACTTGGAACACAATTTTATTTCTTATACTGCCCGGTCACAAAATGGTTGCTGGCTTGGAATTAATTTTAGTACCGTATATAGAAGAATTTCATCTTTCATTGTTAATATGAGAGAATGCCTACCAGTCACATGATCCATATGAAGTCTTACAAGATAGCCCACATTATACAGTGAGTCCGGGAATGTACTCCGCAGCGCCTACATGCGTCTGCGAGAGCTAGCTACAGCAACATCTCTATTTAGTGTAAAACAAAGTCCCCGATTCTTGGATGTTACGGGTAAACTCGAGAACCACTGGATGGATCTTGATGCGGTTTTCACCATTCTATAAAGGATATATCGAGTATGATTTCTGTAGAAAAGAATTTATTTATGATCAAAGGAAGCCGAGCAGTAACGATTTTAGTGGAAAAGTCGATAAAAAATTTGGCGTCCGAGCGCTTTGTAAGCTTACGCTGGGCAAACCGTTAAAAATATCTAAATACTATGAGTGTAAGAATTGTTCAGCATGAAAAGTTCTACAAAAAGTCTGCAAGAGCATATGTCTATCTTCCATACATCGCTCACTGTAAGGGAACAACTGATGCTTGTCTCTTACAGCTTTATGTGCTGTCGACTTAGAGATTCCTGTTTGTTGAGCTAATTTTCATGTTGATTTACTTGGACTACGCAGCATTATATCGGAGATTTCATCAAGTTTTTCGTCTGTTAAAAGCGTAGGCCTGCCTGTTCCCGGTACATCGTGAACTGAGCCAATCACACGAAATTTACTTACCAAATCCCTAACGGTATCACGGTTTGGACACTTTAAATTAGGAAACCGCGCCTGAAATCTTAATTTTACATTTTCTGTAAACCGATCGCCTTCGCGAAAAACGTATTCCACCAAAAAACTCTCTCTTCAGTAGTAAACATTACCGCCTGTATACTGTTGCACTCTTCCAATAATAAATCTGAACGCTCGCTGACTAATACACTCTGAAGACATGCAGGCTGCGCGCTTATCGCGATACACACCGACAGCCCACACGGGAGAGTCCCGCTTTGAAGGACACAGTGCAGTGCAGCCAACTAAACTCATGACTCAACCACTCACAGCTGCATGTACCCACTGCGGAGAACATTCTCGGGCGCCCTGTACATTAAGAGTTTTATCCCATCAGATTTTTCTGCTACATCATCAAATGAGGTGCCTCATCACAAGTGTTTTATAAAACAGGACAATAGAAGAACAGACAAGTTTAAAATGAAAGTCACGCTTACATATAACGAGTTGTTTTTAGTGTGGAATTGATGTCTTCTGCTTGCACAGGAGCTAAACTTTTAACAAGTGTATCAGATAGTTGACAACAAATTGCATGCTTTTTACTTTAGTTCTAAGTGTTTTTAAACTGTTATGTGTTTATTGTGTTTGTACTGTGCTGAGATATCAATGTTTTTGGGATGTGGTCCAATGTACGGAAAATATGGGCTGAGGAACGGGCAATTGAAGCCTTGAAACATGTTCCCTAATATGTGAATATTTTTAAGTTTATAAATTAAAGTATTGACTAGCCGGAAACATCGTAAAGATTTATTCTTGAACACAAGGTGGACCAACCACAGAAGACTTACAGGCATCGTGGGCCCTACTTAATGATGCATACTATTTTCACAAGAAACTCGTTCATCACAAACACACAGATAAGAATATTCTATCGGTAACCACAAATTTTATTTACTAAGGAAAATAAGAAAATACATATGTACGGTATTTACTTCCCATATTAATGAGAAATTTAGTGACAACCTTACCAATTTCTGGCGCGATTTACAGCACAAGGTCGAATGGGAGATGGGGTGGTGCCAAGGCTCGTCTTAACAGAATTGCCAAGCCCAGAGAGAAAATTTTCGCACTGCATTGTCGAGGGTTGGAAAATTTTTACATCAGTACGGTACGTAAGAAATACATTTTCAATAATTGATCACGCGGGCCAGATGAAAGGGTTCGGCAGGCCGTGGACGGCTGTTGCACATGTTCTAGACTGACCCACTTGAGAGGTAGGGTTACCAGATGCTTTTTTTTTAGGACATAATATTCTAAAATGTAGGACATCACCAAATCTAACACTAAAGAGCAAAAACACATTAAAATCATAAATATTTAATGCATATCTGGTTACGTATTTCTATTGTGAAACATCATTCATATTTCAAAGAGGAACCGATTTGTCCTGCAGGAGAAATTAGACACTGAGCTTCTTGTTTGTTTCTTCTCACTTTGAAGGTTTTATATTTAGTTGCCAAATTGTCGCTAAATTTATGCTTCTGCTTTGAAATTGTAGAAAATCATGCTTAGTCCTGATTTAATTTAGCACATGTTGCGAGTATGGAATTACAATCAACAATGCTGACCCCTAACATTTAAGTCAGAATCACCTTTCTGTGGCTTCCTAGCCACATGGGAATTACGGAAATGAGTTAGCGGATCAAGCTGCAAAAGAGGCGGTATCACTACCACCTCGACCAATGGAGGTACCGCTAGAGATATTCGCTCTCAGTTACGCCTACAAGTTCTGGCTTTTGGGAGAGTCAGTGGCTAGCTGACCCACTGCCCAGTAAACTGAGAGCGATCAAGGGAACTACTCGCGTGTGGCGGAGCTCTTTCCGGTCACGGAGAGAGTCCGTCATTTTGTGTAGGCTAAGGATAGGTCATACAAGATCCATCCACTCGTACCTAATGAGAAGGGAAGACCCCCCACTTTGTACCTGTGGAGCTGTTTTCACCGTGACCCACATTTTAACCGAGTGTGTGGATCTTGCTGACTTACAAAGAAACCTTGGTTTTCAGATGACGCTCAAACTTATATTACTGTAGTCGATGACGCGGTGGCTGCTGATCGCGTTATCCGCTTTATAAGTGAGAGTGGGTTAGGGCCAGCAATCTAAATTCTCCAGTGAACATTGACTCAACGACTTGTTCGTTTTTGAAAGATGATGTTTTGTTTTTCCGTAATTTTTGTTTATTTTTATAATTTTTATTTTTATTTAATTTTTTGTTTTTGTTTTTTAATTTAGGTCTCTTTAAATTTAGGTGGCCACCTCAAAATTTTAATTTCAATTCCAAATTTGTATTCTTTAATCTGTGTTAAGAGGGGCAGATGACCTTGTAGTTCCGCCCCTTAAAACAACAATAACTAAACTAAGCAGCAAAGAGAAACGGTCCAAAGAATATGAAACGCTCTGCCCACGGATGATCATAGCATCATATAACAGCACTTCTCTCACAATCGCAACTCATTGTTTCTTCTTTTGCTTCTTTCAAGATTGTAAAATTGTATTAAAACCACTGACGTGTTTAAATGTTAATTTCTAAGAAGATGTTCAGGAAAGAACATATAGCCTACTTTCTCCTAAATTTATGGGTATAGTTATAACCCTTTGTCTCAATCACCTCCTAATTTCTTCCAATTCGAAGTGCAAATTGGCACACTGGATTTGAGGAGTGGCGTTCAAATAATTTACCCCAGCATTTTGCAATTTCATCAGCAAACACTCCAAACAACGTAGGTAGGCTATTCAGTATATTAACACCAACTACCTACAATAACTTAAACTTCGTTGCTCTAAACGTATTGTGCCCAATTCTAGGAATGGGTATTCCAAGATTCAGACACCTAGGTATCAAGGGAAAGGCTACAGCCGCTTTTGAAAGTTGAGATATTTGAATATCGCGCTCCTTTCCTTCTAGATTGAAATGGAAACTTTATGCAGCCAAGAAGATGTTAAGTGACGTGGCAAATAGTAGCAGAGGTCGAGACTATTTGGTGATTAAATACTTAGCCATGGAGTAGAGACTTGATACTTGGATCAGATTACTGGCACGGCCAAATGAAAGAGGATGCACTTAGTCTCAAGTGAATCAGACCAGAGACACCGGAGATATGAGGATTTACAGATTTCAGCGTGATCCAGCGTGGAGCCGACCGTTTTGTATAAAAGCCGCTCGGCCCAAGCATAAGCAGCTCACTTCATACCAAGCTCTTGTAGGACAAGGTGCTGCTGCTACGTCGAGCCAAGGCACATGGTTGCCGAATCTACGCAGAAGATATCTTTGAATTGTGATAGTCACAAAAGTGCTACGATACGTGGGGAACGTAGTAAGTTTCCGGTAGAGGGAATCACTAAGGTGATTGTTATTTTCTACGGACATTGGTGAAACACTTTGTTTCTATATGGACATATGCTAGACTTTGTCTAGATATAATTCTGTCACAGTCCAGTAACAATAATTCAATACTTGGATATTTTAATCCAACTTGTCAGTTTCACAAATTGTACCTAAATAACCACTCAGATCTTTCAGTATATTGAAGGCCAGTCTATTACGGTGTTGTTCATTAGCCGACGAAGGGAAACTATATGTTGCTTCGCGCATGATAGATGGTGTGAAGCCATGCCCAGGGAACGATCTTCAGAACAGCCGTTGATTGTTTTAGACTATCAGTGTTTTCCTGTACTGAAATGATTACCGTGAGTTATGTTACAACTGACGCTTTTGAGAAGAGATCATTTGGATCTGACCCCATTTAAGCGAACTGCTATGGATTTAATTGAAGTCAATATTAAAATGGATCAGCAGTTACTTCAAACTTCAAGAAATATTTCCACTACGTCGTGCTAGACAGATTGTGGGTATATAATGGGGGCCGATACAAGGATTAGACGTGCGTGTCCAATAGGGCATGTATCTGGATAAATCTGGTACAGACCAGGTTCACTACGCTTCAAGACCAACGAGAAATGTAAGCCACATTTGACTTTTATATTATGCCTAGCTAATTGGAACAAACTCATTTTCTGCAGATGACCAACACATTTATTTTTCTTCGTATTTAAATCTTGCATTGATTTACGCAAGACACATTAGGGTTATTCTGAGTATTTTCAGCACTCAGAACAGTTTAGGATCGATGACCGAGCATTTATTTGAATGTTCATTTTGTTTGAGAATCACGGTAATCAGCCGATATAACTGTAGAAGTTAATATTTATTTTGTTGAGAAATGGATATTTTGTCCATATTCGAAGAGCCGAACATGTGGTTTTTTCACATAAGGAAATAATAATTAAACATATTTAAGGAAATAATAACAATAATAATCCAATAATAAAAATAATAATTTTCATAATTTTTCTAAATAATTATTGAATCTTACATTTTCTAATAATTACATTCAATGAGAGAGAGCTTAAGGATTAGTTTAATCATTCCTAGTTTGGAACAGATGATTTTCCGCAAGCTAGTGGATAGCGCAAGCCCGTATTCCACCAACATTATAGTTCTGGTTGAACAGTTAATATTTGCATTGAGCAAAGTATATTTTTCAGATAACACGGAAAGGCATGAAACAGGAAGCCAATGATATTTGTATCAATTAGGATTTTTTTTTGTGTTTATATAAAATCATGACGTAGGCACACATTCGAAAGTGAAATAGTGAATATCACAAGTGTGGTAACTTCACGGTTTGAACTGAATGGTAAAATAAAATAAACTTGTAAGTTTATAGATCTTCCAGTTTTGATAACAAGCAGAGGCTTGATTTATTGTATAAATTTTGGGAAGAAAATTTATGTGTGTGGAGTAGTTAAAATGCCATTCCCAGGTGCGCATGTTTAAGTCGCAGGAATGAGGAGGTTTTTTTTTGAGCATCAATCAAATAGCAGGTTCGATGGCTCAGGTTTATAGGAGGAGTATTGAACCACACATTTCGTCGAATGAATGACCAAACCATCAATAATTATTTCAAACTTGTTTACGTATTCCATTAATACTTTGGATTTGCTAGAACCCGGTTTTGTCATGATAAAATTTTATTCTTCTTCAGAGGAAGACCTTTGCCGTTGTTGTCGGGATATTGTGTTCTTACACAAATAATTTAATGGGCCACTGCCAATTAAAAAATAATTCTGTATCCACGAATTACTTAAAGGATGTTTTCAATCCTATTGTCATGAACTAAATGAATTTATTATAAAGCTACAATTCTTATTTCCGCATTCTGTTCAAGAATTGCAAGTTGTGAAAGTTACTAAAATAGCAACAAATATAAATATTTTTCTTAATAATAGTTCCAAGTGGAAAATCGAATAATTGAATGGTTCAACAATTTTTTTTTTGATCAAGCTGATGATTCAGAAATCATATTTCTTTGGAATTTGAAGTTCATAATCGAGTCACTTCTCGAAATGTTTAATTTTGGGAAGAATAATAAATTTTGTTGTGCTTCGCACAGTTCTTCGATGCTATGCTCAAGGGTCAAGTACTTTTCAGATGTTGTTATTAATATGTGTACATAATTAGTGTTGGGTCAAAGATAATATTTTTGACAATATTTTTGAAACTGGAAAAATAAGTGGAAGTTAAAAAATTCTATAAACAATTATAAACAGTGAGAATTTCTACGAGTGTTAATATCATGTTAGAAATTCAACCAGTGAACTACAATATTTCCAGTAAAGACAATTTAATTTGAACTGGATTTCATCGTAAATAATTGATATAATTTTGGAACACAGTCTACAGGACTGATAATCAGACTTGTGTCTCCAAAGACAATTGTTCAATGTGTTGGAAAATTTCTGTACATTGTGTAAATAGTAGTGTGTGCCGTCGCACTGGAATGATGTTACCTTGAGCATCATTTTGCAGTCAATTTTAAAATTTAGAATAAAATGAGATAATTTTTACATGTTGTGTTATGCCCAGTTGAATCTCCTTCTATCCTTATTGTTGCATTGAGCCAAAAATCAGTAAAGCATTTTTTAATTTTATTTTGATGTCGTTTTTTTTGCGATTAGCTTTAACCCATCTGGCGCCCCGGGATATTTTTACTCTCGTGCTAACTGATTCTTGGTAAAATGCATATGTGGTCGTGCGGACTTCGGTCTAAACGGGCACAGTATCACTGGGAGAAACATATTTAATATAGCTATTACACAGCTAATTTGTAATCGCTTACGGCTAACGTGAAAGACAGGCAATGGCGCGTAAACCAAACCCTTCTGTGATGTAGGCAATGTACTGCTTGATAGTGCTTGTACGTTTAATTCGAGAGCAATTCATAAGCAGCAGAAATGCAATATTTTACATCAATCTTCATAAAATGGACGCAGTTTAGATGTTCCGTGTGTTTTCAAACACGATAAATTATACTGTATAGGTGTGCAAAACTACGCCTGTTGAAGTTACTCGTTACAAAAATCCACGCGAACTACGATTCAAGGGTTCGTTGTGTCTTTAATAGCTGCAACGAGCAGGCTACAGTAAGTTGAGTTGTAGAGTCTGTGACCTACGTTGTGAGTTAAATTATGTGTACATGAGTATAATTAGATCAAAGAATCTTGCAGCACAGTATAGATATCATTAACTTATTGTTGTTTCGAGGGCGGAACATAAATTAATTCGTTTATAGAAGAGATCTGCGGAATACACTACCCACCGACTAACGACTTGTATCAATACCTTCTATGAAGACAAGTGATAAATGAATACCAACGTTTATACAGGTTCAATGATGTAGACAAGATGACTAGGTACCACACCGGCAGTAAAACGAAGACCAGGCAGTGGTGCAACAGAACTACATTGCTGACGTCACGAAAACTCACCAGAGCCAGTCATTTTCGTTGGCCATGATAATCGCGCCTTATCTTGGGGATGTGTACCCTCTATCGGCAAAAATAATAACCTTTTCAATTATACTGTATACATGGGTTCACTAACTGGCCGGTAGAGAGCACAGCTCGCATCTAGAAGGCTGTGGTTAGCTATAATATAGTTCAAGTAATTACTCTTAGATGTCACTCCGGTGGTGAATGTTGTTTTAATTAAATATATATTTACCAATGCAAAATGCGCCATATAATGCTTTATTTTATAACGTCTCAGTACTTAAGAAATAATAAATATAAAAAAATTCAAGCAAAAAAGTCAAACTCTGATAGGATTTGAACCACGGCCAGCCTGATGAAAGACCAACGCCCTGACCACTCAGCCAATCGTGCAGTCTAATTGATCGTTAGGAACCAATATATATACAATGTTATAGCAAATCAGGACTTGGACTAAACGTTTTCTTCACTGGAGTATATTTTAAACCGAGTTCATTTCATAGAAAGTTCATATATTTGTTACCACTAGGCTATATTGCATGCAACATACTGAAATTAATAAAATATAGGTCAGAACGAGAGATCAGCTGCCATCTTGTCAAATAACCGATACGACTCAGCTTTTTAAAATCACTTCTAGACTATAATATTAAAATATAAACTTTTAATTTCAAACAGGCCACGTTGTTTTGAACAGATTAAACGATTCTTGGTTCGATAGTTGGAACTGGTGGGTCCCATGTTATGGATTATAAAGTTTGCATAATTCACACGGCCGCCATCCTGAAATGGTACGGTTGATGACCTTGTAGTTTGGGCACAAGACGCGTCTCATATGAAGGAACGTTGTTACCAAATTTGGTAAAGATCCGATTATTAGTTTGGTCGTAGTGCATTATTACGTTTTGACCATTTGAGTGGCCGCCATTAAGTTTTGGTAAAGATGGCGGCAATATAAAACATGACACTGAGGTGCCCTTTGCCAGTGCTACCTCTGTACCAAATTTCGTTCAATTCGGTTTCACCGTGTTCGAATTGATAGGGGGGAACAGACATTCGGAGTACACACACTCACACACACAGACTCACATACACACACACACACAGACTCGCACACACACAAGCAGACACACAATTTTTGGCCCTGTAGTGATCTCATAAGTCTACTTTCATTTTTTGCAAAGATCGAAAGTAGGCTAAAAATGGAATACATTTAAAGAAATTTCTCCCAGACCCCGACAAACGTTTAAATTGTAGGGCATGTCCAGACGTCTAGTAACCCTATATTTAGGCAACGTTGTCATGCCGGTAGATGTAGTCGTCTTCCGTTGATGAAAATGTCTTGTTATTTGGGACATCGACGGAGTCTATATGTTGCTTGGTTCCTCAGTTTAGGGACTGCGACAACGCGGTCATGTAGCCCCGTATACTTTGGGTGTGTAGAATCTGTCTGATAACCGGTGTTAATTGTGATGGCTGTATTAGTGTGTGTTATCTGTTTTTAATTCAGGTGAGGACTGCAGACATTGAATTTTCAAGTAGTTCTTACTTTTGCTACCAAATACCACCGTCAACGACCAACTACTGTAGTTCTGAACTTGGTTACTAGATGCTACCGCAGTCGGCTCCTGCGACGAACGGTGGAACCTAAGAGCGTTAGTCAAATTTAACCTATAATTTAGCTTCACACAAGTGTAATTAGTGGAAGGTTCTTTATTATGCCATGGGATCACCGGCTTTACTTCCCCTCCGAAGGAAGGCATACTGAGGGATTTTTAACAGTCTATATGTTCTTCTTCTTGTTGTCTGGCATTCCTCCGATCATCTTCCTCTTTGGGGGACCACTACTTATGGTTACAGGAGAAACACGCTGCTGCTGGTCCGCTCCTCCGCCATGCTGAATTCCTTAAATAAGTGACAGACGTTAACAAAGACGACTCAAGTTTTTGTTCCAATGTTGGCTCTTGTGCAACATTTTCCCCCAAAGTTCACGTTCACCACTAGGTGTCAGTGATATCTGGTAGCGAAAGTTGGAACTACTTGGTAGATATGTAACACCAATATCCTACTTCACCAATCCGTGTAGGTCTATAACTAATGAAGAGCCTGTATGCTTAAATATCCAAATTTAGCCTTTTCAAAACAAAGCTGCTTTAAGAAACCCGACGTGAAGGAAAGTGATCTCTTGGTAAAGAGAGGTTAGTTCAAAGCATATGGTGTATGAGGTTAGAACAATGTTACATTTAGAAAATTTTCAAGCTTCAATACAGAACTACCAATTGTCATGAGCAGCTGATCACCATCACCATCTATTTCATTTCATTTTATTCTGTTCTTATAACCTAAATTTTATGGTGCACCGTATTAGGTTTAAATACGTATCTTATTACTGTGCTATATATATATTTTTTTTTCAATAGCTGATGAAGGGGATAAAATGTAATTAATCCTCCAAACATGTACTGAAACTGAAAACAAGTTAATTAATTAATTAATTTTTTCTTTATAGTATTGATTCAGGCTGATGTACATTTCTTGTTAATAACTATTCTAGCATATCAATACGGAACCACCATGAGTCATTTAAATAATGTTCCCACTTCTACTCAGGCGAATGGTGGGATGGTTCCTAACTTAAGGCCATGGCCGCCTCCTTCCCAATCCTAGCCCCAATTTACCAATACACACGTTAGTACTGCCATCACAAATTACACACACACCCAAAATTAATGGGGCAAAATGACCAGGATGTTTTGACTGTCAAGGATAGGTTTGTATGATATGAAGGCAAGAAGCTCTGCGAGTATGTTACATAATATTTAGCCACTGATCGCGGAAGGAATCCATTACTACTGTCCCCCCTAAAGAAAGCTAATTTTAGCTCACGAATCTTTCAAAAGTTTTTACTGATCCTGCTATCTTTACTTTGATCTTGCACAGGTAATCAGCATTATTTGTGATGAATTTGTTTGTTTTGTAGAAAATCAACAATATCGCACTTCTTCACATAGGATCACTTTAGGAACTGTGGAGCCTTGAGGTCCTCAAAGTACTTTCTCGTATGTTTGGAATATCGCCATTATTTCACAAGAAACAAATTATTTCACATTTTGAGTGAATTTGCATTTTATTGCGAATTAAATAAAGATTCAAGATGTGATGAGTTTATGAGAAATTTTGTGGCGTAGTTGGTAGCATGCTGAACTGCTGTGCCCAAGATAGCGGGTTCAAACCTGGCCGAAGTCGTCGGATTCTTTAAGAGCGTTAAAAATCCTTCAGTAGGGGAAGTAAAGCCGGCGGTCCCATGTCATAGATTTATGGCATGTAAAAGAGCCTTCCACAGACTAAACATGTGTGCAGCTAAATTGTTAGGTTAGATTTTGTTGGAACGCTCTTACAAACTTCCAACGTTCACCACTAGGTATCATTGATACCTGGAAGCGAAAGTTGGAACTACTTGAAATTGAACGGAACTTGTAGCTCACCCTATAAGGGTGTCCGCTGGAAGCAGCTACAGACTAGGCGAGCCGAACTTGTCCTCGTACACTCCCGGCACTAAAAGCCATACGAATAAAAAAAAAACAGGATGTCACAGCGAAATAAGCAACAACAAATATTACAGTTTCCGTACAACTGCAAAATAAATTCCTGTTGTGTATTTTTAGCCCACTTTCGATTTTTGCTAAAAGTGAAAGTAGACTTATGAGATCTACACAGGGCCAAAAATTGTGTGTCTGTGAGTGTGTGTACTCTGAATGTCTGTCCCCATATCAATTCGAACACAGTGAAACCGAATTGAACGAAATTTGGTAAAGAGGTAGCACTAGCAGAGGGCACCTCAGTGTCATGTTTTATATCGCCGCCATCTTGACGGTAACGTAATGGCGGCCACCCAAATGGTCAAAGCTTAAATCAAATTACGACTAACCTAATCATCCGATCTCTACCAAATTTTGCAACAACATATATTTAGATGGCGAACTTCTTTTGACCAAACTACAAGGTCATCAGCCCAATAATTCGCAAATGGCGGCCATGTATGTGTGCAAATCGATTCCCCATATCTATTCAAACACGGTGAAAGCGAATTGAACGAAATTTAGTACAGAGGTAGCACTAGCAAAGGGCACTTCAGTGTCATGTTTTATATCGCCGCCATCTTTACAAAAACGTAATGGCGGCCACCCAAATGTTAAAAGCTTAAATCAAATTACGACCAACCTAATCATCTAATCTCTACCAAATTTTGCAACAGCATACCTTTATGTGAGAAGCGTTCTTTGGCCAAGCTACAAGGTCATCAGTCCAATAGTTTGCATATGGCAGCCATGTATGTGTGCAAATCGATTCCCCCTATCAATTCAAACACGGTAAAACCGAATTGAATGAAGTTTGATACAGAGGTAGCACTAGCAAAGGGCACCTCATATTCATGTTTAATATGCATATAGCATGTTGTATTTCAACAAGCTATTACAACCAATATTCAATTATACTCCTTGAAAAGGACAAAGGGTTATAACAATACCCATGCATTTAGGAGAAAGTAGGCTATATGTTCTTTACTGAACATCTTGTTCTCTTTTTTCACTTATTTTATATATGTACCCCACTTCTAGCTATTTTATGGCAGGGTCAACAATCCTTGTTTTAAATGAAACATGGCATTGGTTACAGTGTCCAAAGAAGAACGGATTCTTTCCAATCCCTGGCAAATGCGAGGACTACTTTGAGTGCAAGGATTATCGAGCAATATTTCAGCACTGCCCAGCAAAACTTCATTTCAACAACAAGCTAAAGATGTGTGACTTCCCAGAGAATGCAAAGTGCTCCAGCAGTGTAAGTAGATCACTTTAAGATCCAGCCATGGGGCATGGTGGCTCAGCGGTCACAGCTGCCTGCCTCTCACCATGGCGGACCGGGTTCGATTCCCAGTCAATGCATGTGAGATTTTCGATGTGATTTGCCATGTCCTGTGGTTCAGATTCCACGTAAAAAGGAGGTCCCGTGGTGCATGGTCGCGAGATCAGCTCATATAATAATTTACTCCAAGCATTTCTCTTATAGCAAAGCGGCTTCGTTGGCGTAGTCGGTAGCATGCTGAGCTTCTATGCCCAAGATAGCGGGTTCAAACTCGGCCGAAGCCGTCGGATTTTTTAAGAGCGTTATAATAATATCGTATGGCCTCGGGTGCCAGGTGCAAGCTTTGTAATTTGACACCCAGAGGGTAGCTTGATGTCGAATTTCGTTGTTCCTTGAATCACTATGAAAGTCAAGGAGGTTAGATAACTAATCTCCTTGAACACCATAGCGCTTTCTAGTAGAAAAATGAGGAACTTTGTGTTGGCGGAAACTCCCGAGATTAATTTTGCCATTATGAACACGGCCTACTGAATTCAAATGGGTTCTTTGACATGCCAACATCGTATGACATGCGTATCGTATTTTTGCCCCTTTCAAAAAAAAATAACTTACCACGGCCAGGAGCGAACCTGCAATCTTGGGATTAGTAGACCGACACGCTATCCACTCACCCACCGTGGCAAGCTTTAAGAGCGTTAAAAATCCCTCAGTATGCCTTCCTTCGGAGGGGAAGTAAAGCCGGCGGTCCCATGTCATAGATTTATGGCATGTTAAAGAACCTTCCACTAATTACACCTGTGTGAAGCTAAATTGGATAGGTTAAGAATGTAAACAATGCTCTTAGGTTTCTACGTTCGTTGCCAAGAGCCGACTGCGGTGATGTCTAGTAGCTAAGTTCTGAACTTGGCCTAGTAGTCATTGACGGTGGCGCTTGGCGCCAAAGTAGGAACTATTTGAAAAATTCTAAGTTGCAATCTGTGCTTAAATTAAAAAACAGATAACACACACTAATACAGTCATCACAATTAACACTGGTTATCAGACAGATTCTACACCCACCCAAAGTACACGGGGCGACATGACCGAGTTGTCGCAGTCCCTAAACTTAAAAACCAACCATCTCTTATAGTATTATTCCCACTGCTATATGTTGCAGTGCCCTCAGCCTGATGGCGTCTACCCTGTTGAAGGAGACTGTTCGGCTTATATCAAGTGTGTCCGCAATATTCCAACTGTCACCACCTGTGGGGAAGGCCATCACTTCAATACTGTCACCCTTCAATGCGATCTGTCTGAGAATGTTGCTTGTGATCCACAGGTAAGTACAAACAACTCACAAATTTCTTCTGCAAGCTCACTAGTATGTTTAAATTCAACTGTAAATATATATCCAGAGGTGCCAACCTTTGAAATGGTTATCAGTAATCCCTTATATTATATTTGAGATAGTCTCCAAATTTAGAGGTCAAGTTGAGTTTCGGAAGTTTTCGCGAATAAACGTCTCGCGGAAAGTCAAGTTTCCTATTAATACAGAAAAATACTTCACACAAAACTAAAAACTCTTCTTGATGCCGAAAATATATGTTGAACCGATGTATACCACTCAAAGTATGTGAAGAACTACAGAGGAATCTCCCTTGTATCAGTCACTTATAAGATCCTTTTGAAAGCTATTCAAGACAGGATGGAGCCTGTAATGGACAAACAAATAGGAGAATACGAAGCTGGATTTAGGAAGGGCAGGTCTTGCGTGGAGCAGGTATTTAATTTGAAAACAATAATATGGGAGCAGGAGTAAGAACTACGTCATAGTCTTTGTTGATTTCCGCAAAGCTTACGATTTAATACATAGAACATCACTATTTCAAAATCAATTAACACCATCAAAGATACTCTCATGGACACAAAGTCTAAAGTGAAATCATGGGGGAGATATCGAAGGAATTACAGTCTAGTACATAACCATGTAACATATATGTGCAGTATTTGTGGAAGATGCACTACCACATTATTAAATCAATTAAGTACTCTCCAGAAAGCCTCCGTGGCTTAGGCGGCAGCACGCCGGCCTCTCACCGCTGAGTCCGTGGTTCAAATCCCGGTCACTCCATGTGAGATCTGTGCTGGACAAAACGGAGGCAGACAGGTTTTTCTCCGGGTACTCCGGTTTTCCCTGTCAACATTGCATTCCAGCAACACTCTCCACTATCATTTCATTTCATCTGTCATTCATTTAATCATTGCCCCAGAGGAGTGCGTCAGGCCTCGGCAGCCGGCACAGTTCATATCCTCGCCGCTAGTTAGGGGCTTCATTCATTCCATTCCTGACCCGGTCGGAGACTGGAAGCAGGTTGTGGATTTTCATTTCAAGTACTCTCCAGAAAAGGACAATTAAAGCAGTTTATTCCCTTCCCTTACACACCCATACAGCAGACTTAGTTCTAATCTCAGGAATCCCCCTTCAAAAAACCTGTATAAAAGTATCTGCCTCTCTGTTCATACATAAAAGTAGAGAACTTTCGTATAAAGGCACAATAAAATTTCCTCTACAAGGACAAAACTATGAGTATAACACAAGAAATTCCAAGAACCTTACAATTCCCAGGGTCTACACCTCTAAATATGGCACCAAAAGCATATTTACCCAGGCTATAAAGGATTATAATGCTCTCCCAGCACATATAAAATCAATAAATCCTGTCTTAAAATTTAAAAAAGCCTACAAACAATTCTTCATAACTACACTCTGATACTTATATTAATTTATAAACGTAATAAAACATTGAATAGTATTGTCATTGTAAAATGTATATTGTAAAATATTTTTTGTAACTTTGTTTTTGTTTGTTAAATAATATTTTACATTCCGTATATATATATAAAAGAATGAAAGTTTGTCTGTTTTTTCAGAATTTCTACGGAAATTTGCGTTATTTACGCGTTTCAGACTGTTTTATGACGGATGCGAGCGAAAATATTTTTTTTGTCTGTCTGTTTGTTTGTGGACAATTTTGTTCCCTTATAACTCGAGAAAGGCTGGGTGGATCAACGTCAAATTTCGTACAGATATCCTTCAGAGGCACGACACTAATCATTGATGTACCTCTTCTCTGTATCTCTCATAAAAGGGGGCCTACCCCCTTAAAATACTTGCTGAAATAGGCGTAGAAGGGCGAGACAAAGCTCATTTTCAGCCCCTCAATGTGAGAAACGAAACTCGTGGGACCCACATTTTAAGGCCCTAAAACCAACAGTTTTTGAGATATTCCCAGAAAATTAATTTCATTTAATACAATAATGAAAGAAAGCTAGCCGGTAACCATGGCAACAGAAACTCGCAGGTCCATCTATTGCTGTAAGACGCAATACAATTCCATTTATTACATTACTGAGATAATTTGCAAACGGCTGTGAGGTTATAACGGAACTAAATTAAGCTGTAAAATTCATCAATACATATAATGCGCTTAAGAGGGTCAAGGGGTACTTAAGAATTTTTTCACGCGATTTACACGTGCTGGTGTGGTACGGAAGGTCCATTATATCCCTATCCCTATATTGTTATGTTATTATTATAATAATTATTATCATCCTACGGCCTACAACGACGAGACAAAGCTTATTTTCACCCCCTTGGTGTCAGAAACAAAACTCGGGGCCCCCTAAACAGCCATAAAGGGTCCCCGAAAACTACATTTCAAGGCTCTAAAACCATGAGTTTCTGAGATATTCCCAGAAAACTAATTTCATTCAATAAACTAATTTAGGAATGCAAGCCAGTAACCATGACAACAGTGTCTCAAAAAGTTACATCCAACTTTCCATCTATTTCTGCAAGAAGTGATGCCACTCCATTTATTAAATTTCTGTGAAAGTTTGCAAATGGCTATAAGGTTATCACGGAACAACAAAAACTGTAAAATTCATCAATGCACTTAAGGGGGTCAAGGGGTACCCTAGATTTTTTCACAAGACTTAAACATGCGATATGTCGTACAGAAGGTCTATTATATATTCAAACAGCAAAATTATTTTCAAAAATTCCTGAATTGAAATAGTTTATTTTTTATTTTATTTTTTTGCTTTTAGGAATTTGGGCCATTGGGAGGCTAAAAAAACCTGAATTTTCATGCATCACAAGCCTTGATAATTTATTAAAGGCGTCTTCCTCTGGATGCGGACTTGACACAACAGCGAGGGTCAGTTTTTATGTGACGTGTATTGCGTTTCGTCTACGAGGTTTTCAATTTTATTTTCACGTCAGGAAGTGCACGTTAGGTAAATTAGTTTCAGAGAATATTTCAACTAATCATTTATCTTTGTCGACAAACAAGTTCCAAGCCCTTATCCATGGCGACAGTAGCTCAATTGATTACGTCTGGTTATTAATACCGAAGACCGTTCGAAGAATGGGTACTTCTGCTAATTAATATTATATATATATATCATCATATATTATACAATGTATAGTCCTACTATAGAGCCCTGCCCTCTAGAACATCCTCTCTATGAAAATAAATTTAAAAAAAATCGCAATCAATACCGGTGTGAGACAAGGAGATGGGTTGTCCCCAATTCTTTTTAACTGTGTCCTAGAAGCCCTTTAAACATCCCATTTCCTTGGCTGGGAATTGAACCCTCAATCTTGGGATCATGAGGCAGACACACTGCCACTTATCTACCATTGAGGAAGTTTTCTACATCAACACATTAACATCCCCTCTCTGTTTGCAGTGCCCTTCACCAAACGGCCGCTTCCCACTCCCAGGAAAAGGTGGCGAGTCCTTCCTGGAATGTGTCGGCAACAAGAGCACGATCAAGGTCTGCTCGTCCGGACTGCGGCTGAACCCCATCAGCGAGAATTGCGACTGGTAAACCTCTGATCTTCAAAGTATGATGACTGGACAGGATATGACTTACGAGTTTGGAACCTATCAAAGAGTCTTGCAACTGGCGGATCTCTAATCTTCAACTATGACGACCGGAAAGGATATGGCTTCCGAGTTAGAAACCCCCCCAAAATATGACAACCTGTCTGGTTATAACTTTCAAGTAGGGTGGTTTATATTTAGTATAATGAACATCAAACTGAGTAAATTAACTTTTCAACATTTATGATGCATGTCTCAGTGTTATGATGAAGTATTTAATTTATCAGACAAAGATTTGCGTTATGAATCATAAGAGCAGAGGGAAGAATGTACATGCTTCAATGATGTGTTAGAACATATAAATATCCATTCCATCACAACGTGAAGAACTGTAATACTTTCCTTAAAATACAGGGTGTCATTTATGTACTTGAGCACCCTTAAGGGGCATGTAGGGGATGGGTATAGGATTAATTTGAGATAGGGAACCTGGGGTCAGAATGGCTTCCTAACCCCAGAAAACAGGTTTGTTTCAGGCCCTCCGCCCCTGTAAATAGGGAAGCGTGCCATGTGTTACTCTGAGGTCAGGCACTCTTTCGCTGTCAACGGTCTTGGCGCGACCACCTCTCAACGCTGCATTAGCCGAGAACTGCATTCCTCTTGCCAATTGATAGTTCCGTCGTCTGTAACTACTACAGAAACACTCATAACTCGTTGATACTAATAATCAAAAGGCAATTAATTTACAGAATCAACAATAGTTGAAAAATCAGCACAGAATAAATATGCACTGTGACTACGCCCCCTCCTACCCCTAGAAAATAAATAAAAATAAAAATAAAAAATTAAGGCATGGCAGCCCAGGAGAAACGAACCCGGGGTCACCGTGGCACCGCGCCTTGCCGTTATCCTCTCGGCTAATGCAGCGTTAAACGGTGATCGCGCCAAGACCGTTGACAGCGAAAGAGTGCCTGACCTCAGAGTAATACATGGCGCGCTTCCCTACTTTACAGGGGCGGAGGGCCTGAAACAAACCTGTTTTCTGGGGTTAGGAGGCCATTCCGACCCCAGGTTCCCTATCTCAAATTGATCCTATACCCATCCCCTACACGCCCCTTAAGGGTGCTCAAGTACATAAATGACACCCTATATAGTGCACCATGGTAGGAAGGGCAGGGGATGTATTAGAATATGATCCATCAAAAGCTTGAAGAAATAAACATTTGTTTTGAAAGCATTAAAACAGGCATTCCATCAAATGCAAAGATAACCAATATTTGCCTTAAGAAGACTTGGAACAATGAGGAGGGAGGAGGGGGAAGAGTTATTCAAATATTCATTCCATCAAAATATGAAAAAATAGTATTTTCCTTAGAAAACAATAGATCAGATTAGAGGGGTTCTGGCTTCACTCCCCCCTAACCTGTTCTATAGGGGCAGATGACCTCGTAGTTCCGCCCCTTAAAACAACAATAACTAACTAACCTGTTCTATTGTTTTCTAAGGAAAATATTAGTCATTCCAACAAAATTTGAAGAAATATAATATTTGCCTTAGAAAACATTTAGAACGAAGGGGTGTGTTCAGATAGTCATTCCATCAAAACTTGAAGAAATATAATATTTGCCTTAGAAAGCATTTGGAACGAAGGGGTGTTTTCAGATTGTCATTCCATCAAAACTTGAAGAACTATAATATTTCCCATAGAAAGCATTAGAAATGAAGGGGTTTGATAGTCATTCACAAGCGCCATGGTGGACAGGAACTGGATGAAGGACCAGGAACTGAGACATGTCGTGACGAGACACGCCATCCACGGTTTTCATCACAGAGTGTGTGCAACAAAATCGTACCAAAACCCAATCGAAAGCTGTGTATGTGAGCTGTGTAACCAGAAATGTGACAGGTACCACCTATCAAAGTGTTCCAAAAGAAGATTATCATTGACTGAATACAGTGAGATGTAAGTTCTCTTCTTTTGGCCTTTCGGCTGCAATAAATTCTTATTATTATAGTCATTCCATCAAAACTTGAAGAAATATAGTCTAATATTTGCCTTAGAAAGCATTTGGAACAAGGAGGGAGGATGGAGTTGTGTGTTCAGAGTTCAGATAGTCATTCCATCAAAACTTGAAGAACTATAATATTTGGAACGAAGGGATATGTTCAGATAGTCATTCCATCAAAACTTGAAGAAACATAATATTCGCCTTAGAAAGCATTTGGAACAAGGAGGTGTGTTCAAATAGTCATTCCATCAAAATTTGAAGAAATATATTTGCCTTCGATCATATTTTCCTTAGTAAACAATAGAACAGGGCAGCAGTTGTGTAGTAACGATAGGCAGTAGGAGGTGGGGGTGGGGATGACAACTGAGGGGAGGGGGAAAGATGCAGTGGAAGTGATACAGTATTTCTACTGTCTGGATTCTTATCTAGTCACACATGCTTATTTAGAATGCCGTTGATTCTCAGAAATATTTGGTTTTGGTATTGAAGGTTTTCTCCATATGAATTTACTATATTCCTTAATGGGGGGAGGAGTAACATTTTAATTGTACGACTGTGCCCGTCATAAATCTTGTACAGTGGAACCTATCATATCCGGCTCGCTGACAAAAACTGGATTGTTTTAAAATTTGACGCCTGATTGTAAGTTATGAGGAGGGTGGGTCTTTGTTTACCCCTGTCAACAACCTTGCCCATGCTATTTGTAATTCATTTTTCAAATATTCACAAACAATTATAACATGTAGTTTAAGATTTCAAAATAAAAATTATTCTTTTTACTGTATTGAGGTCGAGATCTGAACTGCAAATACTGAACCTTACTGTAGGCCAGGCGTGTCGCGGGCCTTACTTAATACCCTAATGCATAATATTTTCACAAGAACATAGTAGCCATATTTAATGAAGAAACTCACTCAACATAAATTAATATCATAAAAACACATTAGGAATATTATAACTGTAACCAAAAATTATATTTACGGTACCAAAAAAAAAAAAAAAGAAAATTCATGTGCATTTACTTTCTATTTTAATTGGAAACTTGGTCCTTCGTGTTCTAAACCAGTGTCTCAATGTTCGGTGGTACACTGGATGTTCTAACGCTGTGGCTGTTTTCAAGGCAGAGATCAGTTATCCCTTCCTCTCTCTTTGGATTTAATCCACTTCATGAGCGAGAAGAGTTGCTCACATAGATGCGTGCTGCTAAACAATGCAATCCTCCTTACAGCATACCTGCCAACTTTCAAAAATAGAAATCCAGAAGATCCCAAAGCACAAAACTTTAACGCGCACATGCGTCGCTAGGTCTTAAAAATAGCGAGAAAGACTACAGGGAAAGAGATTACAAACACTTGGTGATATGAGACTATCTAATTCATTGTGCCGGTTTCCCTGAAAGACTGAGGATATCGTTTCTTACTTGAATTCATCACGAAAACACTAAATTACACAAAACTTGTCACATAATTGCACGAATACCGGAACTACAGCAAGCACCGCTTAAAACTAAGCTTCCCCGCTTACAAACAGTCGAAGCACAAAGTGTAATGCAGAGATAATCTGCGAGACAGGATTATCGATAAACTTTACAGGGTGTCTACTGTAAGGATGAAGTAAAAATTAGTTAATTTTTAGCTACCTTTTAGTTAATTTTAGTTACCTTTTAATTCAAGATACGGTACGTCTGCGGTCAGCAACCATAGAAGCTCATCGCGCGGTGAAGGAAAACAACAATGAACTGTCTTTAAAGCAGTGATTAAGATTCACTTATGGTGTCATAATAATTTAGATAAACATAAATAATGGATATTTAATATAAAATGAGTTGATTCAGCAAATATGCCGTCTTGTGTACAAAAAGTTATGATTAACAAGAAGTTGTTCTGATCTTGGCCGTTTGGGGAGATTTCCTTTGTCCCCGCGGTAGACCACGATGAAATATATGCGACATTAAATGTTCGTCACCGAATTATGTCTTCGCAGTCAGGTACGGAGAAATATCAAGACGTTACACGATCGGCGCTGGTCTCAGCCGTTTGACACGATTCGTAGTTTTTTTAGATCACGGAGAAAAATCGCAATTAATAAATCGGTGTCACTTTTAGTCGTTCGACGAGTTTTCTATTGTCCTTGAGGTCGGGCACGGAAAAATATGGCGAGTTATTATTACGCAATCGGCACCGGCATCGGCATTTGACAAGAATCCAGTTGCACTCGTCATCGAATGCGGAGAAATATCGCGATGTATCGCAAGAGCTGCCGCTCTCGGTTGTTTTACGAGATTCACGTTGTCTTCGCGGTTGTACAATGAGAACGCGATATCATGCAATCGGCACCGCATCCGGCCATTGAACGATTGTCTGCCTGTCTATCTGTCTTGGGAGAATGGCGGAGGCGAGCTCGAGGTTGGGCATAGTTAAAATTCACGAGCAGTTATGGACATGTTGTATGATTGGCGCCGTGATTCCCGCAGTCCTCGAGGACACAAGTTCGCGGCTGGGCACGGGTTTTATAATTTTACGCAACTGGCATCGATCGGGGTCCGTTTGACGAGATTCCCGCAGGCAAGTCTTGCTATCAGCCGGCCGTCTTGAGGATGTGACTTTGGAGGATAAATGTTCGAAGTAGGTATCGGTTATTATGAATTATTCAGAGAGGATTGCACGAACATTCCGATAAGGGGGCACATTTTCTTTGAGTTCAAATTATACAAGTTTTTGAGATAACCAGTTAGATTGTATATCCAATGGAATCACAGTTCGAAGGAAAAATAGACATATAACGGAGTTTCGAATTAACCACTCTTGATGTCGCAAAATCACTAGACGGGCAAATTCACTAGACGGATATATTTTTAAAATATAGCCTATGTATTTCGAAGCATTTTTGTGATTATTTTTCAAACGGTATCATTTCGCAAGATTGCAACAATAAATTATTTCGCATTATTTCTGGACTTCAATTTGAGATATACAAATTCAGAGGCCAATATCAGAATGAGGGTTTCTGTTGAGTTTCGGAAGTTATCATGAATAAACGTCTCGCAAAAAGTCAGGTTTCCGATTAATACAGAAAAATATTTCACACAAAAGTAAACTCTTCTTGATGCTGAAAATAAACGTTGAACCGATGTATACAGTACCACTGAAGGTATCCTCAGTATGCATTTCCTTGAGGTCGTTCACGGGGAAATATAGCTTATGCAATCGGCGCCGCTTGCGTGAAACTCGCTTCATCGCATCTGCGAGCCTAGCGGTGCGGGTTTAAATGATTTTAACAGACCTCGGCGAATTTTCGTTTCCTCCAACTATCCAGACATAAGAATTAGCTACTGTTCGTTACCTTTATAAAATTAGCTACTTTTCGTTACCGGTAGACACCCTGAGTCATATCAGTCGATTTTAAACACTCGCATTTCAGAATAGCAGCTATTATCGAAAATCAAAACCGAAATGCGATTTGGATGCAGAGAACGGAAAAAAGCTAGGGAGTTGAAAATCCGGAAAAAAAACTATGTTAATCCGGACGACCGGAAAACACCCCAAAATCCGGAAACCTTCCGGGAAAACCAGAAAACTTGGCAGGTATGTTATAGGTTAGGGTACTTCTTGCATGGAAAGTTTCATATAAAAATCTCATAAGCGGGTGTCCTTTAAAACTCTTTTCAAAGCCACACCCTCCTGCAGTTCAATAAGCTCCATAAGCAAGGAATAAATACTTACGATTGACATTAACAACGTTTGAACGGAAAAACTACACCATCACAGGTGAACAAAGGGCAGCCTGGTCAGATAGAATGAAGAGACTTTGGGTACAGAAGAAGCTGAAGCTGAATCGCTGTTGTTAGACTTAATTGTATTTGTATTGATTAAAGTGCTCCAATCAGGGCATAAAATAGGGGGGAAAATACTACTTTATTTTTATTGATGTGACAAATATCATGTCTGTATGTGTAATGGTCTAACCAGAATATTTTAAGTACAACATGTACCGTATCTGATTCATCATCATCATCATGGATTCTCCACTCCAGCAGGCCGGGTGTGGGAATGAACAAGCCCCTTCCATTGCTGTCTGTCCTGCCACCACTGTCCTCCATTCTACGTTCCTCAACAAGGGGACCCTACGGCAATCGGATTTTTGTAATTTTTCCCACTTTGGTTACGTGAAGTTCAGACCTCGAACAATAATTTCCCAAAGCCGTTCGATGCCATATTCATAAATCCTTGAGAAAATCGACTTCGAAGTTTTCCGAGCGCTTTATATCCAATAAAGATGTTACCGAGTTCGTGCAGGACGCGTGGCTCACCAGATAACGTTCGGGCCCAGTAATCGCCGGGACGCTAGTTCGAGTCTCACTTCGGGTGTTACATTTTTTCTTTCAATTCATATACTACTAATGTGATTGAAATATAAAACTCATCAAGTCAGTAGTAATTTGCAGATATGTAATTATAATTTCCAATGAAAAACGCACTTCTCATTTCTAATTATCTCCTACTTGAAATTGTGAAAAGTGACAAATAATATCCAGCAATAATATTCACACCTTGTAGATTGATAAAAATATAAATAGAAGAGTAAATTAATGTAAACAATGGAATGAGTAAAATTGAATGTGATGAAATATTTGAATATGGCGGTTTCTACGAGATCTGTCATTATTTCGAATAACAGTTCTGCCTTTGTCACGTTTTTCTACCTGCAAAGTGGGCACAGCTGCTCTAGCACGAAGGATTTGTGGGTATTCCAGGACGAGTGGAAGGGACGTTCAAAGTAGCATTTGACCGTTGGTTTCCAGAGAAGCGTGGTGGGTGATTTTTTGTAACATACGATAAAGAAGATCATAATGTCGGGCGTGGAGGACGACAATCCACCTGATGATGATTTTTATATTTCAATCACATTAGTTGTACAGTATATGATTTGAAAGAAAAAAAAATTGCACCTGAAGTGAGACATGAACTAGCGTCCCAGCGATTACTGGGCCCGAACCTTACCGGGTGAGCCACGCGTCCTGCTCGAACTCGGTAACCTCTTTACTGGATATGAAGCGCTCGGAAAACTTCGAAGTCGATTTTCTCAAGAATTTATGAATATGGCAGCGAACAGCTATGGGAAATTCTTGTTCGAGGTCTGAACTTTACGTATCCGAAGCGGGAAAAATTACAAAAATCCGATTGCCGTAGGGTCCCCTTGTTAGTCAAAGCTCTGTGGACCTGCTTCATCCACCCATCTCGAGGTCTACCTCTTAGTCTCTTGCCAATTTTCTCCCTTTCAAAATAGGCTTTAGGTGTTCTACAAGAGGGCATCCTCATCAGATGACTGAACCATTTCAATCTCGACTCCTCAAGAGTGTCAAGCACACTTCTTTCCAGCCTCTTGCTTTAGGCGAACTGACTCATTTCTAATTTTGTCTCATCGGTCTTTTGAATACCGTACTTGATCTTAGAAATTTCATCTCAATTGCTTGTACCCAGCTGTTGTCTCGGGGAGTCATTGTAGCAGCTTCTAGACCATAGGTCAATATGTGAAGTAAGTAGGATTCGTACAGTGATATTTTAGCTTCCGGAGGAAAATTTTTGTCCCTTAGAAGCTGTGAAACAGAGTTGTAAAAGTTCACAGCTGCTTGAACCCTACTGCTGGTTTCTTGGGTTAACCTGTTATCTGTCGAGAAAACGCTGCCAAGGTATTTCAAATGTTGAACTATTTCGATGCCATGTTGTCCCAATTTTACCTTGATAGGTTTGCTTTCCCTGCTCATCACCAAACATACGGTTTTCATTTGGCTGATCTGTAATCCAAACTTGTCAAAACCTGCCTTCCACCAATTTAGTCATTATTGGATGTCATCTTTTTCTCCCCAGATCATGACATCATCTGCAAACACCATTGCATTGGATGTCATATCTCTCGTCTTAACCAACTTAAGGACTTAATCCATAACACAGGCCTACAAAAAATTTTTTTTTTTGGTGCCGGGAATTTTGTAACTGATTTTAGGTATACTTGGGTCACTGAATCTAAATATGAAATCATTTTTTCTCGAACAGCCCTATTTTTTTAGATATCGGTTTTCCTCTATCATCTCTATTTGTTTAGATCTGTGTTGTTTTTATGTGCAGTTTTACCCAAAATGTGCAGTTCTAACTCAATTTTGTGCAATTCTCAATCATAATATACAACGATTGGGTCATGTATATTGTGTCGAATCGTCAGTTTGATATCCTTGCGTCTTGTGCCTATGGGATAGTAGAGGCAAAACACACCACTGGGTTAGAAAAGAGTGGCCTAACATGGATGTTGGGGGGAAAATGTTGAACGAGAGAAAATCATCTTTCCTCCACTGCATATCAAGCTGGGCCTTATGGAACAGTTTGTGAAGGCTCTTGATAAAAACGGATCATGCTTTGCATTTACAGTTTAGGAAATAAAATCCCTCACTTGAGTATGGAAAAACATAAAGCAGGGATGGCCCACAAATAAGACAACTCATTAAGGATCCTTCGTAAATTTGATGAATGAATCTGAGCTAAAAGCCTGGACTTCATTTGTGTGAGTTGTAAAACATTTTCTAGGCAAAAGCAAAGCTAAAACTATGTTGAACTGGTAAACGAGATGCTTAACAGTTTCAATTCTCTTGGGTGCAACATGAGTATTAAGGTGCACTACTTACACAGCCACTTAGACCGTTTTCCTGTAAGTTTAGCAGACAACAGTGAGGGACAAGGTGAACGATTTCACTAGGATATTAAAACTGTGGAGGACCGCTACCAAGGAAGATGGTACATGCACATGATGGCAGATTACTGCTGGAGCTTAAAAAGGGACTGTTCCAAAATACATTCAAGAATGTCACGGAAAAGAAGCTTCCGAAGTGTCCAGCGACTGGTTGGTTTCATTCATTACTTTTTCCTCTATGTTTGTATATAATAATAATGACAATTCCGTGTTTAGTTTTTTATTACCTTGCGATAGTGTAATGCATGTTTCACAAAAATGTCATATCTCAGAAACTAGACCTGCTAGGCAAAAACTAATGGCATATTTGAATTCAGGGCGTCAAATTCATATAAAATCAGCTTATAAAGCCCCGGCACCAAAATCACTGTTGACCAGTGTAATGCTTATGAAAAGAAGAGGAGACAAGCAACTCCCTTGCTGAACTCCACTTCTATTTTCAAACCAGCCCGAACAATGGTAGTAATTATTAAAATTATTAATACACGTACACATTTGAATACACTCCCGGTGTGTGTATTTTTGACTGCTAGGAGTGTGCACGCTTTTCACTCCTCAACTTGGACTACTGATAAATGACTTCCAACACAATAATATTCCACAATTTGTAAGCCCCTCGAGGATTCCAAAAGTGGCCTGAAATTCACAGAAAAGAATTCGGTAACCTTCGGTACCATATTGTTGTCATTCGTAGCTCTTCAGTCGGTCAACATGACTGCCCAATGAATGGACGGGGTACAAGATATAAATATACTGACCGGCAAAAAAAGTGGAACACTTCAATTTTTTATGTAATTTCTTAATTTATTCCACTAAATTGTATCGGTTTTCCAATATTTGCATTATTCATGTAAATGTTAGATGGTTGGCTACAGAAAATACTGAAACATGTTTTACAACACGCTTTAACTCACAAATTTCGTTATATTTCACAAATCTAACAATTTTCTATTTTTTACTAATGTTCTTTTGGGCTGTTTTTTTTGTTGCCAAACAAAACAGTGTTAATGTTTGCACTGCACTGCACAGGAACACTGGTCACTAAAACGAGTGTTTCCACCCTTAGCGTCCATGACAGCTTGTTAGGCTCATCGAAGATTGGGGGTAATTGGTGGTAATAAACCACCCTAAGAAATGTCAATTTCTATTCACGGATGTTTCAGATGTGTGTCCTAATGCATGAAAAGCTTTTAAAATGTGATTACATCTTTTTCATGGCTAATTTTATACTTTTTAAATTACTGTTCCACTTCTTTTTCTGGTCAGTGTATGTAAATACATGTGGCCGTGGCAGACCAAAAATGAGATGACTCTTGGCATCTACTAGGACCACACTGGACCCAAACAGGCCGAAGTAGATCTGATTGGAAAGGGTTTGGAAGATTGTGTATCAGGGAAAATGAGCAAAACAATGGTGAAAAGTGAAAGTGCAAAAATAAACAAGTGTCTAAAATTAATAGATGGAAAACACACTAAAGTAATCAAAAGTTATCGTTTCGACTGAACTGACTAACTGAGGTTAGAATGACTTTCAAAAAAGGGTATGTTATGGATTCTTGGAATTGTTTTCAGTGTTGACCGACTCATCATCATCACCTTGCACAGTTTCCAGCCACTGGCCGGGTCTGTTTGGAACACAAGCCTCTCCAACGTCTTCTGTCTTCCCACCATCTCTCAGCCTCCACCCTTGTCCAGTCTTCTTCTCTCTTCTTCACGCTTTCTTCCACCCCCTTCAGCCACCTGTCTCTCGGTCTCTTTCCTTCCCACTTCGTCTCGTGTATCCTCCTGGGTATCCTCTTCTCCTACATTCGTTTTACATGTCCATACCATCTAAGTCTAGATTGCTCTATACCATCCTGTAATGGTTCCTCCTTCATTAATTCTCTGGTCCTCTCATTTCTTATTCTGTCCATCTTTGTAGCTCCAATACTGCTTCTCAAGAACCTCATCTCACTGGCCTGTATTTTGCTCTTCTCTCTTCCTTTCATAGCCCAGGTCTCCGAGGCATACGTCAGGATAGGGACATAGTACGTCCGCTATATGATCTTTTTACTGTTTTGAGGGACATCCTTTCTCCATAACATGCTTCTCACGCTCCTCCAGAATGCTTCTGCCTGTCTCGCCCGCTCATTTGTTTCTCTATCGTTTCTTCCATTATCTTGTATCAGGCTTCCCAGATACTTGAAACTCTCCACTTTCTTCAGCTGTTCCCCACCAATTGTTATTCCTGTTGTGGTTCTTTCCTTCCTCCTTGTTGTGATCACCATCTCACTCTTATTTATGCTAAATTTCATCCCATATCCTTGTATATCCCATAAGTCCAACCCCTCGTCCACGTCGTGGGAGACGGGCAATGGCACAAATTAGGGGATTGCCTGTAGGGGCGAAGTACAGTGGGGACTTCGTGTGCCTCGGGACGATTACGGTAGCTGTGAAGGTCCTACTGGAACCCTGAAAAGTGACGGCTAACGGGGCTCTGGTGAAGCTACGATAGGCCCAGCAAGCCAGTAGTGGATAAGACTTTAGCTTTCAAGAATGGAACGGGCTAATCCTTCTGTATGCCTCATAACACATTCAGGGTGGTTTATCAATAGCCTTCACAGGAAACCAACTGCATATCTGTTGGAAGAGGGGGGTCATAAGGAGACTGAGAAATAAAGATACAATCTGATGAAAAGTACTTCAAAATACAATAATATATTATCAACACACATTTATGTACAAATATTTCAAAAAGCATTCATGTTTCATTTAGTTGTGGCCTAACAAGCTGCCGGTTTGAAGGAAGTACAAAATGAGGACCCCATGAGATATGTCCCGTCCCAGTCATGCATGCACCTGAGAAAACTAATACCTGCCTCGTCCCTTCCTGAGCTTGGTCCGTTCACTTCCCCACAGTGGTAGGGGTGTAGCAGTAAGATACAACATCTTTAATGGCCACAATGTATGGTTTTTAAAGGTTACAAACTTTTGATGCACTATGCAAGATTTCCATGTTGTTATCAAAATTTAGAAATGCTGTTTATCTCAGAGTACAGATCATTCTTGGCAGTCTAGGCACTAATCATTTGATAATCTGACACACCACTTGACATACCATACATGCTGCCATTTGTTATTTGAGAGTTGAATAATTGATTACAATATAAACCATTGCCTGTAAAACCTATTGTTTTATGGGCAACATAAGCCAACTTCAGAGACATCACTGCCAGTCCCAACTCCAGCCGCAGCGAGGAGCTGTGTATATAAACCATCACTTGCTAATGAATGTTAAATAAGGTGGGACCAACTCCTGAGATTTTCCTTTCGTAAAACATCAATTTCGCTAATCTGATAGCCAATACGGAACCAGGTCTAAAGATGAAATTACAATCTTTGCCTGCATTGCTCCATAGAAGATGCAATTTCAAAATTTAAGAATGTGGAGTGGGAAATGAGTTATAAGCACATTTTCAAATTGTATCGTGGAGACTTATTTGTGTATTCTTTTAACTTTGGTATATCATAAATCGGAAGTAGTTTTGTTAAGTGCTTGCTGCATCTACCATCACAATTATTGAAGTATGGTGGAGCAGATTAACATTTCATTACTAATATAATATTTCTGATAAATATATTACATTAACTTGCATAATATATTAGCTCTTTTTAAACCCGAGAAATATAAAATTACTGATTAGTGAGTTTCTGTAGGTAAAACATTTCACTATTATAATAATTTATTTTTATTCTCATTGTCTTTGCTCATATTTTGATATACCCGAATACCACCCGCACATTTTTATACAAAATCGGACGTGAAAAATTGGGGTGCGGGAATTAATTGAGTCATTCAAATTTTCAAGATTTAAATTGCCCGCCATGCGCGAGTATCCGCTATTATGATGCTTGTTCGGGTGTACTTGTTTATTTCCGTCTAATGGCTTGACCGGTCGCGCAAGCCTAACACAAGCGTCAGTTTCGTTAGTTGCGTGATAGCATGGCAACAGTAAAGGCTCGGTCAAACAGGAAACGGGCTGCCCGCGCAAACTCTGTATTGTGTAATATTGCATCATCCTGGATAAACAGAAGGCGAACTACCGCGGTGGGCAAGTGAGCAGTTGTGATTTACCACAAAGTCCGCGCCTTGACTTGTTCGTATTCAGTTTGACCAGCCCAGTCCACGACGGGCTGTGGTCGTTCCGTTCGCGCGGGCAGCCTGTGTCCTGTTTGACCGAGCCGAACTCAGCGCATGCACTGGAATGTTTAAACCATACCAGCAGATCTTGTTCTAAGTCGTCGTATTTCCCGATTTTAATTTTCTTGCAGTTTGCGGAAGTATTCCCGGCAGAATCTAGTGTTTTCTATATCTCCTCACACATGTTTCAAGGGTGACACTGTCCAATGAGCTGCTGCTGTAATGGCGTGACGTCATGTAGCCTTGACATAGTTCGCCCAGTCAGGTGATTCATTGGAGACCCGCGAACACTCGGACTGCTGTATTCTTTCACTCGGAACACCGGAAGTATCTTCGCGGAGATTTGATTCAATCGCGGGACCGAGAATATCGGACGTCTTAAGTGGAAAAACTTTTTATGCGGGAATTTCTTAACCTAGTTTTACTGTATTACAGTGTTAATAGTATACATTTTTTTTAAAAGTTAAGTGTCAAAAACAAACATTTTTATTTTATTTTAAATTTCCATACAAAAATGAGGGTGCGGGGATTATTCGGGGGCGGTTAATATTCGGGTATATGCGGTAAAACCTTTCCCTCCTCCATGTTGCTCAAATATCAACAGCTACATTCTTATGTTTGTAGCCATGAGACCACTACAGTGTTATGATAACTAAAATATGCTGGTCACAAAATAAATTAAGTGAAGATTTGAAGTTTGGTGCCCCACCATGCTCTGCTGGTTAACCCTCCGTTAGTGATGCACGGTGTCACAGACCGACGTCATAAATGATTGCGCCTCCTTCTTTGTCCGTTGGAGTGAGCTAGCTGCGCATTAGGTTACCTTCATCAATTTCATTATCGAGTATACTCACCACTACACAAGTTCAAACGATAACTGTACAGGTCTTTTCGGTCTCACACACAGAGGTCACTAAGAGCGTATTCGGTCCAAGTGTCATAAGTATTTGTACCTTGAACAATCAAATGTTGTACGACATGACTGTCTTGAAGGTTAATTGTGTACTGATGCAAATATACAAACTTTAGATCTCGATCATGATTGTTTGTTTTCGCTAACTGATAGCCAATACGGAATACGATTGCACCTCCTTCTTTGTCCGTTGGAGTGAGCTAGCTGCGCATCAGGTTACCTTCATCAATTTCATTCTTGAGTATACTCACCGCTACACAAGTTCGAACGATAACTGTACAGGTGAAAATTTGAAGCTTGGTGCCCCACCATGCTCTGCTGGTTAACCCTCCGTTAGTGACGCATGGTGTCACAGACCGACGTTGAATTTACGTCACTAGCGAAGGGTTAGCAAACATTATCATAAACAATTTCTTCAGTTGCTGGTAATGTCTTACTCAAGAAAATACTAAAATATATCTTGTTCTGCTACACCCCTATCCTTTCAAAAATGTTATTGACAAATCACGCCCTCCAGTTAATCTTGTGTGAAGGTAGGAGGCAGAAGGTCTTTCTTTATATTTATATGTACATTCTCCCGCAAACTAAATGTTGTTCTCATATCAAATTACATCTACAGTCTTGTTGGGTTCATACTTGTAGCACCAAACCATCTGGTGATATCTGATGTGGTCCAAGATCACAGTTAAGATAATAATATTAGTTGTGCTGCAGTTCAAAATATAATATATCAAGACACATTCACTCACTATGTACACAGTTAAGTAAACAACAGTCTTCCTTGGGAACTTAAAAATGCCAAGACTCAGTAGTTCAATGAGCTCACTCGACCAAAAAATATAGCTCATTATTATTCATAGTCTATATGCACACTGCACTTGTCTGTGTAATATTCACTGTATATTAAATCAAACACTAAAATCTTACTTAATAACATTCTACTTTATAAAGGTTTCTTTCCCTCATCACATACCGTGTATACTGTACTGCTCGGGTCTAAGCTGCGTGAACCTGAGAGGAATGTGGATCGCGGACTATGAGAAGTGATGGTGACGAGTGATGAGGTTTCCCGGTCCATTTGTCGGTGGCTCACTCATTATATAATTTTCAAAAGAAAAATATGTATTGTCCGTTGAGCCATTATATATTTAAACACAAATTGTGCTAAATGTTCCGGCATAACTCAACAAAATGACAGTGTTTCGCCCCGGTGCGCAATTGGGCTCTTCAGTTGGTTAAAGCACCACCTCACCAAGACACTGTCTAGTACACACTGGGAAGGCCATTGCAAGACGTATTTGATACATGTGTATCTGCGTCACGAGCAATGCCAGTGCACTATGGGAGTCGAAACTCCATTCCAAAGCAATTATAACATTTTGTTGAGTTATGCCGGAACATTTAGCACAATTTGTGTTTAAATATATAATGGCTCAACGGACAATACATATTTTTCTTCTGGAAATTATATATTCAATGCCAAGGTAAGGTTATAATTGCTTTGGAATGGAGTTTCGACTCCCATAGTGCACTGGCTTTGCTCGTGACGTGGATACACATGTATCAAATATGTCTTGCAATGGCCTTCCCAGTGTGTACTAGACAGTCTTGGTGATGTGTGCTTTAACCAACTGAAGAGCAGCCCAATTGCACACCGGGGCGAAACACTGTAATTGTGTTGAGTTATGCCAGAACATTTAGCACAATTTGTGTTTAAATATGAGAAGTGATGGTGACGAGTGATGAGGTTTCCTGGTCCATGCGCAGTAACAGAACCAAATACATACACCACAGTGGTTTGAGCAACGGCCCTATGTTAGCAGTAATGGAATAGAAAGGAATACCAGATGACATGGCAGGCTATTGACAGACACTTCTCTTCTCGTCTGCCCCTCCGCTGCCCCTTACCCTCACCCCGCAAGTTCACAGAGCTTGGACCCGAGCAGTACTACATAATGGATTGGCAGGAGGAGTACTGTTAAAGGCTTCTGGATCTGGATTTGACTCGTTGGATTTTTCTTCTCGGAGAATATACTGAAAATGTTGCAAGCTTTCTTAAAAATGAAATTGTGTGACAAGAACTTTTAGTTCTGTTGCTAAGATGTTAAAAATATTATAGAAAACTAGCGGACCCGTGCGAGAACTCTCCCATAATGGGTTGTGGGCGCCCCATGTGGACAGACTACCCGCCCGGCGCTAATGCTACGCGGGTTGGACGCGGCACAGTTCTGGCAGGGGCTATCTTCTTTATTTGTTTAAAAGCTCTTCGCAAACAAATAAATATATTTCCGTTGACTTTTCAAGAAGTGCAAGATTTTTCTTGTACTACTGAGACGATTTGGAAGATATTGGTACAAACCACACCTTCTAACTCCCTCTGGTTTAGGAGCTTGAGTTTTGTGAAACATACAGCTTAGCGTATTTTATAATAAGATGTTGGTGGTTATAGGGGGAACAAGAAAATCAGGATATCAATCCTTAAAAACACCGACAGCTAAATTAGGCTAGAATTTTAAATTGGTCTGTCCCTGACCAAGAAATAGTCTACAGTACTACAGCAAAGTATTATCCAAATAAAACACAACAGCTAACATATAATCAATTGATAAAATATGAATAAAATCATAATAGTAGAAATACTATATGGTTAAAAATCGTCGATTCAAGGTGCATGGCCGTAAGCAGAAAGCTCTAACTGAAAGAGGATTCTTCAGACCAATGATTAACAACTCAAATAAAAGTGGTTACGATGTGTGTGTGTTTGATCCTTGATCACAGCAAGAACTATAATTTTCACGAACACGTAATTACCCAATGACTTTTCTATGTTTTGATGATAGATTCCAATCTTGAAAGAACACTAAACACATTTATGCTATACGACAAAAACGAATATAAGTAACTAGTGAATCTGACTATCTATTAACATACACTGATTCCATAACTTTGAATACCAAACTAATACTTCCCACCACCAATACTATGAGTTACTTAGATCTCAAATAATATTACATACGCTTCAGGTACATCATCGCGTAATCCTAAATTCAGGACCTCTCCTGTTATGACTACATCACATATCTTTGGAGTTGTTTTCATGCAGTTCATTGTTATGGAATTTATTTTCTGTGAAGCCATGGCATCTAGATAAGTCATCATAGCAGCATTCACATCTTGAACAAGAAAGTTAAATTTAAAAAAGACAGCATTAGTAAAAATGGAGGAAAGATGTTGGGATTTAAGAATGGATACCTGGCTCAATTATATACCGTAATATGTACCTGTCTAGGGGAATATCTTAGTGCAGCTGATATAACGTTATCGGTCATGTCCCTGTGACTGCTGTGGCTTTTAGAGACACCAGGATGCCGGAATTATGCCCTGAAGGGGATCTTTAACATGCCAGAAAATTTACTACCTTGGCTCCTTCGCATTTGCGCACCATCAAACGACAACTGACTGCGCCAAGATTCGATCCTGCAACATTGGGAACAGCAGGCGAGTACCTAACCTCTGAGCCAAACAGCCAGTCTTGATAACATCATGGATGGCATTTGGACGCTAATGTTTGTTTGTTGTAGTGCCTAAGTTGCCGCTATGTAACTCTACTGTTTTAATTTTCTAATTTTGGTATGAGGTTTGAAACATGGTGTAGTTACATGCGGATATATTCAGGTGTTCAATGGTTGCAAGGCTTCGTGGTAAGTTACGTTTTTTTATATATTACTTTGAGTTATTCAATTTAATTGAAAGATTGCACTGCACTTTCCTAAAGACGTGGTTAAGACAAAACCATTGGTTGCTACTAGGTTAGACAACTGTCTGGGTGAAACCATTTGTTGCTAGCCGGTTATACGACTATCTGAACGAAAATGTCTGCTTGTAATACAAGCAAGGGGGCTCTGAAGTGTAAGCTGTATAATAAGTTTCTTTTGGTATGTAAAGAATTTAACATGTATGCATCACGATATGCTGCTTGTTTGGAAAAAATACACAAGGATAGTATACAGTAACCATATACATGGATGCCACCATTTTGTTTACAAATCGTGACCTATACTACTCCCATATTCCTCTATGTTGATTGTTGAATTAATATGATCGCATTAACACAATTAGCACTTGACATGGCCCAAACATGTGTCCAGCCTTCAGTCCTGAATTTTGTTCCAAGAAATTCAATTCTGGTCTGAGAGCTGGAATGGGGAATGTACTCAGCATTCTGAAGACAAGTGAGAAGAGATAGATTTCTTTATCATTTATATGTCCTTCTACTTCAGGAAAAGGCTGGGATGGTACCTTGCTTGAGGCTGTGGCCCAATCCTAACCCTAATTACGAGTTTATACACTAGAAAAGAGACTACAATTTCACAGATCATCAGACATATACCATAGAATATGAGACTGATCACCACAGTATCCAAAAGCCATAAATAAAATAACATGTCCCCCCCAAAAAAAATTGGTCTGATCGTGTTACACCTGGGAATGTTATTTTCAGTTTCATGACAGTAAAAGGCATGTACCTTAAAAAAAAGGTGTTTCATTTCGCAACAGTATACTCTCAACAGTGCAAAGCAGGGAATCAACATTCAAAAGTCAGTCTGGAAAAAGGTTACAGGTGAAAATTACACAAACATACACAGTGCTGTTTTTAAATACAATATAAAAAAGGGTCTTAGCAACCACCTCTCAACTTGTGATTATGGCACTTGTCCTTGGCAAGGTCACACGGAAGTCTGAGTGATTCCCGCCGAGATCCAGGTCCTTGGATTAAGTTTCTTCAGTTCTGAACTCTCAAACTCCGAGTCTTCAATATCGCACAGGTTGGTCGAGAGATCGCTGTTGCTGGTACAACCTCCGAGTAAGGAAGCTCGCTCTCCAAGAACGGTTATCACCGAACCATCTTCGTCGTCGCCCTTACGCCGCCTCACGCTAGGAAACCCATAAGGCACCACATCTTCTTCATCATCGTCGGTGTCATCGAGGTTATTGCTGGTGTTGTTGTGATCCGTCTCTGTCTCGCTGTTGATGTTGTAGCGTGGCAGGTAGGAGTTAGGGTGACGCAAGTAGCTATTGGCCGTGTTGAAGTGATACTCCTCTCCGCCACTGTCCAGCATGTTGCAGCTCTGCAAGTTCGGGCTGTCTGGGTACTCCGTGCCACACTCCGAGTCTCCCACGTACTCAGACTCCTGGTCCTCGTTCAGTGTCTCGATGTCTCGAGCTGGATCCATCGGCCCAAGCACTAATAACACCAAACAGAAATGATGATGAGATGGAGGAACTCGAAATAAAGGAAAGGAAAATTCTAAGAAAAATCATAGGACCAAAATTTCAGGATAATAAGACAATATACATCAAGAATGAGACTCTCTACAAAAAAAATGACAACTCTCAGATACTATGCGAAAAGGAGGATAAATATTTACGGTGATCTTCTCAGAATGAACTTGAATAGATTTACCAAACAAATCTTTGATTTCTTCCGTAACCGCAAAACAAAACCCACATGGTTTAAAGAAACTGAAAAAGATGGTAGTAGAATTAAAAATTACAGAAACTTCACTACCTCAATAGAAAAACTAAAATAATTATTAGAGACGAAAATATAAGGTTCCAAGACAAATGTACACTAAAATCCAAACCCATCAACTCAGGAGAAGAGAGGAAAAGAAGATCAGAAAGAATGAAGAGATACTAGGCAATAATGAGGAAAGAACACCACCCAGAGAAATTATTGATTCACCGTACCTCAAACAGGGTGATACGAAAGAAGTCGTTTTTATCAGGTGGAAAAATAGAGAAAATCTTTCATAAAATAGTATTTGTCAGGTGGAAAGACAGAGAAAATCCTTCGTAAAAGAAATCTGAATATAAGTCATTATGGAACCTTAAATTCAAAGAACCAATCATGCTATATTTTTACGGCATTTTATGATGTTTCTTATACGAATAAATAAAATCACAAGTACCTGGAGGGAGGGTCATGGTCCCATGATGAGTGTTGGACTCGTTACTCTCGTTGCTGTGGAAGCTTGACGAGTCTGGTACCTCGCTGCCGGGCACCTCGGTGATGTTTGGCAGAGGGTTCTGGCTACGGTTGACCCAGTCGGAGCAATCCCAGTGGTAACCTAGAACAAGCAACATCATCTCATTTACAGATTCTGCAATAACTTGAATACTGAATTGAGTTGTCATACTTAGTAATACCCAGACTTACATGTATAATAAATAACAGACCTGCTTATTAACTTGATTAATGCGTCAGTATGGAACACCAGGAGTTCATAATGCCGCTCATTGTGGTCCCTATTGACGCGATATATTGAATGAGATATTAAAATTCCCGCCTTTTCAATACAATTTATTTAGAAATTGGTACTCACAGGTACATGTTTCGGGGGCTCTTACACTCCCCCTTGACAAAAACATTAGTGCGTGGAAAGTTTTTCCTAACGTTTTTGTCAAGCAGGCTGATGAAGGGGGAGTGTAAGAGCTCCCGAAACATGTACCTGTGAGTACCAATTTCTAAATAAATTGTATTGAAAAGGCGGGAATTTTAATATCTCATTCAACACCAGGAGTTAGCAATTTAACCCGCAGAGGGCGGAGTTTAATATATTAAATCCCAAGACAGGTCAGCCGTGAGCAGAATTTAATATATTATATGGTCAGAGATCTGTCGATGCTGGTGCAAGTGGTACGCTAAAAACTCAACAGATGGCAGTATACTACACTTTTAGGTCTGACCTAACAGGGAATCCCCGAATTGAGCAGTGTTATCTCCTTGCTAGCATCTCACAAGCTCTGAGTGATAATCATGTTCAGTTGAGCTTGCATCGCGAGTTATAAGAACGGCTTTTTGTGATTTATATAGTTATTTTGCGACATGCCCAGTAAAAAGAGGGTCAGTGGACAAGAGATTGCTTCAATTTTGGACACCACGGATGTAGATGAGAGTGATTTTTCATTTGAAGAGTCCAAAGATGGATATACAAATAGTGTCTCTTATGTCCTTTATGCACTAAAAAATTCGATAATATCCTATGCAATTCTGAGAGGGAGTACATCCAATAATCAAGGCAAGCCATTAATATTACGTACATATGCATGTTTTTAGCTAGTGCTCGCTAATTCTGGACGAGTCTTAATTTGCGTATTTTCGGTCCGCGTACAGACATAAAACGCATCTGCCCGCGTAGCGTTAATACAAGTTATTTGAGAAATGTAATGCACAAATAGTGCAAGCCATGTGCTGTACATGAAAGTTAAAGCCTTAAAATATCTGATCCAAGCAGGACTTTGAATACAAGAAAGACCAAAAGTAATGGTTGTGAGCAAATGTGTAATTCCACCTGTTCACATGACTATAGCTGGAACAACACTAGAACAAGTTCAACATGTGAAATACCAGTACCTTGGATGCATACTTGATCATGTAGAACAATGCCATGGAAATTAGATCCTGCATTGAACAGGCAAGAGCTAAATTCAAGAAAATGAAAAAACTCTGTGCAACAGAGGATTTAATATTGCTCTTCGTCTCCGTTTACTGCGGTGTTACATTTTCTCTATCCTGCTGTATGGTGCTGAAGCCTGAAGCCTCGCAGAGAACACCAGCAGGAAAACTTCAAGCCTTGAAGATGTGGTGCTATAGACACCTGCTAAGAATATCATGGATCGATAGAGTACGTAATACTGAAGGGCTCGAACGCCTGCACAAAGAATTGGAGGTCTTGTATTTTATTCATGTATTTGTGTGAGGGTCGAGGATTTATCTATAACCTTGAGTTAGAGATTAATCCTCGAGGGGGCGTGCTGTAACCGAATTTATTTGGTTACAGAGTTCACCCCCACGTTTTCTGTTTGTATTATGTTTTTTTTAGGTTACCAACCATCAAAAAGACAAAACTTGAATAGCCATATCATTTGCAATACCTAAGGTAAGAGAAGCCAAGGAAGGAGGAGAATATCTTGACTAAAGAACCGACAGTATGTGAATGGTATGGAATCAACACTTCTGTACTATTCCAAGTCACTAAAAATAAGCAAAAAATTGCCTTGATGACAGCCAACTTCCAATGAGGATATGGTACAAGAGGAGAAGTAGAGGAAGAAGCAACACTTGAACTTGCGGCACACATCATCATCATCATTTAACCGTCTCCAGCTTCCCGGGTGCGGTCTAAGAGAGCTTTCCATTTCAGTCCATGCAAGTACAATTCGTCTCCTTCTACTTAACACAATTATTCCACACCTCTATCTTCCAGATCATCTTTTATTTGGAAGATGCATCGTGTCCTAGGTCTTCCCCTAGGTCACTTTCCTTTTTTGTCCTGATCTAACCATTTCCTTGCTACTCCCTTCAGATCCATCCTCTTCAAGTGACCGAACCATCCCGGTGGTTTCACTTGTACGTCTTCACGGATATTTCCATTCCTGATCTTATCACATCTCATCATCAGATGTATAATTGTAAATGGTGCAGCATTATGGAAAAGCCCTACATTAGTTCAACTTCTTACCTACAGTATAATCCTATAATGATCAAACAAAGGATGGAGGGAGGGCGACCACTTAATTACATTACAATGGTGTCAAATGAGCAGGCCTGTTATTATACCTGCAGGTCTAAGCAATATTCTATTTCAATTCAGTCCCATTGCTGATAATATACCAATATGATATAGATAAGAGTCTCCAATTGGAATACTATACAAGTGTCTAGAAAGGAAGGCTATCAACTAATACCAACCTGTTACGCCAGGACAAGGCACTCTCCCATTAACTCTCAATGTAGCTTGAAAAGAGAATAGAAGAGGATTTAAAATAGCTGAAGGACCCTAGAGGTCACAATTATACATTTACACAGTTTTGACCTATTGGATCTTGTAATGCACATAACAAGTCAGAAAGCTTTCATCTGATGGATTTCTTTCAGCTGCATTCCAATATTTTTGTTTTATATTTATTAATTTTCATCATGAATTCTTTCCTCAAGACAGAATCCATACCATTTAAAAAATAATTCAAATACTCTGGTGTGTTGGTTAAGATAACGCTGTCATCAGCAAATCTCAGAGTTGAAATTATTTCTCCTTGAATCTTTACTCCTACTCCGAATTTTTCTCTCATTTCCTTCATTGCTTGTTCAATGTTTAGGAATTTGCAACAATAATATATAAAGGATGAAAGACTAAAATAAATCAAGATTTAACTATTTGTGTAAGATACAAAACAAAAATACATGCATGTTAGCAAAGCCAAGCACACACCTCCTACGAGTCGGGGATCATCGTCTATAGAGCTGACAGAAGTGGCCGAAGTCCCTCCGGGACACGCTCGGCTGGTCACCACCATTCCTCGTGGTAAGTCCGGTAAGATGGCGCGTTTCAAGTCTGCACATACAGTCACATGCAGCATTCACTGTTAGGATACAATCACTGTCACATGCTTTACACTACTTGCTGTTAATACACACCAGCAACCAACGTTGCCAATGGGGGATGTAACCGGACGCTGTGTGAGAGGGCGGGAGGAGGATGGGCGAAGGACCCAATGAAAATCTTACAAATATTCTACTCCAATTAATTTTTCATTTGCTGCACTTCTAGAGGGAAGCAGTGTAGAGTTGATGTTGAGGCTGACTCATGAAAACTTCTTATTATGCTTTTCTGACATGTGGCAACACAAAAACTACGTTCAAAAGTAATTTTGGTATCATTATTTAAAATAGAATCAGAGTGGGAACTCGTGTAGTATACGTTGCCCGCCGCCATTGAAATCCGAAAAATTCTCTATAGAAATGGCCAATGTAACTAAAATTTTCTATAGAAATGGCCAATGTTACTAATATACAGGAGTTGAATATTTTATCGATAGAGGGTGTTACTGAATTTTTTCAGAGTGCCAACATTATTGTTTCCAGACCAATATTTTCATCCAGACCAATGGTTTTCGCCTAGACCAATAAAGGTTAGGTAGCGCGTCCCTGGGCCGCGTTAGGCTAATATAAACACCCCTGGTTTTTGTCACGCACACTGGGGGTAGTCACGCATCAATAATCTTTATCCAGGCCAATGGTTTTGCCTAGTAGTACAATCAGTAAGTTGGCAGCAAACATGGAGGCATGCTTTTTGATAAGTTTATTACTTGAAAGTTAATGTTGACAATTTCCTTATTTTGGAAGTGTTTACGCGGTGTTTGTTAATGGCAAATGGCTTTAATAACGTGGCAGAGTAATTACAAACCATTTTCAGAGCGCTACGAAGTAAAATAACGCACTTTCGAAACGGGCAATGGATACTACACGAGATTCTCAGAGTGAAATACACTGCCCGGCAAAGAAAAAACGGTCACTTGAAAAATTCAACATTACTTTCATTCAAATCATAAATATGAACGCTCTAGGCCTAGTACAGTACACACTGTAGTTATAGCATGGAAGTAAGGTTAATTGGTTTCCTGGATGCATTACCATTCTTCATGTCACTGTTTCACTTAACAATAGCGATTCTTTGACATGATTGCAATTGTGTTGTATCCACAAATTGCTGGGATATCCGCAAGAAAATTCTTTTGGTCCAGCAGCAAATGTTGTTGCTTATTTAGCACCACCCGGGGGACACGTGTAGGGCACTTAAGGTTACACCTACGGACGTAAAGCATCCAACCAAGATATTTGGGTGTTGTGCTGGATCGCTCTTTGACATACAAAGAACATCTCTGAAGAACAGCAGCTAAAATCCGAACACGTAACAACATCCTTCACCAACTCTGTGGTACAAGTTGGGGAGCAAATGCGACTGTTCTTCGCACAACAGCTCTCGCCTTAGTATACTCGGTTGCTGAATATTGTAGCCCCGTATTGATCAATAGTGCACATGTAGAAGAAGTTGATGTCCAGTTAAATGATACAATGAGAACAATATCGGGCAATCTCAAATCCACACCACTCAAGTGGCTACCAGTATTATCCAACATTTACCCTCCTCCCCTGCGAAGGCTAACAGCTCTAAAAAGGGAATGGCCAAAATGCACTGCAAGTGATCTCTCTGTAATGCACAGAAGCAAGGGAGATTAAAATCTCGACATCCGTCATGGCAACTAGGCAAGATGTTTGTTGAATCTAAGTTCAATATGGACGAAACATGGTGAGAATAATGAACTACATCAAACCCTGATGAGCTAGGATTGATCACCGACCCCTGCAGGAAACCTCCTGGTTTCCATCTTCCAAGAAGGATATGGACGTCACTGAACAGAGTGCGGACCGGTCACGGAAGATGTAACTTTTGGCTCCACAAATGGGGGAAAATTTCTAGTCCTCAGTGTGATTGTGGCGATTCAGTGCAGACAATCACCATATTTTGTCGGAATGCCCTTCGCGGTCCTTCAAGGGAGGATATAACGACCTGCAGAACGCAACTGATGATGCAGTGGAGTGGATTACTGCTCTGGACATCCAACCGTGACTTCTAGCTTCGTTTGTGGATGTTACTAAATATTTAACACTTGTATATATTGTATATACTCTAGTATTACTGTATCCTCTGTATGTCATACGAAATATATATTTGAGATGATGCTGTTTCCCGCGGAAAGGTGTGTGCGCCATCGCTATCGTCAACAATGCAATGTTTTATTCTTTTTTCTTTTACCACTTGTTGGCATACAGCCACATCCTCAGTTGTCCTTGTGCAATTCAGAAACGAATATGCGCTTGAGGCCTGAAGATGTCGCCAGGGCGGTGGCTCTGATCGATAATGGTGACGCGTACATCTTTCCGCAGGAAACAGCATCATGTGAATGAATCGCTATTGTTAAGTGAAACAATGGCATGAAGAATGGTAATGCATCCAGGAAACCAATTAACCTTACTTCCATGCTATAACTACAGTGTGTACTGTACTAGGCCTAGAGCGTTCATATTTATGATTTGAATGAAAGTAATGTTGAATTTTGCAAGTGATCGGTTTACTTTGCCGGTCAGTGTATTAAGGAAGACACATACACTTCACTCAAATATCACGATTCAAGCTTGGTTCAAGTATGGCATCGATATGTCCACAACAAATAGTAAGCGATGTGCTATAAATTGATTCAGATAAACTGGTTACATGTTGAAACTTTGAACTATTTTTGTGCAATAACTAGTATGTTATTAGTCCAAAGGCAGTTTGTTATTGAATTTGATGCCATTAAATACAAAACATTACACTATGTTACAAACTTGAATTACTAGAGAAACTAGTGAAAGTTGCTTCGGAAGTGCTGAGATTCCCAAGTCAACTCCCTGCTATGTGCCTGAAGCCTCATCATCATCATCATCATCATTGGCTTTAACTCGAATCCGAGTATAAATCTTCTTCCTTCAGTCCAGTTTGTGGATGTGTTTTCGGTGACTAAAGAGTCCAATCCTGGCATAGAACAAGCGTCCACACAAGTCACATAGTACCGGTATTGCTGGAGGAGGACGTGGTTGGGCTGCTCGAAGTTTCATTGCTTGACGCTTGGCCTCTTCATGTGTGCGTCGATCCCTTTCAAACATTTTTACAGTATCCGAGATGGTACGGCGCCAAGTTGAGCGGTCTTCAGCCAGCATGTCCCAGGTTTGTGAATCAAGACCTGTCTATTTCAGGGTCTGCTTAAATTGGTCTTAGTAGCGCCTCTTATTACCACCATGAGGTCTGGTGCCATAGCATAACTCACCACATAGCATTTGACGTGGTAATCGCACATCATCCATCCGATGGACATGACCAATCCGTCTAAATTGGTGACCTATTATGGATGATTCTATGCTGTTGATTTGAGCCTTTTCAAGAAGAGCAACATTGATAATGCGGTCTTGCCATTTAATCCTCAGGATTGATCGAAGTTTTTGTAGGTGGAAGTGCTCAAGCTTCCTAAGATCACATCGGTAAAGGGTCCACGTTTCACAGCCATACAACAATGTATGGCCTGAAGCCTATACACTGATTGATAAAAAACAAATGTGATTCAAAATGAGCAAATAAAGATAAACTTGGGACTTGAAACCTCCTTGGAAAAAAGAATTCTGACTAATTGCCTGGGTACCCGGAATATCTGTCTGATTATTCTTCACCTGAACTTCACCGAGTATTATCAATGCCTCGGTCACGACCTCCTTACCGTAACTGTTCTTATAAAGTTCAGATGATGATGCTCAAAAATATTCTATCATGAAGGGTATTAATGCAAAGGGTATGATTCAAAAGATAATTTCTTACAAAAGGTTGCCATGGAATTGTAGGTTTATAGCATTTTATATTAGGTTTGATAAATTCAGCACACATTTGTTAATCAAATAATTAGTTTGAACATACACATGGTTCTATTAGGGTTATTCATTTTTAAGGTTAAGTCATTATATGCAAATAACCAGGGAACGGATTTCTATGAAATTACATATCTATTTAGGAAGCTAAATTTAATTATATGTGGTATTATCTTTACGAATCATGGCATGTGGAGTTGAAAAGTGGAGCATTTATTTTCCATATTTGGAAGTTTTATCACATATGCTCAATATTCTTAGTCATTAAAATCAATATAGTCCATATTCCGGCTATAAAGTATATTATTAAAGGATATTTGCATAACATGCATACTAGTACATACATAATGTGTATAAAAGTGTCAATTTGAATGACTGTATTCCTTTAAGGATTTCAGTCGCTTTTGGCATGCAAGTATATGGTACCTGTCACAAAACTCATCACATAGTGTGCAAACACAGTCATCATCAGGGGTGTGATATTGTGTCTTCCTGAAAATCTTGTGATGGTAGCCATGGACAGCTAAGCTTATTAACAGGTGTCTTAGTTCTTGATTCGGTTTAGTCCATCCTCTGTCAATCATTGCTTCCGTGCTATAGAACTCAGGCCATATGTCTTCTTGTTTTTCTTTCCTCTCTGCCATAACGTGGACCCATTGTGGAGCCGATGGAAGGACCATTTTCAATCTTAGGTCTTCCAGAAGGAAAGATTCTCTGGCTAGAGCATATACAAGTTGGGAGGGCGTGTATTTTGAGATTCCGAGGGTTGCCTTCAGAAATTGCGATTTATTTTCTCTATCGATCTTAAGTCTTTAAGACTTAGCTTATCCCAGATTATATCCAGTCCATAGGTGAGTAAATTAAATAAAATTAAATTAGCAGTCCTGTCGATAATGGAGAAACAAGTTTAAGATCTATATTTAATAAAAAATTAAATCGTGGTACAGGTAAAGTTGCAGATGTGGAAAAAATGAAGATGGACACTGTATTGTCAAAGAACCCTGGATATGAAGCAATGGGAAAGGTTGCTGCAATTTTATGTGGAGATTTAATTGTATAGTTAACATAGGATTTAACCCCAGCAGGCATTGTGAAATTCAAACATGCCCCCATTACCTCTTCCGATGTTGAACACTGTTTCAGTCAGTATAAATCTGTCCTTAAGAGACAATAGGAGAAGATTCACTTTCCAGCACATAAAGAACATTTTGTAATCCATTGTTTTAGTAACAGAGAATAAAAGATTGAGTATTCTTCAAAGATCATATTGATATTAAAGTGAGAAGTGCAATATTATGTTTCAAGTAGATCTACTTTATTTAGCTTGCTTGGATTTGGATATTAAAATAGAAATTACAGCATTTTGTAATTTTATGTCCATATACACTAACCGGCAAAGGAAATTGATCACTTGAAAAATTCAACATTACTGAAGGGCTTGGATATCGTGGTCATTTAGACCCATGTGTGGATTTTTTGTCTGATAACCTGTGTTGTGATGGCCGTATTAGTGTGTGTATTTGTAGTTCAGGTTAGGATTGGGAAGGAAATGGCCATGGCCTTATGATAGGAACCATCCCAGCATTCACCTGGAGTAGAAGTGGGTCACCACAGAAAACCACTTCCAGGATGGCTGAAGAGGGAATCGAAGCCACCTCTTCTCAGTTTTATCTCACGAGGCCGAGTGGACCCCGTTCCAGCCCTCAGATCAGAATTAAATTTCCTGGCAGAGCCGGGAATCAAACCCAGACCTCTGGGGTGATAGCCAAGAATGCCAGCCGCTATACCAGGAAGTGGGCAATAAAACTACTATGCAGATTGAGATGGTATGGACATGTGAAAATGATGAATGCCGAAACATGTGATGGAGAGACGGATGACTGGAAAGAGAAGACGAGGAAGACCTAGAGTACAGTGGATGGATTTGATGAAGGACAATGTGTGAGAATGAAACCTGGAGTGGAGTTCAGTGGTTGAGGAAGGATGGTGGACAGACAGAGTTAAGGGGAGGGGAGTCATATTTGCTCTGGCCCGGCTTACGCTGGAAAACGGAATTTGATGATGATGATGACTACTAACTAAGAAGTGTTCTTTACAGTGTTGAAAAGCAGTGTGCCATTACTAACATGTCCCATTCTGTCATATCGAGAAATTTTAATACAGTGGTCACCTACTAAAAAGAATGAATGCACAAGCATATCAGATGAGTTGACATTGTGGGTTTCTCTAGCACTTTGACATAGCTTTCTTGTGTGAGTTTTAGTGTTAATGCACAAGATATCAACCAAGCTAAGTCAAGCAACAACACATTTCTAAGATTAAGCAGAAATAAACTAAAAAGAAAAAAGATGAAAGAAAAATAAAATAAGGGATTAAGAGGTCTGTCAAGCAGAAAGAGTCACTTACCGTTCTTGATCTTATTTGAGTCCGAATAGGTACCCATCTGTATCTGTTCTACCGCTTCGGCCCAGGAGGGTTTGTCGTGAGAGGTAGGGTTATTGTGGGAGGAGACAGGGGGTACTGGGGTACTCCTGTTGAGGTTGCGCAGGTAGTCGGGGGGAACGTTCTCCAGTTCGTCCCCGGCAGAGCCATAACTGCGTAACGTGTCCAGGTTGTTGTAAACGACCGGAGCGGGCTCGTTGTTCGAGGAGGGGGTGTAGGAGGCGGGACGAGGCGGACATGGGGGAGGGACCTGCAAACAAAACAGACCACACTGAGAAAAAAACAGAAAATAAGAAACAAACAAAGAAAGAGCAGTCATGCTTCAGCAGCGTGAGTAACAAACACTAAGACATGCTGTTACACTGACTGACTGAACAAATTATAACAGCCATCTATACTACGAGGGAGGTTCAAATGAAAAAGGAAGAAATGGTACTGTGGGTATAATTTATTCGTTATTAAAAAGTAATCACCACAGGTCTGTGCACAGGTGTCCCATTGCTTCACTAGCTGCAGGATTCCCTGATCCCAGAAGTCTTGTATTTGTGACAGGAGCCAATCCTGTACGGTGTCCTTTCGTTCGTCGTCCGATTGAAAACGTTTTCCCTTGAGATGTTTTTTTAACGGACCAAATAGATGGAAGTCGCAGGATGACAAGTCTGGATTGTAGGGCGGTTGCTCGAGTTGCTCCCACTTCAACGTGGCCAATACACCTTGTGTGACGTTAGAGACGTGTGGGCGAGCGTTATCATGGAGCAGAATCACTCCCTTCGTGAGCAGTCCAGGCCGTTTGTTCTTGATGGGCTTGTGTAGGCTACGGAGTGTCGCACAATATTACCCGTTTAAAATTTGATTGCCGCTGAGCCTGGCTGCGCCGGTGTTTGTTGTCGATTGTAGCATGAGCCCTCGGGGCGAAGCGGGGAACTCAGCGATGACAAGAGTTTGTTCTGCACATAAAACAAGCAACATTGCGCGTCACAGGAGCTCATGTCACCACGGACAGTCAAAGATAACTGAGACTATTGGAGCTGAGTCATGTCCTACTCGCGCAACTGTACCTGTCAACGAAGCAGGCTGACGTGTGACACAAGTAAATAAGGAATAGTTCCCATCTCGACCGCCGGCAATCAATTCGTGAAAGGGCTATACATGTCACTGTTAATGGTTCGTCTCAAGGGAAAACATTTCCAATCGGTCGATGTACTAAAGGACACCGTACAGGATTGGCTCCTGTCACAACCACAAGACTTCTGGTAACAGGTCTGTGGTGATTACTTTTGAATAACGAATAAATTGTACCCACAGTATCGTTTCGTACCTTTTCATTTGGACACTCCTCATATATTGCCCCTCCCCCTTTTTCAATTAAATTTGTCAAAGGGCAACTTACAGTCATTTAAAATTATCTGAGGTTCCAGAAGACGAAACGTAAATTAGCCTTTGCAACATAAACTGATATCTAAACTTTATCATCTAGGCTTACAGGATGGAGCCGCGTCGTATATCGGCGATGGTTTCCCGACGTTTCGGCTGACATTGCAGCAGCCTTAATCATGGGTAGGTACAAGTTGGTGTCCGTACTCAAACTAATGGTTATTGCCAGCCAGAGGTGCCTGCTTACCCTGCATTGACATCACGCTGCTCCTGTAAGCCTAGATGATAAACTAGACACCGGCCACGAAAGCCTACGATCTAAAAAATATCTAAACTAATCAAACTACATGAACTTTAACATATCTAATATCTAATAATCCCCCCAAACCCTGTGGCACTACAGCCCATGAAGGGCCTCTAGGCCTACCCAGCGACCACAGCCATTTGGCCTGCAGATATTGGGATGACACGTGGTCAGCGCATCATGTCCCCTCGGCTGTTAATCTTGGTTTTCGTCACTGGGGCTCTGCCTCACTGTCAGACAGCTACTCAACTGTCCTCACTAGGCTGAGTGCTTGGGGATGGCAACGAGCAAACGGATGAGCGCTCCAGATGGTTGGCGTGCTTCGCTTTCTCAGACAGTTCACAGTAACTTACTATAAGATTTCCTGAATTATTAAATAATAAAATTATGAATTCCTATACATATAAAAGGAAACGTACAGTTAAAAATATCATTACGGTATTAAACGTTTTTCTTCAAGAAATCTGGTCGTTGTGCAACACGGCAATGTTATTACCGGCCGCCACTGATACCATCCCTCCCTATATTATTCTGCTAAGGTCCTATTCCAGTTTTGTACCGAAAATAAGGTCCCATTAACACCAACCTACACATATGGGGTACCTACAGGTTCAGCATAACCCGATGCATAAGCGAAACGCACTCACTTACTCTTTAAATGCCTCACAATTAAATAAATACCTTAAAACATGTATATTTACAATGAAATAATGAAAGAATGCAACACGGTAACCATGGTAACAGAATCTCACAGGTCCAACTATTTCTGTAAGACGCAATGCAATTCCAATTATTACATTACTGTGAAAGTTTCCAGACAGTTATAATGTTATCACAGAAACCAAATTAAGCTGTAAAATTCATCAATACATACAGTATAATGCGCTTAAGGAGGTCAAGGGGCACTCTAGACTTTTTTTCACGCAATTTTTACATGAGAGTGTGGTACGAAAGGTCTTTTTCACCCGACTATAAAGGGTCTCCGAAAACCACATTTAAAGGCCCTTAAATTAACAGTGTATGTGATATTCCCAGAAAACTAACTTCGCTCTGATATACCTATGAAGGAACGACAAACCCCTAACCACTGCACCAGTAGCTGAATTGATAAAGTCTGATTATTCATACCAAGGATAAATCAGTCATAGCATTCATGATTGAGATTTTGCTAAGTGTACTCTTTACAACTAGAATATTTGCGGGTAATGCTAGTAACTAAAACTACTACTTTCTACTACTGTATAACACTAAAGCACTAATGAACACAGATAATCTTCGAATCAAACATGCGATCACATAGTACAAGCCACAGGCACAGCTCAGCTCATAGCCTGTGAGATGGCAATGCAGGGTATCACAATGTCAACTATGCGAGCTAGGATGGGATGACAGTTGAAGGTATGACAGCAAACATGGTATTACCCAGGGGTATAAAACACATAAGAATGCCCCCCCTCCCCTCAAGGAAAAGACTGCACAAGTCTTAAAGTTGATATTGCTCAGAATAAGGTTGGCAGATAGGGTGACCAACTCTCCCGTATTTCCCGGAATCTCCCGTATTTGACCCTATTTTTTCACCATCTCCCGGCTCCTGTAATTTCTGTCTCTTTGGGTGAATTTCTCCCGTATTTTTTCTGTCAAGTAAAATAATTCAGTTTCAATCATTTAAATTTTGCTCACACGGTCGAAATTCATTTAAACGTTCGAGAGCAGACACAATTGATTCTATATCGAGTTTTTTCTATCGATTAACTCGTTTAGAAATGACCAACCAATACATACAGAGAGAGTATTTTCTCTTATGAATAACAAGTGGACAGATGTCAGGAATAGGGGAAGTATAAAGCTGATCAAATCTGAACTTTAAGTTGCCATGAACTTGCACTGAATTTTCAGAATTTGCAAAAACTTATGCCAAACTTTTGTCTCAAGTAAAATCTGTTACAAAATATATTTAGGTATAAAATAAAGTTCTTTTAAATTATTTTTACAAACACTACATTGCTTTTTTTCTTCAAAAATAGTTGGTCACCCTGGTGGCAGCTTAGGTCAGGATGTAGGCAGGGTCTCACATGGGTTAAAGACCAACAAGACCACTTAGTGAGCCAAATGTTTCACAGATGTTGTCTTTGGACTGTGTGTGTGTGAGCTTCTATACATTTGTTTTGTGGAGATATTTCCATCATTTGCGACTTCTAAAGTGACCGTTTCCATCAACAGGTTTGAATCAAACAGAAGAAAACAGAATACAAAATTTACTGGGTAATGTTGGAAAAGTGCTGAAGTTGAATAAATCTTTTCAAATGGAACAGAATTAGAATAGAATGCAGTCCTATCGGAAAGACTGAATCAAAGAAGAAGTTGAGACCAGAGATATGTGATCATGTCACTGATTCTGAAGAGTCCACAGAATCAGAGGATTAAGTGCTAGAACAAACCCCCAGGCAAAATAAACCACCACTTGAATAAATAGGTAGAAATGCTGGAACGGGCTGGAATATTTTCCAAAATCCTGTTCTCTTCAAAATAAAATCAAAGAAAACTAGTAATGTGAAAATCAATACTTACGAATGCAAAATAATCATGTTGTCGAGTTAACAGAGATCAATGTGTGTGCTGTCTCTTAGACCGCAAACTACTTCTTGCATAACTAACATAATACAACTTCTTCGAGGTTAACACTTAGTGGAACATAAATATTATACTGATGGTTGTTATGAGTTGTACAATTAGTTCAGGCCGATATTGTTATAGCATGCACTGATTTGCTATCACACTACACTACGGTGAGCAAGAAGCTACAGAGCACTCAAAAATACATTCAGAATTGAGTCTAGAGATAGGTCTTTGCACCAATCATTTATTACTTTTAGTGTATCAGCCCAGAGATGTTTAGGGCATGTTCAACATATGAATTATACCAGGTTTCCACGACAATTTCTTTATGGTGAACTTTGCTCTGGCACTAGACCTGATGGGGCCCTTCTGAAGAGTTTTAAAGACCAACTGAAACACATCCTCTCGACGACTGGTATAAATATCTAATCATGGGAAACATCTGCTGCGGACCTTTGACTGTGGCGGAACATTACATCGACCGCTGTCAACTTATTTGAAGAAGAACGTTGCAGACATGGAGAGGCCAAGCAACAAGCAAGATAGCTCTGTCAAATGCAACCCTCCCCCAACCATTCAGTGCAATTTAGGTTGGCGCATGTTTTAAGCTAGGATTGGTCTATTTAGTCATGAGAAACACATTCACAAGCTGAGTTGAAACACTCTTTTTATGCAGGAAGAAGTTATGTGAGCTCGGAATCGAGTTACAGCCGACGACGATCAGCCCACAACACCTATCTTACCTCTCTGCTATTTTAAAGAACTCCTCCAGCAAGATCCTGACAATATTGTTCAAGTCCTACCCTCTCTAATTTTGTTGTTGTTGTTTGAGTCTTCAGTCTTTTCACTGGTTTGATGCAGCTGTCCATGCCTCCCTGTCCTGAGTTAATCGTTTCATCTCTACATAGTTACCACACCCTACATCCGAGGCAATCTGTTTAAACATATTCTAACCTTGGTCTACCCCTACAGTTCTTGTCCTCGACCGTTCCTTTCATAACTAAGCTTGCTATTCCTGGGTGTCTTAGTATGTGTCCTACCAACCTATCTCTTCTCTTCATAGCAGTCGCCAGAAACATCTCTCCTCTCCCACTCGTCTTAATACCTCTTCGTTTGTCGCCCTATCTACCCATCTGATCTTCATCATTCTCCTGTAACACCACATTTTAAACGCCTAAATTTTCTTCTTTTCTGCTACACCAAGAGTCCAAGTTTCACTTCCTTAGAGCGCCACGCTCCAGACAAAGGCTTTCAAAAATGACTTCCTAATACTTAAATCTATATTTGATGTCAACAGATTCCTTTTCTGTAGAAATGCTTTCCTTGCCTGCGCCAACCTACTTTTTATATCCTCCTTGCTTCGTCCATCACTGGTTATTTTGCTTCCTAAGTAACAGAAGTGTCCTACTTCCTTCAGCTTTTCACCTGCCAATTTGATGTCCATAGAGGTTTCTGATTTATCACGGCTGCATTCCAATATTTTTGTTTTACTAGCAACATAATTATCTTGATTTGTCTGCCTACAGCCAGAACTTTGCTACTTCCTTTTGAAAGCATGCCAAATGTACTGTAGATCCCTATCTATACCTCCACTGTTTCTTGTCTAACCATTCTTCTTTGTCATACATTCTGTTGATTGTTTAGGGGCTTTGCGACATCGTGGTCATGTAGCCTGTGTACTTGGGTGTGTGTAGAATTCCTCTGATAACCTGTGTCACTGTGGTGTCTGTACTAATGTGTGTATTTGTAATTGAGGTAGGAATTGGGTAGGAAGTGGCCGTGGCCTTAAGTCAGGTACTATCCCGGCATTTGTCTGGAGTAGAAGTGGGAAACCATAGAAAACACCTTCCAGGATGGCTGAGGTAGAAATCGATCCCACCTCTTGTCAGTTCTGTCTCACAAATTGGAAGCGACTGTTCCCCAAGGATACAGGATATTTATTTTCCTGTTTCCTTCGGGAACAGTCACTTCCAATATGATTAGCCAAGGTAAGGCTTTATTTTTGAAAAAGGGAGCTTATCTCTTATAGTACTTTGGCACTGCTCGTGGCATCATTTGAACGTTGCTGTGGCCTTCTTAGTGTCTTGGTGAGGTATACCATACCAATTGATGAGCCCAAAGGTACACTGGGGTGAAACGCTGATAACTGACTTGACTTGATTTTTTCAAATTTGAAATTTCAGCGTCTCTACCAAAACAAACTAACAGATTTCCCTGACAATTCCCTGATTTTTCCAGGATGAATCAGAAAATTCCCTGAGTAACAGTAATAAATATATAAAACAGAGTTCGTACTTAAAGAGCATTTCAAAAAGTGCTTGAACAGTCGAGGGTTGCATGACAAAGTTGGAAAAGAAAGAACAGAAAAATATATTCTTCTATATTTTGCCAATTTTTAATTTTTTCATCCAGAAATCTATTGTACTTGCGAGTATTGAAAGTAGGTGGTCAATAGTGATGCTCTCAAAAATCACATAGTTGTTATTCTTCTTCTTCTTTCGAATAATCCTTTTGGAGGGTACGATGAATCAACGTTGGCTACTGTCCATTGTATTCAATTTCCTTCATTTCCAAATTTCATTCATCCTTCTAGAGTGACAATCTGCGAGTTGTTTGTTCGTTTCTTCTTTTCTTGAAATTCTGCCTTTTGAATAGCTCCTCTGAAGAGTGATCTGTTTGCTATTGTGTCTGTCTGAATTCTGGCGTTTGTCAAATCTTTGTCAATTTCAATGAACCATGTGGGTTTGGATTTGTAACTAGTTAGTAAGTTGAAGATCTGTTTAGTTAGTCTACTATTTTCCATTCTATAAATGTGCCCAAAAAACTGTAATCTTCTCTTACTCATTACATCAGTTAATTTTTCACATTTCAAATATAACTCACTATTTGGTCGTAACCTATATTCTGTGTTATTATTTCGTTTAGTTCCCAGTATTTTTCTCAGAATTCATCTTTCAGTCTTCTCTAATTTGTCTAAATCACCAAATCTTGTTAATTTAAGTGTTTCTGCCGCATACAGATTTCAGGTCTGACCACTGTTTGATAGTGCCTTAATTTAGTGTATCAGGATAAGTTTTTTAAATTATATATATCTTTAGTCATATGAAAACACCTTTGTAATTTATGCATACGCGTTTCTATTGCTGTCTTTTCCTGTGAGTCATTCATTTATATAATAATACACAGTCTACATGTAATTTGTGTGCTCAATCTTGCAACAAATGGGAGCTTACCGATTTAATGTCAATAAGAAGAATCATCACCAGACTATACTCGAATGAGTAATTTCCATTTCTTCAAGGTAAAACTAAACCTCCCTGAGTGCCATTAAAATACCCTGATAATTCCCTGAATTTTCTCAGCTTTACAAATTCCCTGAGAATTCTCTGTTTTCCATGTTTTCCAGAGTAGTAGCCACCCTGAATTTGATAAAGCTGTCTCACAAAACCAAGTGGGTTCCGTTCCAGCCCTCAAGACCAGAATGAAATATCTTGGCAGCATTGGGAATTGAACCTGGACTCTACGATGTCAGCCAAGAATACAAGCCACTAAGCTATGAGGTGGACAAATATGGCTTCAAGAAGGAGTTTACAACAGATGAATGAAAATTAATATGGCCATGATTGATGGTGCAAGCTGTTGTCATTCTCCATTCTCTCTTGCCACAGACAAGCTATTTCAGAGCTAGATTGAACATGCATATTTTCACCTCAAATAAGACAAATATATATTTACCTGAGTGACTTCCAAATTACTCAGCTTCGACCCTCTCTTGAATTCGTTGTCGTTTGGACGTGCCGAGTTGAGCACGATGTCTTTCCTTGTTTCATTGTTGATGTTATTAGCTCTTTCTCGGGAACGTTTCACTCTAAAACGTCTGTACATGATGAAAAGGCACACCACTAGGAAGATAATCATCACTGCCACAAAAATACCAACTAGCTCTTCCCACGTCACATTATACACGCTCGACGTAATAGGGGTGGAGTAGAGCGAAGTTCCACAATGGTGGCCCGTGACGTTCGGAGGACATGTACAACGATATGTCCCAGGTTCGTTATGACAAGTGCCACCGTTCTGACAAGGACCCCTTACTGTCCCATCACACTCGTCTATATCCAGTTTGCATAGATCACCCGTAAAACCTCGGCACTTGCAGATTGGACCCGTATCGCCTTCTTCGCACACGCCTCCGTTGAGACAAGGATTAGGACTGCAGTAGCGACCGTACTCACACCGCCGACCGCTAAGATGAGGAAGACATTCACACGTGAAATCATTTCCGTTTGGCACTATACGACATCGTCCGCTATGCAAGCAGGGAGAAGAAGCACAAGGATCAGTATCTATCTCACAGGAGGACCCCGTAAAACGTGGGTAGCATGCACACTCGTAACTGTCTGAGGCAATATCCTTGCATGTTCCACCGTTAAGGCACGGCTGGGATCCACACACCCCCGGCGGGATCAAGATCAGGGAAGGATCGCAGCTGAATTCCACATTGGCGAAACGTTTAAGAACAGCGACACTATTGGTTCCGCTCATGTGAAGAGGCACCGACACACGAGCTATGCGAACATCATCCATACAACCAAAGAATCCTCGTTGCACATCATCGAAACCCAATATGTTTGGGTGCTGTCGCACTTCAGCCCCAAGGTACAGGTCGTCGGACTGCAAGTTGAGGACATCGTTGATACCTGGAGCGGAACCATGAGCGACGTGTTTGCCATCCACGGTCACCTTGGCACTGTTGCTCTCCCGTTCCAACCTCACCTCGTGCCACTGGCCATCGCTCACGTACACGCTGCTCACACGCACCATGCCCTCGCCGCTGCCCAGGTCGAACCGGTACTGCACCACACCGTTCACAACCTGAAAACAGTCTTCAGTAATCTCTCCTGCTTCCTGCACCTATTTTACCAATATATTTAGAAACAATTTCATTTTAAACAATACAGGGAAAAAGGTTCCATCATTTACAGAAGAGTTAGTAGAATACAAAATACATTTGAAGGGTCGACGGGAAGAAGGGGAGGGGGGTCACTCAAAATGTAAAATCGAGATATCAGCGCGATCTGGTAGGCCTCTTTGCGACGTATTGAAGGTACAACTGTGTCTGGCTAAGAACAATGAGGGTCGTTTCAAGTTTCAAGTTGACGCGTATATAAGTACATATAAGTATGAAATTTTAAAACTTGTTTCCTGAATATTTTACATTATTTGACATTCCCCCTTCTTCCCGTGGAGCCTTCATTTGCCATTGATAGCACAATGTTGTTTGATATCCGTATTGATAGATTAATTTTATTACAAAAGTCCCATTTGATAATACAAAACACTTGGTTAAATTCCAAATTGGCACTCATCTACATATATATATACATCCCCTCCATAAGAAAGGAAATGAGACAGATCCGAACAATTACAGAGGAATCTCACTTATTCCAGAATCATATGAAATTCTTTCTAAAGCTTTGCTGAACAGACTCGAGTCACAAGCAGACCAACAGATTGGCCAGTATCAGGCTGGGTTCAGGAAAGGGAGATCCTGTATTGAACAGATTTGAAACCTCAAAACCATACCACACATCAGACGATGCCGAAACACTACAGTCATATTTGTGGATTTCAGAAAAGCCTACGATTCTGTTGACAGACAAACACTGTTTAATATCTTGGAAGAATTAGGAGTCGATAGGAAGACCAGGAAACACTATCTGGAACCACTTCAAAAGTGAAATTCATGGGAGAAACCTCAAACGCATTCGAAATCCACACAAAAGTCCGACAAGGAGATGGTTTGTCGCCAGTCTTGTTCAATATCGTATTAGACAAAATTATGTACAGGCAGTATAGTACACTTCTATGGTTGTTGAATTATTATTAATAATAATAATAATAATAATAATGTGGATTAAGTCTGTTGTCTATTGAATTGTAATTATGAATAATTTCAGTAAAGTTGTCTGCACTATTTTGTTATTTTGTCTGTAAATAGTTGACACGTTACACAAGCTTTTACAAATTTATGTAATGTGAATATTGTATATAGGCTACTGTAGGCTATATATATATATATATATATATTGAACCCTTATTAATCTGCGATAAATAAGTATTCATGATTTATTATTATTATTACTGCGGCCCAGGCAGTACTTGTGGAAGTTGACAAAGAGGAAGGCAAGTTAGCGTGTTGCAATGATTGCCACAGAAGCAGAGCTTGGTAGCTATTCTTGAGGACGGCCGGGTAAGCTGAGTTCAAGGCCAAATTGTGTAACAACATGCACCAGTATTGGAGTCATGAGAGGAGGGTCACGAGTTTCCTTGCAACCGACCTACGATTGAATCACCCAATCAGGAGAAACCAAGCCAAAACCACGCGATGGGTGGCGTCACCGGTAAAAAGAGTGCGGAATTGATTATCTAAAGAACTGCCGATCCGAAATATCTCCGCATGAGTGCGCTGAGACGTTTGAATTAAATGATGAAGATTGACACTAGTCCCGTGTGTGTGAGATGAAAACTCTAGAAAATTTTTCTTAATTCACCCCGCTCCTCCTCACTCTGTCAGTTTCCAATAAATTGATCGACGAGACGCTGTTTCGATGTCATTCGTTTTGAGCTCTGGTGAGCTAACTTCACGCCAGTTTGCGTAGTGATTTTTAAAGCTCTAATATTATTTGAAGTCATTCGTTTTGAGCTCTGGTGAGCTAACTTCACGCCAGTTTGCGTAGTGATTTTTAAAGCTCTAATATTATTTGAAGTCATTCGTTTTGAGCTCTGGTGAGCTAACTTCACGCCAGTTTGCATAGTGATTTTTGAAGCTCTAATATTATTTGAAGTCTAACGTTTTGAGCTCTGGTGAGCTAACTTCACGCCAGTTTGCGTGGTGATTTTAAGTACTTAAATATTATTTTGAAGTCAACTATTTTCAGCTCTTAAGAGCAAGACTTAAGTAACATTCCAATTAGCGCTCAACGCGAGCGAAGGTTCACACGAGCAGTAGAGATTACCGAGCGAGATAACGACTGCGAGACGGTCAGATTTAAAACTTGTATTGTCAAGCCAGTGACGATGGGTTTGAAGAGTATAGTTCATGTAAATTTTTATTGTATTTTTCAAGTGTTGTATTGTGCGTGTGTAAGCGAGAGCTAGGGAAAGTCTTCGTTGATTAATCGCATAGGACAATCGTGGGCGAAATTAGTAACTCACAAGCGATTATAGCCAGGCAATTTATAATAATTTTGAACTTTTCTGTCGAGTAGACTACACCAAGATGTCCGACGTGTGGTCAGGAGCCGGAGTGATGTCCAACGCTTCTACGAAGACAACGATGGAGGGCTAATTTCCCATAGGGAAATGAGCCGAGATGGAAGTTATATGTTCTACAAGCTGATACGGTGATGTACAGAAATTGATTATTCAATATGTAGTTAGATTGGCGGGAACTTTGTAAATAGTTCATTTTCTTCTTTTTCTTGTTTTAGATTGTTTTTCTTGCACCGACACTAAATGTTTTAAATGTACGTTGGCGCGTTGCCAAAGCTGTTTGTTGTGTATTATTTTTCTTTGGAGTCATATTTAGTGTACACGGCGCGTGTACGTGATTTTTATCCATGCGAATGCGAAACCCGTTACATTCGATAAGTGGTGCTTTATTAAAGTTCATATTTTTTGATAGGAAAGGGAGGTAATTACTGTAAGATGTTTGCTGAACAGGTTATTATTCATGATAGGGTTGCCGAGCGCAACAAATTAAGATGTAATTGTAGAACACCTTAGTTCTAATTTTTTTAGTTTTTTTTTTTTTTTTTAGTCCTTTTCAGGTTCGATAGTCACAGGCATAGAACGGAGGCGCCAGCAGGTGGAAAATATTTATGTCATTTTATTTCAGGGTCTGTCAAACCCATACGTGTGATTCTGTGTGTGTTATCGTGTCAGGTGTGTGTTTTGATTCTACGTGAAGAGGGGTAGAGGTCCTACCGCCCTCATATTTGTTGTTGTTGTATTTTGATGGAAAGGCAGGGTGCTCCAAGGAGACCTCTGTTCCTTGTCCATATGCTGATTCTTGGATTTCCTAGGGGAAATGCTGAGATATGTTTTTGTTCTGACACACACACGTATTATTGTGCTTTGGGGCACGCTTCTTCGAGACTGGATCCCATGCCTTGGGAGGTCGAGGTTATTTTGACACGTGGGTTGACAGATATGCAGATTTCCACGAATCGCCCGTCTAGCCTGGTGACTTATTTTGTTAGGCAGTCCTGTTGTCCGACCGGCCCCTTTAAGCTTTCATTTAGCAAACCTGTTCTTATGTGATGGTTATTTTGGACCATAATTAATTGGGGAGTTCGCCATGTTTGTGACGGATTATTGCATGTCGTATGGATGGAATATTGTGTTAATGATGTAAATGTTGGCTTTGAGCCTAGTGACTGTTCTATGGCTCAGTTCATGTAAGTTAGTGTGTGACACCCGTGTGGTGTAGTGGTGTTATACTTGTAAAAATGACGGCGGTCATATGTGTATTTCTTTTGTTGGTCACGTGTTAACTTACTAGTGTTGATTTGTGAGAAGTCCTAATTTTAGGCAGTAATGTTTTGCTACGGCAGTTTGATTCCAATTTCATGCGGAAATTATTGTGTTGTTTATTTTAAGTATAGGAAGTGTCGGTTTAGTTTTAAGTGTTGTATAGTTGCTCCCCGCGTCTGTCTAGCTCTAAGTAATGCGGATTCGTCTTCTGAAAGTTTATTCCGGATGATGACGAATCATGCATTCAATTGTACTCATCGTGAAGCATGTAGAACAGCACTCGCGCATACATTGTCATTATTGTTGATTTTTTTTTTTGGGACACTTGGTCCGAATAATAATCTCTCCTGAGATTTGGCCTAGTTTTGGCAAATTTAATTTATTCAGTGGGAGTCATTATGGGAGTTTTGTTTGTTAAGTCATTTTTGTAAATAGTTGATCTGTCATTAAATTCATTTGTTATAACCCTGGCTTCACTTTTTCCTGCATGTTATTTTGTTATATGTTACCCTGCATGTTAATGAAGCTCTTTAACAACAACTTACGATATGGACTGTTACACCCCCCGAAACCGAGTCTCATAAGCTTCTTTGCAAGGGTTCAATATATATATTTGTGTTTAAGTGTAATTCATGAACATCGTACACTAATTAGGCCTAAGTGAGCAGGATCTGAGAATGAATGTCTGACATTCAAAACATGTCATCCAATTAAGTACGGTAGGTATTTGTACATAAGAGTGTGTTAGTTTGTAGGTTATGTAAATACTTGTTTTCCCGCCTAATGTAATTGTGCACAATTTGTGTTGACCAACTGAAAAACTTTCTTTATTAGAATTAGGCAACACTGAAAAATGGCTTTTATCACGACAAATTGGCATATTCATCCTATCCTACTTTTCAAATCCAAAATGTGTTTATAAAATTTCATGGCATGATCATCACATAGAAAATTTGTGTAGGTGCGTTGGTCAGTCACACATGCTTATATGACCTAAATTTGTACCTTTAATATTATTGGCATTAGCATCACACCCTGGTTTTCTTCTCCAAATATATGGCTAAAATATGTGACATTTATGTCAGGAAGTATGGGAGCTTACACTTCAGGACTTGTCTGTTTCTATTTTGCAAACACAGTATTTTCATGATGTTCCATTGTGGATTACATTTTGTGAAGGTAGTTATCACAAAATCGAAATGACCAATATATTTTTTTTTCCTCAGCTACACTGTAGTGATCTCTTATACACAAAATTAATTTTGCAACATCAGTTAAAAACAGTGTCATTTGCTTTATGATGATTAAAGAATAAAGAAATAAAGTTTTAAAGAGGTTAAAAACTTGAAAAATACACTTATATCTTTTTTTGGAATATTATTCCATGTCTAAAAACAAATGCCATTAGATTCAGTTGCAAATGTTATGGAAATAAAATTGTTAAATTAAATTAATTGTTAATTTAATGGTTATTTGCATAACATTTGGAACTTAATCCAATGGCGTTTGTTATTATAGTAGAGCCATCATTACTTCCGACTTGACGTTTCAGTGCTAGGCTACAGCTTCGTTCGCTAAATCGCGACATCACGAACGAAACTCAATTTGCCGTGATATATCGATTTGAATGGGTGCCTGTGATTGGCTACTTTAAGTGATTTTCCTTCTGACCGCTACATAACTCTAGGGTAACACTGAAATGTCAAGTCGGAAGTTATGGTGGCTTTACTATAGACATGGAATAATATTCCAAAATAGATATTTTGAGTGTATTTCAAGTTTTTAACCTTTTTAATATTTTAACTTTATTTTTTAACCATTGTAAAGCAAATGACAGTGTTTTTAACTTACATACAGTATGTTGCAAAATTAATTTTATTGTGTAACAATTTTATGTATAAGAGGTTGCTACATTGTAGCTGAAGGTCTCTTAGACCAAAACATGTACACAGAGTGGCCAGAAGTCATGGGAAGACACGGAGTATGATGTTAATAACGAGTTGAACTTCCGTGAGACCTCAAAACGGCAGAAATACGGTGAGGCATCGACTCAACAAGAAATGGATACTCCCAACATTCAACTGGACGGTGATCTGACCTACCCTTCGATCGCCCTGTATGGTTCTGCTGAGGCGACGTGATGTCCGTTCGTTAAACACCCGTGGTCGTCCTTTGCGGCGGTTTACGCGGATGGTAACATTATCTCGGGGATATTGAAGATCCACCCTCGACACTGTTGACCTCAGAAACCCAAATTCGCGTGTAATCTCCAAAATGCTATGACCCATGCGCCGTGCGGCGATGACCATCCCACATTCAATGTCGGTTAACTCACGACGTGTTGCCATCTTCACTACACTCATGTCTGTGACAGAATGCTCTGCTCCGCCACAGCTAGCCGCAACGCTCAGGAGACATACATGCCACATTTTCTCATGGGACTATCCTTCCCGTGCCTTTTGGCCACTCAGTGGACTATACTTTGTATTTCGAGAGTAAGAACCTGGCATATTTGGCAGGAACGAACGTAAAATGGCCGCCGCGGGCTCCTATTGGCTGGATTTTGACAATTAGCACCACAAGTTACCAGCGCATTGCTCATGATTCAGTCGCTTGTTAACCACTGTCTGTGTCTGAGTTAGTCTCATTGTCATAGTTTCGTTTACTTTTAGCATCGAGTTCGCGGCAGTCGATAATAACTTAAGAGTACAGCACAAGTTATTGTGTCCCGTCATATCGTATTGTTCAAATTACCGCCAGTCATTCAATAGCCTACAAATCGACAATGTAAAAACATGGCAATAATGTAGCCACAGAGTGGCTAGTTTGTGTGTACAGCGCTAAATACTTCTTTACCTTAACATTACGTTTGAGGAATCAGAAAAGCTATTTTGTAGTAATCGTACTGAGTCGCGATATAGTGAGTGAGTGAGTGTGCTTGGTGTAATCATGATGTTTCTGTCTTCTGTGTTCAACTGCTGTAAACTGTGAATGATCTCCATCCGAATGTTGTTTCATCTTGAAGGATAATCATTGCATGGTGAGTGTTGATATATTCATCATCAGATTACTCTGTATTTGTATTTTGTATTATATTTGTATAGCTGTCGAGTGTTAGGCCTCTTTATCGTATTTATTGAATAACGGTGATAAAGGTAGCATAGCTTCGGTGTACCGTATTTCACTATTTGAATGTCCTCGGCGTTGACTCAGGATCGACATTTACATTATATTGCGCATAATAGTACCCAAATAATGTCCGAAGTGTAGCCCTGTGTATTATTCGAATCAGCTGATCTACATCAACAATAAAAACTTGGCAACACAGCTCAGCTGTTCCAAGCTCCCGCCATTTTCTTGACGTACGGAGTATACCACTAGTGTAAGAAAAATAAATAAATAAATTGCGACTTACGTCAAAGAAATACAAAACAACTCACCTCTAAAATATTGTAGTCGACTTTGCCAGAAGCATACATGAGGTTCCCGGTTGGTTGCATGGTTCGTATTCTCAACGATAGACTCATCTGGTTCTCCAGTATTGTCTTTGCCAGGTTCTTATCGACTCTGTATTGAGCATAACTCTTGCCAGTGAAAGACACAGGGTTCCGTGGGATGTAACATGATTCGTCATGACACTTGGAGATATCTATCTCGCAGGCTGTCCCGGCGAATCCCTCGGGACACTGGCAGGAGTAGCCTTGGGATGAAGCATCTGGGATGCAGACCTTGAAGGCAGGACAAGGTTCTCTCGCACACTCATTCACAATATTCTCACAGCGTTCACCTGAAAAAAAAATATGAACTCACATTATCAAGCAAATTAAACTATAAAATTATGTTCTCAACAAAAATATTTGTAGATTGTTATCGATTCCTATTAGGGGCTTTGCGACATCGCGGTCATGGAGCACCATGTACTTGGGTATTTTTTTTGATGTGTAACATCTTTCCACTCGGTATCTGGATATGTTTGTGGCACTCGGTAGCTGGACATTTTTGTGGGAGTGATTTTGGAAAAGGGACGGAAGTGGATGGGACGGAAGTGCATGGGATGGAAACAATGAGCGCGCGCGGTGGCGGAGATCGGTACAATGACGTACTGTAAGCCATGTGACTATGTAGAATGTAAATCGCATACGGTTTACCTCAAGGTTTGGAGGCCCCATTAAAGAAATTCCTACTATAAATCATCATCAAGTTGTCGTTCTTTGGTGTGAAAATATTCATTACATCATATTTGCTGAAAACAATTACGATTTATTAAATCTTCATACTTTTGCTGTATTCTTATTTAATGTAAGCACTCGATACCTCGAGTGCTATATCGCATCAACCAACACTCCAAACAAGGTAGGAATTCAGTATATTAACACCGACTACTAACAATAATTGAAACTTCGTTGGTCTAAACGTATCACTGGGAGAAACACATTTAATATACTTACTGCACACCTAATTTGTAATCGCGCCTATACTTGGCAGTGCGCTATATCGGCAAAAGGAGGCCATTTTCAATAACATCGCTGGCATGGATTCACTAACTGGCCGGTATACAGCGCATCAAGTAGGCAGTGGATTGCTCCCGCATACCGTAGTTCAACTAGTTGAAGGCAGATGTCACTACTGCAGATCCATTGGAGAACTTTTTTTAAATTAATAATAATAATATTTAATGCAGCCAAATAGCCATAATGCAGTATACATATATACACATTTCGCAACGACTACAACGTCTTAGCAAATGACAACTATGATTTATTACGGTCAGGATTTGTCACTGGATTTTTACAAGTAGTTATTTCAATGACCAACAGAGTTCACTGTTAACAAGGGACTTACGCTCCCGGCACACACATAGTAGGATAACATGTCACATGTTACACATCATATGCGACTACTGTAAGGCTCGTATAATTTTTTTGAATGAATATTAAAATATCCGCCTTTCAATACAATTTATTAATTAGCACTCACAGCAGGGGCGTATATAAGGCGGGGGGGTTTGTCACATATATAATTTGTTTATGAATTAAGACATTAAAAACTAATATTCTCGTACTTATCATGTACTATTGTTACTAAGCGACGTATGGCAACGTTGCAAAGCAAGGCGACGGTAGAGCGATGCAAACAGTGTGACAAGTATATTTTTCCCTAACTTTTATACCCTTATCAAACTTTTGGCAAATTTGCTTCTCTCTGTAGCCACCGGTACCGCCGAACGGAGTTTGAGTTGGTTGAAAACATACTTAAGAAATTCTACTTCTGAAAACAGGCCAACGGTCTAGTGAGGTTATCTATTCACAGAGACATATGAAGTTATGACGATGAAGTTATAAACTGATTTGGTAATGCTTCAAGAAACCTTTATATAATAGTGTAAGTTGTAAATCAAAACAGTAACATTAATTACTTCCATGTAAACACTATCAAGTGAGCAAGATCATTGTATTAATAAAAGTATCATAAAATGATCGTAGTTGTGTTTGACATTAACCAAACTTAAAACATCACAGCAAATTGGTAGAAAAAGTGATGCCAGATAGCCTTAAAATGCATCATTTTGCACCAAATTATACAAAAATTTCCCGGGGAGAACCCCAGACCCCCTATTCTTTGGGGCCTATATCATGCCCCGTAACCCTCGGTTGGACACCCCCCGAAATAAAACTCTATATATGCCCCTGACTCACAGGTACGGTACCTGTTTCGGGGGCTTTTACACTCCCCCTTCATCAGCCTGCTTAACAAAACCTTTTAAGAAAACTTTCCTTGTTCACAAGCACATATAAATCACATGAACAGGGTGTCTACTGCAAGGATAAAGTAAAGATTAGTTACTTTTTAGGTACCTTTTAATTACCTTTTAGTTAATTTTAGTTACCTTTGAATTCAAGATACGTCTGCGGTCTGTAGCTGCTTCCAGCGGACACCCTTAGGGTGAGCTACAAGTTCTGTTCAATTTTAAGTTGCAACCAGATATCAATGATACCTAGTGGTGAACATTGGAACTTGGATAGAGCGTTCCGACGAAATCTAACCTAACAATTTAGCTTCACAGAAGTTTAGTCTGTGGAAGAATCTTTTACATGCCATAAATCTATGACATGGGACCGCCGGCTTTACTTCCCCTCCGAAGGAAGGCATACTGAAGGATTTTTAACGCAAGATTGCGACATTAAATTGTTTCGCGTTGTTTCTGGACTTTAATTTGACATAGTTTCCAAATATCAGAAATGAGAGATTTCTTTTTAGTTACGGAAGTATTTGCGAATAAACGTCTCGTGAAAATTCAGGTTTCCTAATACAGTAACACAGAAAAATATTTCACACGAAACTTAAGTCTTCTTGATGCTGAAAATATACATTGAACTGTTGTACACCACTCAAGGTATCCTCATTATGTATTTCCTTGAGGTCGGGCACGGGGAAATGTAGCTTATTACTATGCAATAGCACGGCGCCGCTTGCGTGAAACTCGCTCCATCGCAATCTCTGAGCCTAGCGGCGCGTGTTTAAATGATTCAACCCGCCTTCAGAAAATTTTCGTTACCCGTTTGTAAAATTTGTTTCTTTTCGTTACTTTCGTTACCGGTAGACACCCTGATGAAGATAGGTTCCACAGAATATTAAGATTGTCCTTTTTCATTGTTTTCAGCTCTTGTTTAACGTTCCTAAGATGATCTTGATGGATTTTTAGGCCTGTGTGCACCAATTACATTGAATTGGGCCGGTGTAGTGGGGCCGTTGCCTAATTGTGTCATCATGGGACCACCTCTAGTCCTATGTTATTCCTGGTAAACATCTAGGCAGAGAACTGAGAAAACATTGGTAGTTGCGTCACGTGTTGTTGATTGTGGTGCGCTCGGGCGTGAACAAATGTAGACTGAATGTGCCTGACAGAGAGCCTTTCCGCACATTATGAATGTACTTGGGTGTATGTAGAATTTGTCTGATAACTTGTGTCTCTGTGGTGTCTGTACTAATGTGTATATTTGTAATTGAGGTACGATTTGGGTAGGAAGCGGCCATGGCCTTAAGTAAGGTACCATCCCAGCATTTGCCTGCAGTAGAAGAGGGAAACCATGGAAAACCACTTCCAGAATGGCTGAGGTAGGAATCGAATCCGCCTCTTCTCAGTTTTGCATCACGAGACTGAGTGTACCCCATTCCAGCCCTCAGACAAGAATTGAATTTCTTGGCAGAGCCGGGAATCAAACTTGGGCCTCCGAGGTGACAGCCAAGAATGCTAGCCACTACACAACGAGGCAGACAACAAAAATATTCTTAAGAAATTTAGGTATGAAATTATTTTACATCATGTTCTATGTTATTGATAATATCTATAGACTCATGGGACAAAAAAAATGTTGCTACCGAACTTTTGTTAGGTTACAGAGACTGTTATTATTTTTTGTTCTATCAGGTTGCCAGACATGGCTGCCTGTTGGTGGAGTGCCATGGAGAGTCTTGTGTGGCCAGTGCCCATTGGATTCTTTTTTTGTGGTCTACGGATGGGTGGCCTTGGCTGGTGGCATCAGGTGGCTTTGGCAGTTTGGCAGAGGTTCCTTGGCATGGTGAGGTTGCCATGAGGATCAGCTGTTTATTGGGTTAGAGCAGGCAAGATGGATGCTGTCATATGATGAATTGAACCTAGTTGGATATAGAAAAATGGGAATGGAAGCAAGTTGGTTTTATGCAGAATGGGATGTTTATTGATAGTGTTGAGGCAATGTGATGTGGGAATTGGTCTCTCTGGTCTGGAGATTGGTGTTAGACAATGTACAAGAGATGCAGGTAGTGGAATCCTGCTTATATGTTGACAATCTGTGGAAGAGATACAGGTAAATGAAAGCTGGCTTACATGTACATAAAGAAAGGTATTAAAGGCATTGTTTTTCTTATATTCAAAATCAAGATCACTTTATTTGCAATGAGGTGTCAACCTTGGTGGCAAATGAAGTACATAATTTACAAACACTACACAATATTAAAAGAATACAGTAACTTAATGTACTATTCACACATTGATTGAACTCCCCTCTCACAACTGCTGTAGGAATTACATAACACGTATAATGTTTCTAGGAATACAGCACTAAGTTATACCACTTCTTTCTTTTCCCTGGTTTTGTCTATTCTGCTCTTGAATAACTGGACTGATTTTGGAAAGGGATCAAACACCGCCCTTGGTAAACTGTTCCATTCCTTCACACCCTTCCCAATGAATGAAAATGTACCCCAATCGCTTCTGCTAAAGTGCCGTCCAATTTTGAATTTGTGGTCTGCCCTGCCAATATAATTACTTTCCAATTGGAGCCTCTCACGGATTTCCCCCCATGCTTCCTCTCCTGTATATGCTCTATATAACCCTACAAGTCTGTTTTTCTCCCTTCTCTTACTTAATGTTTCCCACCCAAGCTTCTCTAACATATCTGATACACTGCTTCTTCTCCTAAAATCCCCTATCACAAATCTTGCTGCTTTCCTTTGAACACTCTCAATTTCTTTTATTAGGTATTCCTGGTGCGGATCCCATACACTGCTTGCATATTCCAATATTGGACGAACCAAACTTAGGTAACATTTCTCTCTTATTTCTTTGTTGCATCCTCTAAGTAGTCGCATAATTCAATATTCCTTGCGTGTCCAACGCTATATACACCCCGACTATTATAAATATATAAACAGAGAAGTTTCATTATCACCCAACTGTGGTTGTTGTTGGACTTAGACCACCGCGACGGCTTTTATTATATGATTCAGAATAGTTGCAATGTTCACCCTCTGGAATGGAACTCTGTGTAAATTTGTATTTGAACTAGTACAAATGGAACACAAATCAATCAATTAACATCCAGGGCACCGTCTCCAAGCATTGGAACACTGTTCAATAACAGACACGCATTTGTTAGTTCGGGCTGACAAGGGCGAGTCTACAGTTGCTGCGCCTCCACCCAACGTGCAACTGTTCGTTAATCACCAAGAGCTTCACATAGTGCTGCACGACACTGCGTAGCATTTCTGCCACCGAGAAAAGCAATTTTCACGAATGATCGCTGTTCCAATCTGCTTACATCCATCTTGTAGCATGGCCAAGCTCAGAATGAACGTGTATGGCGCTGGTACCTAGCCACCTGCACTTACAGTCGCCTTCTGTCGTGTGAATTCTGTGCTATTTACCACGGGGTTTCGAATGTCTACACTGGAATTACCGTGATGCCATATGTTCAAAAGACCGTATTTACTCGGCTACAGATCCCCTTTTTTTCTCTAAATTTTTAGTTCCGAAATTGAGAGGGGGTACTATAGACGCAAACTTTGCAAAAACCCATTATTTTGGGAAAGGAAGAGGGTAAAAATGAGCCATTTTATTTTGATGCTACATAGTACGATATATTTAATCAAAATAAACGAAGTTGACATCTTTAATCAGCCCATTATGAGTCTGCCATAACCACACTTATCCACCACTATTCCTGGCTACTTTCACTACTATCCCTTGCTAAGTAACAATCTTAGTATCAATGAAATAGAATAGACAAAGTATCAGACATGGAAATGCAAACTTTATTTTTATTTGAACACAGGGAGGGAGAATGCATCAATTAGTGAATGTCTGAAAGATCACATCTCAGTAACATTTGTAAACACTACCAAGCACATATTATTCACATATTTCACATTAATATACCAATAACGTTTCACACAAATGCTGACGGTTATTGCAACAAATGAAATGTGTTTAAAATAAAACGAAGGAGACTGTCGTAAACACAATCAAAATGCAATACAGTAGAACCTCGATGCATCGTTCCCGGAACTGTCGTTTTCCCGTATGCATCGTTCAATTAATTTAGTCCCGAAAATTTTCCATATAAACTAATGTTAAATTTCCCCGCATGTATCGTCCCTCGAACTATCGTTTTTTCGCATGGATCGTCAAAAAATCACTAGTCCTTGGCCACAATTTTCCCGCATTGATCGTTTATGAGAAAAATATATGCTAAAGTTCTTTTGAATTTGAAGCAGCATAGCGGCAACCTGTTACGCGAGAATGTACGAGGTACGAACGATTAGGAGTTCCTAGGCTTGAGCAAGTTTCTCGGCTGAAGCAAGTTCAAGTAGGCTGGACTGCAGTGCGCCGATTGTTTACGCGCAACCACACTATATAACCACGCCTACGAGCCTTCAGGCGCCAACGATTCTGCTCGAAGCGCCAAGCCGTCATTGTGCTGTTTCATTTCATTCTGAGTGGTTCCGTGTAGTATCTTGGTCGTGTGCGGCAATTACAATTTTATCTGTAGTTCGTAATGAAAACTTTACTTCACTGACGACGCAATTCTCGTAATCTCAATAATGTTACGCTGCGTTTGGCAATGCTTGGCTAACAAGTTAGATCACACAGAACAGCAATGAAAGCATTTAGAAGGTCTTGAGCGGGTGTCGTCATAGCGTGACGTCATTTAGCCTTGAAATAGCTTGCCCGGTCAGAGACCCGATAACACTCGGAACTGCTGTATTCTTTCATTCGGAACACCGGAAGTATCTCCCGCGGAGATTGGCGAGCTGTGCGATGATGGCGCGGGGCAGAGGAGTGATGAAGAGAAGACGATCGTGAGCCCCAAGTCGTCCCGAGTTTCGCCGAAGCGCATGCCGTCTTAGCGAAGATGAAATCCTTCATGTACTCGCATGTCATCAGTGATCGTGAAGAAGAGAACATTATGCAAGTTGAGAAGGCTTTGTTTCGTCTGAAACGTAAAGCTTTGACGAAACAAAAAACAATTAATGACTTTTTTTACTAAAAAGAGCAAGTGATAAAATGGCATATGAAATCATATCGCGTACATCGTGGTTGCAATATTTTGACGTCTCTATAAAGTTTACATGAAGAAATATGTCCAAATACAGTACCCGTACTTTCTTTATTTTTTTACTCAATTTTTTTTATGTTACCCGCATTTATCGTTTCCCGCATCCATCGTCATTTTCCCCCTCCCCCTTGAAAAACGATGCATCGAGGTTCTACTGTATACATAATACTAAACAGAAGAATGCAGGCAAGATATGAAACCGTAACTTTCATTGGCGGATGGCGCTTCTACTAGGCCAATAGTGTGGCATCTTCCATTGGATATCGGGTGAAGCCTGTTAGATTAGATTAGATAGATATTAGATATTTTATTCAATTAATTCCAAAGAGCCATAGGCTCGTACAGAGGAATTGTACAGTAATATGTGTGTTTACACACCAAGGAAGAAAATTCTGAAGGTAACACAAATTGATGAATAAGGACATAGGCCTATTATAAGGTTGATACCATATCTAAGATTGTTTAGACCAAGGTCCCTTAAAATGATAAGCACTTAGGATATTTAATCTTATACATAACTTAACTTATTTGATGTATTAAGATGCATCGAATTTTTCCCACAATACTTCCATAGTTTTCCTCTTAAATACCGACAAAGTTGGTGCACTTTTTACTTCATCAGGAAGTTTATTATATGACTGTGATGCAGAGAACTTGAAACTATTTCTACCATATTTAGAAGAGTGAATGATATAATATAAGGCTATGTCCTTCGCATGCCTAGTTCCATAAGAATGATTGTCTGAGTTCAAGATGCAGGGAGAGCTATAGAGTATTGTGTTGTGTTTAATCTTGTATATTAGCATAGCTGCTCGGAGTTCTGCACTTATGCTGAGGGGTAGAATTTTACTTTTGATGTACAGATCTTTTACTGGAGTGCAGTAAGGAAGGTTAAATATGTTTCTAATAGCCCTATTCTGAATAGTCATTAAATCATTCAGTGTGGATTTCCTGCAGTGAGCCCAAATAACATTTAAATATTGGAGCTTGCTATGTACAAGTGAATAGTAGATTTGTTTTACAAGGTTTAGGCGAATAAGATACCGAAGTTTCCTTAGGATCCCCACTACAGGTGAGAGTTTCTTAGCAATTCGTTCAACGTGTTCAATCCAGGTCAGGTGTTTGTCGATGATTAGACCTAAATACTTTGCCTGATTAACCTCTTTTATTTCAATATTATTTATATATATTTTGTCATGTGTGATTTCTTTCATGCTTTGTTTTGAAATTACCATGTAATTGGTCTTCTGTAGGTTCATTGTTAATTTAATTTATTGGCTATACAATTCGATATCCTGCCCAAGCGCGAAAAATGGTGTTCATATCATCTGAATAACAAACTAATATACCGTAACAAGAAAAATATTTTTGTCATAAAAGAGAATGAATTTTTAAGAATTCGTCAATTTCCAAGAATGTTGTATTTTAACTCTCAATAATTAAGGAGGGGTACTATAGGTGAGGGGATCTTATAGCCGAGTAAATACGGTAACAAAGTTGCCATGACTTACGGAATGACCCTCGTATGTGCATGCGTACAAATATAGAATATGAAACTCACCTGCATATCCTTCTTTACATTCACAGTGCACAACGTGCTGATGATACGGAGATACAAAGCTGGTGAAGTCCGTCGTAGTTGAAGTGACGGCATTGATGTCCAATATTATCTGGTCTTCACAGTCGCCATATGCACAATAGTTGGCAGTGCACTTGTCCCTCACAATCTCCTCCACAACCAGGCCCGTCGATAATTCCACTTCTTCCAGGTGTTCATGAATAGCCTGGCGTACTGCATCCGAGGAGTAGAAACCCATGGCTTGTGACTTTCTCACTGCAAACAGAACATCTAAATCGTTGCTCTGATTAGACGCTTGTCGGGTCGATCTTCCTTTCGCCTTGGGCGGCTCGGCTGTTGAAGACTGCAAGCTGATGATGACAACGTCTTTTAACCTGACACTCAGAGCATTCCGGATGGCTCGTACAAATCCTTTCCGATGTCTCAATATGAAGTCTGATGGCGAGATATCCCGGAATCTGACGATGACAGCATTTGCGAGCATATCTTCCGATACTAGTTCCACGGCTACTTTGACGACAGAGTAAGATGTGAATTTTCCGTCTGTAACAGATACATTGACATGATAGCTGCCAACGTCCAACCTCGGGAGAGCCCTCAAAGTGCCATCATCCCGATCTATTTCAAACAGCTCTGTGACGGGGGTTAAAATATTTGCTCCGGCAGGCATCCGCATCAGACCGTAAGCCAAGGTGTCGTACTGATCCTGGTCTGAGGCATGGACCTTCCCTATCACTCCACCAGGGAACTCATCCATGAAGGAGTTCACCGAGATCTCCAGAGGCGAAATTAGAGGAGGATACTGGGACTCTTCTATCACCTAGAAAAAGAGAAAAACTTTTTAAACACTCAAACTAAAACTTAGGGAGTGTCCTAACAGATGATGGAAGGATAAGTGAGGAAGTTGGTAAGAGGATCCAACATGCAAATAAGTTTTACCAGAGTGTGAGGGGTCTGGTGTGGAACCAGGAAGTTCCCGAAAAATGTAAAAAGATCTTGTATTCAACATATTACACACCTATATTGACGTATGCAGCAGGCACGTGGACAACAACTAAACGGGAGGAAATTAGAATCCAGGCAGCAGAGATGAAGTTCCTTAGAGGTATAATTGGAAAGACCCGCAGAGACAAAATCAGAAACAAGGAAATTAGGGAGAAAACAGGATTCCCAAAGTTACAAGACAAAATCGAGATCAGTAAGCTAAAATGGTATGGACATATGACGCGAATGGGAGAAGACTGAGTCTCGAAGCGATTATTTGCTGAGAAAGTCACGGGAAGGTGCCAAAGGGGAAGGCCGAGAATGAGGTGGATGGATGCAGTGAAGGAGAGCATTGAGAAAAGAGGAGTGAGAGTGGAGGATGTACTGGAAGAGGGACGAGAGTGGTGGAGAGACAGAAAAGTATGGAGGTCCTTGATTCACATCCCGACCCAGATCACTGGAACCGGGAAATGAAGAAGAAGAAGATCAAGAAGAAGAAGAAACTAAAAGAAATAGTTTTTACCAAAAATTCTTTATATAATATTATTACTAATTTTGACTACTAATGAAGAGAAGAGATAGGTTGGTGGGACACATACGGTTCTAAGACACCCAGGAATAGCAAAGTTAGTTATGGCAGGAAGGGTTGAGGACAAGAATGGTAGGGGTAGACCAAGGTTAGAATATGTTAAACAGATTGCCTCGGATGTAGGGTGTGGAAGCTATGTAGAGATGAAATGATTAGCTCAGGACAGGGAGGCATGGAGCGCTGCATCAAGCCAGTCAAAAGACTGAAGACTCAAAAAACAACATCATCATCTAAGAAAACGTTCAGAAATTTGTGAAACCTCCACACCCATATTTGTGGTCTGTTAGAAAAGTGATGGACGAAGCAAAGAGGATATAAAAAGTAGGTTAGCTCAGGCAAGGAAAGCATTTCTACAGAAAAGGAATCTGTTGACATCGAATATAGATTTAGGTATTAGGAAATCATTTTTGAAGGCCTTTGTCTGGAGCGTGGTGCTCTATGGAAGTGAAACTTGGACTATTGGTGCAGCAGAAAAGAGGAGAATTGAAGCGTTTGAAATGTGGTGTTACAGGAGAATGATGAAGAACAGATGGGTAGATAGGGTTACAAACGAAGAAGTATTAAGACTAGTGGGAGAGGAGAGATGTTTCTGGCAACTGCTAATGAAGAGAAGAGATAGGTCGGTAGGACACATACTAAGACACCCAGGAACAGCAAGCTTAGTTATGGAAGGAAGGGTCGAGGACAAGAACTGTAGGGGCAGACCAAGGTTAGAATATGTTAAACAGATTGCCTTGGATGTAGCGTGTGGTAGCTATGTAGAGATGAAACGATTAGCCCAGGACAGGGAGGCATGGAGGGCTGCATCAAACCAGTCAAAAGACCGAAAACTCAAACAACAGAAAAGTATCTGACCTCTTTTTTTTTTTTTTTTTTTGTGGAAACCTGATGGATGGATTTGACTTTCCAATACTTACATTTATATTTTAGGTCAATAGATTTCATTTTTGTATGAAAGAAAAGGGTCATTTAATTCTACTGTGTATTATTTTGAACAATACTAATGTAGGCTACACATTGTTGTACAGTAAATATTCTTCTTGATATTTCCATCTCCTTTTCAGTAAAATTATCACAAATCAAAGAAAGCAAGACCTTTGACAATATTTCTAGTATTTCTAGTGCCAATAGACAACCTGTTTTTAAAAGTCTCTATCCTCTTTGAATGATTCTGGGGAGTTGAATATCCACTTAAATTTGTAGAATCACAGTCGAGTACTTACCTTAACAATCACCCATGTATCAGAGAAGAGTGGCGGTGCTCCATTATCAAACACTCTGACATGTAGAAGATATTTATCTTTAGACTTGTGGCTTAGTCTGGCTGAAGTGCGTAAGGAACCATCTTGCTCGAGAATGAATGCCGTTCCTTCATTGCCCGACCGAATATCGAATACGAATGGTCCTCCGTTTGGAGAATCGTCGGCATCTGTCACGATGAATTTAAGAACCGTGAAATGCAGTGCTTTATCCTCCTGGAATGAAACAAAAAATTTCAGCATTTACTTAAGGAGGGAGCAAATATGACTTATTAATTGTATTAATGCAGCCAATGGCCATGTATTTTCTTTTCAGGACGGGTCAGCAGGGCTTCCATCCGCTCACTCGTCCAAAAATAGTGAAATAGTGAGTGTTTCTTCTTGAAAAAAGTGAAAAAGAAGTGAGTTTTTATACGAAAAAGTGAGTAAATAGTGAGTGAATTCATAGCATTATTCGCATTTATGGCCGTATATCTGGTTCATAATTTTAACAATTGTTGATATCTGTAGGCGCAATTAGGGGAGACTTGGGTGGCTAAGCTCCCCAAAACCAACCATAGCCCCCCAAAAATGTGACAAAACTGTATTGAAATAGACAACATTTTTAAGTATGTGTATCTGAAAAACAAATTAGCCCCCCAATAATGTCAACCAAATTGCACCTTTGTTAATATCTCTGAGTACTGTTTGTGATTTTTCATGTAGTTCGAGGACACTTGGAAATAATGGATAGGAAAATCAATGCAACATTCAAGAAATTTAAATCGTAAAACAAAAATATAAATTTGAACTTTTGTTAAAATTTTCCGCGATCGCTGCACGGCTTCGGCTGTGGTATTGCACTATGAAAGCTTTTCGTGCTTTCTGGCCGCCTGGCACGCTGCCGGCAGCGGTGGCAGAAAAATAAACTACCCATTCATGGGTATACTTTGGGTCGTTTCTAGCTATCTAATTGTGCACGAGACCATTTTTAATGCAGAATGTGACCAGTTTTGTAAAAAAAAAGTGAGAATAGCGAGTAATTTTATCAAATAGTGAGAAAAGTGAGGCTGCTTTGAAAATAGTGGATAATAGTGAGAAAAGTGAGTCGCTGGAAGCCCTGCGGGTCAGGGAAGGGATATTGGAAGGAAATCAGCCGTGGACCTTTTGAAAGGAACCATCCCGGCATTAGCCTGGTGGTGAAAATGGCACAAAAAACATTTTCAGGACGTACAAGGTGGGATTAGAACCCATGCTCTCCCGATGCCAGCGAGCGCTCTCGGTCATTGCGGCCTGTAGATATGACTTATTGAGAACACCTTGTTGGATGTGTATCAGACAGATTTATGCAGTAGAAACCTGAGTTGAAAATATGAGTGTAAATAAAGTACAGCTATTCTTTTCTCATTTCAAAAAATTCAGCAAAAATTACTGGATGGAATTTCTTTGAAAAACTGAAGGATGATGAAGGTCACCTTCCATACATACTGTACTCCAGAAACATACAGTCGTTTAAACAGAAAATAAGTATACTCTTGGTAACTGCACAGTTTTTCTTTCTTGTTTAGTTCTCAAAACCCAGAACCAAAATTCAAAGGAATGAGTAAAATAATCTTGTTGTATATACTTGTAATTCCTGAAACCGCTCTTATCAAGGAATTCACTAAAATCTTAAGCAATCCTGATCTACCTGTACATGAAGATCTACCCACTCTTAATCAAAACTGATTACGTTTACGCCATCCAGCTCTACGTAACGCCTCTGATATGGTTGGTAAGCTTGTGTTTTTTTTTTCTTTAACTATTGGCACTACATATCTGTCTGGAAAAACATTCTCCAAAACACTTGTTTGAAAATGAGTGCATGACACAATGGTACCACTTACCTGAACAATAGCTGTATAATTAGCCTGAGAGAACATTGGTGGGTTGTCATTTGCATCCGAGATCTCGATGTTCACCAGGACATAGCCCGATAATGGAGGGAGTCCATGATCACGAGCGTGCACCTCCAGAACATATCCCGACACCTGAAATGAGCAACAATCATCAACAGCAGTCTCTACTTGCTATAAAACAAAGTCCCTGATTCTTGGATGTAATGGGTAATCTCAAGAACCACTTGATAGATTTTGATGCGGTTTTCAACATTCCGTAAAGGATTTCTCGGGGAGGTTTCTGTAGAAAATAATATATTTATGACCAAAGGAAGCCAAGCAGTAATGATTTCAGTGAATAGAGTCGAAGAAAAACCTACCGTCCATACGCCTTTCAAGCTTACGCTGGGTAAACCGTTAACAATATCTATATAGGCTAGTAAGAATAGTTCAGCATGAGAAGTTTTACTAAAAAGTCCACGACAGCATATCTCTACAGTATCTTCAAAGCATCGCCCACTATAATTGTTTTCATTTCTTCCAACAATCTCCATTCAATTAGCTTCGGAGATAGTTTACAAGCTAGCTAGCGAGCGAGCTTATCACCCCAGTTTCAACCTTTGTTCCGCAGAATACACAGTCAAGTTTAGATTGGACCTCACCATTCTTAAATGAAGTCTGACAAGAATTTGTTGCACATGCATCTCCATGATAATATAATAATTAATAGTCCAGTCGGTGATTTTAACTCATAATGCCGAGACGGAAAACCGATATAGGTTGTAGTTCATTGACATCGAAAAATATACCCCTTTTAGGCTTATGCTGGGTAAACCGTTAAAGATACCAGGCAAAGCCGGGGCGGGTTGCTAGTTATAAATAATATATTTAATGGAGCCAATGGCCCTGCAAAATAACAGGAAACCCCACAAAGTAGGATACATTTTCAAGTGTTACTGTTTTCATTTGCAGAGCACCATTAACGAGCACTTCCTTTCACTGCCAGTCATTGCGTGGTATTGATCACAGCTTCCATTTCAAAGAACCTAAAGGCAGTGGACGTTTGGCTCATTGTATTTGTTGTTCCTGCACACCTTGAAATTTATTTATTTACTTACCGTGTCCGAATCAAATTAGATTTTGCCAGTAAGTAGCAACAGTTATAGCATTAGCATTTGCAGCCATAAGATCGTCTTTTGAACATATGTCCGCCATCAAGGGGCAGATCAGCAGGTGTTCTGGATCTTGTAACATGCTGGAGTCACAGAACTCATCATTGTTGACGAGCATGTTCCATTTACGGCAATGACATCACAGTTACATTGACTGCACAGATCTGCTAGTAGATATTCTTTCTGACTAGATAGTCCCTCGATGTTTATGGACATAACTACGAGTGCTGGCCTTAATAAAGACCCACTGGTTTTAATCGATTCGGTAGTGGAAGGATCAGCCGTCAGATTATTTTTAATAATTTTCTGACGTTGCCCAGGGTACGCCCGATTGCTCGTGTCACAATCTTCGGGAAGGCTCCTTGAAATGAAAGCCATGAACTGCAAAGCGTGTCGCAGAATGTCTCAGCTCATAGTTCGCTTAATGCCAGTCACTGCTGAGCATTGCATCCGTAGCATAATATTCTGACCATATATTATTGCTCTCTGTTCGGAGTGCTTACATAAGGCTTCTTCTTCTTCTTCTTCTTCTCTTTTACAGCCTCATTGGACCACTTCAGTCAATCATTTCTCGGTCCTCTTCTTCAGTAAGTTTCCTTTCCGAGTCGCCCAGTAGCTTTTCATTCGCTCTGATCTTCTCAGGCGTTCCTCATCTGTAAATACCCTTTTTACTGTATTACGTTTGTCTATTTTAGCCTGAAAACTAATTTTTATATCTCTCAGTTTTTTAAATTTTTTGTTTTGTTTTGCAAGTCATCCAAGGTTATTTCTAATTCTTTCATATCTTCTCTAATTTCCTTAATCCATCCTACTTGTTGTTTCATATTCCAAAGTTTCATACAATTTTTCTAGATAACCTGCTTTCTGGTGTCCTCATGATGTGACCAAAAAAAGAAATCCGTTTCTTCCGAATAGTATCAGTGATGGGCTCCAGTTCTCTGTATACCACTTCATTTGGTACTATCCGCCACTGTCTATCTTTCTGATATTTTTTATTTATGCATGTTCTAGCTATTCTTCTTTCTACTTTTAAAATTTTGTCGATTCTGTTTTTCTGAGTAACTTTAAAAGAGTTTCGCTTCCATATGTCCTTTATATACAGGAGTTTCTTTTTCTCGAATTGTTGCTGTGTGAAACCGACCAAAATTTGATTAATCGACTGATTAACCGATTAATGGCATTCGGTTAACTGATCAAAATTTTTAATCGATCGACAGCTCGACTTAAAACCCATCAATGAACTTAGTCGTCGCCTAAGAAGCTCCACGTTGGAGGGGGAAGGGGTAATATTCATTTGGCATTTCCCACAATGAGGATACAAATATCAGGTATTCTCAAAGATTCTGGCCTATGACAAGAGCTATTGCAGTGACAATGCAGTAGAAAAGTGGGTTCATCTACATATGATGAGACTCTACTGTACATGAAGAATCACGAATAACTTATAGTGCTATATTAACAGATATTACTACCATCTTACCATTTCTCTATCGAGAGTGCCAGCCACGGAGATGTACCCGGTCTTCTCATCGATTGAAAACTGGCCCTGGCGATCGCCTCTCTCGATAGAATAAGACACTTTTCCGTTGACATCACTGTCCAAGTCGTGGGCATGAACCTGAAGGCAAGAACAATATGTGACAATATATTTTTATAGTGTACAATAGAATTGAATCGTTCAGAACTGAAAAGCAGTAAGTCAAAAATGGTCATTTGTTAAACAATTAGTAGTCTGAAGTATTGCCCCAAGGAACTTGGAACGGCATAGGAAAGAATTAAGTCAGCCTTCTGTTTAAACCAGAAACCACTGCAACATGTAGAGTGATCAGAGGAGAAATGTATTAAGTCCGTGACTTTCTGCCTTTCAGTGCCGTATTCCGTACTTAATATTGGCCGCACTGTAAGATTCCCGCGTGCTACAGTGCTGTTGTAAATTACATTTGTTCAGGGTTTGGGTGGTTTTTATGTTACAAATCCATTTATAAATAAAACATCATGTGAAATATGGACTCGAAATCATAGGCGAATTCCTGAGTGCAAAGCAACTAGAAGACCTGGAAAAGATTAAATCCAGATACCAGAAGCGAGTCCTGAGTGTATCAAAAACTACAAAATCCCGACTCGTATATGAGTTCGCGAGGGAGACTTTCCTGATCGAGGACCTGAGATGCAATCTTATTCTACCAGGAGGAGCATGATAAGCTGTTGCATAAGCTAAGGGAAAAAAGGAGGGACATTTGGGAGGACTTCTATTCAACGGAGGCCATGACGGATCAGAAATGGATGGAAACGGGCTACCAACTGAGGCATATAGTCACGAGACTGGCGGTCCACGGGTTCCACTTCAAGATGTGTGAAAACAAGGTTTTCCATGAACCGAACACAAACTGTGTGTGCAGGCTATGTGACCAGATATGTGAAAGATATCACATCCAGAAGTGTTCCTCGAGGTCAGGTTCGATTAGTGAGTTTATCAAGGATTAGCAAACACTTATTGAGAGCTCATTGGTCGTCACGTTGTTATACCAGTATGTTATATTTTTCTGTACCCTCTATGCACATTGTGCGCAATAAAGTTTATTATAAATATTCATTCTGGATGGCTTCATGCCGCACTAAACTGACCACGGTGCTGAAAGGCATTAAGTCATGTTTTCAAAATTGATTAGAAAAATATGTTTATTACAATAAAATTGATATTCTGCTAACACAAACCTGAATAATAGCTTCACAACATAGACGACTAATACAGTGTGTTTGTTAAGTTCTGTTCTGTCAATGCCGTTTTATCTGTCTCCTGAAAAGTTGTGAAAAATGACGTAATACTTTTCAGCTCCCACCGATTCAATTGAATTTGAGGCTACTGAACCAGAAAAAGAAAAGAGGAAAATACAATAACTATAAAGTAGACAGTTCTACATTAAGCAGACCATGGTTGTTGGCTCTAGCTAAGTTACTACTATCTTTTTGGAATCAGGTCACGAGTTCCTCAATCTAAAGTAATTTATTCGAGGAATGCATTGGCCATGTTACCTTCCTATCTCTAATACATTGCTAACCTTGACATGGAAGCAAAGCAGTTGCCTTGAAACATATTGGAGTTAAAATTAATTACTCTCAACCTAACAGACACAAATTCATTAAAAAACCAAAAACACCAATCTGTCGTAGGCCTACCGGTACTTAGACCCTGAAGGGCTTTGGCCTACCAAATGACTGCTGCCTGCTCCTCTCTGATCAATTAATTGTCCTCATGAGGCTGAGGAAACAAGGAGGAGGAGGTACAGAAACAGTTGGACGTGTGGGAAGGAATAATACAAGGATATGGGATGATATTTAGCATAAATAAGAGTGAGATGGTGATCACAACAAGGAAGAAGGAAAGAACCACAACGGGAATAACAATTGGTGGGGAACAGCTGAAGAAAGTGGAGAGTTTCAAGTATCTGGGAAGCCTGATACAAGATAATGGAAGAAACGATAGAGAAATAAATGAGCGGGGGAGACAGGCAGAAGCATTCCGGAGGAGTGTGAGAAGCATGATATGGAGCAAGGATATCCCTCAGAACAGCAAAAAGATCATATATCGGACGTTCTATGTCCCTATCCTGACGTATGCCTCGGAGACCTGGGTTAAGAAAGGGAGAAGAGAAAAATACAGGCCAGTGAGATGAGGTTCTTGAGAAGCAGTATTGGAGCTACAAAGATGGACAGAGTAAGAAATGAGAGGACCAGAGAATTAATGAAGGAGGAACCATTACAGGATGGTATAGAGAAATCTAGACTTAGATGGTATGGACATGTAAAACGAATGGGGGAGAAGAGGATACTCAGGAGGATACACGAGACGAAGTGGGAAGGAAAGAGACCGAGAGGAAGACCGAGAGACAGGTGGCTGAAGGGGGTGGAAGAAAGCGTGAAGAAGAGAGGAGAAGACTGGACAAGGGTGGAGGTTGAGAGATGGTAGGAAGACAGAGGACGTTGGAGAGGCTTGTGTTCCAAACAGACCCGGCCAGTGGCTGGAAACTGTGCAAGGTGATGATGATGATGAGGCCGAGTGCACCCTGTGCCAGCCTGACGGAGTCAGGAATCGAACCCGGGGCCTCGGAGTGAGAGGCAAGTGCGCAGAAATATTTTTGAAAGATTTTTAAAAATTACACAAATGAATATTATTTATTTAGCATCTAGCACAGTACGTTAACAATATGTTTACCTGCTACAGAAAAATATTTTAACATTCTATCTTGAAAAATATAGGTAGGAGATAATTTTTATCACACACTTGTAATTTCACTAAACTTGGCTTGGCAATTTTAGCATAACCACTCATAAAATGTTTGACATTAAAAGGGTTAAGCTAAAAGTGATGTATGCTGTGACACATGGGATGAAGAATTAAGCAAATAACTTGTATAATAATTTTATTTATAATATTATTTATTCATTCCATAATCATCTCACCCTGTTTTTCTTGTACAAATATCAGGCCAAAAACATGCTAGAAAATATGGCAAATTGAATCAGCCATTGATATAATGCAATCAACCTTGACTGTGACACTGAAAATTTATCTTCAAATTCTGGTTAACCCTCTCAGTGCCATGCGCCAATCAGATCGGCTCTCGCTGCTCACGCCAAAAGTGCCAAGACCGATTCAATCGGTGCGCAGTTTATATTATATTTGTAGATTTCTCTAGGCATATGTCCGCAATTATTTCATACTGTTGGAAAGGTGAGGTTTCAAGCTTGCCTGTGTGGTGTTTACTTTTATCCTTCGAAGTCCGTTACGCGATAGGTTTGAGTTAGTATTCACGCCCTCCCCTTATGCTCCCCCAATCACATGCGTTTCCGCCAAAATTGCGGTGCAGTTGTTTTCTTCTTGTTGAAGTTTTCTACCTACAGATGTATCTAAGAACTTTATACAGCTTAGTGTTTCTTTGAATATGACTCTTAGGTGCCCTTAATTTAGTTTCAAAACTGATCTTTTCCAAAAAAAAATTGAACAATTATCCGAATAACCTCAATTAAAAAGGTTTAGATGCCGTATTTACTTTAATGAACATAATGTATGAAAGAATGAGGTATTGGTTATAATGCAAAGCAAAAATAATGATTCTATCATTGAAATGTGGGATTTATGTTTTTTTTTCCCGAATAGTCTGCATGACCGTTGAAAATCGCTTGGCATTCTTGGCAAGTATTTTAGAATATGGCTTTGATCGACCGTGAGACAATCACTTTTCTACCCAAACCATTAGAAACACAACTTACCTGCAGTATCTTGTCTCCAATGTGAGCATCCTCCCTGATCCTGGCACTGTAAGCCTCCTGGCTGAAGATGGGAGCGTTATCGTTACTGTCTGTGATGGAGATGTTGACAGTCGCATGGTTACTCAAGGGAGGGATGCCTCCATCCATGGCTTGGATTGTCAGGAAGTAGTCCTTAGCTCTCTCGTAATCCAGCTGCTCCGCAATAGTGATCACTCCTACAGCAAACAAAAATATGCTCTGTTACATCTGTATACAATAACAACGACAAGATATGTTCTAATTTTATTTTATTTATTATATTGTCCTGTTTCAACTATATACACGTGTGTAATACTCATACGTCTCCCATAAGACCAACCCCTCATCCACGTTGTGGGAGATGGGCAACGGCACAAAGCAGGGGATTGATTACTGGTAGGGGCGAAGTACAGTGGGAACCTTGTGTGTCCTAGGACCGTTAACGGTAGCTATGAAGGCCTTACAGGAGCCCTGAAAAGTGATGGCTAACGGGACTCTGGTGAAGAGACTGAGTGGAGAATGGCTTGGAAGGTGGATGAGGATGATGGATAAAACATCCCAAAGGCAGAAGTACCACCAGCCAACAGTTGCTGCCTTGCAGTCAGTAGAGGGATCTACAAAGGCTAAGGGAGACAACTCCTACAGAAAACTGCCGCGAGCCTGGAAGCGGAAAGAGGCAGTCCCCCACCAGGAAAGGGCGCTTGGGCTGATAACCTATGCCAGAGGTGGGCACAATTCTGCTCTTTGAGCAGCGCTCCCGCTCCGGCAGGACAAAGAGCCGAGTATGCGCTCTCACCGGAGTTAGCCTTGTAGCGGCTTGCACAGCTTCCCGTTACAAGCGACGTATCACAACAGCTTTATACTTGTGCCTTGTTTGATGTGCATTAGATGATTAGATTATGGTGCTACGTACAAATGCTTAATTATATTCCTTTTATTAGGTTCTGTGTAGGAAAAATAAATAATTACTTTGACAGCTGATATGTACACACTCCTTTGCCCACTACCGATAGTCCTGAACTACAATAAGCCAACATAACAACTTGTTTAGAACACAAGGAATGAAAACTTGCTCTAGGAGTACAGAAATAAATACATGCATAAATATAATTCACCATAAACAAAACATAGGCCTATGTGTTCTTATATATCTGAACTGTCATTCTGCAGATGATGAGGAGGTGTGTGTATCCTTTCGCTGAAGCCGACGGGTTACATTTGGAGCGATCGATCTTGCACTTACAATTCGAAGGACGGCATTGAGATGTGCATCAGTGGGGATTTATTTATCTTCCTTAGAGAGAACAGTTTCTAACACAGATTTATGTTGAACCAAACATTGATAGAAGTTTGGCAGTCATTTTGTGCATGCTTGGGAAATCTGTTTGCAAAAACTGTTCATAAAAATGTGCTAAGCTTGTTCGTGATTCATATTTATCGTACAGCCGTACACATAATATAGGCCTACTCAGTCCAGTACAATGATATGCCTATGCTTGTGCCTTGACTGCGCATATTGCCATCTAGTCGTTCCAGCACAAACTATTAGCGAGCAGTCAGCTCCTTGGCTCCGCTCGCGCTCATGCAGTTGGCTCCAGGAGCTGCGTTCTCTCATTGCCCACCTATGACCTATGCTAACCTGAATAAATCCTATCAAAGAAACTGAAACAAGAAATAGCCGGACTGATTCAAAAGGCGCGACATTTGCTATGAAAAAGGACACTCGAATTGGAAGATCAGTGGAGGAAGAGAGCGAGCAGCTTGGATACTCGTGGGGAAAGATAAAATCCACACAACAGAACAAGATGGCGAACCCTTGTTTCGGCCCTATGCTTCTCCAACAGGAGTTTAAGGAATTAAGTCAAGTAAGTAAATACTCCTACGTAGTTCACAAAGACTTAGAATTGAATAGAATAGTTTTATTGTCTTTAGGCAATTAAGAATTGCAATGGACAAAGTCAGAATGCACACAAATATACAAAATCATGAATATAAAATAAATACACTAAATTAAATTAACAACTATATACAAGACCTAACATAAAACATAACAGTAATTTTACAACAACAAAATTACATGAAACTTAGCTATGAAACCATCTATGGAGTTATATACAATATATTTCTGGTAATGTAGGATGGCATTAGTTTTCACATCTCACCTTGAAAGAGTGTTACTTTTTCTTCAAATTGAGATACTGAATAGAAGCTGTTGGATATTAACCATCTTTTGAGAGTTCTTTTGAAATTATTTAGGGACATATCCTTGAATTGATTAGGTAGTTTATTGTATAATTTAATTCCATTATATTTGTAGTTTTCTTGTGTTTTCCTCAGCCTAACATGGGGTAAGTCTAGATCGTTTCTATTTCTTGTGCCATATATAACGAGATTCAAAGTGCGAATCTTAACATAAACACCAACTAAACGCATTACACAATTGTAATTAGATAATATTTGTATATAAATTGAAACCTTAATCCAGTGATGACCGAAATTTGTCAGTCACTGGTGCAAGAGGGAAGTTGATACTACTCGCAGGTACAGCGTGGAAGACATCCAACCGGATAAGTAATAACCTGCACTATACAGCACAACTATAGTTGACTTTTACAACCATATAGTCACTCCAAACAGACAAATTCCCGATTTCTATCACCATTTTAGCATTTCACCTAACATCAGATATACTACAACTAGCATACACTGCAACTAAATAATTGTACATATTGTTAATATTTTCACCTGTATTTTCAAACACAGATTTTATAGCCTAAGTGTAATGGATCTGATGATGATCGCTTAACGATCAAAACAGGTCATCCTAGTGTATTTATTATTCTCTTGATTTTTTTTTCAGGATTAGGGTATAACCCAACTCTTTTGGGTACATTCGTATTGACTGTCTGAAAAGCACTAAACTTTTGGTACAAATGAATGAACTCTTACCTGATTTGGGATGAATCTCAAACTTCTTGTGTTCGTTCCCACCAACTATGGAATATGTAATCTCTGCATTCACTCCAGTATCTTTGGAAGTAGCTAACACTCTCACAATCTCTGTCCCAACAGAATTTATTTCTGCCACACTGGCATAATAATATTTGGAGGCAAATTCTGGAGGGTTGTCGTTTATATCCAGGACAATGACGTTGAGAGCAGCCACTTTTGATAGCTGGGGAGTTCCTTGATCTGTAGCCTTGACAGACAGATTGTACATAGCTCTTGTCTCCCGGTCCAGTGGCTTGGCCAGGGTAACAATGCCACTCTCGGGTGCTATCTTGAAGTGCCCATCAGCCGAGTCCACAAAGGAGTACTTGATCTTCCGGTTTATACCTGAAAATTCAAAAACAATTTCAGCACAGCAAATAATAAATTCAGATATCTTGTGAATCTAAAATAACAGGTTTTCTCACATTTTTCAATGTATCATTTCAACAATTTTATTTTCATTTCAAGACTTGTCAAGATCTTCCAACGATTGACTCAATAGGTGTTTAACATCAAAGTTGGTTGGTTCCTCAGTTTAGGGGCTGCGACAACGCGGTCATGTAACCTCGTGTAATTTGGGTGTGTGTAGAATCTGTCTGATAACCGTTGTTAATTGTGATGACTGTATTAGTGTGAGTTATCTGTTTTTATTTCAAGTAAGGACTGCATACATTAGATTTTCAAGTCGTTCCAACTTTTGCTACCAAACGCCACCGCACCGTCAACGACCAACTAGTTCTGCACTTTGTTACTAGATGCCACCGCAGTCGGCTCCTGGCGACGAACGTTGGAACCTAAGAGCGTAACTCAAAGATAACCTATAATTTAGCTTCACACAGGTGTAATTAGTGGAAGGTTCTTTATCATGCCATAAATCTATGACATGGGACCGCCGGCTTTACTTCCCCTCCGAAGGAAGGGATACCGAGGGATTTTAAACGCTCTTAAAAATGATGATGATAATTGTTGTTTTAAGGGGCCTAACATCGAGGTTATCGGCCCCTAATGATCTGGGTGATAGCGAAAATGATAATGAAATGGAAACCAGAACAAAATTATCTGAGACGGAAAAAACTTACAAAAAGGAACTCAGATGGAAACAACTCACAATATGGTCTTACAAAAGGGAATTTAGAACGAAAAGTTGCACACAAAGAATAGATTGAAAAAAGGCCCACAAGACGTAGGCGAGATTCAAAATACGTACAAAATGCAATGCAGCGTCGAAATAGTTACTAAGTGCAACTGAAATTAAAAATACTTACAAAATGTAAATGAGATCGAAAATACGTACAAAATGCAATTGAAATTGAAAATACACAATGCAATTCAGATTGAAAGATCCCAGTTCCAATCCAAATTATTCACAAAGTGCAATTGAAATTCAAAATACTTACAAAATGCAATTGAAATTGAAAATGCTTACAAAATGTACGGTAGATTCAAAGGACTCATGTGGATTGACAATAATTTACTTACAAAATGCAATTTAGATTGAAAATACTTGACAAAATGTAATTTATATTCAAAATACCCACAAAATGCAATTGAGAATCAAAATATGTGCAAAATGCTCACCAATCAAAATGCAATTTAGATTCAAAATTCGTGCAAAATGCGGTTTTGGTTGAAAATACTTACAAAATGCAATTGAAATTCAAAATACTCACAAAGGTCGCTCCGCCATAGTGAAGGACTTACTAAAAAGCAATTTAGATTGTCAATCTTTACAAAATGCAATTGAGGTTGAAAACAATCGCGAGATGTAATTTAGATAGAAAAAAACAGTCAAAAAGCAACGTAGATTAAAAATGCCTTTAAAAAAATCGCTAGAAGGGAATTTAGATACACGGCGAACCAGGTAACAAAAACAGTGCGGGAATCTTAAAGAGAAAAGTAAATATAATGAAAAGAGGAGAGGAGAGGAGAGGAGAGGGGACAGAGGAGAAGGTCCGCCCCAAAGGTAAGGGACAAAAGGGGAAAACGGACCCAGCTCAGGAATCCCTCGGGCCAACTCCCGAACTCACCAGCCGTGAGCCCCTGAGGGTGTAGCATTATCTAGGGTGCACCAGAAGTGCTGGGGCTACATACACCCTGCCTCCTTAAGGGCCTAGAGCACAAGGCAGGAGGTAAAAGGAAAAGAAAAAGAAGGCTGACCCCTCACAGAAGGAGGGTATCAGGAAAGATGAGACAAGGGCCAATTAAGGCGGGAACATGAAAGACTCCCTAGGCCTCGGATAACCTAATACCGTCGGGATCGGAAGAGAACAAGAGTTGACCAAGGAAAGAAGACTGAGAGGAGCACGGCTCAAGTAAGTGGAAGCAATGCCGGGCTCAGCTGGGGTCCCGTGGTCGCCAACCCACGTCCCACTAGATGTGAGCCCCGACGACCTTGGGCATAGAAGCTCAACATGCTACCAACTACGCCACCGAAGCCGCCCTTCAGATCAGTGTTTCTCTCTCATTCATTTTAAGTTTTGGTTCCTATTCCTATAATTTGCTTATTAAGAAATAATACATTAGAAACATTTACAGACCCGAGGTCTACCAGGAAATTTTAATTCTGGTGCGAGGGCTGGAATGGTGTACACTCAGCCTCGTGAGGCAAAACTGAGAAGAGGTGGGTTTGATTCACACCTCAGCGTGGTATTCCCTACTTCTACTCCAGGCAAATGCTGGGATGGCTCCTAACTTCAATCGCTTTTTTCTAATATTGTCTGATATTTTTTCGGACTAGCCTCCATGGCTTAGGCGGCAGCACGCCGGCCTCTCCACGCTGGGTCCGTGGTTCAAATCCCGGTCACCCCATGTGAGATTTGTGCTGGGCAAAGCGGAGACAGACAGGTTTTTCTCCGGGTACTCCCATTTTCCATGTCAAAATTTCATTCTAGAAACACTCTCCACTATCATTTCATTTCTGTGTCATTCATTTAATCATTGCCTCAGAGGAGTGCGACAGGCTTCGGCAGCCGGCACAGTTCATATCTTCGCCGCTAGATGGAGGCTTCATTCATTCCATTTCCTGACCCGGTCGATCGACTGGAAGCAGGCTGTGGACTTTCATTTGAATTTTCTCGGAATGCTGGTATAACTCGTTAGACTTCCTATTCATCCACACTTCCTCTATGCACACTGCTTGCCATGGTGGGTGAGTGGTTAGCATACAGGTTCGCTCCTGGCTGTGGTAAGTGATTTTTGAAAGGCGACAAAAATCACGACACGGATGTCATACGTTGTTGGCATGTTAAAGAACTCATTTGAATTCAGTAGGCTGTGTTCATAATGGCAAAATGAATCTCGGGATTTTCCACCAACACAAGTTCCTCCATTCTCTACTAGAAAGCGCTATAGTGTCAAGGAGCTTAGATATCTAACCTCCTTGACTTTCATAGCGTTCCATGGAACAATACAATTCGACAAGCAAGGTCAATTAACAAAGCTTGCACCCGGCACCCAAGGTCATACGATATTATTTTAATTAGGTAATTGTGCACACTGGGCCAAAGATTTTCCTGACGATATTTCTGTCTTGTTTTTCCATATTTTTATTTAGTGCTCTGCCTCCAATGACTGGGGTTTCTGATGCGTATAATGCTTCAGGTTGAATTCGCTTGTTATAGAGTTTTAATTTTGTATTTCGAGATATTGATTTTTTGTTGTATCTGTTCCTGGTGATTCTATAGGCAAGATGATTTTTATTTTCATTGTTGAGCCAACTAAATACAACTGCTAGTGTAGAATACTTTACCTATATCCCTGTCAGTGGCATGGACTTTGGTCACAAGGGTTCCAATCTCCACATCTTCTGGTAGAGTGGCACTGTAGGTCTGCATGGAGAACTCAGGAGGGTTGTCATTGAGGTCAGACACCAGAATCTCCAGTTGAGATGAACACTCCCAACCTGGTCGATCTCTATCCTGTACATGAGCAGTCAGCTGGTATTTGGACTGCTCTTCACGGTCCAACAAGCGAGCTGTTTTCAAGTGGCCTGCAAAATACATATTTCACTCACTCTGGGGAGAAAATTACAAAAACACAACAGAATTCGACATTTTGTCATCTTTCTCAACTACAATGACGAAAAGAACTGGAAATTCCTTCCAGGGATGGTAGGTTTCTTAGTTTAGGGGTTGCGACAATGCGGCCATGTAGCCCTGTGTACTTTGGGTATGTGTAGAATCTGTCTGATAATTGGTGTTACCATAATTGTGATGACCATAGTCAAAAGAAGTTGGGGTAGCTCGCCTGCCTCTCACCCGGGTTCGATCCCCGGCTCCGTCAGGGATTTTAAAACTGACGTGAGGGTTGGAATGGGGTACACTCAGCCTCGTGAGGACAATTGATTAGCTGTCCGACAGTGTGAGAGTACCCCGGTCAAGAAAACCAAGATTAACAACTGAGGGGACCCGACTCGCTGACCACGCGTCACCCCAAAATCTGCAGGCCAATTGGCTGGGCAGCGGTCGCCTGGTAGGCCTAGGCCCTTCAAGGGCTGTAGTACCACGGGGTTTAGTTTATAGTCAAAAGAAGGTACGGTATATTTAATAATTTTTATGTCTTACTTAATTAAAAACAAAATAACTAACATAAACATCAAAGCATAAAGTTACAAGAAGATTATATTGAGAAGGTGGACATAACAACTTCATTTGGGTAGAAGAAAATAATGTGTAAAACAATATAGTGCGCCCTTCGTACATTCCAACCAAACATTTATTTCAAGTTGAGTTTTCGAAGACCAAGTGGCATGAATCTTAAATGTTAAGTTCAACAGGGGTGTATATCCACTTATGGCTAGATGTTGCATACCAGACATACCGTAAGGAAGAAAATGGAAAGGAGCATCGAGGTGGCTTATATCCTCATTACTAGTGTTCGGCAGTTTCAAGACCCAAAGAAGTACAAAATATGCAAGCAAATATGACCTAAAAACTATAAAATATGACCTAAAAAACTATGAAATATGACATGAATTTTTGGGATAGGTAGAGTATCACTAACATCCAGTAAACGTCTTAAGTGCCAAAACGTGATCAGCGATAATACACCAGACACATTTAACCATACAAACGGACAGAGAGCTACAGTACATTAAAATGTTTAACATTCATTCAGTATCACACTACACTACCCTATTCGGAAATCCTGTGTTTGAAACTCGACGCAGATAACACGGACCTTGTTAACGACGCCTCAATTTAAACAAAAATGCTGAAATTATAACCAAATATGACCTTATATCAGTAAAATATGACCAAAACAATAAAAATGGCCGAATATGCATTTATAGGCAATATCAAATTGCTTTAAACGTGGCCAGGGACCCGTCATTCAAACTTATTTTTCAGATTTCGGGTAAAATGAGCTCAGGAAAAAAATATGACTTTTCCTTAACATCCGAACCTTACTCATTATCAATATGCAAATGGGAAAAACCGAGTTCCAAAGACTGTATTTATAAGAGATGGCTGCATGGAGGAATAGAAGTTGGATTACCCGGAGTACAGAGGAAGGCTGTTAGATATGTGATCGCCAAGCTCATTAAAGTCACCCTACTACTTAGATTGGTCTGTAATACTGTACCTTCAGCTTTATCAAGGGTAAAGCGGTCAGCACCATCCCCAGTCAAGTAGAAGCGCAGGTTAGCATTGGGTTCTTCGTCAACGTCATTGGCCAAGACGGTGAGTACGTAACTTCCTGGATGGACTCCTTCCGACAACACTTCTCGATAGCGGTACTTGAGACAGTAGGGAGGATTGTCTGCAAGAACACAAACTCTCGTTGCATACATGCATCTTATTTTTTGTTAGAATTAGCAAGGTTTCTATCAGAAAAATCTAGGTTTGTGGATCCAATCCAGCCAACCTAATTTACAAGACTCAGAGAGAGAGATATCACTCAAATGCTGCAGAGAATTTTAAAAACTAATACTTCCATCAATTTGATACATCTTAAGTTTCAACCTGGAACTGTTTGTTTTGTTTTATGTTGGTTTTGCTGACACACAGCTTTATGTTGATGTGATTTCCCATTGGTCTTGATTGCTTTCAGTAGGCATCCCTCTAATAAGCAACATCCGATTGTAATTCAAAACGCGTGTTCTGAGTATTAACGCTTTCGAGGACATAGAGAAATATTCTGGCTGAAGAATTTGAGGAGGAGGATATAATTTCCCCGCTCCTATAATATGAATGGAATGATGGATTACAGTAATAGGGGAAAACATGAACTGACAATTTGTAAAACATATTTAATATTTGTTCATTTATTTAAGTTCCTTAGAGGTATAATTGGAAAGATCTGCAGAGACAAAATCAGAAACAAGCAAATTAAGCAGAAAACAGGATTCCCAAAGTAACAAGACAAGATCGAGATCAGTAAGCTAAAATGGTATGGACATATGATGCGAATGGGTGAAGACACGAGTCCCGAAGCGATTATTTACTGAGAAAGTCACGGGAAGGCGCCAAAGGGGAAGGCCGAGGATGAGGTGGATGGATGCAGTGAGGGAGAGCATTGAGAAAAGAGGAATGAAAGTGGAGGATGTACTGGAAGAGGGATGAGAGTGGTGGAGAGACAGAAAAGTATGGCGGTCCTTGATTCACACCCCGACCCAGATCACTGGAACCGGGAAATGAAGAAGAAGAAGAAGAAGAAATAATTACTGTGTGTAGTAGAGGAAATTAGGAGAAATGACAAAGAGAAAACCGAACATGGCAGACAGGCAGAAGCATTTCTGAGAAGCATCAGGAGCTTAGTGTGGAATAGAGATGTCACACAAAGAAGCAAAAAAGTGCTGTACAGAATGTCCCGATACTAACCCATGCCTCAGAAACATGTGGACAATGAAGAAAAGAGACATAAGCAGAGTACAGGCAAGTGAAATGAAATTCCTACGAAGTAGGATAGGAGTAACAAGAAGAGACAGGGTGAGAAATGACAAGATCAGGGAAATAGTGAAAGAGGAGTCCTTGCAGGGTAGGATTGAGACATCAAGACTGAGACAGTACGGACACTTGAAGGGGATGGAAGAGAAGGGGAAAGAAAACAGGAAGCTTTTAGTTTAACGTGGCCATTAGTCATGCGATCATGAGCCACGAGACCTCCTTTTTACGTGGAATCCGAACCACAGGACATGGCATTTCACTTCGAAAATCTCACATGCATTGACCGGGAATCGAACCCGGTCCACCTTGGTGAGAGGCCAACAGCTTGACTGCTGCGCCACCACGCCCCCTCGAAGAGAAGAGGATTCCCGAGAGTACGCACGTAATGCAGATGCAGAAGAAACGACAAAGAGGAATACCAAGGGATAGATGGCTAAGGGAGTGGAGGAGTGTGTCAAGTAGAGAGGAGAGGACTGGACCAGAGTGACGACGGAGAGGTGGTGGGAGGAGAGAACTAAGTGGAGAGGCCATGTTCCAAACAGACCCGGCCTGGGGCTGGGAACTGTGCATGATGATGATGATGATGAAATAATTACTGTGACAATCTCATCTCTGTAGTTTTATGACTCATAAGTGATTTCCTTGGGGACAAAGTTTAAAATTGTTACACCCTTGGCGACCCACAATCGTTTCTTTCTGAAATCCTTGTCTAACCTTATTCTGATGGGAACTGGGCAGAGGTCACCTCCAAGCACATAGAATTATCTCTGATTTAGAATCACAAGTTTGCCCCAAGATGCTGCCAGTTAAAGGGATGAAATGAGCTATTCTTTCTGGAGTCAGAGATAAAAGCCAAATTTCGATAAACGGAATTTTTTAAAAACAATTAAATACTTGTAAATGTTTCCGTTGAAAAAAGCTTAATATTTCAATAAAACACCTGTGAAATCAATTGTTACATCTTGAAAAAATAATGAACATGCTTGTTACTTCGTTACTGTTACTGAATTTAATGTCGTTACTCCCTCGTTACCGTAAAAAAAAGAAACAGTTACTAGTGAAAGTGGGAGGAGAGAGATCAGAAAGGTTGGAACAGAGAAACAGCCTGAAACAAGGAAGTGCACTGTCATCGTTACTTTTCATTATGGTGATGGATGACATAATGACCCGAGTGGTACAAGTACCGATAATTGGGGAAGGAAAGATGAAAGCAATGGTGTTTGCAGATGATTTGATAATTTGGGGAAACAAGGAGGAGGAGGTACAGGAGCAGTTGGACATGTGGAAAGGAATAATACAAGGATATTTAGCATATATAAGAGTGAGATGGTGATCACAACAAGGAAGAAGGAAAGAACCACAATGGAAATAACAATTGGTGGGGAACAGCTGAAGAAAGTGAAGAGTTTCAAGTATCTGGGAAGCCTGATACAAGATAATGGAAGAAACTATAGAGAAATAAATGAGCGGGGGAGACAAGCAGAAGCATTCCGGAGGAGTGTGAGAAGCATGTTATGGAGCAAGGATGTCCCTCAGGACAGCAAAAAGATCATATATCGGACGTACTATGTCCCTATCCTGACTTATGCCTCGGAGACCTGGGTTATGAAAGGAAGGGAGAAGAGCAAAATACAGGCCAGTGAGATGAGGTTCTTGAGAAGCAGTATTGGAGCTACATAGATGGACAGAATAAGAAATGAGAGGACCAGAGAATTAATGAAGGAGGAACCATTACAGGATGGTATAGAGAAATCTAGACTTAGATGGTATGGACATGTAAAACGAATGGAGGAGAAGAGGATACCCAGGAGGATACACGAGACGAAGTGCGAAGGAAAGAGACCGAGAGGAAGACCCAGAGACAGGTGGTTGAAGGGGGTGAAAGAGAGCGTGAAGAAGAGACGAGAAGACTGGACAAGGGTGGAGACTGAGAGATGGTGGGAAGACAGAAGACTTTGGAGAGGCTTGTGTTCCAAACAGACCCGGCCAGTGGCTGGAAACTGTGCAAGATGATGATGATGATGACTAGTAACAGCTCTACTCGCCAACCCTGGTTAAAATATACAGCAGTAGCTAGCACTGTAACCATTCCCATTATTTTGCTGTAGTTAACGTCATGAGAGGTTTATTATCTATCTGCAGTTTGATCATTTCAATGTCAGTTTGGTGGCTTACCATTAGCATCCAGTATGTCGATGGTGACCTTGGTCTTGGCTATGTATTTGCCATCAGTAGCGGTCACATCGAGGATGTACTTGTTGATAGTTTCCCTGTCCAGAGGTTTAGCCACGTACACTTCTCCCGTTTGGCGGATCTGGAACTGAGATCTTATGTCTCCACCGGTGATGTAAAACTCCACTGGCGATATCAAGTCCACATCCTCATCAGTGGTGCTCAATTGTACCACGACAGTACCAGGCAGGGCATCTTCATTCACTGGAGAAACAAAAGGTACACAATTTTGTCTTGTTGAGAGAAATCTGAATATATATGTTGACCTATTGTTATCTGTAGTAATTAAATTATTCAAAACACAATATAAACGATAAATTAGGGAGTGGAAAGTTTTTCAAGGTTTAACCCTTCCAGTGTCACTGAAGTACGAGTATGTTGTACTATTCTTTGAGTAATCCTTTTTTTTTTTTTTCAAGGAAAATTTTGAAGCCATGCTTATTTAAAAAAAGGCATATAAATAGATGGAAACAGTACAAAATATACATCCGTTCAAGGAAACTAAAATGGCACATCTCCATCAGTGTACTTGTCACTTGATGATAAATCCTCAAATCTCTTCACTGTTTTAAAAATCACTGTAATCACTGAACTATTCTTCCAAAATCATGATATCGGAGCCACATTTTTATTATATTACTAGCAACCCGGCCTGGCTTTGCCCGGGAACAGTTGTAAATGCATTACGTGATAAGCGCTTCTTTACGATGTCAATGAACTACGATCTATATCCGTTTTACATTGATGGATTAGGCATTAATTTCAAACTTTACCAACACTTATTTTGATTTTTTGGGCACCCAGAAGTTTATATTTTAACGGCATGATGGGTTAAAATCACTGACTGGACTATTAACTACCGTATATACTCGAATACCACCCGCACATTTTTAAACAAAATCGGACGTGGAAAATTGGGGTGCGGGTCTTATTTGAGTTATCCTGATTTTAAAGATTTAAAATGCCCGCCACGCGCAATATCGGGTTTTGCGAGTATCCGCTAGATGGTGCTAGCCTTCTTCCGGCTATCACTTTGTTTTACCGTAAGCAGGCGGCGTCATACAGTCTCGCGTACGTGTCGCGCACGTTTTCCGAGTGTAAACATGAGTTGTACGAAGCGTTTGCGGTCGTTTAATGTGAGTGAGAAGCTGAAAGTTGTGAGGGAAGCTGAAGTTATTGGAAATCCTGCCCGGTAGGAAATATGATATTGACGAGTCATGTATTCGTGATTGAGCGGGATGACGTCTATGCTACAACCAATGGAAGTCTGCGTGAACCGCCCGTTCAAAGCAGCCTTGAAACAGCCGTATACGGAGTGGATGGCGGCCGATAAGCTCACACTGACTCCAACTGGTCGTATTCAGCGCCCGGAAGTTCAGCTGCTATGTTCGTGGATTTTGACGGCATGGAATCGTATCTCGGGAGATCTCATATGGAAGAGCTTCAATAAATGTAGTATTTCGAATGCTATGGATGTCAGTGATGACGACATTTAGTGGGATGGTGATAAAAGTTCCGAAGTTGGTACTTCTGATGACGATGAATGAAGTGTTTGTGTACTTTTATTTGTATTTTTAATCGATTGATGTGTGTTATTTTAGGACGACTTCAAAACTGTTGGAAACTATTTTGGATAAATGCTATTCTTTTTATTTAGTTAAGGTTGTACATAATTTTGAGTAAAAAATTTTTTTTTTTTAATTTGTTTTTCAAAATCAGGGTGCGGGTCTTATTCGAGTAAATGCGGTATATTATCATGGAGATGCATGTGCAACAAATTCTTGTCAGACGTAATTTAAGAATGGCGAGGTGCATGAAACACAAACCCCCCTTCCCTTCAATCTAAAAACACTTATAGTGGACGATATATTGAATATAGAGATGTGTTCTTGTGTACGTTTTTGTAGAACTTTTCATGCTGAACAATTCTTACTCTCATAGTATATTGATATTTTTAACGGTTTGCCCAGCGTAAGCTTAAAAATTGCACGGACGCCAGGATTATTTTTCAACTTTTTCTCTGAAATTGTTACTGCTTGGCTTCCTTTGATCATAAATAAATTATTTTCTAGAGAAACCTTCCTCGAGGTATCCTTTACAGAATGGTGAAAACCGCATCAAACTCCATGCAATGGTTCTCGAGATTACCCGTGACATCCAAGAATCGGGGACTTTGTTTTATACTAAGTAGAGATAAGACCGCCATTTTCACTGTTTACATCGTACATAAGGTGACACTGTAAAACTCTAATATCTATGTAAACAATTCCTAAAAATGTGAATGAAATGATTCACGTAGTGTACTCATTTCCGGTTGCAGGTAAGATTGTAAAGATTACCTAATACCAGCCTCCCACCTACGACAATAACATGTAAACTTATGATAGCCTGCGGAATATATTGTAAACGACACACAATGCAAAGGTGTTAATGCAGAATATTCCGGAAAGGACATGGTAAGGGTTAAAATACACTCCCGTTCTGATTTGAACATCCTTATAATACAATAGTCACAGAATATAGTCTAGATGTTAAAAATTTCAGAAGTCGTTAGGAGCACTTGTTTGTAAGAAAAATATACTAGACCAATTGCTTTGATAAAAAATTAAGTGGATCCTCATGGAATATGTTCCAAGGATCAAGGATTTTCATTCCTAGTTGAATTTATTTTATAAATACTGACTAGTTATAATTACTAAAAATTCTTAAATAGCAGCATGTCTGTTGTGTTTTCCTATATAGATTATTAAAAAGTACATATACGAGGGTAATTCCAAAAGTAAGGTCCGATTCGCCGTAAATATTTGAAAGCGGCGCCAAGGGCAAAACACGCATGTGCGCCGACTCCTGGCATGCCTTGCGCGGCAAAAGCCGCCAGTAGCGTTGTTACTGTTGCTGTGTGCTGTTGATAGTGTCAGTTCACAATGTTTAAGACAATTAATCAGCCTGCCGATTGTGAAGTAAGGGCAGTGATACGGTTTCTGTCTGCAAGAAACATTTCTGCGGCAGAAATTCATCGGCAGATTACTGAAGTGTACGGTCCTAACACAATGAGTGACAGTAAAGTGCGCAAGTGGGTGCGAGCCTTTAATGAAGGACGGGAAAATGTGCACGCTGAAACCCCGCTCTGGCAGACCATCAGTAATTTCAGACGAGTTGGTTCATGCGGTTGACGACAAAATTCGTGAAGATCGACGATTCACTATTTCAGGGACAACAATCAATAAAGCCGCCTACTGCGCTACCCTGACTAAACTTTGACGTGCAAGCGACGCGGTCTTTTGTCGTCTGGAGTGTTGTTGTTGCATGACAATGCCAGACCCCATACTGTGAATGACACGCAAACTCTAATCAAGAAATTTGGATGGGAACAGATGGACCACCCACCGTACAGTCCGGACTTGGCGCCAAGTGATTTCCACCTGTTCCGCTACCTAAAGGAGTTTCTTGGCGGCAAGTGCTTCGACACAGATGATGAAGTGAAAGAAGCTGTTAAAGACTGGTTAGCTTCGCAGGCGGCCGAGTTCTACGACTTAGGCATTCAAAAGCTTGTGAAACGATGTGACAAATGTGTAAATAAGTATGGAAATAGAGAAAGACGTAAGGAATGTCAATAAAACAATTGTTTTGGAAACAATTTTGATTTTGGATGTTTTTTTAACCGGACCTTAGTTTTGGAATAGCCGTTGTAGAATACTGGGATCTATATCGTGTGACAAACCAAAAAAAAAACTACAGGCCTACTGTGCATATCCTATGGATTCTGTACTGTTGTCGTCATTGGGTACTTTGCTCGAGTAAATAATCTCCACTAGTGCAGGAAATAACTGGACTCAAATATCAAATATCAAAGAAACAACTTAGTACAGCTCATATAGCAAAAATCAGACCTACTGTTTTTATCAAGATATTTTAATCTTTTATATTCTAAAACATTTCCAAATTATTCAGGCAATCCTGGCTTCCATTCCTGCTTTTTAGATTTGTAGTAATCAAGCAAAGAATTTGTGCAGTATATGACTGGACTTACCAGCTGCTTCATAGAGTCGACTCGTGAACACTGATGGGTTATCATTGTAATCCTGTAGCTTGATGTACACAGTTGTTCTGGCAAAGTGTTTAGGGTTGCCGTTATCAGTAGCAATGACTTGGAAAACAAACTCGGGTCGATCTTCCTTGTCGAGCTCGACGAGAGTAGTGATCCAGCCCGTATAAGCATCCACGGCAAACACGTTCGCCAGCTCACCGATGTCGCTTCCAAAAGAATAGCGAACCTCGCCATTGTTTCCCAGATCTGCATCGTGAGCACTCACTACAACAAGACCACAGACAGAGACTTTAGAGAGGGTAGACTGGAGGAGGAAAATGATAATTAAGGTTGGTACCGGTATTTAAAGAAAATCACATACATACATAAATTTTATCTAATTTTTCAGGTTTACTATCAAGGTTAATAATAGTTTTTTCCTGACTCAGACTTTCATGAGCCAAAATACTAGTCATGGTATTCTTTTGGGTTCATACCGTGTCAATGATGAGCATCGACAGAATGTTTCGCAGACATCCTCAGTCTACTGCAACTGGCAAGAATTGGTTTACAATCAAAAGTCATTATTACAATGATGCAATATTTCTGTATCCTCTAAATTGTTACCTATGAGCAACTGTATGAGGAACAGAGGCATTATTATTATTATTTAATCGAATAGCCCTTAATAGAGCACGTTAAATCAATACATAAAGTTTTGCTATATGATTTCATCTTGGTCACCCAAAATTGCTTCATTCTTTCAGAATGTTGTCGCCGGAGCTCCTCAATGTTGTGTGGCTGTTTCCTGCTTCTCTCAAGTTCCTCCTTGAAGGTGACTGTTTTAATTTTGTTCCGAAAGAGTAGTCTATTAGGTATGTCTTCAATTTGTATATTGGCCACTTGTATATCAACAACTGGGAGACCTTAGCTCTTGATCGCTCATCCTGGAGATCAATCGTTCATCGTGGTGCGATACTTTTTGAAGAAAACCGCCGACGTATGATAGACGATCGGAGGCAGCGCAGAAAGAACAGTGTGTTCATTAGAAGACAGGGAATGAATGCGGATGTCTCACCTGGACCTGATACTACCTGTCATCACTGCGGGAAACTGTGTCTCTCCCACATTGGGCTTTTTAGTCACCTCCGGACTCATCGATGAAGAGTCATTCAGCATTGGAAGGCCAACCTACTCGAGACGTGTGTTTGCTATCATGTCTTCAATTTGTATATTGGCCTCTTTAAGGTCATTCAAGGTCTGTTGAAACCAAGCTGGCTGTATCTTAAGTAAATTTTCGGTGTCAATCTATCATCGTTCATTCTATGTAAATGTCCAAAAAAGGATAATCTTCTTCTTCGCATGGTATGTAGCATATTTTCTACATGCTCATAAATTTCAACATTTGGTCTAGGTCTGTTGTAATCTGCTCCTACTTTTCTAGGGCCAAGTATACTTCTAATTATTTTCCTTTCCATGACCATAATTTTGTTAATTTCACCTTTATTCATTAAATTGAGCGTTTCAGATCCATATAAGGCCTCTAGTTTCACAACAGTATTATAATGTTTAATTTTAATAGAATTAGGTAATGCTTTTTTCTAATAAATGTTCCTGGTGAGCTGGAAAGCTGTTAGGCTGTTTTTCTCATTATTTATTGTAATCCATTCACCGAGATATTTGAAAGAATTCACTCTTTTGATTTCGTTTTGTTGAATACATAATTTATCAGGACTGTTTTTGACATTGGATATAAATTCTGTCTTTGTGAAGGAAATTTGTAGACCTATTTTATTTGCTTGTTGTATTAAATTATCAATTTGTATTTTGGCATTTTCCGGTGTATCAATAATAATAATAAAGTTATTGGTTTTACGTCCCTTTTAACTACACTGGCTTTTAGAGACGCCGGGGTGCCAGAATTTTGCCCCGAAGGGAATCTTTAACGTGCCAGTAAATATACTGACACGGCTCCCTCGCATTTGCGCACCCTCAAATGCCAGCTGACTGCGCCAGGTTTCGAACCTGCAACCTTGGGCTTTCCGGTGTATCAGTAATTAGGGCAATGTCGTCAGCAAAAGCCAAACAATCTATATAGATGTTATCTCGTTGATATCCTAATTTAACCCCTTTGGTGTCTGTTTTCCTCCACTCTCAGATCACCTTCTCCAAAGCACAGTTAAAAAGTAATGGTGACAATCCATCACCTTTTCTGACTCCTATGTTTATTTCAAAAGCCTTGGAGAACTCCCCACGAAATCGGACTTTGGACGTGGTATTTGTTAGCGTATCCTAAATAATGTTAGTTGTTTTAGGAATTTTTTCAACACCTACATTGGACACCAACTAATCAAGAAGGGATAGAGTGCTTCTCCATCCTGCCATGCAAATGTAAACACGGAATCATTGCTAATTTGGAGGAAGCTGTTCGCACTAGAAAATTGTGGTTTCTTAGAAGATGGCAATTTCAATGAGAATTCTACTAACGAATGATATAAGTAGTGTTTCATCTGAAGCATTGTCATCGAAGAAGAAGAAGAAGTTGCTGGTGAGACTAAAGGTGATCACATAAGCCTATTGTTCTATATGATGAAAATAGGCTTAAAATAGTGATGAATCTCATAAAAGCAAGGTTGCACTACATGTAGATGACACTGTGCTCAACTATTGATAGAAGTTAACTTAATTTAAGTTATTGTAAATTGATGTATTATTAAGAAAAATTAACTATATAACAAAGGAGAAACTGTTCCGCCTAGTCAATACATTTATTTACAACAAGTTATAAACTTGCTATTATATGGTACATGTTTCGGGGCCTCTAGTACTGGTCCCTTCTTCAGCCATAAATTAAGTTGCAAAATCCAGCATAATTAAAGATATCATAATAAAAAATACATAAAATGATGAGTGAATGGATGAAATGAGGCGAAAAAGAACATATTACTCATGAGAAGTAATGTGAGTGCACATCAGTAAAAATTAACACCATTGGTAGTGCTAGGTTCTTGAGAATACACTTATATAGCACTGTTCTAATGTTTGTGCATGTGGAAATCACTTCACTAGGGATTTATAGCCTGTTGTTTACAATGCTGTTGACTGAAACTTGCTGTTCAAGCTGGGGCTTCTCAAGAACCTAGCACTACCAATGGTGTTAATTTTTACTGATGTGCACTCACATTACTTCTCATGAGTAATATGTTCTTTTTCGCCTCATTTCATTCATTCACTCATCATTTTATGTATTTTTTATTATGATATCTTTAATTATGCTGGATTTTGCAACTTAATTTATGGCCGAAGAAGGGACCAGTACTAGAGGCCCCGAAACATGTACCATATAATAGCAAGTTTATAACTTGTTGTAAATAAATGTACTGACTAGGCGGAACAGTTTCTCCTTTGTTATATAGTGAATCTGTCAATACGGAAAATGAACTTCTTTCAGAGCACAATTTATAAAGAAAAATTAAATCGCAATCTGTGGACAATATTTTCCATGAAATATTGCAACTCAATGGGTTAAAAACAAATTAGCACAGCTACTGTATATGGGCTAACTTGAAAGGCAAGGATTCCAGACTAAGGAGATAAGTGGGTTCAAACCTCATCATTGGTCATCCTTGAAATGGATTTTCCATTGTTTCCCACTTAAGCTCCAGGGAAGTTTCGGGATGGTACCTTTGATTAGGCCATGACCATTTTCTTCCCACTTTGTAGCCTGTTTCATTCATCTTTATTCATGTAATAAAACATGATGATGATGATGATAATTGTTGTTTTAAGGGGCCTAACATCTAGGTTATCGGCCCCTAATGGTTTGGGTGGTCGTGAAAGATGATGATGAGAATGAGAATGTAAACTATAACTAATACTAACTACAAACTTACATACTAGAAGAAGAAATGGTAAACAAAGAAAGGATAAGGCGAATAAAGGACAGGAAGAAAAGAAATGCCCTCAACCCTCGAAGAATGAGGATTGAGGGACTTGGAAGGAAGGAGAGCCATGAAAGGCAGATAGGAAAGGGAAAGAGGAGAGGCCCGCCCCAAGGTCAGAGGAAAAACGGGACAAAAAGGACCCAGCTCAGGAATCCCTCGGGGTCGCCAACTCACCAGCCGTGAACCATTGAGGGTGTGGCACTATCCAGGGTGCACCAGAAGTGGTGGGGCTACATATACCCTGCCTCCTTGAGGGCCTTGTGCAGAAGGCAGGAGAAAACATGAAAAGAAAAAAAGGCTGACCCCTCGAAGAATGAGGGTATCAGGAAAGATGAGACAAGGGCCAATTAAGGCGGGAAAGTGAAAGACTCCCTAAGCCTCGGATACCCAAATACCGTCGGGGTCGGAAGAGAACAAGAGTTGACCAAGAGAGGTCGACAGGAAAGAAGACGGAGAGGAGCCCGGCACGAGTAAGTGGAAGCAATGCCGGACTCAGCTGGGGTCCCGTGGTCGCCAGCCCATGTCCCACTAGATGTGAGCCCCTGGGGGGTGTAATAAAACACCTGCTACATAGAAACAGGAATAACAAGGTGTAGAAATTCACATACCTTTCAGAATAGAAGTGCCTTCTTCAATATTTTCTGCTATGTTCAATCTGTATGGGCTGCTGTCAAACACTGGCATATGGTCGTTCTCATCAAGCACCTTGAGCGTCACCTCTGCCAGTGCCGACAGAGGAGGGCTAGAGTCCGTCTCCGCTAGCACGGCAATTAGATGCGAGTCCTTCTCCTCACGGTCCAGAGTTCGAGCCAAGGACAGCTGACCCTGAGCATCGACAGTGAAGAGTGGGGCTTCTTCGCTTCCAGACACAATCCTGTAGCGAACAGATGTGTTGGTGACGGTCTTCAGCCGTGTTATAACAGTTCCTGAAACACACGATCAAATTCATTTTCAAACTGACTCACACAGTTTTATCCAGTAAAAAAATATGTTTTTAAGAAAAGAAAGTTTTTCAGAAAAGATGTTTTAAATAGGAAAAAGTACTTTTTTTAAAGTATGTTATACTGTAAATTAAGGTATTTCTTTAAGAGTGAAGGCAAACATAACCTGAAACATGTATCTATAAAGTAGTAGTAGAATTGAAGTGGAAAAGTAGAATGAATAACAGTTTACCTGGAGGATCATTTTCTGAAATGAAGAACTTATCGTCTCTGCGCTCAAACATGGGGGCAACATCTTGTGCACTTCTTACAAATATATCAACCGGCACAGTGGCATGAAGAGATGGACTTCCTCGATCTTGTGCACGGACAAAGAACTGAAACATCTGGTTCTCTGCAAAATGAAACAAAAAGTTTTAAAATCTTACAGCTGGTAAAGTTGGATGTCTCTGACATTCAAATTTGTATCCCCTGCTTCTCTAGGTCTTGTGTATGAACTACTTAAGAATAAGTAACCCACTTCATCATGAATTTTTCCTAACCCGCCAGTAGTCGCTAAGAGTATAAGGACAATTTAATAACTGGAGAACTGTTCTTAGAACTTATTTTGCTTATTGCTATTCACTTATGAAATATGGAATCATCATCTTCTTCCTCTTCCTTAGCGTTTGTCCCACCTAGCTGCAGGGTCCGCTATATGGATACGTTGTCGCCATTTGTTCCTGTCTCGGGCCATGTTAGGATGAAGGTGTTGGTTCTTCAGATCTCCATGTAGCGTAATGTTACAGCCATCAACCCTCGATAAGGGTTGTGTCTATAACTATGCCTAGCAAATGGAAGGTATAATGGAAGGTATAAGTTGAGCTGTAGGACATACGGACGTAGCAGGCCAACAGTGACCTACATTCGTAAACACTGCAAGCCGGCAGGCTTATGCAATAGTAGCAACACAACCGCGCATACTGCTGACATGCCGACCTACTTGAAAGTCTACAAATACAGAGGACGCCCACGCGACGGGCCTCTCTTGCTCTCTTACGTCTTGATCCTGAGGACCGACGCCGAGTGTTAGTGCTACGGCAGGCGTCGCCCTCCGGGTGGACGAGCCCCAACGCGACATCATGGACGTCCGGCGTCATCGGTAGGGTGAGTCTTGTTGTGTCTGTCAGATCCCTTTTCCCTTAGCAATCATCCCCCCTTTCATCTAGACCTAAGTGCCACCCATCAGTAAAATAAACCCTTCTCTCACAGTCAAAGGCTCTATCTTTTCATTTCACGTAGTTAGTCATAAAACCCCACCCCCTTAGTTTGTAGTTAGGTTAAGATCCAGTGTTTCCCGCTGCGCCATGCTGTCAGGCAGTACTTGAAGACGACCAGCAAGCGTTTGGCTTGCTAAGGCTCTCCCAGTAAGTCTGGTAAGTATGGGTCCGCAGTTCTTCATAAGACTAGTAAATCTCCGTAAAATGCTAAGGATGCCCAGGGTAATTAACTAAATCCCAAACACTTTCTATAATTGTTATGTTAACAAATACATAACAAGAATGGTATAGACGCCGGGTAAAACGCAGTAAATACCGGAGATGCCGACCAGGGTTGTTTTACAATCAAATACAGTATCATCCCACCGTTGCTTCGGTCTTTCCTTAGGTCTCTTGAGGATGACTTGTATATTGTAGCCAGTCTTTGCAATTGTGTCCGCTTCCACTCGTAGAACATGCCCAAACTAACGCAGACGGTAATCCCACATCTTGTCACTGATTGGTGCAACCCCAAACTGTTTCCTGATGTTGTCATTGGAAACATGATCCAATTTGGTGACACCTGCAGTCGATGGCAACATCTTGGTCTCCATAACGCCCAAGCGACGTTCTGTCACTGTTGTTGTTGGCCAACACTCGCATCCATACAATGCGACAGGACGGATGACATTACAATAGATCTTTGACTTTAGGTTGTCCTTCATCCTACGATCGCAGTTGACTCCAGTTGTCATATCTTGGGGCAAATTCACCTGCTGCCCATCAAATCTTTATTATCCAGAAAAGGGTAATTAGAACGAAGAAAGGAACTACTAGATTGCATACATGTAGGCCTCTGTTTAAACAACTTAAAATTTTACCTTTGCCATGTATTTACATCTTTGAACTTCTCTCATTTATCAAGCAAAGCTTAGAAAATGGGGATATCTTTGAGATGAATTCAAATATACTTAACTACCAGACTAGACAAAAGAAAAATCTTCATGTATGGGAAGGTGGGCCACAGTGAGACAAGCTCATTAAATCTATTTTTTGAAAGAGGGAAATTTTTAAATATTTCTTAGAGGTTGGCTCTCCTGGTAGCAGACATTTTCATCCTGTTTACTCTTTGAAAGAAGCATGTTATGTAAGAGATAAACGACATCATCGTTTTTGAAGTAAGAAAAGTAAAATTTTCTTCCTTTGTTGTTTGTTTTTAGCCTACTTTTCACATTTTGCAAAAATGAGGAAAAGTAGACTTATGAGATCGGGCAAATGTGTGTCTGTCTGTCTGACTGTCTGTCTGTCCTTCTGTCTGTCTGTCTGCCTGTGTGTGTGTCCCCCCCTATCAACTCCTAAACGGCTGCAGCAATCGAAACAAAATTTGGTAGGAGTAAAGATCTACACCTGAATATCTCACGGCCATATTTGAAAATGATGTCAGTGCTACCAACTGCTAAAAAATCGCAATTGAAATTTGAGCTCCATGTTGGATATCTTGGAAAGTATGAATGAGAGCTATTTCAAAATTGGCACACATACAGATCATAATATTTTAGTTTAATTTCCAGGAGGCCAAACATGGCAGTGTTGCCAAAATGATTATAAGCCTCCTGATAGGTCCAATTTTTAAATGCATATAACTTCTACACTATCAATTGGAATTCAACCAAATTTCGTATGTTGTATGTGTACATAACCAGAGATGACTGAGCGTATTCTTAAGACCTACCAGGGCTGCCAACTGTTAATAAATGCTCCTAATTTATTTTATCCAAATACCAATATATCAGAAAGTATGCAAGCCGACAGCTTTAAACTATGCACACGTATAGTACCTGACATTCTATATTAATTTGGAGTAACTTATATACGTCAGTCCTACCAACATGATTTTAAGCCTGCTGACAGGTCCAACTTTAAATACATGCAACTTCCATACTATCATTTGAATTTCAACCAAATTTCGTATGTGTTATGTGTACCATAACAATGACTATGCGTATTCTAAGGAGCAACCAGGGCTGCCAACTGTTAATATGTGCTGTCCCTATTTTTGTTACCCTAATATCAATATATCAGAAAGTATGCAAGCCAATAGCTCTAAAATTTGCACACGTATAGTACCTGGCATTCTAGACGAATTTGGAGTAACTAATATACGTCAGTGCTGCCAACATGATTCTAAGCCTGCTGATAGGTCCAATTTTAAAATGCATGTAACTTCTATACTAACTAATGGATTTCATTCAAAATTGGCACAACAATAGATCATATTATTTCAGATTATTTCTGACCAATACATGCATGACATTGTTGCCAACATGATTTTACGCACGCTGTTAGATCCAATGTTTAACTGCATGTAACGTCCATGCAATTCATTGGACTTCAACCAAATTTTGTATTTTGTACCTTAAGAGATGGAACTAAGAATATATTCAGTCATCAGGGCTGCCAACTGTAGTGCTCTATTAGGATACATTATGCCAGGTATACAGTATTTCAAACTAATTGGAAATTTCGATATTAGCAACTTAATTTCGTCATTATTCTAGATAGGTTCATATTCTGTAGAATAATCATTGGCATGAAAAGTAGGCTGTATAGTTCTTCACGGAACTTCTTGTTTTATAGTTATATGTATCATTGTACATTAATGAGAATACATTGAGATGGTCTGGACATGTCAAACGGATGAATGAAGTAAGGCTACCAAGACGAGCACTGGAACGATGGATGACAGGGAAGAGAGGACGAGGAAGACAAAGAATGCGTTGGATGGACTCGGTGGAGAATAGTATTAGAAAATGGAACCTGGATTGGAACACTGTGTCGGAAGAGGAATGGTGGAACGACAGAATAAAGTGGAGAGGAACCATATTTGCCCCCACCCAGTGTCAACCGGAAAAGGGGAAATGAAGATGATGATGAGATGATATTAATGTATTAGTATTAGTACAAATTGTAAATTGACGTGTCCTATAACATTGTACAATGTACAGCATATGATTCAATGGATGAATAAAATGAAATGAAACTTTCGCTGATTGTAAGTCAATTCAGAATTTTCATTATTAACCTTACTATAACAGTTCCACGCATTGCTCTAGCACTTACCCCACGGTACAGCACTCTTGAGCAGGGAGATTGTGCCACTGTGCCTATTGATGTTGAAGAGCTCCTTCACTCCTGAAGCTTCAGTCTCGTAGAGAGAGTACTCTACCTCCCCAGCCAAGTCATCATCTGCATCCACTGCCTTTACCTGCAACACAATATTCATTTATTTGTATAGCTTCCAATGAAGTTGTCGACCTGTTGCGAAAGAAAAGGATGCATTTCTTTGGACATCTACCCAGGATGGTCAATAACAGACTGACAAAGAGAATCTTTGATTAAGTTCAGCACAATAATGATTTAAATACGAGGGCTGTTTTTTAAGTAAGGGCTGTTTTCTTTAAAACCCCGTAGTTAGTGCGCACGCCGCAAACAGCGTGCACGCTACCTCCCGGCATCCTTTGCGAACAAGCAGGCGTCAGTTGCAGCTGTGTAGCTAACCTGTACGCTGAACTGTGCATCCTTACAAGGTTCAAGATTATTGATTCGCCCGTCGCGTGTAAGGTACGATCTTTGATACTTTTTTGAGTGCAAGAAACATGTCGGCTGCAGACATTCATCGTCAGCTTTGTGAGGTGTATGGTGATAATGTAATGACGGAAGGTTACGTGCGAAGATGGGTACGCGAGTTCAAAAGTGGCCGTGAAAATGTTCATGACGATGAACGCTCAGGTCTGTGATCACCGATGACTTGGTGACTGCATTTCACACGAAAATTCACGAGGACCGAAGATTCATGATAACCACTCTATCAATGGATTTTCCTCAAGTTTCTTGGTTGTCAGAGCAGGCAGCAAACTTTTGTGCCAAGGGATTTCAGAACTTAGTTTTAAGGTATGACAAGTGCCTAAATAAAGAAGGCAACTATGTAGAAAAATAGAGGAAGGTATGTAAAACCTAAAAATAAATGTGGTTTCAAAATAAAATGTTCGGTTATTTAAAACAAAACAAAAAGAAACGGCCCTTACTTAAAAAACAGCCCTTGTAAGTCTATACATACAAATCATCCAGGACATTTCGCAATACACTTGCTGCTTCATCAAAGTTCCACCTCAGATTCTATGACTAAGACTAGCAACCAAAATTAATAAAAAGAGCTCAAGGAAGAGTGTTCTCTGCTGCAGACAAGACGTTAACATCTGAGAGGATGAAAGCCTATTGGCACAATAGAAGACCTAAATTGGCTAAGGCGATTGTAGTGGTCCAATGTTGGCTATAAATATGAAATAAATACTGTAAAATGATCAAACCATTAAAGAAGCACAAGAAATAGGAAACCGCACTGTGGGAAGAAAATGAGATGTTGATGAAAGCTGCATGCTTGATTCAAGGTAAAATAAAACTCGCTTGGAGCTGATGAGCAGCAATCGCTGGGCATTTTGTGGTCGAAAAGCAAAGTTCCCAGAAATTGCAGAGTGACTTTGTGCCTATACAGGGTGTAACAAAAATGTTCGGCACAAAATGCCGGACGCATTCCTCACATGTAGATGAAGATATTATGTTATATGAACATGGGTCTGGAAACGCTTTGTTTCCATGTTACACCTCATTGTCTCCAACTCATTAATCATGGGAATCACACAAGAACAGAACGTTAGAATCATGGGGTTGGTTATGTCTGGTTACATTGTCATTACCGTAGGTGCGCCGCCAGTGGTTTGTTTCACATGTCCTGTTGCCTTGCGGTTTAGCAGATGTGCCTTTAGCTGTGCGACAAAACATGGACTTCATGCACAATAGAGCACCCCCTCAATTTAGCAGTAATGTCCGTTGGCTTCTAAACAGATTTGGCGACTGATGGATAGGTAGAGGTGGACCAATTTTCTGGCCTCCACGCTCTCCGGACCTAAAATCACTGGACTTTTACCGTATTTGCTCGCGTATATCTCGCACATTTTTGACCGAAAATATGTGTGAAAATTTTCGGTGCGAGATATACGTGGGGAATGACCGTATTCCCGAAAAAACACAAAATTTGCATTATTGACACAAGGCAACTGGCATACGGTACTCGCCATATTCATTGTCATTGCCGTCACTGCTGCCAATCTCCGAGATACCCCCGCGTGCATCATTCTGGTCATCATCCCATACTGCTTCATCCTGACTTCCGTCCAATTTGCGATGCCCGTCTTCAAGAAGCTCTTCACAACAATGTCCGTCGACACCATTTATTTCTATTCGTTATGGTTATGCGACATTAAGAACCTAGGAAAAGAGACGTCATACGCTCGTTAAGGATGATTCAAGGCAGAAAAGGAATTCAGAGCGCAGACGCTTAGCGATCGATATGATCGATCATCTTCCATATCGATTCCTCGCTACATGCACGAGCGAGCTCGAATTTAGTCAACCGCGGCCGAAGATGCGGCGAACGATGTACAGCGTGCTAACACGCTGCGCCGTATGCTTGTACGCGGCGGAGCTCTGATGCGACGCAATAGGTAAAGACGAAATTATTGAGATTCGAGAAGACTGAACTGCGTTTCTCTGCGATGTAACGGTAGGCCTACTTCCGCAACTGTTGTGGCGTGCTAATCGCTAATTCGAACGTGTCTCAAAGCGGCGAATTTAGTCAACCGCGGCCGAAGACGCGGTGAACGATCTACAGCGTGCTAACACTCACGCGGCGCCGTATGCTTGCACGCGGCGGGGCTCTGATGCGATGCAATAGGTAAAGACGAAATTATTGAGATTCGAGAAGACTGAACTGCGTTTCTCTGCGATGTAACGGTAGGCCTACTTCCGCAACTGTTGTGGCGCGCTAATCGCTAATTCGAACGTGTCTCAAGGCGGCGAATTTAGTCAACCGCGGCCGAAGACGCGGTGAACGATGTACAGCGTGCTAACACTCAAGCTGCGCCGTATGCTTGCACGCGGCGGAGGTCTGATGCGACGCAATAAGTAAAGACGAAATTATTGAGATTCGAGAAGACTGAACTGCGTTTCTCTGCGATGTAAGAGTAGGCCTACTTGCGCAACTGTTGTGGCGCGCTAATCGCTAATTCAAACGTGTCTCAAGGCGGCCGAAGACGCGGCGAACAATGCACAGAGTGCTAACACTCACGCTGCGGCGCCTCGATCTCTAATCGGCTTGTATCGAAGTTCGGATCAATTCGTTGTTGCTCGCTCTTCCTGTTAGTAAGTTCCTGGACAATGACGACTGTTGTGGCGCTCTAAATCGAACGTATTTACCTCAAGGTTATTACGGTCATTTATTTGACGGTGTCAGTAATGAATGCGAGATATATGCGAGTACTTTTTTCCCCTGAAATTTCAAATAAAAAAATGGGGTGCGAGATATACGCAGGGGCGAGATATACGCGAGCAAATACGGTATTTGTGAGGGTATTTGAAAGCTCTTGTGTATCGAACCCCGATACAAGATGTTCAGAATCACCGTGCCCGTATTATGGAAGGCTGCGAAACCATACGCAGTACTCCAGGGATACATCTGCGCATCCGAGATTCACAACGATGGCGGGTTGATGAATGTATCAATGCGCACGGAGGGCACATTGAACATCTCCTGTGAGAATGAGTTCCTTGTGGTATGCTGGTACGTTCTGTTCTTGTGTGTTGACCATGATTAATGAGTTGGAGACAATGAGGTGTAAGATGGAACCAAAGCGTTTCCGGACCCATGTTTCATCATCATCATCTTGCACAGTTTCCAGCCACTGGCCGGGTCTGTTTGGAACACAAGCCTCTCCAACGTCTTCTGTCTTCCCACCATCTCTCAGCCTCCACCCTTGTCCAGTCTTCTCCTCTCTTCTTCACGCTTTCTTCCACCCCCTTCAGCCACCTGTCTCTCGGTCTTCCTCTCGGTCTCTTTTCTTCCCACTTCGTCTCGTGTATCCTCCTGGGTATCCTCATCTCCTCCATTCGTTTTACATGCCCATACCATCTAAGTCTAGATTTCTCTATACCATCCTGTAGTGGTTCCTCCTTCATTAATTCTCTGGTCCTCTCATTTCTTATTCTGTCCATCTTTGTAGCTCCAATACTGCTTCTCAAGAACCTCATCTCACTGGCCTGTATTTTGCTCTTCTCCCTTCCTTTCATAACCCAGGTCTCCGAGGCATACGTCAGGATAGGGACATAGTACGTCCGATATATGATCTTTTTGCTGTTCTGAGGGACATCCTTGCTCCATAACATGCTTCTCACATTCCTCCGAAATGCTTCTGCCTGCCTCCCCCGCTCATTTATTTCTCTATAGTTTCTTCCATTATCTTGTATCAGGCTTCCCAGATACTTGAAACTCTCCACTTTCTTCAGCTATTCCCCACCAATTGTTATTCCCGTTGTGGTTCTTTCCTTCTTCCTTGTTGTGATCACCATCTCACTCTTATTTATGCTAAATTTCATCCCATATCCTTGTATTATTCCTTCCCACACGTCCAACTGTTCCTGTACCTCCTCCTCCTTGTTTCCCCAAATCATCAAATCATCTGCAAACACCATTGCTTTCATCTTTCCTTCCCCAATTACTTGTGCCACTCGGGTCATTATGTCATCCATCACCACAATGAAAAGTAACGGTGACAGTGCACTTCCTTGTTTCAGGCCGTTTCTCTGTTCCAACCAGTCTGATCTCTCTCCTCCCACTTTCACACAGCTCACGCTTCCCTTGTACATCTCCTTTATCCTCTTTATAGTCCATTTCTCTACTCCTCTATCCTCCAGGGACTTCCACACTTTGTTTCTGCATACACTGTCATATGCTTTCTCAATGTCCAGGAAGGCCATCAGTAGATCTGTTCCATACTCATAGTGCTGTTCTTGTAACTGCCTTACAGCAAAAATCAAATCCACTGTGGACCTTCCTGCTCTGAAGCCATGTTGTTCTTCCCTCATCCCTCCTTCTATCCTTGTCCTAATTCTCTTTTCCAAAACTTTCTCGAAGATCTTTGCACAATGACTCATCAGTGTTATTCCCCGATAATTTCTGCAATCTGTTCTACTACCTTTCTTGAAGATCGGGACAATTATTCCTTTTTTCCAGTCCTCTGGGGTCTTCCTTTCCTTCCATGCTGTCCTCATCACTCGGTACAACCACTGTATCCCCACCTCTCCTGCTGCTCTCACCTTCTCCACACTCAACTCATCCACACCCGGTGCCTTCCCTCCTTTCATCTTGTTCACTACATCTTCCACTTCTTTCCATGTTAAGTCCTTTTCTGTTTGCAGTTCATCTTCCTCTTCCCCGATTTCTTCCTCCTCACCATCTTTTCCATTTGGGATCAGAAGTTCTTCAAAATATTCTTTCCACATTTTCTTCAGTTCTTCCCTATTTTCTATCTCTTGTCCCCTTTTGTTCACCATTCTAACATAATCCGTAGGATCCTTCCGCCTCTATTTTTTACCATCCCATACAGGACCTTTTTTGTACCTTCACTATCCTCCTTCATCATCTTTGTCCACTCTTCCATCCACTTTCTTCTCTCCTCAGCCACTACTCTCTTTGCCTCCTTCTTTCTTTCCTGGTACACTTCCCTTGTCTCTACCATCCTATTTTGATACCACATCCTAAAGGCTCTATTATTTTCCCTTACTATATCTTTTGTCTTCTCATTCCACCATGGTGTTTCCTTCCACCTGTTCTTACTACTTGTCCTCCCACATACTGCTTCTGCTGCACCTACTAGTGTCTTCTTAAATCTAGCCCATTCCTCTTCCACCCCTCTTTCTTCATCTGTTGGAATTCCTTCCTTTACTATTTTGAGGTACTCGACCCTTCTATCCCCTTCTTTCAGTTTCCATATTCTTATACGTCTTTCCTGGTTCTTAGTCCCTTTCTTCTCCTTACTCCCTCTCAGGTTCATTACCAGCAATCGATGGTCGCTATCCAGGTTCTCCGATGGTATAACCTTGATGTCCGTGATGTTCTTATTTAGTTCTTTCTCATACAGTATATAATCGACCACCGACTTCCTGGTCAAGTCATCACTGTACCATGTGATTGTGTGGCTCTCTCTTTTCTTAAACCAGGAGTTCTCAACTAGCAGGCTGTTCCTCTGGCAGAAGTCCAACAGTCTCTTTCCTTCCTCATTTCTTCCGCCCCAACCCTCTGGTCCTAGAACACTCTCATAACCTTGTCTTTCACTTCCTACATGGGCATTGAGATCCCCCACAACAATCATATTTCTTCCTACCAGCTGCTTCTGCAATTCCTCTTCAAACTCCTCCTTCTCTTCAGAGGCGCAGCCTACTTGTGGAGCATACACTTGCACTATTTCTACGGTCTCTCCCCTCAGTGCTACTTTCACTTTGATCATCTTATCACTTATTCTCCTCACTTCTTCTTTTAAACCATCTCGTACTACTACTCCCACTCCATTCCTCTTTCCCTCTTCGTTCCCACTCCAGTACAGTCTATAGCCTTTTCTCAGTTCTCTCCTTCCTTCCCCTTTCCACTTTGTTTCTGCCAATCCCAATAAATCCAACTTCCTTCTTTCCATCATATCCACTATCTCCTCCACCTTCCCCGTAAGCGTTCTTAGGTTTAAAGTTCCAAATCTTAGTCCGTGTGTAAAGCCGTGTCGTCGTCTATTAAATCCATCATGTCCGAGGCTTGTTCCGTTTTTGAAAGCATTTGTTTACCCATGTTTATATAACATAATTTCTTCGTCTACGTGTGAGAAATGTGTCCTGGACTTTGTGCCACACATTTTTGTAACACCCTGTATATGTGAAAAGAGGCAGTTTAGTTATGCAGTTACGAGTGAAATGTGCCATAACAATAGCATAGAAATTTGGAGCTAGAAAGTAACAAAACAGGAAAACAAAAAACAAATTTAAAAGAGTTTCCATCTTAAAATGAAGGTGCAATCCAAGTCAGGTAATATTCGGGTATATTTTTCAAGAAATGGTCTCCCTAGCAAAGGGATTTACTTCAAATAGGTAAATATGCTGCATCCAAGGGTCTTTTGAAATAAAATAAAAACTAAAAGGAAAATGAACACCACGAAAAGAGCTCAATGAACTGATCAGTGTAAAAGAAGAGAATATTTATGAGTGTATTCTTGAATAAAATGCCATACATTTGAGTATTACCTTGAGGAATCCAGAGTTTATTGTCAGATTACTCTGTATGGTGGCTTTGTACTCGCGAGCAAGGAACCGAGGGGGATTGTCGTTCTCGTCACCCACTTTCACTCGGACAGTGACAAAACCAGATCTTCCTCCACCATCAGTAGCCATCGCAGGGACTTCATACAGCTTCTTGGTCTCACGATCCAATTTCTTCTTGGTTAAAATTTGTCCTGCAGGAGCAAAGAAAATGTGAAGTATATTAATGATGCTAGACAAGGAAGGAGCAGCAAATAACTTGTTGTTGTTGTTGTTTATTTTAGGGGCTGCAACATCGTGGTCATTTACCCCCGTGTGGTTTTGGGTGAGTGTAGATATAATTTGTGTGAAAACCTGTGCTATTTTGCTGCCTGTAATAGTGTGTGTATTTGTGAATAGAGGATAGGACTGTGAAGGAGGCAGCCATAGCCTTATGTTAGGAAACATCTCAGCATTTACCTGGACTGGAAGTGGGAAAACTAAGGAAAACCACTTCCAGGATGGCTGAGGCTGAATCAAACCCGATCCTCCAGAGCGACAGCCAAGAACGCTAGCCACTACACTACGAGGTGGTCAACAATTAACTTATAAGGCAATTTGGAGACAGAATTTTGACTTAAGTATAAAATTGTATACACGATACTTAACGAGGCATCAAGTGACTTTCCTTTCCTATAGATAAAACCCACATTCTTAGGAAGAGTTAAAATATCCACAAGGTTTTTAAGAATTACAAAGAAGGGAAACAATGCTTTATACAATATACTCTTTCTATATTACCCAGAGTTACCCATCCACACGACACAACTGGGCTACTGAGGGTTCGACCTCCGATTAACAACTCGCAAAATTATCAATTGCAAAATTGGTCATATATATTGCACACTTACAGATTACATTTGGTTTGCATATAAAGATTCATATGTGAAAAGAAAAAAAAGCGTTATGGTGTTTTAAGTTCAACCCTGACTATTATGTCAGAAAACTGTATCATAATGATGGTCATTATAACACTATTTTTCATTATGAAACAGTTTCTCCCACCAATCACAGCTCAAGAAACAGTTGTTTGACTAATTAGATAAGGTTAGCATCGCACCTGCGCTGAGTTCCAAGGCCTTCTAATTTAAATTTCACTGCGTTGCCATGGTCAAATACAAGGCTTTCTCTGCGTCACATGCGCTCTGTTCAGTACATAAAACTGGCGAAATCTCGACAGATATTTATGAATATTTATGTTCGAACATAAAATAGTTATAATAATTATCATCGAACATAAACAGTCGTATGCAACTCGTCTATAATGGTAATTAAGACAGTCTTATGGAAATTATAAAACTCGCATACGCTCGCTTTATAAACATACTCGTGTCTTAATTATTGCCATTATAGGCTTGTTGCATAATGTACTATTGCGGAAGCAAAACAGAGAATCATGGATAAGTTATTGTCACAAAATATAGCAAATTGTATGTTCCAAATATGGTAGCCTACTGTTTTATGAATGTATTTAATTGACTCCGACTACCCATCATGTACATGCACCTAGCTATAGAAGCAGACAACTTACCAGTGAGTCTGTTGATGTCAAATGTTTCCCTGAGGAGTTCCGATGGAATGCCATATATAACGTCACCATACGTGCCGAAGTCTGCGTCAGTTGCTGTTACTTTAGTGACTAAAGTGCCATGAGGTTGATTCTCATCGACTTCAACTTCAAACTGCATCTTGGGAAAGGTTGGATTATTCCTATTGGCAGGCAGGATCTCAATCTTGACCCGAGTGAAACTGGTGTAGACGCCGTCAGTGACAGACACGTTAAGATGGTAGAAAGGCTGCTCAGCAAAGTTCTGCAGGTTGATGAGCGAGATGATACCTGAAACAGATGACAGGATGTCTCCTTTTAATACCGTATTTACTCGCCTGTAACACCCCCTCACCTATAACAACCCCCCCCCCCCCGCTCAATTTTCTACTATTATTGGGGGAAAAAATAATTGTAAAAAAAAAAGGAAAGGAATTGCGAAAGAGAAATAATCAGAAATTTTTTGCAAATATTCCTATAAGATTCCAGTTAATGGTAAAACCCACGCTTCTGCCTGCACCACCTGTGCATTGTTGATCACGAAAATGGCTACTCACTCCCCCTACCCCCCAGCTTACGAGTTCTGTGTCTCGCGTCCCGCACGGCTGTGTGTAGTGTATAATTAAGAAGCTTGCAGTACACAAGCAGGACTGAAAATGAGCAAGAGAACAAGTTTTACTGCATACTTCACGTTGAAAGTGCTAGAATTTGCCTCAGAAAATGGAGGAAAGCGGCGACTCGTAAATACGAAGCGCAGCCGTGTATGATTCGTTATTGGCGCAACCAGAAGGGCAAATTATTGGGAACCAAGAAAAGTCCTTCCGTGGTGTGAAAAAAGGAAAGTACGAAAATGTGGTCGGTATTAGAAACAAATCTTCCGTATTTCAGGTAGGCCTAGTTGACACGTAACATATTGTATTACTGCGTAACCTTGAACTCGACGCACGCAATGGTGTGCGGCTGCTGCGCTGTCTTAGTCCTGTGGCCAGTCAGCTGTGATGATGCAACAGAGTGACTATTTAAATGGGCTATTATCACTTTTATCGTAAATAAAGTCTAGCTTAAAATAACTATTTTGTGTGTCAATTTAAGGGTGATAGGTGCTCCTTTGTGTGCCTTTATACTATGCCATCCTAACTTATATCAAGCCAAAAATTCGGGGAAAAAAGGGGGTGTTATAGGCGAGTAAATACGGTACTTGTCTGGGGAAGATAATTCATTAATTGTAATCTTTTAATGGAATGCAGCTGTAATAAATCGGAAACCTCTATGAACGACAGGTGAAAAGATAAAGGAAGTAGAAGACTTCTGTTACTTAGGAAGCAAAATAACCAGTGATGGACGAAGCAAAGAGGATACAATAAGTAGGTTGGCACAGGTAAGGAAAGCATTTCTACAGAAAATATATTTGTTGACATCAAAATACAGATTTAGGTATTAGAAAGTAATTTTTGAAAGCCTTTGTCTGGAGCGTAGCGCTCTATGGAAGTGAAACTTGCACTGTTGGTGCAGCAGAAAGGAGGAGAATAGAAGCATTTGAAATGTGGTGTTACAGGAGAATGATGAAGATCAGATGGGTAGATAGGGTTACAAACGAAGAGGTATTAAGACAAGTGGGAGAGGAAAGATGTTTCTGGCGACTGCTAATGAAGAGAAGAGATAGGTTGGTAGGACACATACTAAGACACCCAGGAATAGCAAGGTTAGTTATGGAGGGAAGGGTAGAGGACAAGAACTGTAGGGGAAGACCAAGGTTAGAATATGTTAAACAGATTGCCTCGGATGTAAGGTGTGGTAGCTGCATGGAGAGCTGCATCAAACCAGTCAAAAGACTGAAGGCTCCAACAACAACAAATGAAGAATTCAGCCCTCTGTCTCTTAATGGCAGGAGGTTTGGTAATGGTGATTGTAGTTTTAGGAGACAGAACATTCCCTTTGTTAATAACATCATAATCTAGTAAATATGGTGAATTGGTAAATGAGCAATAAGCACCTCACATACCTGTGGCAGGATCGATGGAGAAGGTCTGTTGCTCATTCCCTCCCACAATGGTGTAGCTGAGACTCTCCTGGTTGATGTAGTCCGGATCACTCGCTGTCACCACGGTGACGAACTGGCCGCGCTGAGCATGCTGCGATAGGAAGCACGAGTACGATGGCTGCTCGAACTTGGGTGGGTTATCGTTCATGTCCAACACTGGAACAAAGAGGGTACGTTATTGTTATCATTGGCTCATCACTGTAGCATGTTGGGTGCGGTTAGAAATGGGCCACCACCAATTAGTCCTGCATTTGAGTATAAGACATTTACCCTCTCCTCACTTTGTACCATTTAGTCTAACTGCTACTGTATGTATTTCCAGAAGAGCAAACACCCATGTGCTGAGTCATTTTCACACATCCTCAGGGTGAATAACTTCGAGGGGATAGTACGAGGGCTGTTTTTTTTTTTTTTTCAAGTGCCGATGGACTGTATAAAAATCACAGATTGGCATACCAAACTGATTTTACTGCTAAATATTTGCTTGTTTTATTCGTATGTCTCACCATAATCGCCAAACGGTTGAAACATTTGTCGTATCGTTACACCAGCTTTCCAATGCCCTCGGCAAAAAATTCTGCCGCCACTGAGATGAGTATGTGTGGACAGTCTCCTGAAGTGTTTCCTTTTTGGCGAGGCATTACCGCCCAACCATACCTTCAATTCTCGAACAAGGTGAAAATCATTCACATGGTGGCCACTCAAATCGCTCAACGATTTTCCAGGAGTTTTCCAGGAATTTTCCAGGAGTAATTCTCATTTTTCCAGACTTAAAAATAAGCGCGAGTCCCGGGGGTGTAATGGCCACCATGCATTCAGTGCTGGTTTGAACTCACGGCAGATGGTCCAAAACTTTCCATTTGAAAAAGTCTATCGTAACGCAACTTCAAGACCAAAATAAAGCACTTTTATTTGGTTTACTTATACAGATGTTGAAAAAAATTAGTGGTCATTGCATTATTGATACACAAGCCTACACACAAATGATTTAATTGTTATATTGGCTTTCACGGCTTGGTGTCCTAGGCGAAACCCCACACAAGACACGGCACAAACCTAGAAGAATTGCTGAGTTTTAATTCACCGGCCGTGAAAGCCAATATACCATCTTTTTGGAAGCCTCCATAGGGAGGTTAAGGCTGCTTGAGCTTTTAGTTCTCATAGTCAAGTGGTGCAGTTGCACCTTATATAAAGGGAGGTGACGCGCAGTTCGTCACTCCTGTGGGGGTCCGGGCGGGGACACCAAGAGCCCGCCGATGAGCCTAGCTTGGTGTCCTAGGCGAAACCCCACACAAGACACGGCACAAACCTAGAAGAATTGCTGAGTTTTAATTCACCGGCCGTGAAAGCCAATATACCATCTTTTTGGAAGCCTTCATAGGGAGGTTAAGGCTGCTTGAGCTTTTAGTTCTCGTAGTCAAGTGGTGCAGTTGCACCTTATATAAAGGGAGGTGACGCGCAGTTCGTCACTCCTGTGGGGGTCCGGGCGGGGACACCAAGAGCCCGCCGATGAGCCTAGCTTGGTGTCCTAGGCGAAACCCCACACAAGACACGGCACAAACCTAGAAGAATTGCTGAGTTTTAATTCACCGGCCGTGAAAGCCAATATACCATCTTTTTGGAAGCCTTCATAGGGAGGTTAAGGCTGCTTGAGCTTTTAGTTCTCGTAGTCAAGTGGTGCAGTTGCACCTTATATAAAGGGAGGTGACGCGCAGTTCGTCACTCCTGTGGGGGTCCGGGCGGGGACACCAAGAGCCCGCCGATGAGCCTAGCTTGGTGTCCTAGGCGAAACCCCACACAAGACACGGCACAAACCTAGAAGAATTGCTGAGTTTTAATTCACCGGCCGTGAAAGCCAATATACCATCTTTTTGGAAGCCTTCATAGGGAGGTTAAGGCTGCTTGAGCTTTTAGTTCTCGTAGTCAAGTGGTGCAGTTGCACCTTATATAAAGGGAGGTGACGCGCAGTTCGTCACTCCTGTGGGGGTCCGGGCGGGGACACCAAGAGCCCGCCGATGAGCCTAGCTTGGTGTCCTAGGCAAAACCCCACACAAGACACGGCACAAACCTAGAAGAATTGCTGAGTTTTAATTCACCGGCCGTGAAAGCCAATATACCATCTTTTTGGAAGCCTTCATAGGGAGGTTAAGGCTGCTTGAGCTTTTAGTTCTCGTAGTCAAGTGGTGCAGTTGCACCTTATATAAAGGGAGGTGACGCGCAGTTCGTCACTCCTGTGGGGGTCCGGGCGGGGACACCAAGAGCCCGCCGATGAGCCTAGCTTGGTGTCCTAGGCGAAACCCCACACAAGACATGGCACAAACCTAGAAGAATTGCTGAGTTTTAATTCACCGGCCGTGAAAGCCAATATACCATCTTTTTGGAAGCCTTCATAGGCAGGTTAAGGCTGCTTGAGCTTTTAGTTCTCGTTGTCAAGTGGTGCAGTTGCACCTTATATAAAGGGAGGTGACGCGCAGTTCGTCACTCCTGTGGGGGTCCGGGCGGGGACACCAAGAGCCCGCCGATGAGCCTAGCTTGGTGTCCTAGGCGAAACCCCACACAAGACACGGCACAAACCTAGAAGAATTGCTGAGTTTTAATTCACCGGCCGTGAAAGCCAATATACCATCTTTTTGGAAGCCTTCATAGGGAGGTTAAGGCTGCTTGAGCTTTTAGTTCTCGTAGTCAAGTGGTGCAGTTGCACCTTATATAAAGGGAGGTGACGCGCAGTTCGTCACTCCTGTGGGGGTCCGGGCGGGGACACCAAGAGCCCGCCGATGAGCCTAGCTTGGTGTCCTAGGCGAAACCCCACACAAGACACGGCACAAACCAGAAGAATTGCTGAGTTTTGATTTAATTGTTGTTTTAATAAAGTCTTTGTGACTGAAATATCTGCATTAAAAAAAAGAGAAAAGAATGCCGCCTGCAATTTTATTGCGGTGAAGTTGTCTATACTCAGTATGTTTCACAAAAATACTATCGCGTGTTCTCACACACAGAAACAGGTAGCCTGAGGAAATTTTTTTCATTAACGATAGAGTGCTCACCCAAAACCGCAGCGGGAGTATGATTTAGCATGGAAAGAATTTTATAATTAATTAAGAGTGGCTATTTTCCAGGAGTTTTCAAATTTTTCATTATTTTCCAGGAGTTTTCAAGACCTAATAAAAATCCAGGAGTTTTCCAGGTTTTCCAGGAGTAGTGGCCACCATGCATTCAGTGCTGGTTTGGACTCGCGGCAGATGGTCCAAAACTTGACACTTGAATTCTTTGATAAAGTCTATCGTAACGTAGGCACAGTGCGACGACTTTGACCGGGTTTGAACCGGTGACCTTGGGCATAGAAGCTCAGCATGCTACCAACTATGCCATCGAAGCCACTGGAATCTCAGAATAAGCAATGTGTAGCACACTATACGGCTGCACATGTTCCACATGCCTGAATACAGCACTGCATAAAAGTTCCTTTTACCCCATTTCTAACATTCAACAGATGCTTACCAGTAACCCAGACATGAGCCGTGCTGGATAGGCTCGGAACTCCACTATCCTTGGCTATCACAGTGAAATGATGACTGCTATGGATCTCGTGGTCCAGGGATCTCTTCAAGTAGATTGTGCCATCCTCGTGGTCGATGTGGAAGTACTCGGAGGAATTGGTGGTGTCCCCTTGGATCTCATACCTCACTACCTGATTGATACCTGTAGGATCATAACCAGAAATCAACACCCACTCTATCAGTGTTTCACCAAAGCTGAAGATTTGAAGTTTATAAAATGTGTGTATTAAAAATAAGGAATAGGAAGGTAATTATGTCCAGAGCATACCTGCCAACTTTCAAAAATAAAAATCCAGAAGATGCCAAAGCGCAAAAATTTAACACGTACATGCGTTGCAAAGTCTTAAAAATAGCGAGAAAAGACTACAGGGAAAGAGTTTACTAACTCTTGGTGAAGTGAGACTATCTAATTCATTGTGCCAGTTTCCAAAAATTCTCAAGAATATGCCTCCCTGAAAGACTGATGATATCGTTTCTTACTTGAATACATCGCAACAAAACTTGCACACAATTGCACGAATACCAGAACTACAGCAAAGACCGCTTAAAACCAAGCTTTCCTGCTTACAAACAGTCGAAGCACAAAGAGTAATATAAATGCAGCGATAATCTGCGAGATGTGATTATCGATAGACAGTTCTATCAACTTTCAGCGTAATGTCAAACGCAAGGAATTAATGACAAAATAATCTGCAAGACGGGATTATTGATAAACTTATCAGTCGATTTTCAGTCGAATTTAAACACTCACATCTCAAAATAGCAGCTATCATCGAAAATCAAAACTGAAATGCGAATTGGATGCAGAGAACAGAACCAAGCTAGGGAGTTGAAAATCCGGAAAAAACTATGTTAATCCGGACAACCGGAAAACACCCCAAAAATCCGGAAACCTTCCGGGAAAACCAGAAAACTTGGCAGGTATGCCAGAGTATTCTCCCAATTACACTAACCAACAGTGGAAATGCTTCCGAAACAAAAACTGTCATTTCAAGTTTACTCGAGCATGGGGAATACGAATATGGAATTTAAAATGCTGAGCTAGCTGTATGTTCTGAAATATAACAATATTTCATTAAATACTAGAGAATTTGATGGACTTCAAAAAATACTAGGGATTTCTTTATTTAAATAAATCGTAGGTTGGCCCATGGGCATAACACTTGGAGGACAGCAGTTGCAGAAAGTAGAATGCTTCAAGTACTTGGGAAGCATAATTGAAGAGGGAGGCAATAGGATGGAAATAAATGAAAGGGGAAGGTGCACAGATGGATTTTTCAAGAGTGTTAGGGGGATGATATGGAATAAAGATGTACCACAAAAACGTAAAGGAATCATCTACAAGACCTATTTTGTGCCAATTTTGACGTATGGTTCAGAAACATGGGTGATGAAGGAAAGGGGCAAGAGTAAAATACGAGCAGTGGAGATGAAGTTCCAGAGGAGTAGGGTAGGAGTGACAAGAATGGACAGAGTAAGGAATGAGAGAGTCAGGGAGATGGTAAGAGAGGAACCATTGCAAAATAGAATAGAGCGATCTAGGCTACAATGGTATGGACATTTGAGGAGGATGCGAGAGGAGAGGATACGGAAGAAGATGTTTGGAATGGAAATGAAGGGAAGGAGGCCAAGGGGAAGACCAAGGGACAGATGGACAAAAGGAGTTAAGAAGAGTGTGGAGGAAAGAGGAGTGTGCTGGGACACAGTGAAAGACGAGAGATGGTGGATGGACAGGAAACGATGGAGAGGCTTATGTTCCAAGCAGACCCGGCCAGCGGTCGGAAACTGCCCAAGATGATGATGATGATGTGGGTTGGCAATCCTTAGTACAGGTATCCTGAGTCATTGTCAGCCATATTTTGTTTATTGCTTGTGAATAACCTTTGTTTTCTTCTTCTTATGGGAAAGCAGGGATAGGTCTTCACATTACAACAAAATGGTCTGGCCTTCTAGGGAAACTTTGTGCCCTGGGGAAAATAACATAATTTACCTGTACATACTGTCAAAGCCACTGCAAGGCTACTAGCCAGTGTCTTGCTGAGGTGTACCATACCAACTGATGAGGCCAATGGTACACAGTGGCAAAACATTGGCAAACCAGTTTCAACAAGCTGGATCAATATTTTGAAGTATTTCATTTTCTTTGAAATTTGATGCCCTAACATTAAGTTCATTCAGAGTACAAACATGATGATGATAATTGTTGTTTTAAGGGGCCTAACATCGAGGTTATCGGCCCCTAATGAAATATAATGGCGTGAAATGAAAGGATGAAGATAAAAGCAGCTCACTGCCATGAATGAAACGAGAATGGTTTATATAAAACAGACAGTGAGCCCCAACAATTATGCCTTATTTGAATAAAAAGAATAAATGGTGGATGGTCATGAACCGGATGACGAGGTCTACTGATGGTCCTCCATCACGGAGAATAAGGGAGAGGGTGTTCGGCAGTTTGAGAGTCCTTCGCAGATCAGCCAGGTCCACACACTCCAAGAGAATGTGTGCCACGGTAAGGTGGGCGCTGCAAGTACACACAGGGGGGTCTTCTCTCTTTAGCAAGTGGGAGTGCGTAGCAATCCCATGGCCGATCCAGAGTCGACAGAGTACCACAGCTTCCTTCCGGTGAGATCGGAATGAAGATTTCCACACCTTCGTAGTCTCCTTGATGCCTCTCAGTTTGTTGGGTGGAGGCGTGGTAAAGGAGTACAAACATTCTGGATCCTTACAATACCTCTACCAACAGAGCTATCCAGTCCTCAATCAATACCTTCCATTGATTCAGCTGAAAATAGAGAGACTCTTACCTGTATCATTGTCCCTTGTGATGACTTTGAGGATGGAGGTTCCGAAGGGAGCAGCTTCAGACACAGAGACATTGTAAGCTTCGCTGCTGAATTCAGGTGGGCAGTCGTTAACATCTTGAACCAAGATGCTGACCAGGACTTCGGCAAACACACCAGATACGCTATCAGTGGCTCGGATGGTCAGTTCGTACTGCTTTTTCTGCTCGTAATCCAGTTCGTCCACCACGGAGATGACACCTGGGCAAGAGAATGCAACAGTGAAGTGTTACCATCATATCATGCTCCACCATAACCCACAAACAGCATGCTGAGTTACTTTCAAAGCCATACATTTGGATGGGACAGCAATACTAATGATGCCTCAATACTCGCAATACAATATGTATTGATTGTAGTAGATGTTTTGTTTACAAGCTTGGACAGCATATTTATCAGTGCCATATACAGTGAGTTCCCCTCATGACTCATCCGGCCAGCGCACCGAGCTTATCTCCCATTGACTCAGCACTCCCCGCTCGGCATGCATAGCAATAAGAACAGAACAGCACTTGGCTCACTTTATCCGTGCATGACATGAGATAACAATTAAAATGAAGAAAGGAAGAATTAATAAACTAAGGTCGTACCTTATGACAGGAGATGTTCTAATCTTTCTGAGATTTCATTTACTTTTTCCTCATTAAGTACACGTTTTATAACACTTCGCTTCTTATTCGTACAATCAAGCCCACATGTCTACTAGAAGAAAATTTTGGATTTCCTAAACACAAGATGCTGAACTTTCCTTTCGTCCCCATTTCAAGAGGCTTTCATCAAGCTTGGCCGATTTGACTTTCATGCATGGCGATGTATTGTTCTTTCTACCAACGATCCTTCGTATGAAGTCAACAAAGTCTTAATATGACTATCAGTTTTTAACATACTTTTAACTCTTTCTATGGGTCGAATTCCCTAGATTTTCGGACACGGAATCCTGCTATTATATTTTACCAAAACTCTAAGATTATTACAAGAGTCATATAAATTGCACATTAAGTTTGCATTTTAACATATACTATTTTTAATGTGTTTTTCCATTTGTTTGTAATATTTGTAAGGTTTTCTTAGGATAAGTTTTACTCAATGTATTTGTACCACAACTGTCCTCATGGTTTTTTATGTCTCATTTTCATCAAGTTTTCTCATGTTAGTTTTAACCTTTTTAATGTTATTCCAAGATTGTACTGACAATATGTTTATGTGTATGGCTGCTGAAGGGGCCATGGAAGGCTTTGAAACATGTACCAACCAAATGGGTATAATATAGCCCCTTGACTGAAAAGTTTTGTATTGATCAGGCGGAATTCCTGTCCCCTTCGCTTCTTATCGTGTAAAGAATCAGTTCCTCTCAATTTGTTTACGAGATTCCGCTCTGTATCTCTATGTGGAGAGCGTACACCTGGAAAATGTGTTATGAAACGTCTAATGACTTCCCTGCAAGACTCTGTTTTCACATGATTATCGTACATAAATACCCTTTCCTCTACCGTGTGAAGGAATTTATGAGAATTATACCCCAAGTAACACTTCACAACTCGAGAACAGTTGGAGCGACAGATCAACACCAACTTAATACACGTTATAAGCACGGACCAGAACTGGGAAGTGCGTGCTGTGAAACAGGAAGTGATCAGTCAACGCGAGGCAGATAAGCTCGATGCGCTGGCCGGACGAGTTATGAGAGGAACTCACTGTACTTGGGTGGTTGAGAGTGTGGAATTTGCCTGATAACACTGGTCTAAAAAATAAAAAAAACAAGCTGTTTCTGGAAGATAATTTGTCTCTGAATCCAGATCTAATCTCAGAATTTATGTATTGACCTCAGTTTCCATGCTATAATGGATTTTGTTAATGCTTAAGTCCGCCTTAATACAGGGCGCCATGGAATGTTCTCCGCAGTGCCTATGTGGCTGCGAGAGGTTGGCAGCACTGTGCACTTGACAGGGTGAATCCCACACATATGGGCTGTAGGCTGTCGAAATCGTCAGTGTGTATTGCAGTAAGCGAGCGTTCAGATAGATTAATTATTTGAAGAGTGCAACAGTTAACAGGCAGTAATGTTTACTACTGAAGAGAGAGTTTTGGTGGAATACGTTTTATGCAAAGGCGATCGGTTTACAGAAAATGTAAAACTAAAATTTCAGGTATGGTTTCCTAATTCAAAGTCTCCAAACCAGGATACCATTCAGGATTTGATCAGGTAAATTTCATGCGACCGGCTCAGTTTACAATGTACCGGGAACAGGCAGGCTTACGCTTTTAACGGATGAAAAACTTGATGAAATCTCAGATATAATGCCGCATAGTCCAAGAAAATCAACACGCAAATTAACTCAAGAGACAGGAATTTCTAAGTGGACAGCACATAAAGCTGTAAGACACAAGCTTCAGTTGTTCCCTTTGATACAAGCAACGTAACTGCTGATGCTAGATCTCGCAGCAGCATGTAAGTGCTGAGGAAAACATTCCCTGGTGCCCTATATTACATGTTTCTTGCAAAAGGAGAACAAACAATCTGAGTTAGTCCACATTTTAATCAAAGAACTGAGCTACATTAGAGTAAAGTGAAGTGAATAGACAATGTAACAATCACCAAAGTGCTGCAATGTGCCTCATTCCTACCCTGGCGGTGGATTTCGGAACTGAGAATACCTTGTATATATATTTCGATTGTATTCCAACAATTACATCCGCAAAAGAAAACTGAAAGCAAATTAATTAAGCAATACCAACGTAACCAAAAATGCAGCATTTTCAAGGTGTTTAACCCTCTGACCGCCAACGTCCGATTGAAAAAATGTATTTTCCAAATTACATATTCGTTTTAATAGTTCACAATATATGTTTTGGTCTAGTAGTGGATTAAATAAGACTATATACAACAAGTTTTAAAGTTTGTCACACTGAGGAACTTGCTGCTAGTAACCAAGCGCAAATTCAGCTATCGCGGGCGGACAACGAACCCTTTCACCGGAAAAAAAAGGAACGCAATTGTTCCGCATACAGCAAGATTAGTACAATTCAAGGTGGTAGAAGGAAAAAGACCAGTTTTGTAAAGAATGTAATAAGAGTGTACATCCTTTGTGCCTCTCTGATCAAAATTGCTAGGGTGCGTAATAAACATGTGTAAATATTAGGTAATTAGTTTCTTTTCATCCAAAAAGTGAATTCTGGAGTGTTTAGTTTGTGTGAAGTAGTGAAATAACTTAGACATTAGTTAACATTTTCACTTAAAATTAGCCTGGAACTGCAGCCATTTGCATACAATGTAAGAATTAGAAAATTTCAAGTTACAGTAATAAAAATAATAATAAATTATTGTAGCTGTAATATTTTATAGAAAGCTCAAATTTTTATAGACTATGTGATATTAGAAACATCACCTCTCTAAAATAAAGCAATTTTCGATAGTAAAAATATTTTTGATCATGAATTTTCTTTTAAAATTTTTAAAGTAAATATTTATTTCAATTATCACTCCTTTTAATATAAATTATAGAATAAGAGTACATTAAGTTACATTAATAAAACGCCCAGAGCATTACCTTCAAAACAAACAAAAAATCATCTTATATACATAAATAGTTCAGAAGTTATTACGTATAATTTACCGCAGAGTAAAAAGTGCAGATTAGGCCTTGGCAGTTTAGGGTACGGACACCCTTTGACCGCCAGCCATATACGATGGCTGGCAGTCAAAGGGTTAAAAACAGAAGATATTACAAAACCTGAGCCCGATATTCCACATCGCAGTTCATAAGCAAAAGATGGATCGTGTGATCGCTAACATCCATTAATGGATAGGCATCCGAAGAAGAAGAATAAGAGTCTGATAGAAAAAAAACGGATTTCATTTTCGAATTCAGCACCCACGACTTAGCTAAGAACACCATTCACCTTCTGTGTAACAAAAATGCTGTTGACCAGTGTAACCTGTGTTTCTGTGGTACTAGTGTGTGAACGTGTATTTGAGGCTACAATTGCGAAAATACTTTAATACATTTCCGATTCACACTCAAAAGAGCCATATTCATGAATTCTGTAGAATCTAAAGAAACCTAAATGTTATGAAAGTACCTAAAAATACCTAATTGCAGTTTTGAATTTTTAGTCCAAAATTTTTAAAAGTGAACCTGAAGATACTGAGAATTCCTTGCTCTAGTTGACTGAGAGAAATCCTATCTGCCAGAAAATTCAAATACTTGCAGAACTTTTCGGCTTATATCTTATTGTTTGGTTATTTACCGTCAGGAAATAAATCTCTTATTGTTTCCAAGAATCCTATACAAAATAAACAAAATTAATTAAACGGTCTAGAGTGTGAAAATCACCCATCTCATTTGGGTACAATCGTGTTGATAAAATGACACCAGCGTGAGAAATCGACTTATTTAAAAAAAAATATATATATCAATACTACCGATCCTCTAACGCTCATATACCTGGTCCATGTTGTTTCCGACCACCCTATATGTGTACAATACAACCTAATATTTTAAAGTTACTTTTGGTCATAAGTGACTTAAAAATCAAATACTTTGGTAATCTAAAACAAAAAAATGCTATCCCTTGGTCAATCTGTACCATTATCAATGGAAAACTGAATGAAAAGCCTGTTTAGACAAATATATCCCTGTGCATAGGGCAGTACATGCATCAGAACAAAAGGTACAATCAGTAAGATATATGCATGATGTTACACAACAAATGTCTACCCTTGGAATTCCACATTCAAGAACAACCCCAGCAAACAGATACATACCTCAAAAGCATGACAAAGCATGAAGCAAGAGAACAATAATAGCATTTCAAACATCCACACTACTCTGACAGGCATGGGCATAATATGCTAAATGTACAGGGTCATTATCTATGTGCTCCACGATAAAAACGGCACGCTAAGCCGGCTGTGACTGGCACAGATCGCGGGCGTGCATACGCTGTTCAGCCAGTGGTTAGAGCGCTCCACTGACTCATATCGTTAGTTCACACGTGTTTTGTCATTCATATGGACGTGTATCTGCAAAGCTTAGACGTTAGTGTTGCACGTTTAGTGAGTATTGTGATTACTGTGATTGTTGGTCATGCATAGACACCAATTCACAATTCTCATGGCACGAACGTGTGTATATCCATAATTCGTGTATGAAAAGCACAGAAACTTGTTCTGAAACGAGATGAAAATTTCGAATCAAGTTTCTAGAAAGACCTGTGCCTAATGCCAGTACAATTAGGAGGCTCGCTAAACGATTCAAGGAAACAGGCTTCGTAAATAATAAAAGAGTTGACAGACATTCTTTCATCAGAAGATATCAGGTGTGTGTTACAAGAGAGGGAGGACATTTTCAGCAGGTAAAAGTGTGAAAGTGCGTGCCTACCACCGGCTGAACCAGGTGCGCGCGCCCGCATTCTGTGCCAGTCACAGCCGGGTTAGCTTGCCTTGTTTATCGGGGCGCCCTGTATGAGGCCCATCCAGATATTTAGTTTTCCTACTTTTTAATTAAAAAGAAACATAATTACATGAAAAACTATATTTACACCAGGTACAGCAATGTTTGAACTATTTTGAGACACAATCACCACCAGAATTGAGACACCATGTCAACTTTTGTATTCTTGTGTCGTAGAAGTCTGCCGCATGTATCACTCGTCCTCAGATCTTCGTCAGTGTGAAAATGCTGACAAAAGGACAGGAATTTCTAGAGGTGCAAGAAAAAGTGGAAATCGCTGGGAGCAAGATATGGACTGTACGGTGGATGATCAAACAGCTCCCAGCCAAACTTCTGCAGAACAGTTATTGTGTCGAGCCGTATGTGGTTCAGCATTGTCACGGATCACCGGCACTGAGCATTCCTCGGCTCTTATTTTGAATGGCCCGATTTGCACAATAAGAAATTTAATCACAAACAAAACCTCGCAGGCGGCGGGTGACAGAATGAGAGCTGCCATTTTGAGCCACTGCTTTGTGCTACGGACACCAGTTAGGACTGGTCCAGCCGGTATCTTCTTCTTCATTTCCCCGTTTCCAGCTTCCTGGGTCGGGTTGTGAATCAAGGACCTCCAACGTTGCCTGTCTCTCCACCACTCCTCTCCCCCTTTAAGTACATCTTCAGGTTTTCCTCCCTTCTTCTCCACGCACTCCCACACTGTATCTGCCCATCTCTTTCGGGGCCTTCCGCGCGGTCTCTTCCCCGAAACCTTTTCCAGAAAAGCTTTCTTTGGCACTCTCTCCTCTCCCATTCTCATCATATGTCCATACCATGATTGCTAAATCATAGATCTTATCATCATCATCATCATCAACTAGAGCAGTTTCCAACTGCAGGTCGGGTCTGCTTGGAGCACGAGCCTCTCCATCCACCACTTCTCTTCTGTCACTGTTGTCCAATTAACTCCTTTTCTCTCGACACTTTTCTTCAGCCCCTTTATACACCTATCCCTTGGTCTTCCTCTAGGTCTTTTTTTCTTCCACTCCATTTCCAATATTTTCCGTGGTATTCTCTCTTCTCCCATTCTTTTCACGTGTCCATACCATGGTAGCCTTGATATTTTAATCCTAACCTGTGGGGTTCTTCCTTTAATATTTCCCTGACTATCATTTCTCTGTCCATTCTAGTTACACGTATACGACTCCTCTGAAATTTCATTTCCACTGCTTGTATTCTGCTTTTATCTCTCTCTCTCATCACCCAAGTTTCTGATCCATACGTTAGGATTGGCACAAAGTAAGTCTTGTACATGATCCCTTTACATTTCTGAGGCACATCCTTGCTCCATATCAGGCCTCTATAACACTCGAAGAATCCATCAGCACACCTTCCTCTTTCATCTAATTCCAAGGCAATTCCCCCATTTTCTTCAATGACACTTCCCAGATACTTGAAGCCCTACACTCTCTTCAACTGCTCTATGCCTAACTTTATCCCAGAGTATACTCTGTCCTTCTCACGTGTTATCACCACTTCCTTCTCACGTGTTGTCACCACTTCACTCTTCTGCGTCGAAAACTTCATTCCATAGGATGACACTACTTCCTCCCATGCATTGAGTTGCTCCTGTACATCCCTCTCCTTGTTTCCCCAGATCATCAAGTAATCTGCAAACACCACTGCCTTCATTTTTTCCTCCCCAATATGCTGTGCTACCTTTTGCATCACTTCATTCATCACCATTACAAAGAACAAGGGCGAGAGGGCACTTCCCTGCTTTAGACCATTAGTCAACTCAAACCATACTGTTTTTTCCATACCAACTTTCACACAGCTTCTGCTTCCTTCATACATATCTTTCACAATTTCTTCCGTTATTGCTTTGGCTCTCATCGCTTCCCATACTCTGTTTCTTATGACACTGTTGTATGCCTTCTCAATGTCCATAAAGGCCAATACCAAATCTTCCCCATACTCGTAGTGATGCTCCTGTAACTGTCTCACTCCAAATATGAGGTCAGTAGTGGACCTCCCCTGCCTGAATGCATATTGCTCCTCCCTCAGTTGCTGTTCCGTTACCTTACGTATCCGTTTCTCCAATACCTTTTCATAAATCTTAGCACAGTGGCACATCAGTGTAATTCCCCGGTAGTTTTGGCATTTCTTCCTGTCTCCCTTCTTGAAGATGGACACTATCACCCCCTTTTTCCAATCTTCTGGGACTTCCTTCTCCTTCCATATAGCTCGTATCACCCAATACAAACATTGTGTTCCCAGTTCCCCTGCAGCTTTTATCATCTCCACGCTTACCTCATCTATACCTGGTGCTTTTCCCATTTGCATCCTCTTTATTGCTTCTTCCACTTCTGCCCAGGTTAGGTCTTCCACTTGCACTTGGTTACTGACATCAACCCTTCCAGTATACTCTCCCTCCTTACTTGGTGCTGTCACATTCAAGAGGTCCACAAAGTATCCTTTCCAAAGTGATTTAATCTCTTCTTTTCTCTCAATCATGTTGTCATTTTTGTCTTCCATTCTCTCTGTGGTAATCTTCTAATTCTTCCTTTTATTCTTCACCATCGCATACAGCAGTTTTCTATTACCTTTACTGTCCTCTTCCATCATCCTTGTCCATTTCTCCATCCACTTCCTCCTTTCCTCTGTTATCACAGTTTTGGCTTCCTTCTTTCTGGCTATATATTCCTCACTTGCATCTGCTGTTCCAAGTTGGAACCACATCCAGAAAGCTTTGTTTTTGTTTCTCACTACTTCCTTCACACTGTTGTTCCACCCTGGTGTCTCTTTCCTTCGTTTCTTATCACTGGTCCTCCCGCATACCATTTCTGCTGCTTCCACTAGTGTTGTTTTCAGTCTTTCCCATTCCTCTTCCACAGTTCCTGTTTCCTCTCTGGGAAGCCTGCGCTTTACTATTTCCTGATATTCCGTTTTGGTATCTTCCTCTTTGAGTTTCCATACTTTTATTTTCCTCTCCTGCCTTTCTACCACTCTCCTTTCTGACTTCATTCTGTAGCACTTGCTTATATTTCCCGGTTAATATGTTCTCTAAAAAAAAAAAAAAAAAAGTTAAAACATGTCATTGATATAAGTTGGCAGCACGGTTATTGTATCAAAACAAACAACAAACAGTCCACTTAGAGATTCCTGTTTCTTGAGCAAATTTGCGTATTGATTTACTTGGACTTTGCAGCATTATATCGGAATTTCATCAAGTTTTTTGTCTGTTAACAGCGTAGGTCTGCGTGTTCCTGGTACATCGTGAACTGAGCCGGTCACACGAAATTTACTTATCAAATCCCGAACGATATCCCGGTTTGGACACTTTGAATTAGGAAACCACGCCTGAAATGTTAGTACTGATCGTCTTCACGTAAAACGTATTCCACCAAAAACGCTCTCTCTTCAGTAGTAAACATTACCGACTGTATCCTGTTGCACTATTCCGATAATCTGAATGCTCCCTTACTGCATTCACACTGACGCTCTCCACAGCACAGCACAGCTGATATCCTGTCGACCTTGGAGAAGACAAGCTAGTACCTGGCTGTCGGCGAGTGAGCGAAAGGTCTGCCAACTTAACTCCGGCTCTCACCTAACGTAGCAGTGCCTGAGAACATTCCCTGACGCACTGTAGTAGTGATTTAGGCTTCTCTTTTAACTTGTATATGCACAGTAAGTTATTCTTCTTCATTTCCCAGTTACAGTGATCTGGGTCGGGGTGTGAATCAAAGACCTCCATACTTTTCTGTCTCTCCACCACTCTCGTCCCTCTTCCAGTACATCCTCCACTTTCACTCCTCTTTCCTCAACGCTCTCCTTCACTGCATCCATCCATCCACCTCATCCTCGGCCTTCCCCTTTGGCGCCTTCCCGTGACTTTTTCAGTAAATAATAGTTTCGGGACTCGGGTCTTCTCCCATTCGCATCATATGTCCAGACCATTTTAGCTTACTGATCTCGATTTTGTCTTGTAATTTTGGGAATCTTGTTGTCTCACTAATTTCCTTGCTTCTGATTTTGTCTCTGCGGGTCTTTCCAATTATACCTCTAAGGAACTTAATCTCTGCTGCCTGGATTCTAATTTCCTCCAGTTTAGTTGTTGTCCACGTGCCTGCTGCATACGTCAATATAGGTGTGTAATATGTTGAATACAAGATTGTTTTACATTTCTCGGGAACTTCCTGGTTTCACACCAGACCCCTCACACTCTGATAAAACCCATTTGCTTGTTGGATACTCTTACCAATTTCCTCACTTGTCCTTCCATCGTCTGGGATTATTATGGATTTTTATTTCTTATTTCTTCTCCCATGCTTATTTCGCAGCTTTTCTTTGTCTTCATTTTATCAGAATGTAGCCAAGGTAATACAATTTGATGCAAATCAGCTCCTATCGTGAACACAAGCTGATGTAATGGTCTGTTTAACTGAAACAAGGGACTGACGAGTCCTGCACATTATTGTAAAATTTTTAAGCAAAGATTGTGCATTAAAAAGAGGGCACAAACTTTATATACTCATGTTTTAGGGTTGAAAATAAACTGCAAAGTGACAAAAACCCATTCATTAATTCACAAATTAAAAAAAAAAAATTGCTTTCATGCAATAATAAACAAGACAACCACCAAGCAACCAGTAACCACCTAATTTGATCCTCATTTGATTTGTATGCAAATCGCTATCCCACCTTCGAAGACGGGTATTACCTGTCTGACTAATCCACTGATTCCCAACCAATGATCCGCTCCTGGGAGCCTCATGAATGATCCGTGGGACAAAAGTGTCCGGCAGTACATATAAATAGCTGCCAATAAATGGGGATTTCGAATGTGAAATGCATTGAACAAGAATAGTTCGAATTTATCCGAGCCGATGACTATCAGCTGTTGAATTACAATATCTTAAAAACAATAATATTAATAGAAAATCTCTCTCCTAGCGTGCAGGTCCGCTGCTTTACATCTCCTCCATTTCAGTCTGTCGTTGGCATCTTCCGGTTTTAAGCCAACATCGTGCAAATTCGGTCCACCGCTTTGCTGGTCTTTCACGCGGTCATATTCCACCTGGGTCAATTTGAAGAGCTGTTTTAGCGACTGAGTTCTCTTGACTCCTCAGTACGTGACATTACCAGTGGAGCCGAGATTCCCTCACTTTCTCCACGATCGGAGCGATGCCTAATCTTCGTCGAGCATAATATTATTAGAATATGTTACAAAATAATTTTCATAATTAATGTTTAAATGTGGAAAAGTGACAGTCAGTCTGAAAGACTAGACTTTGTATCAATTTAAATTCTCGCTTTGCTCAAAGCCAAAGACTCTTAACATGTTAGAAAATTATCTGCATAGTACTTATCTTGCTTATCTTGTTTCAAATTACTCGCGAACGGCAAGTGCAAACCAAGGGCAAAGCAAGGTCAAGCGCGCGGGATGCCGTCATGCTCACCAGAGCGCGCGGGGACGTGCCCCTTCCATCCAGTCTAAAAACACTTATAGTGGGCGATGTATTGAAGATAGAGATATGCTCTCACGGACTTTTCTGTAGAACTTTTCATGCTGACCAATTCTTACGCTCATAGTATATTGATATTTTTAAAGGTTTGCCCAGCGTAAGCTTAAGAAGCGCACGGAAGCCAAGTTTGTTTTCAACTTTTTCACTGAAATCGTTACTGCTTGACTTCCTTTGATCATACATAAATTATTTTCTACAGAATCTTTCCTCGAGATATCCTTTACAGAATGGTGAAAACCGCATCAATATCCATCCATTGGTTCTCGAGATTACCCGTGACATCCAAGAATCGGGGATTTTTGTCTTATACTAACGAAGAAGAGATTGTCGGGGTACACATGCACCAAGCAGCACTATGACGTCACACACCTCAGTGCATCTGGGTACATTTCGTCCAGTCACCGTAACGTAACGCCAGACCCCAGCGTAACGATGAAGTCGACAAGATCATTTAAAATGATAAAACAAACTTTCAGGGCAGGGAGCAGAGATCCTTGACTTCATTGTTGATTAAAAACAAATATACCATTCGCCCGGCTAAACTGGTATGGGGACTCTACGCGACACAGTTCTGGCAGGGGCCTTCGTCTTGTTTATTTGTTTAAATGCACTTTATAAAAGAATAAATATATGTCTGTTGACTTTTAAAGAAATGAAAGATTTTTCCTATACTATTGGGACAATTTTCAAGATTTTGGCACTAATTGCACCTTCTAACTCTCTCTGGTTTAAGAGCTTGAGTTTTGTGAAACATACACCTTGGCGCATTATATGCTGATGATATTATCACTTGCAGCAGAACAATCCACAATCTCCTAGAGTCAATACTGCTTGATGAGGAGTGTACATGCCTTCCCTCTGGCCCCACACTAGCCCTGGTGCAAACAGTTGACACCGCACTCACTTCAAAACGGCAAAAACTCGTCAGATGTGTAATAATACTACACCATCATCATCTGAAACCTAGACCTTGTCGCTGCAACCACGCTTGTCTCTCTCTTGCTGAACGTTAGTCAGCATACTGTTTAAATTGAAGTCCAGGCATCACAGCATCCAGATGAGCCTTCCACGGTCTTCCTCTTCCTTTCTTCCCCAGAACTTTTCCTTCCAGTATGGTGGTCAGGAACACATTATGACGCAGGGTGTGACCAACAAATTTTGCTTTCCTCTTGTCTATCTTTTCTAAAGTAGTGATCAGTTTTCTTGTTTCGTCTACTTCCTTGAGGACCCATTCGTTAGTCTTTTTCTTCGTCCAGCTTAATTTCAGCATCCTTCTCCACATCCACATTTCCGCAGCTTCCAGACGTTGTAGGTCACGATTTCTTAGAACCCAAGTTTCGCATCTGTATAACAAAACACTCCAGACAAATGTTTTGATAAACGAATGAACTCCTAATGAACGGTGTTATGGGTGCTGATTGGTTATGTTTGAAAACTCCCGCATAAGAGCGTTGTTCCCCATTTTAAGACCCGTATCGAAATCTCCAGCTTCCTCTTGCACACCGCTTGGTCTAAGAGAAAACAAACTAATTTTCAGAATTCTATGAAGCAGCAAAATCTGAACTCTGAGGTCGAGTGTCATGTGCATTGAGCTTGGTTGGATTCATTGAGTGTACGAGGGTTACCAAAAAGAATTTTGATATTGGAACAGAGTCAAATAACCTTCACAAGGTATCATTAATTTGTAAATTCTACGTTGTTTCGACACGACACTGTTCAAACCTTTCTGAATAAATATTTAGTAATTTTGTGGTTGCTGCACAAATGTCTCAAAATTGTGTTTTTATTCTTATTTCACATTTAAATGAAACATCACAAAACCTCAGTATACGATGATTGATTGATAGATAAATTTATTAGCAAATGGGGACATAATTCCCGGTGGCAAAATGACAAAAAATAAACCAACAACTACAATTTAGAATATGTACACACAGATTCTGAGAAACAAACGCATTTTCTGCAGAAATAAATAAACAACAGCAACAAAATGTTAAAAATGAGAAAATACTAATCCCAGCCCTTCCATCCAACACACACAAACTCAATTCTACCCACTAACCTAATCACAACTTCTTGTTAAATTGACACTGCCTGACTAGCTTTTAAACCTCTTAACATTTGGAGGCATAGAGCTGAAAAAAATGTCCTCTGATGATTGGTTCCATTCCATTTCCCCCCCTCCAAAAAAAAAATATTTGACTTAAGATTTTACAAGAATGATCAAATTGGGCCCCTCATCATTCCTATTCTCCCACTTAACATCAATATTATATCCCTGATGCATGAAACAAGGTTATTGAGTAAAAGAATAAAATAAAGAAAAAGATGGTAAGGCATTAAAGGCTCGGTCAAACAGGAAGCGGGCTGCCCGTGCGAACCATGCCACCCGACCGCTGCAAACTCTGTATCGTGTAATATTGCATCATCCTGGTTAAACAGAAGGCGGTCTACCCCGGCAGACCAATCTAGTTCACGGCGGACAAGTGAGCAGTTGTGATTTTCCACAAAGACCGCGCGGGCTGGAAGAATGGCCAACGAAACGGAGAAGGTAGTTGACCTTGTTGAATTAACACCATGAACAGAAAACACTGTGACATGCACTCGATCGCGATTGCTTTCACACTGGTTCGCCTTGACTTGTCTGTATTCATTTTGACCATCACAGTATGCGATGGGCTGCGGTCGTTCCATTGGCGTGGGCAGCCCGCGTCCTGTTTGACCGAGCCCTAATGGAAAGGCTCCCTAGTCCATGACATGTAAAATCATTGGGGTCAAAAGAGTTCACTGAAGAAGCTTCATCTAGTGTGTTCATTACCAACTTTGCCCAGTACAATCTACCTCCACCTTCCGGCATACCGAGAGGGATATTTTGTTGAGTTTGTTCTTGCCTCCTGTAATATGGCCTATCAAACCACCACAACCACCACTAATCCCAAGTCAGAAGTTAGAAAAGCAACAATGTTAGTATATTGAGTCCAGCCCATGCCATGCTTCATGCCACAACACACAGACACACAAAATAAGATGTAGAGATATACTCACAGGGGCCATTCTTACTGTCGGGGGCTGTGAAAGGGAGACACAAAGATGGCATCAGTCCAGGTTCAGTGAGTGAAAGATCCTATGTTAACTTTACACCACATGCATTTTATCCATATCCCATTTCCAATAATTAACAAATTAGATTCACTTTACGTACCATATAATTATTACTGATCAGCACTGAAAGTCATGAACTATGATCATTAAAACCACACCTTCAAACAAATTAAATCTCTCATCAATAACTATTACTTGATGATCAAGAAGTCTTTCATCTACAGGGTCATTCTCATTATCTATGTGCGCGCGAGTAAACACAGCAAGCTAAGCCGGCTGTGACTAGCGGAGATCGTGGGTGCACGAACGCGGTTTAGCCAGTGGTCGGCACGCTCCGCTGACTCATATCGTTAGTTCACACGTGTTTTGTCATTCACATGGACGTGTACCTGCAAAGCTTAGACATTAGTGTTGCACGTTTAGTGAGTATTGTGATTACTGTGATTGTTGGCCATGCCTAGACACCCATTCACATTGCGCGAACGTTTGTATATCCATAATTCGTATACAGGGTGTCTACTGTAAGGATGAAGTAAAAATTAGTTACTTTTTAGCTACCTTTTAGTTACCTTTTAGTTAATTTTAGTTACCTTTGAATTCAAGATACGTCTGCAAGCAAAGAGGCTCATCACGCGGTGAAGAAAAACAGCTATGTACTGTGTTTAAAGCGGTAAATACAATTCACTTAGGGAGTTATAAAAATTTTAAAAATAATAAATAAATACTAGATATTTATTATCAAACGAGTTGTTTCAGCTAATATGTCGTCTTGTGCACAATGCGTTTTTATAATTGCCAAGAGGATGCTCTGCTCTTGACCGTTTGGAGCGATTTCCTTTGTCCCCGCGGTAGATCACGAATAAATTTATGGGACGTTACGTGATTGTAACGGAATTCTGTCTTCGCAGTCAAGTACGGAGAAATTTCGAGATGTTACACGATCTGCGCTGTTCTCACCCGTTTGTCGAGATTCCCGTAGTTTTCGCGATAGAACACGGATAAATATCGCGATTTAGATAATCAGTGTCACTTTTAGTCGTTGAACGAGATTTCCATTATCCTTGAGGTCGGGCACGAGAAAATATAGCATTATTAGGCTCTCGGCCGTTTTACGAGATTCACATTGTCCTTGCGATATTATGCATACCGCGCCACACCCGGCCGTTGAACGATTGTCTATTCGTCCTGACTGAATGGTGGATGCAAGCTCAAGGTTTGACATGGTTAAAATTCACGAGTAGTTTTGGACAAGTTGTATGGCCGGCGCCGTGATTCCCGCTGTCCCTATGCTGTGGTTGGGAGCTCATCAGATCAGGGTGGATCACGAGGAGAAATTAGTATCGCCACGCTACGTAGGCTGTCATTTCTAAGTGGGTTGATGCACTTCTCGCTCCCCGTACGCTTTTAAGTATACGGTCATAAGAAGAGTGGTGAGCAGGTTTCGAAATGTTTCGTGATTGGTGCCCAATCATCTTTGACGGGATTCCCACAGTCCTCGTGGTCACAAGTTCACGATAGGGGACGGGTTTTATGATTTTACGCTACTGACGTCAATCTCGGTCCATTTGACGAGATTCCTGCAGGCAAGTCATGCGGTCAGCCGGCCGTCTTGAGTCGGTATCAAATATTAAGAATTATTTTGAGAGGATTGCATGAATAATACGACTCGAGGACAAGTTTTCTTTCGAATGCGAATCACGAATTATACAAGTTATACAAGTTTTCGAAATAACCGGTTAGATTAGAATATATCCGATGGAACCAAAGGTCGAAGGAAAAATCGACATATAACGGAATTTCGAATTAACCATACTGGATGTCGCAAATTTACGAGACAGATTTTTAAAATAAGTTATAGCCTACGTATTTCGAAGCTTTTACATAATTCTTTTTCGAAACTGTAACATTTCGCAAGATTGCGACATTAAATTATTTCGCGTTATTTCTGGACTTCAATTTGACATAGTCTCCAAAATTTAGAGGTCAATAAGTTATAGCCTACGTATTTCGAAGCTTTTTCAGAATCCTTTTTCGAAACGGTAACATTTCGCAACATTGCGACATTAAATTATTTCGCGTTATTTCTGGACTTCAATTTGACATAGTCTCCAAATAAATGCGAGAAATGCGAGGTTTCTGATTAATTTCAGAATAAACGTCTCGCGAAAAGTCAGGTTTCCTAATAACACAGATAAATATTTCACACAAAACCAAAAAGTCATCTTGATGCCGAAAATATACGCTGAACGATGTATCCTTAGTATGCATTTCCTCGAGGTCGGGCACGGGGAAATATAGCTTATGCAATCGGCGCCGCGAGTTTAAATGATTCAATCCGCCTTCGGAAAATTTTCGTTACCCATTCGTTAAATTCGTTACTTTTTCGTTACCGGTAGATACCCTGGTATAGGAAAAGCAGAAAATCTTGTACTGAAACGAGACGAAAATTTCGAATCAAGTTTTCAGGAAGACCTGTGCCTAATGCCAGTACAATCAGGGGGCTCGCTAAACGATTCAAGGAAACAGGCTTCGTAAATAATAAAAGGGTTGACAGACATTCTTTCATCAGAAGATGTCAGGTGTGTGTTGCAAGAGAGGGAGGACATTTGCTGCATCGTCTATGAGCACTGTAAGTACACATTATTGATCATGTCTGGTAAAAGTGTGAAAGTGCACGGCAACCACCGGCTGAACCGGGTGCGAGCACGCGCGATCTACGCTAGTCACAGCCCGCTTAGCTTGCCGTGTTTATCGGGGCGCACATAGATAATGACCCTGTAGTAGGTCATCTGTTGTACAAAGATTGCTATAGTATCGAATGTATTTCTCGACATAACGGTCACATATTTTTAGTCTAAAATTTGTGGGGTTTGAAGCCATATTTCCAGTGTTGCCTTAGTAAACAAGAGTTTAGTGCTTTTCAGTCTGTAAACACGAATGTACCCAAAAGATAAGATTAATAAATACCATAATTTATTTCAGGATTAGGGCATAACCCAGCTCTTTTGGGTACATTCGTGTTGACAGACTGAAAAGCACTAAACTCTTGTCTAAAATTTGTATGAGAAAAGCAGGTTGAGATGATTATGCAATGAATATTAATTGTAGGTTCAAAGAGAAAAAAAATCACATTTTAAAAATTATTTACTTAATTTGTAATGCAGTGTATAACATTTTCAACTCACCGTATATTCTCATTGTGAACAGCATTAACATTACTCATGGGTCTCTGTAGCAATGTTTTCTTGCAAGTGGGAGATGCTAGACTGGTGTGGCCTGTCAAATTTTTTAAATTTAACCGGAGTGTCCCTTACAAAAGTATTCGCCAATAGCAGTCGGGCGTGTTTTCACATGTGCAAAATGAAGCCAGCAGCGCTTCACGCAGTGGCTTATTGTAGCTCGTCATTTCGACGCTAACTCGCGGAAGTGACGGCCACTCGGCTAGCACGAGTCATATCCAGCTGACACAGAGACAGACACTCCATTCTGACAGTATTGTGGCTAGCATGCTTCGCTGGGTCTGGGTTCGAATTCCGGCCCTGCCAAGAAATTTAATTCTGGTTGAGGGCTGGAATGGGGTACACTCAGCTTTGTTAGGCAAGACAGAGAAGAGGTAGGTTCGATTTTCCAAAGTTTCTCACATCTACTCCAGGCAAATGCCGGGATGGTTCCTAACTTAGGGCCATGGACGCCTCCTTCCCAATTTTCAACTGAATTACAGATACACACACTAATACAGCCAACACAATAACACAGGTTATCAGACAAATTTCCTCACACATCCACTACACGGGGTGTATCCAATATCCAAGCCCCTCAAATAAAACTACAACAACAAACAATCCTTTCTGACAAGGTCAAGCCTGGTTATAAGTCGCAGCAGCGTGTGCAGCCGATCAGTGCACAACTTGAATGTGATGAACAGATAATTATGGCTTGAAATTTCTTAAACCAATTTTGTATTTGAAAAGTAGGGTGCGACAATTAAGACAGGAAATATAGTACATCGATCTACCTTCTATTTTACTATGTAAACGGTCAGATTAAAACAAGATTTGAAATCTTCTTCAACTTGTGATTAACTAGTGACTCTATAGAGATGGTGGTTGGTTCCGCAGTTTAGGGGCTGCAACAGCGCAGTCATGTAGCCCCGTGTACTTTGGGTGTGTGTAGAATCTGTCTGATAGCCGGTGTTAATTGTGATGGCTGTATTAGTGTGTGTTATCTGTAATTCACACAAGGACTGCAGATGATCATTTCAATTAGTTCCTACTTTAGCTGCCAAATGCTACCATCAACGACACCTAGCTATGAACTTGGCTACTAGATGCCACCACAACCTGCACCTGGTGACGAGCGTTAAAACTATAATAATAATATCGTATGGCCTCGAGTGCCGGATGCAAGCTTTGTAATTTGACACCCAGAGGGCAGCTTGCATATCGAATTTCGTTGTTCCTTGAATCACTATGAGAGTCAAGGAGGTTAGATGTTAGATATCTAAGCTCCTTGAACACTATAGCGCTTTCTAGTAGAGAAATGAGGAGCTTTGTGTTGGCGGAAACTCCCGAGATTAATTTTGCCATTATGAACACGGCCTACTGAATTCAAATGGGTTCTTTGACATGCCAACATCGTATGACATGCGTATCGTATTTTTGCCGCCTTTCAAAAAAAAAATCACTTACCACGGCCAGGAGCGAACCTGCAATCTTGGGGTTGGTAGACCGACACGCTATCCACTCACCCACTGTGGCAAGCTTATAGGGAGGTGAAAGGCTGCTTGCAGTAAAGAAGCACAGGTGCACTTCATAAGGGAGGTAGTGCACAGTTTGCTACTCCTGTGGGGGTCCCGGCACAGACACCAAGAGTCCTCTGATGAACCTACCTTGGTGTTCCTAGGTGAAACCCCCACACAAGACATGGCATAAACCTACAAAATTGCCGATTTTTAATTCCTTGGCCGTGAAAGCCAATGTACCATGTTTGTTTGTTTGTCTCTCTTCTTTGTTCGGTTAAGAGCAGTAAAGTCAGTTCTAAAATAATTATGATTTTGAATTAATAAAAGAAATAGCAATATTCTCCTACCGCTGCATATTTAACAATAATAATAATAATAATAATATCGTATGGACTCGGGGGCCGGGTGCAAGCTTTATTATTTGACGCCCAGAGGGCAGCTTGCATGTCAAATTTTGACGTTCCTTGGAGCGCTATGAAAGCCAAGGAGGTTAGATACGGGGTCATCGAAAAATAATCCCAACATTTCAAAAAATTATAGCACAGAAACCCTTTATGTTAAACGTGTAATTCTTTCACTGAACGCCAGCTGGTTAAAGTAAGTTTTGTTTTGGAGGGGACATGATCTTGCTATGCGCACACTAGATGCGCAGTAGCCAAGGTCGGCCGGGGGCGCGCCAATGACTGCACCGCCCGACAAACTGCACCTGATTACAAAGCTGTCATTCGATGGTTTAATCAGTTTAAGGAAACAGGGACTGTAGAGAAAAAATCTAGGCCAGGCCGACCACCAACATCAGCATTGAACGCACGCTTTCCCAATGGCTGGATTGGTACGTGCAATCATTTCAGGAGTAACTGTCAAGATGGCGGCAGAAATTCGCTCCCGCAGGTGCTCCAAATCCCGAAATTGTTTTTCATACACAATGTTTTTAATGTACCCCCAGAAAAAAAAAATCAAAAGGGGTGAGGTCGGGACTTCATTGGCGCGCGCGCCCCCGGCCGACCTGGGCTACTGCGCATCTAGTGTGCGCATAGCAAGGTCACGTCCCCTCCGAAACAAAACTTACTTTAACCAGCTGGCGTTCAGTGAAAGAATTACATGTTTAACATAAAGGGTTTCTGTGCTATAATTTTTTGAAATGTTGGCATTATTTTTCTATTACCCTGTATATAAGCTCCTTGACACTATAGCGCTTTCTAATAGAGAATGGAGGAACTTTTTGTTGGCGGAAATTCCCGAGATTAATTTTGCCATTATGAACACGGCCTACTGAATTCAAATGGGCTCTTTAACATGCCAACAATGTATGTCATGTGTGCCGTGATTTTTGTCGCCTTTCAAAAATCACTCGCCATGTCCAGGAGCGAATCTGCAAGCTTGGGATTGGTAGTCCGGCACGATAACCACTCACCCACCGTGGCAAGCTATTTAACAATAGTAACAAAAGCATGGCAATAATGCAGTAACTTAGTCGTGTACGAGTGGCAGATGATCTCCTTAGAATAATAATAATTATCATGATCATTCATGACTTTCAGTGTGACAGTGGCAGCAAATCATTAATATTATATCTTATTTCCTTCTAAACCTCATACCACTACAACATCAACTGTAGAAAGAGTTTCCAGAGCCAACAACCACAAACTCACACTCTATTAGTGAATTAAGTGAGGTGAAGTGTTACAATGCACAAAATGCTCCAAGTGTGGTTTGGCTACAGTAATGGGTTACCAGCAGGTTCCCACTGAGGAACAAGGATCCACAAGGAAGGGTTATACTTGAATGTTAAGTACCAGCTTTGGAATAACTGTTTCCTGAAGAATCTAGGATGATCCGAGCGAGTATAATATCTTGGCTTCGGATTTTTAGGTAAATAAATATTTCTTTATGTAAATACATATTTTAAGCATTTTTTCTATAAATACATAAATTCCTGCTTTTCACTTATTAGCACATAGAAATACATAATATTTATATATTTTTAAAAATCAGCATCTTTCAGTTTATTGCATTTTTGTTCTGTGTTACTTCAACGGGGAAGAACCTGCGAGCTATCTAATCTTCAGCTTGCAACTGTGTTATTCTTAACTTGTCACCCCGTGCCACTCACTGTGGAAGCCGGGGATTTCCTTGTTCATAGCCAGATCGCCCTATGTGCTAGACCTCCCCCAGCTACCAGGAACCAGTGTCACTCTCATGCAGTTCATTTCTGGCACTTTGAAGTGTAAGGCAGTTCTACGATGCCTAAAGTAAAAACAAGTTATCGTCTGCAGCAGTATATTGCAGAATTTAAAGATAATTTTTCTTCTGATGGAAGCGTTCTGTTCTGCCAACCATATGGAAAAGCAACCATGGCTGAACTGCGATCTCTAGTTACACAACACCTCAAGAGCAAGAAACATATTGCCGCAGTTTCGAGTCTTCAGATGAAGTGTTTCGCGATAATCGTCAGTCATTTGTGATGGACAACCTCAAGATGTATCTCGTTGTGTATTGTAATGCTTCAGTAGTCGGTGAGACATAGCATAAATTGCATTCGCGAGTACTGCATATTGTTTATATTCACATTAATAAACTAAATTATAATTAAATATTTTTACTTTTTTGTGTGTCATAACCTGTGTTATTGTGATTGCTGTACTAGTGTGTGTATTTGTGAATTGGGGACAGGACTGGGAAGTAGGAGGTTGTGGCCTTAGGTTAGGGACCATCCAAGCATTTGCCTCGAGTAAAAGTGGAAAAACCATGGAAAGCCACTTCCAGAATGGCTGAGGTGAGAATTCTAGCCTTCTCTTTTCAGCTCTGTCTCACGAGGCTGAGTACCTCGTACCAGCCATTGGAACAGAATTAAATTTCTTGGCAGAGTCAAGAATTGAACATGGACCTCAGGGTTGACAGCCAACAATGCTAGCCACTACACTACGAGACGGACCCGTGGATTCTTTTCTGCCCTCCAAATACCTGACATCTCTGGCTGGGAAATTGAACCCACAGTTTCAGGATCATGAAGCGGACACCATGCCACTGTTCCACCGAGGAAGCTGGTGACAAGAGGCAAATTATAGGCTGGAAGAGGGGAACTTGCAGGTACATACAGTAGCTAATGAAACTGGTTTGGACTCATTGGACCTCTGGAACCCTTTACTCTAGCTGTGACCACATAATATGCACAGGTTTTAGAAGCTCAAGTCTACTGTACATCATGCACAATACAAGAAGAATCAATCCCTGGTCCTTACCAGTGTTGAAGTCGAGGGCGAACTCCTCGTAGTCGTTCCCCTTCACGATGCTGTAGATGAGCTTCCTGCCGAGAGGAGACTCGGCCCGGACGCTCACCGCCAGCGGAGAATGGACCTCAATGTTCTCCAATACGCTGTCCGTGTAGAACTGTTTATCAAATATCGGCATTGACCTGTCGATAACCTTCACATGGACGGTCACTTCGGTGGAGCACGGAGTCATACCTGTATGGGACATGATACGATATGAGATTTACATAAATTCTCCACAATTTGTATGTTGTTGGACAAATTACTGGAAACTTCATAACAACATTTGAATCCATAACTATCATATCTTCCCGACTGCCCTCTCACCTTTAGACACAGAACTACTGTCGACCAAAATATTATGTGCACTCGAGTTTGAAGGTTGTTTGTGAAGTAACCAATAGACCTACATAAAATCCGATAACATCATCATTTTCATCGTTCTATTTTACGTTAGTTCATGTAGGTTTGGAATTTTTAATTTATATTTTAATATTTTTTATCGCAGTTGAAACACAAAAAGTGCACGTTTTTAAGCGTGTTTCAACCATGCGTCACATTTAAGAATTATTATCTCACAAACCCGTCATCAGATCGAATCCAAATTTTAACACTATATACATTGGAATGTTGTATAACTGGTTTACTAATTTCAAAATTTTGTGTGTTCAAGAACGAAAGTTGTTATCATTTTTGTAAGGTAACATTTTCTCGGCTCGGAGTGGTTGGAAAATGTAGTTCTTGGTTGCGTTGTAATCCTTATACATCAAAAGGTTATGCTGTATGACTGTGAAATACGTAAATTAATTCACTTATTTTATATCGGTTTGTATTTGTACGGGGAATTAAGACATGGTTCACCAGCTAGCCGCTTCGGTAAAAGCTGTTCAGCGTTGCTGATATGGAGCCCATCACTTCCGAGCGAGGTGTGCCATGACGCGTGATGGAGCCCATCCTGGCAACGCTGTACGAGTTATTTTTTTTTTCATTCTTTTCATTGTGTTGGAAAAAATAAGCAGGCCTAAAATAGTTTTCATGCAAAGAGAATGTTTATTTAATTATTGTTTTCATGAATATTAATTGAAATATAATTTTAATAATGTACACAATTACCCTACTGTAAGAATGACCCCCCTCCCCCCAGAAGGAAATCCTGCATACGCCACTGTGTGTGGCTTGTTCTTGTGGTTGCCAAACACAATGAAATACAGGGTCTTTATATTTGCTTGGCAAGGACATTCTCGCTCCGCCAGTGACGGCTCAGTTGCCGGCAACCGCGCGCGCATATGCACGGCAGAATACGGTGCTTAAAATCAGTATCATGCATTTTTACTCACCATGTTTACAGTAGATGCTGAAAATGTTCCCCATCCGCTGCCAAACATAATCGGCATCTCCTTATGAAGCTTCTGGATACTCCAGTTAATTTAGATTCAGTAAGGAAGTAAGGAAAAGAGGTCGAAAATATGGAAGAAGTAAAGGTTATCTGGAGAGAATACTTCAAGGAACTCCTAAATCCAACTAAAACCAGCATAGTGGACATTGTGGAGGAAGAAACAGACAGTGACCAAGACATTTCAGAGAAGGAATTGACATGGAAAGAAGTGGAGGAAGCATTAAAGAAGATGAAAGGGGGAAAGGCACCGGGAATAGACGAAGTGAGTGTGGAGATGGTGGGAGCAGCAGGGGTGATAGGAACACAGTGGCTCTTTCGAGTAATGAAAGTGATATGGAGGGAGAAGAAAATACCAGAGGACTGGAAAAGAGGGATAATAATACCCATATTTAAAAAGGGAAGTAGGAAGGAATGCAAGAACTACAGGGGAATTACACTCATGTGCCACTGCGCCAAAATATTTGAGAAGGTACTGGAGAGAAGAATTCGGACAGAAGTTGAAGATGGGCTGAGGGAAGAACAGTATGGATTCAGGCCAGGAAGGTCAACAGTTGACCTCATCTTTGCAGTAAGACAGCTACAAGAACACCATTATGAATATGGGAAAGATCTGGTGATGACCTTCTTGGATATTGAGAAAGCATATGATAGTATTAATAGAAACAAGGTATGGGAAGCAATGAGAGCAAAAGCAGTGAACAAGAAGACAGTGGCAAGAGTGAAAGCAATGTACGAGGGAAGCAAAAGCTGTGTAAAGGTGGGAAGAGAGAGAACGGAATGGTTTCAACTGGAGAGTGGTCTGAAACAGGGAAGTGCCCTCTCACCCCTGTTATTTATAGTGGTGATGGATGAAATCATACGAAAAGTGGTAAATAGCATTGGGGAAAGGAAAATGAAGGCAATGTTGTTTGCTGATGACCTTCTGGTATGGGGAGAGGATGAGGAAGAAGTACAAGAGCAATTAGATGAGTGGGAGAAGGTAGTGTTATCATATGGGATGAAGTTCTCAGCACAAAAGAGTGAAGTGGTCATCACAACGAGGAAGAAGAACAGACTGGATATGGGCATAACACTTGGAGGACAGCAGTTGCAGAAAGTAGAATGCTTCAAGTACTTGGGAAGCATAATTGAAGAAAAGGGAGGCAATAGGATGGAAATAAATGAGAGGGGAAGGTGCGCAGATGGATTTTTCAAGAGTGTTAGGGGGATGATATGGAATAAAGATGTACCACAAAAATGTAAAGGAATCATCTACAAGACCTACTTTGTGCCAATTTTGACATATGGTTCAGAAACATGGGTGATGAAGGAAAGGGACAAGAATAAAATACGAGCAGTGGAGATGAAGTTCCAGAGGAGTAGGATAGGAGTGACAAGAATGGACAGAGTAAGGAATGAGAGAGTCAGGGAGATGGTAAGAGAGGAACCATTGCAAAATAGAATAGAGCGATCTAGGCTACAATGGTATGGACATGTGAGGAGGATGCAAGAGGAGAGGATACCGAAGAAGATGTTTGGAATGGAAATGACGGGAAGGAGGCCAAGGGGAAGACCAAGGGACAGATGGACAAAAGGAGTTAAGAAGAGTGTGGAGGAAAGAGGAGTGTGCTGGGACACAGTAAATGACGAGAGATGGTGGATGGACAGGAAACGATGGAGAGGCTTATGTTCCAAGCAGACCCGACCAGCGGTTGGAAACTGCTCAAGATGATGATGATGATGATGATGATGAAGGAAGTAAGGACCTTTATGTCTATTTTTATTGTTTACTGAACCTGTACGTTTGAATCTCTTAGCCAGTTGTTTTATTGTCTGATTTATAGGAATGGGTCTCCATGGAAATTTCACTCGAACCTCTTGTTCAAGCGCACGATTTCCTGCACTTTATGTACGTATTGTGCAGATATACACGTTCACGTAACGAATATTTCACATAAGGCATTAGAGCACTATACACAATCACAATAAACGTCGAGCGGAATCGTCTTGCCAAGCAAAAATAAAGACCCTGTATAACAAGAATGAAATTTTAAATGCACAGTCATCAAAATCTTGAAGTTAAACAAGCAATGAGAGACAAAAATTAAAGTGGCTGGACGACTGCAAACCAAGCTAACTGATATTCAATATTGACGTGCTCAATTACACCGAGTTTTTTATGGATTAAATAAATGCAAGCTTAATACCATCACAGACTGACCAACAATGGAGGGGCCAATGATCGCTCTCTAAAGCCCAGACTCCAATGCGTGATTTGTCAAGGACACTGGAAGAAATAGGTGGAGATAGAAATTATGGTACCAGCAGGTCCTCACCTCCATCATAAGCAGCAATGATCAGCTCATACTCTCTGTTGTGCCCCTCCAGACTCTGCTTGAGCGTCACTTCTCCCGACTTCCTGCACACCTTGAACAGCTCCCCGTGACCCTTGATCAGCTCATAGCGGACTTCACCGTTCTCACCTTTATCCATATCCACAGCGTGAACCTGTGTAACAGAGCAACAACACTGAAGAGAAGATCTTATTCACTAAATTACTTCCTATTTTGCCAATCTGAAACTCACCAAGTCACAATTGTTGTCGCATAAAACAAAACTTACACAACACCTTTATCAGACCAGTGTTAACTTACGGCTCAGAAACATGGAATATGTCAGTTCAGGATTGCATTAAACTTAAGGTGTTTGAGAGGAAAATAATACGGAGAATTTCTGTGAAAACATTTGTTCAATAATACTTTCTCCGCTCCTATAATTTACTTGATTTGAACGGAATAATGGATTCCAGCAATATGGAGGAGAATGGAGGATACGAACTAATAGAGAAATAGATCAAATCCGCAAAAGCGCAGACATTGTTGGATATATAAACTCACAAAGACTACGATAGCTGGGTCACATTGAAAGGATTGAACGATTGAAGACAAAAGAACACCAAAGATTGTGTATAAAGCCAGAATGGAAAGAAGATGACGCCCTGGTAGACCAAGAAATCGATGGAAAGATGAAGTGGAGGTGGACTTGCAAACAATGAACGTACGACCCTGGAGAACAGCTGTCCAAGATCGAGATGGATGGAAATCTGTGGTTGGGGAGGCCAAAGCTCACGCTGGACTGTAGTGCCAGATAAAGAAGAAGAAGAAGAACTTCTAAAAGTAATTATGTTACAGTTACCATTATTTACCAAAAATAATAACGAAGTTACAGTTATTGTGAAAACCTACTCCGCTCCTATAGTTTACTTGATTGGAACAGAATAATGGATTCCAGCAAAATGGATAAACAAATTGAATTGGCAATGCGTGAATGTGACATTACGCAGGAGGAGAATAAGGACGGGAACACGATCACGGCTGAGGAAGTAGAGAGGGTGGTAAATAAACTACAATATCACAAAGCGGCAAGCGTAGATGAAATTCAGCCAGAAATGGTGAAGTATAGTGGAAAAGCAAGACTGAAATGGTTGCACAAAAGCGGTAATCGGACCAATTTATGCAAGGTAACAGATAGCAATAATTATAGAGGCATTTCTTTGATAAGCGTTCCAGGCAAAGTGTACTCGGGGATCGATTTTTGGAGAGTTCGATCATTGACCGAGAGTAAGATGGCTCAAAGCCAATGTGGCTTTAGACCGCAACGAGGATGTCAAGATCAAATTTTTAGTATGCGCCAAGTTATTGAGAAATAATGCTACGAGAGGAATAGACAGTTGTGTTTGTGTTTTGTAGATCTAGAGAAGGAGTACGATAGAGTACCCAGGGAGATGATGCCGAGCATCCTGGGGGATTATGGTATCGAGAGAAGGCTTCTATAGGCAATCAAAAGTATTTATGTTGATAATCAAGCTGCAGTGAGAGTTGATTGTAGAATACCGGTAAGTTTTTGGTTCAAGGTTGTTACAGGAGTGAGGCAAGGTTGTAACCTGTCACCATTAGCCTACTGCTTATTTTATATGATGATGATAATTGTTGTATTAAGGGGCCTAACATCTAGGTTATAGGCCCCTAATGGTTTGGGTGATTGTGATAGATGAGATGAGAATTAAAACTATAACTAATACTAACTACAGACTTAGCCTACATACTAGAAGAAATGGTAAACAAATTAAGGATAAGGCAAATAAAGGACAGCAAGAAAATAAATGCCCTCAACCCTCGAAGACCGAGGATTAAGGGACTTGGAAGGAAGGAGAGCCATGAAAGGCACATAGGAAAGGGAAAGAGGAGAAGACCCGCCCCAAGATCAGAGGAAAAAAGGGACAAAATGGACCCAGCTCAGGAATCCCTCGGGGTCACCAACTCCCGAACTCACCAACCGTGAGCCCCTGAGGGTGCAGCAATATCCAGGGTGCATCAGAAGTGGTGGGGCTACATACACCCTGCCTCCTTGAGGGCCTTGAGCAGAAGGCAGGAGATAACATGAAAAGAAAAAGAAGGCTGACCCCCCGCTGAAGGAGGGTATCAGGAAAGTTGAGACAAGGGCCAATTAAGGCGGGAAAGGAACAAACTTCCTAGGCCTCGGATACCCTAATACTATCGGGGTCGGAAGAGAACAAGAGTTGACCAAGAGAGGTCGACAGGAAAGAAGACGGAGCGGAGCCCGGCCCAAGTAAGTGGAAGCAATGCCCATGGTCGCCAACCCATGTCCCACTAGATGTGCGCCCCTGGGGGGGGGGGTCATTTTATACATGGACCATTTATTGAAGGGCATAAACTGGCTGGGTAGGATTTAATTAAGTGGAAACCAGGTAAGCAGTGTCGCTGATGACCTGGTTGTAATGACAGACTGCGTCGAAAGCTTGCAAGCCAACATGTTATAACTTGAACAGAAATGTAGGGAGTATGGTGTGATGATCAACATTTCAAAGACAAATGTTATGTCGGTAGACAAGAAACGCAAGAAAATAGGTCAGGTAGGAGGAACTAAATCGGAGCAGGTGGAACATTTTAACCTCTTAACTGGGTATGACGTATATATTCGTATGTTAAATGTTATAATTTAATGGGCATGACGAATATATACGTACTCCATCTTTTACCGCGTACGCCTCCTGGGCGAGAAAATTGATGTTTTGGCAGCAGGTTGGTAGCAGTTACGACATTTCCAGCCTCCTGTATCTTGGTTGTTTTTTTGATTTTGTATTTGATTTTGTGTTCGTTTTCTGCTTTTTCTTTTTTATAAATTTTTGTTTTTGCTTTGAGTTATTTTTGTTTTTGTGTTTGTTTTCTGTATTTGCCTTTGTTTTTAATTTTTGCTTTTTTTATTTTTTGTTTTTGAATTTGTGTTTATTTTCTGCTTTTTGTTTTGTTTTTGAATTTTTGGTTTTGCTTTGTGGTTTTTGTGTTTTTTTTTCTGTATTTGCTTTTGTTTTTGATTTTTTGTTTTTTGTTTTGTGTTCGTTTTGTGCTTTCCTTTTTTTGTTTGTTTTTTGGTTTTGTGTTTGTTTTTCGCTTTTGTTTTTGAATTCTGCTTTTTGCTTCCTGTTTTTGTCATGTGTTTGTTTTTGCTTTGTGCAGGGAGCAATACAAGACAATCAATGAAAGCAAACCTACACGTTAGATCTATGTTAGCATTTTATACGTTTTATTTGCATCTCTCAATGTGCAGAAATGAACAGTTTAGGTCATACGGACAAAACTCTAGTTCTAATCAGGTAAATGACCTTGTAGTTACTGTAAAAATGGTCAAAATGTCTCTTGAATTATACTTAATACATTGAGATGTCTTTATTATTCTATAACACAACATTATTACTGCTAATATTCCTGCTAACCTTTCCGCCTATACTGTCGTAACAATTGGCTAGAAATAATACACAGGGCAGGTTACACCAAGCGCTCAAAAATATCCAGTTAAGAGGTTAAGTACTTGGGCTCAGTATTCTCTCAGGATGGTCGGTAGTATGGGGAAGGAAATAGAGTCGCGGTGTAGAAAAGCCAATGCAGTGAATTCTCAGTTGCGATCTACAGTATTCAGCAAGAAAGAATATAACGTAGCGACAAAACGCTCCCTACGTTGCTCAGTATTTAGACCAACCTTTGTTATGCTGTCTCCCTTCTGCGCATCGACCGAGACCACAGCATAATATGGCAGATTAACGAACATCGGGCAGTTGTCATTGATGTCTATCACCGTGACGTTCACCATCACATGAGCTACCTTGGGCCTCTCTTCTCTGGCATCAGAACTCCGAGCCTGAAACATTCAATTTGTTTCCTAATATGGTATTCAATCTGAGAATTCCCTTCCTTCTTCATGTTTACCAGGTAAAAATTATTATCGAGACTAACTTCAACAACTATAGAAGCAATAATATCTGTAAATAAGATTGACACGTTACACAAGTCAAACTTTTGTAATCTAAACATTGTCAGGGCCGGTTCAAGCTGATTTTGGCACATGCGAGATCAGAGTTTGGCTCCCATCTCTTAAAAACCCATTTGTCTTTTAATTAATGGGATTTAATAATTTTATTAAAAATTAAAATAAATAATTGTGTTTTGTATTTACATTAAATGAAAAATTAACCAATAGAATAATAAATACTGTATCATAAAAGAGTTTTATGTCGACCCTGGCGAAATGTAAATGTACCTTAATGAAGGTTATTATAACACTATTTTTCATTATGAAACAGTTTCTCCCACCAATCAGAGCACAAGAAACAGTTGTGTGACCAATTAGGTAAGGATAGCATCGCACCTGTGCTCACTTCCATGGCCCCCTATTGTAAATTCCACTGCGTGGCTCGTGTCATAGTGGGGTATTTGAGGAGGCCTGGTCAAATACATGGCATTCTCTGCGTCCCATGCGCTCTGTTCAGTACATATAACTGGCGAAATCTCGACAGATATTTATGTTCGAACATAAAATAGTTATAATAATTATCGACGAACATAAACAGTAGTATGCAACTCACCTATAATGGTAATTAAGACACTCGTATGGAAATTATAAAACTCGTGTCTTAATTATTGCCATTATAGGCTCGTTGCATAATGTACTACTTATGAACAAACTTTCAAAAACATACTTTTCTTGGCTTAAGCTTGGCAAAGTCTTTCAAAATTGAATCAGTATCAATAGTGTTGAAAATCTGGTTTTCAATTGCCAAAGTTGCCATTCCAATATTCCAAATGATATTGAGATTTAATATCTCATTAAAATGTTGAGATTTAATGCTTTATATTTTTACATATTCAGGGGTACCAAAGTTTATATTTCAGTTTTATAGCGCTGCAAAATCAAAATATAATTTTTGAACATGAAATGAAAAAAGACGCTGGCTTCACCGGCGCGGCTCCCCAGCCGTGCCATTGCCCCTTGCGGCCCCATGTGTCGCATGGGCCTTGCGTGGGCCCTGAACATTGTGAATATATTTGCACATAAGTGTAATTCGTAAACATCGGACATTAACCAAGCGTAAGTGAGCAGGATCTGATGATGATCACGTGACGATCAAAGCATGTGATCCAATTAAGTACCCCCTCTCCTCAATTTTGTATGTAAAAGCATGTTATTTTGTGATAAATATCTTATGTAATATTTCTTTCAGGTTAGGGTGTATAAATACTTGTTTTCCCGGCTGATGTAATTGGGTACAAATTGTGTTGACCCAATGGAAACCTAGAGATTTGAAGCCATCCTTTATCAGTGTTGCCAGGGCAAATTTGTCATTTGTAGCTTTTGAAGCGGTCAACACAATTGTGCCCAATTAATGGGCAAGGTACAAGAAATAAATATGTAACCACACTCCTGGAAAAAATTACATGTATTACTGTTTTGATTTATTGAACAACCTCCGTCAATCAATACATTGGTTATGCGTTATGACGCACTACTTGTGGGACATGTTTCAAACCCTGGAGCGGTCCTTCATCAGCCACATTTTGACACCATTAAAACATTACACATAAAACACTGAGCAAGGTAAAAAGAACATCATGCACATACAGTCACTCATAAAAATACAATAAAATCCTGAGCAAATTGAACATATATTTTTTTTTTTTTTGGTAATGTATAGTCCATTATCTTCCTGTCTTCAGTTGATCAGACTATTGTCATATAATCCTGTCATTTCAACAGTCCTTTCTTTGGCACAATTTATATGGCTTATATGGCAATAGTCTGATCAACTGAAGATGATGATGATAATTGTTGTTTTAAGGGGCCTAACATCTAGGCTATCGGCCCTGATCAACTGAAGACAGGAAGATAATGGACTATACATTACCTTTTTTAAAAAGTTTTAATGTTTAATATGTTCAATTTGATCAGGATTTTTATTGTGTTTTTATGAGTGACTGTATGTGCATGATGTTCTTTTTACCTTGCTCAGTGTTTTATGTGTAATGTTTTAATGGTGTCAAAATGTGGCTGATGAAGGACCGCTCCAGGGTTTGAAAGATGTCCCACAACTAATGCGTCATAACGCATAACCAGTCTCACAACTAATGCGTCATAACACATAACCAATGTATTGAATGACGGAGGTTGTTCAATAAATCAAATCATAATTTGTCAATACGGGCCAAAAATGGCATTAAATATTCCCATGTATTACTGTAATTAGAATATCACAAATAATAGGGCAATATAGGATTACATGTTTTGAGCCTCACATCATCACATCCTGATCACTGTGTACCGGTTAAAGTTTACACTAACTCTCCTTCTTAAGTTAACAGCCCTGGGGCTGGTTTGCAGCAACTCGCCAATCTTCTCTATTCTCCGCCATCCTCTTCAATTCACGATATGATTTTGTGTTCGTGTCTGTCATTATCTATGTGATGTATGCAAAGCATAGGTCACCAATTTAGATGAATTGGTCATGTCCATCGGATGGATGATGTGAGATTACCTCGTCAAATGCTTTATGGTGAGCTATGCTATGGCACCAGACCTCATGATGATCCTAAGAGGCGCTACAAGGACCAATTTAAGCAGACCCTGAAATTGACAGGTCTTGATTCACAAACCTGGGACTTGCTGGCTGAAGACTGCTCAACTTGATGATGATGATGATGATGATGATAATTGTTGTTTTAAGGGGCCTAACATCGAGGTTATCGGCCTCTGACGAAATGCAATGGCTTGAAATGAAAGGATGAAGATAAAAAACAGCTCACTGCTATGGATGAAACGAAAATGGTTTAGATAAAATACACAGTGAACCCCAACAATTATGCCTTATGTAACAGGAAAAATACTTACAAAAAAAAAACTCAGATTGAAACTACTCACCAAATGGAGAGCGGTAATACGTACATAAGGGAATTTCGAACAAAAATACTCGCAAAAGGAATAGATTGAAAAAAACACACAAAATGTAGGTTAAGTCCAAAATACGTACAAAATGCAACGTACAGTCGAAATACTTACAAAATGCAAGTGAAATCAAAATACTTACAAAATGCAAATGAGATTGAAAATACGCACGAAATGTAATGTAGATTCAAAATACCCACAAAATGCAATTGAGAATGAACTACTTGAACAAAGCGGGGTAGGTTGAAAATACAAAATGCAATTGAAATTCAAAATACTCACAAGAAGACCCCCCTATATTGAAAGACTTACTAAAAAGCAATTTTGATTGGCAACGCTCAACTTGGCACCGTACCATCTCAGATACTGTAAAAACGTTTGAAAGAGATCGACGCACACATGAAGAGGCCAAGCGTCAAGCTAGGAAACTTCGAGCAGCCCAACCACGTCCTCCTCCAGCAATTCTATGTGTCTTGTGTGAAACGCTTGTTCCATGCCAGGATTGGACTCTTTAGTCACCGTAAACACATCCGCAACCTGGACTGAAGGAAGAAGATTTATACTCGGATTCGAGTTAAAGCCGATGATGATGATGATGCAAGTGGTGGTCTTCTTCTTGTGTTTAACAGTAAATAATTAATTAAATAAATAATAAAAAATAAATATAAAAACATTATTTAATGTTAAACTTTAGCCGCTACACAGTGATCAGGATCTGATGATGGCCACTTGAGGCTCAAAACGCGTAATCTTATATTGCCCCATTATTTGTGATATTCAAATTAATACATGTAAATTTTTCCAGGAGTGTGGTTACATATTTATATTGTACCCCGCCCATTCATTGGGCACAATCGTGTTGACCGCCTCAAAGTTACAAGCTAGCTCTCTGGTTAACCCCAAAACCCTGAAAAATCTCAAATCCTAAAACTTAGCCATATTATACTTAAATTAAAAACTTCAGTTTCATATTCATTTTCTTACCTCAACAATCAGCTCATAATTGTCCTGCAGTTCTCGGTCAAATCTCTTCCCAGTTGTTCTTATCACCCCTGAAGTAGGCCCGATCTCAAACATATCTGTCGGGTTCAAGATACTGAACATAAGATGTTCATTCAGGACACTTCCGAGCACATTCACAACAACCACCGGAGATATCCTTGTGGTGTTCTCTAGGATGGTGCCGACATAAACATCTTTCTGGAACACAAGGCCTGAGTTCTCTGATCTCTCCACCTTGATGTTTACCTGACAGATGCTGGAATATTTACCATCGGATACTCTGAGATGGAGTCTATGCAGCTGTTTTATATGTCTAGTATCGGCTACGGTTATCACTCCTGTCTTCGGATCAACAGCAAAAGTATTCCCCTTATTTCCATCAATGATGTCGTAGACCAAGCTGGTACTCTCCGGCAAGTCTGGATCTGTTGCATTCACTTGAAGGATGGCAACATCCTGGTACGTCGGCAATAAAATGGTGGTGTTGTATTCGGACTGAAGGAAGCGTGGAGCACAATCGTTGACGTCCAGAACAACGATCTCCACCTTGGCCGTAGTCTCCGAGGACAGTCTTGGTTTACCCAGGTCGGACACTTTCACGTGGAAATGAAACTGCGAGTACTTCTCGTGATCAAGGGTCATCACAGTTCGGATTGCTCCTGTAAACAGAAAATGACAAATATTGCTGAAGAACAACACAGTAGTAATATCCACACTTGATTAAGATTTTACCACACCTTCACGGATTAGCGTTGATTGCCATTATGGGTTTTAATTGTGTTTGGTAGAGCAATATTCATGTCTTTTATACAGTCGAACTTCTATACCTTGAATTTTTGATATCCCGAATTAAGTTCAATTTCCTGGCAAAGTTCTACACAATTGAATCGCTCGGAGCTGAAAAGCATTAAGTCAACAAGTAGTTCCGTGAAGAACTATACAGTCCATTTTCATATATCCTACTTAGGTTAATTGCCTCTATCAACATACAAAATTTCAGTTTGATTGCTGTAATAGATTCGTAGATATTGAGAACCGACTAAATGTTTCGGATGGTCGGCATGTTGGATTTTATATATGTAGGTCCTAGAGTTATGTACTGTTACATGAAGATTATTGTGTACGTGTAGCAGTCAAACTTCAATCGCATGATTAGGACACAAGAAGTAACAAAGAGATTTTAAAATTTCGCACAACTGCCATCTTGTGGTTATGGAAACAATTGAAATAAATTAGATGCCATTGGATTAACATTCGTATAAGGATTTACTGTACCAAGTTTCACTGCACTTGGATGGTTAAATTGCGAGAAACGTCCATGTGAATATTTATACTTCGCGTCGCCGCCATGTTGGATTTGTGATCACCAGGTTATTTAAAGTCCTATAGGTGAACTTAAGTTCATAGCCCCTATGAACATAAAAAAATCAGTTTGATTGCTATAATAGATTCGTAGATATTCAGAGCCGTCTAAATATTTCGGATGCTCACCATTGTTGGATTGTTAAATGTATAGGCCATAGAGTCATGTACCATTAAAGGAAAATTATTGCGTAGGTTCATTATTCAAACTTTCAATTCAATTGCATGGTTACGACACAAGAAATAAAAACTTAATTTTAAAATTCGCACAGCCGCCATCTTGAGGTTATGTAAACAAATGAACTAAATTAGATACCAGTGCATTAAAATGTGTATAAACATTTCCTGTACCAGATTTCATTGCGTTTGGAACATTAGTTCGCGAGAAAGGTCTATTTACTATTTTCAAATTCGTTTGGCCGCCATGTTCGGTTTGTAATTAACCGGTTTTGAAAGTATTATAGATGAACTTCCAGTAGTTCCCTTTATCTTCGTACAAAATTTCAGGGTGATAACGCTAATAGTTTCAGAGATATAGAATGCCGGTGAAATATTTCGCACATCCGCCATCTTGTGGTTATGTAAACAATTGAATGATGTTAGATGTCATTGCATTACAATGTGTATAAACATACACTGTACTAAGTTTTATTGTGTTTGGTTGGTTAAATCGCGTGAAAAAACTATTTAAAGGTCGAAAATTCGCGTGGCCGCCATGTTGGTTTTGTATTTATCAGTTTTTCAAAAGTTACATAGGTGTACTTCTAGTAGTTCTGTTCTTTCACCGTAAAAAATTCCAGGTTGATATCGGGAATAGTTTCGGAGATATTGAGTGCTGGTGAAATATTTCGCACAGCCGCCATATTTGATTGGTGAGACGTAACAAAATTTGAAGGGCACGGTGGAGGTCGCCCGCAATAGTGCTATGAACTTACCGAGTTTCATTGAAATCGCTTCAACCGTTTAGATTTTATTAGGGACACACACACACACACACACACACGGACAAAAGGTGATCTCATAAGCCTATTTTTTCAAAATTGAAAATAGGCTAAAAATGATCATTAAAAAAAAAAAAAGTATTCTGAAGTATTAACCCAAGGGCCTTGGAACGGCATAGGAAATAATTAAGTCAGCCTTCTGTTTAATCCAGAAACCACTGCTACATGTAGTGCGATCCACAGGAGGAGAGCATTAAGTCAATAACTTGCTCCCTTTCAGCACCGGATTCCGTACTAAATGTTGGCAAGAATCCCGCGTGTTACAGGGCTCTTGTAAATTACATTTGTACAGGGTTTCGGTGGTTTTTAAGATAAAAATACATTTTTAATTAAAATATCATGTGAAATATTCATTCTGGATGGCTTTATGCTGCACTAAACTGACCACAGAGCCGAAAGGCATTAAGTCACGTTTTCAAAATTGATTTGAAAAATATGTTTATTTAATTAAAATTGCTATTCTGCACACAAATATAACCTGAATAGTTGCTTCACAACATAGTTGACTAATATAGTGTGTTTGTTAAGTTTTGTGCTGTCAATGACGTTTTAACTAACTCCTGAAAAGTAATGAAAACTGATTTAATACTTTTCGGCTCCGGACGATTCAATTTATATGGTCATGATCTTTCTAGAATTCAAACTTCCATTACTCGAATATTTTGATAACTCGGATGATATGATTTTGTTCCCCAGACATAAAATCATCTTTATCTCTTTTGGGGTAAAAATGTAGTTGAATTACGTTCTTTAGGTGTGACATAGTCAACCCCTGGCACCATCCAGCCCATGACGGGCTAAGGCCGACCAAGCGACCGCTGCCCAGCCATTTGGCCTGCAGATATTGGGGTGACGAGTGATCAGCGCGTCGGGTCCCCTCGGCCGTTAATCTTGGTATTCGTGATCGGGGTGCTGTCTCACTGTCAAACAGCTACTCAATTGTACTCACGAAAAAGCCAACTTCGTACAGGCCATGGAGGCCCTGGGAGTGGTGGAAGGTAGAGGCTTCCACTTCTTGTGACATCGGCACTAGATGGGATGGAGTTGCCGCCTTTGCCCCCAGGAATTACCCTTTGTTTGGAGTGTGCTAGCTGACGGTGGCGAGACATGGACTTTGAGAAAGCAAGCACAATTAAGACTAGAAGCTGCTGAAATGTGATTCTGGAGAAGACTGACGAGTGCGAGTTGGAGGGGAAAAAAACCACTGATAGTCAGTCTGAAAGACTAGACTTTATATAATTTTAAGAGCTACAAATGCTGCGTGAACTCAAAGTACGTTAGCAAAAAAAAAAAAGCCGCAAGTGCAAACCAAGGTCAAAGGAGGTAGCTGGCTGGATGACGTCACGCTCACCGGAGCACGCAGGGAAAGGAGGAAGCTCAAGCAGTACTATGATGTCACACACCTCAGTACATTTCGTCCCTTCACCGTAACATAACGTAACGTAACGGCAGACCCCAGCGAAGTCGACATAATCATTTAAAATGATAAAAGACTAATGAACAAATCTTGGATGAAGTTAAGGAGAAACGGACCTTACTTTGTTCATTAGAGAAGAGAAAAACTAAATTTTTTGGACACGTCTTAAAGCATGACACACTTCTCCAGATTGTCTTCGAAGGCAAGATCCTAGGGAAGAAATCAAGAGGAAGACCACATCTCTCACCTTAGGAACACAATCACTCAGCCGGGTTTTGCTTCCTACTTCACGATGAAGAGAACTGCTGAAGATCGTGGCTGTGGCTGCAGTGACATGGCTTAGCTGTTAGATAATGATGATGAAGGTTGGAAGACGGGTTGAGGTCAATGTGCACCTCACAGAATGACAGTAAGTGGGTAAAACCCAAGAAATTATTGTTTAAAAAGCAGCCTGCACCAACTAGATAGAGAGTGAGAGATAGCGTTCTGCACATAGTGAGACAGAGCTATTCACCGTGATGTCGCAACACCGGAACATGTTCACTCTAACGGAACTGCCTGGCCTTGACTGAAGTGTCTCGTAGTTTCTGACCTGCTGTGTAATCAGTAATCCAAACACAATGGAGAAGAAACATGTATTAAAATGTTGAAGTGCCCGTTAAAAATTGAAATTGATGATTCATGAAGTGGAATGGGGTATGCGAAAGAAGATTATTGCGGCCGAATTCGGCATTCCAACTAATATGCTTTCAACGATTATGAAAGATAATCACAAGATTTTAGCGCTATGCAGGAGTCATGTTTTTAAAGGAAAGGAAACGCTTTAAGAGCTCGAGTTACCCTCGGTTGGAGGGAGCGAAGTGGGTAAAGTGTGTTAGGGATAAAAGCATTCAACTTCAAGTTGACTATTTATGTAATTATGATAACAGAACCCAAAGCCAGCGGTAGCACGCCAGCCTCTCACCACTGGATCCGTGGTTCAAATCCCGGTTAGTCCATGTGAGATCTGTGCTGGACAAAACGGAGGCAGACAGGTTTTTCTCCGGGTACTCCGGTTTTCCCTGTCAAAAATTTAATTCCAGCAACATTCTCCACTATCATTTCATTTCATCTGTCATTCATTTAATCATTGCCTCAGAGGAGTCCGACATGGTTCAGCAGCCGGCACAGTTCATATCCTCGCCGCTAGATGGGGGCTTCATTAATTCCATTCCCTTACCCGGTCGGTCGACTGGAAACAGGCTATGGATTTTCATTTTCATGATAATAGAACCTCTTTCTGAATGCATTTCTATATCTTGAATTGTTGATAACTCGAAGTAATTTCTATTTCGAAACCACTTAGAGATATTGAAGTTCGACTGAATATGATTGATTTGATTGAAATACAAAATCCGGCACTATACAACAGTAATCAGACCCGAAGATCTCTACACTTCAGATACTCTCACTCTTCAACACAAAACACTTTCAACAAAAAACACTTATAGGACAAACGGAAGTGAAAGAACATAAAATAATTAGAAAAATCTTCGGGCCGAGAATCAAAGATGGAACTCATCTACCATCATCATCATCATCATCATCATCAGTTTATCTGCCTGATGGCAGGTTTCCTCAGGGTCGGTCTCTCCACCTTCAGTAGCACGTTTGATCAGTTCATAAATTTATCAATCTTGATGGAATCCAGGATCTGAAACCTTCTTCTTCCTCTTGGGATTTTCCCTTGGACTGTCCCTTCTAATGCACTTTTCACCAAACCACCTCCTCTTATGCAGTGTCCAATCCAATTAATTCTTTTCCTTATCTTCTTTAGCTACATTCTTTCTTCTCCTACTTTCTTTAATACTTCCTCATTTCTCACTTTGTCCTTCCAACTTATTGTCTCCATTCTTCTCCAAAGCCACATTTCGAAAGTCTCTATTTTCTCTCGTCTTCTTTCCTAAGCGTCTAGGTTTACGCTCCAAACATTGCTACACTCCAAACAAAACATTTCACTAATCTCTTCCTTAGGCTTACTTTCATTGCTCCATAAAATAATTTTCATTTCTTACAGATGTGATATGTCTGCGATGAATCCAATTCATGGGGCACTTAAAAAGAATGGACAGGGCTTCCATCCACTCACTCGTCCAAAAATACTGAAATAGTGAGGGCTTTTTCTTCAAAAAAGTGACAAAAAAGGTGAGTTTTTGTATGAAAAAGTGAGTATATAGTGAGTAAATTCATAGCATTATTCGCATTTATGGCCGTATATCTAGTTCATAATTTTAACTATTGTTGATATCTGTAGGCACAATAGAGGGGGGGGGGGGCTAAGCTCCACAAAAATATGACAAAACTGTACTGAAATCAGACAAAATTTTTAAGAATGTGTATCTGAAAAACAAATTACCCCCCCAAAAATGTCAACCAAATTGTGCCTATGTTAATATCTCTGAGTACTGTTTGAGATTTTTCATGATGACACTTGGAAATAATGGATATGAAAATCAATGCAACACTCAAGAAATCCAAATCGTAAAACGAAAATATAAATGTGAACTTTTGTTAAAAAACGCTTCCTTAAAATTTTCGGCGATCGCTGCACGGCTCCGGCTGTGGTATGGAAGCTTTTCATGCTTTCTGGCCGCCTGGCTTGCTGCCAGCAGCGCGCTCACGCACCAGAGGCAGAAAAATGAACTACCCATTCATGGGTAGATTTTGGATCATTTCTAGCAATCTGATTGTGCATGAGACCATTTTAATGCAGAATGTGACCAGTTTTGTAAAAAAGAAGTGAGAATAGTGAGTAATTTTATCAAATAGTGAGAAAAGTGAGGCTGCTTTGAAAATAGTGAATAATAGTGAGAAAAGTGAGTCGCTGGAAGCCCTGAGAATGGACCCAAACAGACTAACTTATAAAATTCACACACTTGAAAAACAAAACAACTTGATCATAGGAAATAACTGAGAGGAGACCTACAAGCAGCACTGCAAGAATACGAGAATGAAGGAGGAAGCGAGAAATAATATCCTTCGCAAGATCACTGGTAGTACGTGGGGCTTTCGACCACAAACCCTGTGAACGACGGCACTAGCAACATGTTACAGTGCTGCCGAGTGTGCGTGCCCTGTTTGGTGCAAATCCACCCATGCAAACATAGTTGATAAGGCTCTGAATGAAACGTGTAGGCTTGTTACTGGTTGTTTGAAACCTACGCCACTTGCAAAACTGTACCAACTCGCTGGCATAGCACCGCCAGATATCCGTCGTAAAGTAGCTGCCGACGCGACATGGAGAGAACAAATCAGGCCCATCAAAAACACCAACCATTTTACATGGGCACGTTCCAGCAGCCCCAAGGTTGAAGTCCAGAAGAAGCTTCCTCGAGACCACTTCAGTCTTGCAAACAACTCCAACTATAACCAGGAAACAATTGTGGATCTCTTGACTTGAGAATAACTCTGCCTGGCCTCCCCCTTTGGAAACCCTCCCACCTGGGCATGAACAGAATTGGATCGTGTGGAGGGCACTCAATCAGCTTCGTTCCGGAGTTGGAAGATCCAGATGTAATCTCCAGAAGTGGCATTTTGCTGTGGATTCTATCAACTGTGATTGCGGAGAACCACAGACCATGGAACACCTACTGGATTGTCAGCTATGCCCTGCATCTGCGTGCGACATCGAGTGCAATTGAAGTAGCGAGATTCTGGTCAAGATTAGTGTAGTCTTGTAATTCTTTCACTCAATTTTGCTTTAATGATAACATACATTGTATTTGTTTCTGATTCGAATATATATATATACTGAGAGGAAACATTACCTGTGCTAGAATCAATATGGAAGTACTTCCGCGGCAGGTTCTCCACAATGTCATAGTTCAAGAGTGCGTTGAGCTCCGAGTCCTCATCCACAGCCTTGATGACGAGAGGGGAACTGTTGTTGGTGAGCACGAGGGAGCCTATGGGAGCCGACTCGCTCACGCTGCCCGAGTACAGTGCCTGCATAAACCTGGGGGCATTGTCGTTACGATCCAACACATGGACGATCACATTACATTCTGCCTTTGCACCAGCCTGTGAACAAACACATCAGATAGTGAACCACAGAGACTTTAGAAGAGTAAACCCGCACTGTATAGGTCTGGCACCAACATCCGGTATTGGCAAAAATGTTGTAGGACACGCTGTAAATTAAATACGTACTTGTTGATTAAGAAGGAAGTTCAAAACTTGGAACCAAGATATTGACATTTTTGGGATGAAAATAAGCACGGATAAGAGCAAAACAATGGTGATGACAAGGGGAAGGACGGAAGGAAGAAAGGGGAAAGATAAAATTAAATGGAAATATTCTAAAAGTGGTAAAAAGTTCCAAGTACTTGGGAAGTGTGATTACAGAAGATGGGAAGTTAACCGAAGAAATTGGTAAAAGAATATAACAAGCAAACAGTTTCTACCAGAGTGTGAGAGGTATTGTGTGGAACCGGGATGTCCCAAAGAAGTGTAAAAGGGTTCTATACACAACCTGTTATGAACCCATATGCAGCAGGGACATGGACGACGACAAATAGGGAAGAGAGCAGGATACAGGCAGCAGAGATGAGGGTGAGGAGAGAGTACCAGAACAAATATTTTTTGGAAATATTAACAGGAAAGAGACCAGGAGGAAGACACCGAAAACGATGGATGGATTGAGTGAAGGAGTGCGTAGAGAAAACGGGAGGAAAACCAGAAGATGTAATGCAAGTAGGAAAGGAGTGGTGGAGGGACAGGCAAAGATGGAAGTCCTAGATTCAAAACCCGAACCAGGTAAAGACTGGAACGGGGAAGTGAAGATGATGATGATGAATGAAAATTGGGGGTAGGACAACGCAAATATATTTCAAAAGAAAATTATGAAAATTACTTCTGGCTTAAATGATATTTTTGAAAAAAAATAATGCTAAAAAATGCTTGTTTTTAAAATGGAGCTTGTTCTACATACATTTAAATGAAATTATAGTTTAGTTGTTATAATCTATTCTTTGATTGTTTATCTTCAATTTGTGGGAAGCAGAATTTTTAATTTCTCAAAACGGAAGTAGATATTTCGAATTTGATTTCACCATGTATGTAGGGTTGCCAGATTTCAAGAATGGAAAAACGGAACACACGTTCCAAAACATTGTATCTTTTTAATCAAGGTTGTTAAATGGTGTAATAAACAATACACATAACTTATGTATTAAATAAGCATTACATAATCAAACACACAAAACAGAAACTAGATATTGCTGACATATCATATAGGCCTATGACATCAGCAACTTACAAATGCTTTTCATTTAAACGCCCCTTTGCAAGGATTTTTGATTTGTAAGTACCTTCTGATAAAATTCACTATAGTTTTTGTCAATTGTAATATGTGAACAATTCTTGTTTTATCAAACTAATGGAGCTTCTGTTTCTATCATCTCTCCATTTGGTATTCATGACAGAAAAAACTCTCTTCGTAAAAGCATTGGAGGGGAAAATGCTGAGTATTAACTTCACAAGGACTCAGATATTCCTTAATGTTGTTGCCCCTGAAAAATCTATAACATGTAACCATCCATCTGACACAGACATAGAAATCATTTTCTCTTTCAATCTTGCCCCTGTACCACCAGAAAACAAGCTAGATATTACAATCAATTTTGAAGCGGGACATTTAAAAATTGGTGCAAAACTCAATATATTATCATATTAACAAAAAAAAAACCGGAATATTTGGCGACCATTAAAGAATGAAACGGAACGTGGAACAAAACAAGAAGAAACGGAATTGTTCCGGGTAATACGGAACGTCTGGCAACCCTACATGTATGGGTCGACACTAGCGCCTATAGTGATAGATTTAGTGAACTACATACGACAAAGGATGAGGTCTAACAGTAAGTAACTTTCAACAATTTATTTTGAAATATAATAGAGCATTTCAAAACACACATTTTGACATTTTTCCGGGTCTTCTAGCTTTTCATTTTTTGACACAATTGTCAGAATAGCTCAACTTTACGTTTTTGCTACGGGCCCCTAGAGTGTCACTAACAAAATGTTTTAATTTAAATTTTGGGAAAATTTGGGTTGGTGGTTAATTGCTATTTACTTTATCGGTGAAACGTTGAAATACAAGTTTCTGGCTACTCACCATATTTGTGGCTTCAACTGTCAGGTTGTAGACCTTATTCAACTCATAGTCTAACTGTCGTTTAGTGATGATAACACCAGTGCTCGGGTTGATGAAGAACATGTCGTCCTTGTTCCCGCTGATGATTTCAAAGAACAGTGACGATGTGCAACGAGCTTCCAGGTGTTTCACGTACGTCCCTATTGGCTGGTTTTCATAGATCTCTGCAGCGTGCTCTCGTTTAACAAATCTGGAAAGTGGTAAGAATTTGATTATATTTTCACTTGCTGATGATTATGTTTTTTCTAAGTGGCTCATTGGTTTGAGGTTTGTTCTGATTGGTAAGAGCTATTTGATTTATTGTCAGTAGACCTTCAAAATGTACTAAATGAGAATATTAGTCTCTGCCAATTTATTCTATCAGATGATCATGCCCCCATAAGCGTTCTTGGAAATACAGGCCAACACAACAATTCACGTAACATTTTCCTTTGTACAGGAATATTGGAGGATAGTCCTGGATACATGAGCTCTTTGAGAAACACGTACCGGTATATGAGGCGTTCCGTAAGAGAAGGGCGAGCCCACCGTGAGTCATTTCTTTTAATTTACGCATCAGGTATCTGCCTTTATGCTCTATAATTAAGGACCATATTTTTTGGTGAAATAAAACGGTTGATTTCGGTGTTAAAACTGACGCTATTTCGGTTGGTATTCGCGATATAAATTGTCATAATGATCGATGTTTCTTCTGAAATCTTCCCTATAGTATGGGGTAACCATACAAATTAATGTGATTGCAGCTTCAAATATATAGAACCCCTCACTGTTGTATTCGTCGACCCTCGAGAAAACTCGTTCCGACTTAAGTTTTCGGCATTTTTAAACTTAAGTGCTGGATGTTTGCCGCTAAAATTTTATCAGTCACGAACTCGTACTGCTGTATCCTATCTACGACCACAACGCCATTTGATGTAATCGATAGCAGATATCAATTTTCATCAATAGCCTTAGAGATCGCGGAACTGAATACACATACTTCCGGCTTTGAGGGCTTTTGTGAAGAGAATATGCAGCAGTATCAATCAAATGAGTAGGAAACCATGACGGTCAATTGCTCAGAAGTATTTAAACGTTTATAGGAGAGCTTTTTCGATAATATTTAGCATTTTGCGTACCAAGTGGAGTATATTTCGTGATTATTTCCGCTATTAGCGCAATAAAGCAGATTTCGTAGTTTTTCGCGAGTTCATTTCACTGAAATACGGTACTTTTAAGTACCTGGAAGGTCATATATAGGCAAAAAAGAAGATATGAAAAAAGTTCACGCGTATCCCTATTACCAAAAAATACGGCCCCTATCTATAATGCAAGGGTGCCTCATGCCGGCGAGCTCGCCCTTATCGTCCTGAAAGTGAACATTATATTGAAGCCTCGCCCTTATCCAATTCATAAGCACGAACCTTGCACACTAATTATCACAAAATGCACATCTGGCGGGCTTGCCCTTCTCTTACGGAACGCCTCATATGAACCTATATATTTTCTTGACCAATTTCAGTGTCACAGTTGTACGAGGGCTGTTTTTTAAGTAAGGGCCTTTTTTTTAAATTAACCAAACATTTTATTTTGAAACCACATTTATTTTTAGGTTTTACATACCTTCCTCTGTCTCCCATAAGTCCAACCCCTCGTCCACGTCGTGGGAGACAGGCAACGGCACAAAGTAGGGGATTGCCTGTAGGGGCGAAGTACAGTGGGGACTTCGTGTGCCCCGGGACCGTTACGGTAGCTGTGAAGGTCCTACAGGAACCCTGAAAAGTGACGGCTAACGGGGCTCTGGTGAAGCTACGATAGGCCCAGCAAGCCAGTAGTGGATAAAACCAAATGCTTTCAAAAATGGAACGAGCCTCGGACAGGATGGATTTAATAGACGACGACACGGCTGTACACACGGACTAAGATTTGGAACTTTAAACCTAAGAACGCTGACGGGGAAGGTGGAGGAGATAGTGGATATGATGGAAAGAAGGAAGTTGGATTTATTGGGATTGGCAGAAACAAAGTGGAAAGGGGAAGGAAGGAGAGAACTGAGAAAAGGCTATAGACTGTACTGGAGTGGGAACGAAGAGGGAAAGAGGAATGGAGTGGGAGTAGTAGTACGAGATGGTTTAAAAGAAGAAGTGAGGAGAATAAGTGATAGGATGATGAAAGTGAAAGTAGCACTGAGGGGAGAGACCGTAGAAATAGTGCAAGTGTATGCCCCACAAGTAGGCTGCGCTTCTGAAGAGAAGGAGGAGTTTGAAGAGGAATTGCAGAAGCAGCTGGTAGGAAGAAATATGATTGTTATGGGGGACCTCAATGCCCATGTAGGAAGAGAAAGACAAGGTTATGAGAGTGTTCTAGGACCAGAGGGTTGGGGTGGAAGAAATGAGGAAGGAAAGAGACTGTTGGACTTCTGCCAGAGGAACAGCCTGCTAGTTGGGAACTCCTGGTTTAAGAAAAGAGAGAGCCACACAATCACATGGTACAGTGATGACTTGACCAGGAAGTCGGTGGTCGACTATATACTGTATGAGAAAGAACTAAATAAGAACATCACGGACATCAAGGTTATACCATCGGAGAACCTGGATAGCGACCATCGATTACTGGTAATGAACCTGAGAGGGAGTAAGGAGAAGAAAGGGACTGAGAACCAGGAAAGACGTATAAGGATATGGAAACTGAAAGAAGGGGATAGAAGGGTCGAGTACCTCAAAATGGTAAAGGAAGGAATTCCAACAGATGAAGAAAGAGGGGTGGAAGAGGAATGGGCTAGATTTAAGAAGACACTAGTGGGTGCAGCAGAAGCAGTATGTGGGAGGACTAGTAGTAAGAAGAGGTGGAAGGAAACACCATGGTGGAATGAGAAGACAAAAGATATAGTAAGGGAAAAGAATAGAGCCTTTAGGAGGTGGTATCAAAATAGGACGGTAGAGACAAGGGAAGAGTACCAGGAAAGAAAGAAGGAGGCGAAGAGAGTGGTGGCTGAGGAGAGAAGGAAGTGGATGGAAGAGTGGACAAAGATGATGGAGGAGGATAGTGAAGGTACAAAAAAGGTCCTGTATGGGATGGTAAAAAATAAGAGGCGGAAGGATCCTACGGATTATGTTAGAATGGTGAACAAAAGGGGACAAGAGATAGAAAATAGGGAAGAACTGAAGAAAATGTGGAAAGAATATTTTGAAGAACTTCTGAACCCAAATGGAAAAGATGGTGAGGAGGAAGAAATCGGGGAAGAGGAAGACGAACTGCAAACAGAAAAGGACTTAACATGGAAAGAAGTGGAAGATGCAGTGAACAAGATGAAAGGAGGGAAGGCACCGGGTGTGGATGAGTTGAGTGTGGAGATGGTGAGAGCAGCAGGAGAGGTGGGGATACAGTGGCTGTACCGAGTGATGAGGACAGCATGGAAGGAAAGGAAGACCCCAGAGGACTGGAAAAAAGGAATCATTGTCCCGATCTTCAAGAAAGGTAGTAGAACAGATTGCAGAAACTATCGGGGAATAACACTGATGAGTCATTGTGCAAAGATCTTCGAGAAAGTTTTGGAAAAGAGAATTAGGACAAGGATAGAAGGAGGGATGAGGGAAGAACAACATGGCTTCAGAGCAGGAAGGTCCACAGTGGATTTGATTTTTGCTGTAAGGCAGTTACAAGAACAGCACTATGAGTATGGAACAGATCTACTGATGGCCTTCCTGGACATTGAGAAAGCATATGACAGTGTATGCAGAAACAAAGTATGGAAGTCCCTGGAGGATAGAGGAGTAGAGAAATGGACTATAAAGAGGATAAAGGAGATGTACAAGGGAAGCGTGAGCTGTGTGAAAGTGGGAGGAGAGAGATCTGACTGGTTGGAACAAAGAAACGGCCTGAAACAAGGAAGTGCACTGTCACCGTTACTTTTCATTGTGGTGATGGATGACATAATGACCCGAGTGGCACAAGTAATTGGGGACGGAAAGATGAAAGCAATGGTGTTTGCAGATGATTTGATGATTTGGGGAAACAAGGAGGAGGAGGTACAGGAACAGTTGGATGTGTGGGAAGGAATAATACAAGGATATGGGATGAAATTTAGCATAAATAAGAGTGAGATGGTGATCACAACAAGGAAGAAGGAAAGAACCACAACGGGAATAACAATTGGTGGGGAACAGCTGAAGAAAGTGGAGAGTTTTAAGTATCTGGGAAGCCTGATACAAGATAATGGAAGAAACGATAGAGAAATAAATGAGCGGGGGAGGCAGGCAGAAGCATTTCGGAGGAGTGTGAGAAGCATGTTATGGAGCAAGGATGTCCCTCAGAACAGCAAAAAGATCATATATCGGACGTACTATGTCCCTATCCTGACGTATGCCTCGGAGACCTGGGTTATGAAAGGAAGGGAGAAGAGCAAAATACAGGCCAGTGAGATGAGGTTCTTGAGAAGCAGTATTGGAGCTACAAAGATGGACAGAATAAGAAATGAGAGGACCAGAGAATTAATGAAGGAGGAACCATTACAGGATGGTATAGAGAAATCTAGACTTAGATGGTATGGACATGTAAAACGAATGGAGGAGAAGAGGATACCCAGGAGAGTACATGAGACGAAGTGGGAAGGAAAGAGACCGAGGGGAAGACCGAGAGACAGGTGGCTGAAGGGGGTGGAAGAAAGCGTGAAGAAGAGAGGAGAAGACTGGACAAGGGTGGAGGCTGAGAGATGGTGGGAAGACAGAAGACGTTGGAGAGGCTTGTGTTCCAAACAGACCCGGCCAGTGGCTGGAAACTGTGCAAGATGATGATGATGACATATCTTCCTCTATTTTTCAACATAGTTGCCTTGTTTATTTAGGCACTTGTCATACCTTAAAACTAAGTTCTGAAATCCCTCTGCATAAAAGTTTGCCGCCTGCTCTGACAACCAAGAATTCACACTTAAGGAAAATCCATTGATAGAGTGGTTATCATGAATCTTCGGTTCTCGTGAATTTTCGTGTCAAATGCAGTCACCAAGTCATCTGTGATCACAGACCTGAGCGTTCATCGTCATGAACATTTTCACGGCCACTTTTGAACTCGCGTACCCATTTTCGCACTTTACTTTCCGTCATTGCATTATTACCGTACACCTCACAAAGCTGACGATGAATGTCTGCAGCCAACATGTTTCTTGCACTCAAAAAACGTATCACAGATCGTACCTCACACGCGGCGGGCAAATCAATAATCTTCAACATTGTGCAGGTTAGCTACACAGCTGCAACTGACACCTGCTTATTCGCAAAGGATGCCGGGAGGTAGCGCGCATGCTTGTTGCGGCGTGCGCACTAACTAGGGGCTTAAAAAAAAACGGCCCTTACTTAAAAAACAGCCAACGTATCAGGGCCGTGCAATGGGCAAGGTGAAGCAGTGCTAGCGGGAAATTTACTCGTGCCGGCCGAGCGCAGCCCTACTCGGTCTAGTTCTGAGCAGTGCAGCACGACAGCACACTAGCACTGAAGCGCTTAGTCGCACAAGCACTGTCCATTTGACCGGGTACTGAAGTACGTTTAGTACTGAGCGCGGAGCCTGGACACTAGGCGCACTAGAGCCAACATTGTGGCATATGCGTGTGGTCTGCCGTGCTCATAACGTGAGGAGGACAAAAATAGCATAGTGGGAGAGTCACACATTAATGAATCAAACCGTAGACATATAAGACATGATATTTGGACGCACATGAACCAGATCTGCAGCAAGGATACAGAAATTTGCATACTTTTTGGGTGATGTAGCAGGTGCAGCGAGATATAATAGTCCTAAAATAGAATCAGGGGCTGGTATGGAATCAGGAGAGTTAAAATACATTTTTTAATTTGTTGACATAATGTCACAAACCAGCCGAGGTAGCTAAACACTTTAACGTGCATGGTCAGACTACTCCAAACTCGAAAGACCACACACAGCCACTCCATACATTACCTCATTAATTTTATTTGTCATTAACTCCTCTCATGAGATTGGCGTCATGAAATCATTCCCACAAGGAAACTATCTCACCACATCCCCTACCTCATAGCAACCGGAATAATTATGGGTAGAACCAAAAAAAACTACATTAGGACTATAAAACTGTATTTCAATAACAAGATTCTGAATTCACCAAATGACTAGATTGATGCTCTTCAGGGATATGTGAGTTCGAGAAACATGCGTTAGTAAAACTCAGCTGAGTTTTAATTCACCGGCTGTGAAAGCCAATATACCATCTTTTTGGAAGCCTTCATTGGGAGGTTAAGGCTGCTTGAGCTTTTAGTTCTCGCAGTCAAGTGGTGCAGTTGCACCTAATATAAAGGGAGGTGGCGCGCAGTTCGTCACTCCTGTGGGGGTCCGGGCGGGGACACCAAGAGCCCGCCGATGAGCCAGCTTGGTGTCCTAGGCGAAACCCCACACAAGACACGGCACAAACCTAGAAGAATGCTGAGTTTTAATTCACCGGCCGTGAAAGCCAATATACCATCTTTTTATGCGTTAGTAAATTCATCAGGATTTTAAAATGAAAGATATTCCGTCGCAATCTAAGGTCATTTATGTCTTTTATTCTTATATTCAAGTCGCCTCCGTGGTGTAGTGGTCAGCATGATTAGCTGCCACCCAGGACTTCCGCGGTTCGATTCCCGGCTCTGCCACGAAATTTGAAAAGTGGTATGAGGACTGGATTGGGGTCTACTCAGCCTCGGGTGGTCCAAATGAGTAGAGGGGTTTCGACTCCCACCTCAACCATCCTCGAAGTGGTTTTCCGTGGTTTCCCACTTCGTCTTCGGGAAAATACCGGGGTGGTACCTAACGTAAGGCCACGGCCGCCTCCTTCCCTCTTCCTTGCCTAATCTTCCCACTCTTCCCATCTCTTCATCAGGCCCCTGTTCGCATTGCAGGTGAGGCCGCCTGGGCAACGTGCTAGTCACATTCCCCAGTTGTATCCCCGACTCAGAGTCCCAAGCTCCAGGACACTACCAGTGGCGGTAAAGGTGAGATCCCTCGCTTAGTCCGCGGGAAAAGCCAACCCTGGAGGGTAAACGATTAAAAAAAAAAAAGAATTCTTATATTCAACATGGCCTGAAAAAATACCTCGTGGAATTTACCTACACAAAAGATATACGGCAAAATAAGCAAGAAGACACGAAATCCTTCAAACCTTCAAGTTTTAGGACAATATTCATTATTTCAACACTATGGAGACCAAGAGTGCTATTCATTATATAACAATTAGCCTATTTTGCTCTAAAAATTACAAAATATGTAGTCTGTCTTTCTACCAGCTTGTCTGTATTTCTTTCGGTGGAGTGCCTAAGACTGTTTTGTTTGTTAGTTCTTGGAACTATTCGACTTTAGGGTTATGGTACGCGAACCGTCTTCCTAACTTACCAGGGGCTATGCAATGCCAAAAATACGAAGAAATGTGTACTATTATAGTTCGCCCAGTGAAGAAATTACATGGTATCGTGCAACTGATTGCGCTGACAATGAAAGAGACCACCTTGTAGTTTGGCGCTAACGATCTTGGCTGTCGGCCCCGGTGGTCCGGGTTTGATTCCCTGTCCTGCCACGAAATTGAATTTCGGTTTGGGGTACTGAAATTGTATCGATGATACGTAAATCATCCAAGCGGTGCTCATTTCGAGGACTTGCGCCAGGCCAGTGGGAACGAGTTTTCTTTTTTATACATTCTTACTCTGCAATTCGAATTGAGAGCACATCACTGCGTAGAGTTGTTAGAATAGCTTCCGTAAAATATTCTCAAAGGCCAATACTACAAGTAGCCGTCGGAGTTAATCCAATTGCATATGTATATCTAGGCTAATCCAGATATGGTATTTAAGACATTTGATTTTTATTGCATTCTAAGTTCTGGGCATAGGAAAACCTCAAAGCTAATTTTGAAATTTTAAGTGAATGAACATCCAAAGTATAGTACGCATCATGTAGGGAGACTGTACCAGAGAGAGCATGCATTGCTTGAAGACATGATGACATAGTGCGTAATTTGTGCTCGTACAACGAAGGAGGTTGTCAGGACGGTATTGATGATGTAAATGGTGATAACGACGAAGACGGTGATTAATTATTTAGGAACCAAGGGAATATAAATAACCGATACTTAAGACTGAAGCGAATCTATGGTAAACACAAAATGAAATTGCAGGTTGATTGCGAAAGTACAGAAACTATCCAATCACCATATCTTATGGAGATTGACTAATCCAGAAGTAGACATGAAAGGGAGTAGCCTAGTTTCCTAGTACAAATAGGTGGAAGCAAAGGATGGTCTTGTGTGAGACCTCCATGGGCGTAGCCAGGACTCTGTATGCTGCAAACACTGCGGAGTGCCTGATACCCTAGCTCACGTTCAAAAAACATAATTAAGAAGGGGATTTACTACAAACGTTAGGAATCACCGAAATAGATCTAAGATGCAGCTGTAACATTTCAGAAATGTTACGCGATCCATGTTTTCGTGTCTTTCTCGTGTTAGAAGCAAAAATACAATGGGCATAATAATTGTTATTGGCCATAAGAAGGATACAAGATTTATGCTGGACCCCACCATCAGATGTGAAGTAACCTTCGGCATAACAAAACAGGTCGTTTAGAGATAACGATAGGCTTCAAAGAGAAGAGAAAGCTTGTGGTACGTTTCGATTAAGCGAGAGGATCAACATCAACATTTTTAAATCACTCATCAAGTTTGGGTAAGCCTAAGCATAAATGACCTAATTTTGCTATCAATGAATCCATTCAATAATAGAGAATTCATTTTCAATGTACTCGGGAACAGTGTGTGACGTAGTCTATTGGTACCCAATATCATTTTATTGCTAATATTAATAGTGTTATAATAATAATATTAATATGAAGGGAAGATAAGAACGGCTTTACGAAACCATGTCGGTACGGGCTGGCCGTGCGCGCCTGAACTGACGAGTTCCAGCGTAGACAGTGCTGACAGTGTGAGGCAAGGTCATACGGCCCTAAAAGCACTTGCCAGGCTTGCAGGGCACTACGCCATACTATACACAGCTCGCTCGCACATGTAGCGAGTGGCAGGTGGGGAGAGGCACGGACATGACGTCACGCGCTTGTGGCTTACTTCTTAGACTGCCCGTAAGGGAGCAGCAGGATAGAACATACTACAGGCACTAGCTACGCAGGGCCCTGCAACGTATATCATGGGTGGAATTTCCTGTTGTAACAGGTTTCAATGTACATGTATATGGAAAGAGAAGCGTTATTGATAACACAAGAATTTGATCTAAGTTACCTTGGTGGTGCATTGTCAGCCATTGTAACCATGATGTGGACAGGAATAGTAGCTGCCAGAGAAGGAGATCCATTGTCTGTCGCCTTCACGATCAACATGTACTCTGACGTCACGCCCAGATCAAGTTCCCTTGCGATCTGAATGAGTCCCAGTGCTGGATCGATGCTGAAGACGTTGCCAATGTTCCCTAAAGGAAACAAGAATAAAACAGTAATGAAATTAAAAGTAAATGGGCATAAAGGTAGCAATAATCACTATCCCTACGTTAGGCTGGCCAAATGGCAAAGACACCATCATCATCATCTAGCACAGTTTCCAGCCACTGGCCGGCTCTGTTTGGAACACAAGCCTCTCCAACGTCTTCTGTCTTCCCACCATCTCTCAGCCTTGTCCAGTCTTCTCTCTTCTTCACGCCTTCTTCCACCCCCTTCAGCCACCTGTCTTTCGGTCTCTTTCCATTCCTCTTCGTCTCGTGTATCCTCCTGGGTATCCTCTTCTCCTCCAATCGTTTTACATGTCCATACCATCTAAGTCTAGATTTCTCTATACCATCCTGTAATGGTTCCTCCTTCATTAATTCTCTGGTCCTCTAATTTCTAATTCTGTCCATCTTTGTAGCTCCAATACTGCTTCTCAAGAACCTCATCTCACTGGCCTTTATTTTGCTCTTCTCCCTTCCTTTCATAACCCAGGTCTCAGAGGCATATGTCAGGATAGGGACATAGTACGTCCGATTTATGACCTTTTTGGTGTTCTGAGGGACATCCTTGCTCCATATCATGCTTCACACACTCCTCCGGAATGCTTCTGCTTGTCTCCCCCGCTCATTTATTTCTCTATCGTTTCTTCGATTATCTTGTATCAGGCTTCCCAGATACTTGAAACTCTCCACTTTCTTCAGCTGTTCCCCACCAATTGTTATTCCTGTTGTGGTTCTTTCCTTCTTCCTTGTTGTGATCACCATCTCACTCTTATTTATGATAAATTTCATCCCATATCCTTGTATTATTCCTTCCCACACGTCCAACTGCTCCTGTACTTTCTCCTCCTTGTTTCCCCAAATCATCAAATCTTCTGGCAAACACACAATATTGTGAAATATCTGGGGGAGCTTCTTTTAAGGGTCTTAATTGATGGGAAATGCAGAAGCCTGGAAGTCAAAGCAAACAACTCCAACCATGTGAGTGATGAGATACTACCTGCATAGAAACATCTGGTCAACTGCCTGTGCACATCTACTAGCATTTTGTCTATTGTAGACATTTCTTTCTCGAGAAAGAACTCGTGTACTTTCTTGCGACTTTGTGAAGGAATCTTAAGGCAAGTAAACACTTGCGAGCTGAGCGGCTCATTAGCCGCTCACACTACCAGCCTCATCAGTGTGTACGGGCTTCTGAGCCTAGTTCAAGCCGACCTTGAGTCGCTCAATCTGAGCCGGCTGAAGTCGGTTTTTACAGCGAGCACAAAGGAATCCTCATTGTCAGTGTGGATGCCAAAGATACGTGCTCGCAAGTCTGTACCAGCTTCTGTGAGCCTGTCTTGAGCCGAAATCGGAGAGCGAAGATATGTTTCCCGTTTCGAGATTTTGTGACCTATTCTACTTAGTAAAGTCTCAAAGTCAGCAGACGACATCCGTGTGAAAATTTTATACTGACCACTAACGATTTGGAACTTCATGTCCAACAATAATTCCGACCCACTTCGTCTTTTGTACAGTTCATTGCACCAACACCGACGGGGTTTCTTTTCATTTACATTTAAATTGGCCATCACCATAGCTGCGCCACTCGCAACCATCACAGCAAGCAGAGTTTCTTGTTCGGAAGACATCTGTGTTGCACGTGGAATCAACACACAATGACTGATTCTGCTCGTGAGCATTATGGCTCAAATAATGCTCATAGAAGGCTCGCAAGTGTGTACCCGCCTTTACATGCCCAGCAACTGCACTTTCTAGCATGTGTTATTGGTTGAAATAATTATTCTGGTGCTTTAATGTGCCTTTCGTGCACAATAAATACTCGACCTAGAAAAGCCTACTAACTTTGCTACTTCCTTAACCTTTTGAACTCCATAACCCAAAGCGTATGCTTTCTGTTCCACTCCTAATTTATTTCTGCACAATGAAGAGCAGTAGGAAGTGAACACTGCAAAACAATCTAACACAAAATATAATTATGTTGTATGAAATATATTTACAGTTAGAACACAAACAACATTTATCCTTGTAGTTTTTTATAGTGCGGTACTTTCTGAAGAAGAAGCGGACGCTATGTTACATATAATCTATACCATCAGTAAAACTGTCATATATATTCGAGAATAACGAAGGTTAAAAATTCATTACAATTCCCGCAAACTATAGTAAATAGGGAAAGGTGTTCTCTTGGAGACCACAAGATGGCTCCACAATACTGAAGTACAGTCCAGAAGTCATATGAGCGCTATCGTCAAGTCATGTGGGACTCTACATCGGAGCGGGAGTTAAAAATTTTAATGTTGAACCCCACTCGACATAGGAGTGCAAAAGGTTAAGTGGCTGCCTGGATTTACATCACAAAACTCGTTAAAAATATTCAACAAACACTGCTTTTCTCCACTCCTCAATGGTTTGTTTCACATGAGAAGGGCCTGGCTGAGCCATGTTTACTTCAGGATGTACTTCGACATAAAGTTACATGTGGCGTTAACATTGAAAGAAAGACATTATTTCAATTCTATTGGCTTGTTAGACCTATCAAAAAAAATATTTTCAATTTTGGGTTTACTGCCCTATCCTTTAAAGAGCCGTCTTCACTACACGGCGGGTTTACAGATTTCGTTGGTAAAAACAGAGATGATGACAAGTGATCAGAAATACACTAAGAAAATGATAAAAACAAATTATGAGAGCATCAGGGTCACTGACCGATTTAAATATCTTGGAAAAATAATTAGTAGCAATGGGGCTGATAAATTGGCAATTGAGAACAAAAAAAGGAAATTGGAAAGATTAAATTTTTGTACAAAAAATATATACAATAAAAAGAACCTGTCTATCAATGCAAAATTACGACATTTTAATACAGTTGTTAGACCAGTCATCTTGTACGGCATGGAAACTACAAATATAACCGGAATGGAGAATTTGCTCAAGATAGAAAGAAGAATTTTAAGAAGGATTTATGGTCCTAGAAAAACACAGGAAGGTTATAGACTGAGATCCAATGCAGAAATTTATAGTAAAATCGACAACCTTGAAGTGATGATCAGAAAACGGCGACTTCAGTTCTACGGACATATGGTCCGCATGGATTGCTCAAGGTTAAACAAATTTTTGATAAAATCTGGAACTATAAAGGGCAAGGAGGCTATGTAAAACAAATGAAAGAAGAACTTCAAAAATTCAAAATTACTGAAGAAGATTGTCTAAATCGAATAGAGTACAGAAAAAAAATATGTTCGCCTCAAAATTCTTGTCGGGGAGAAGAAGAATCTCAACAGAGGAGAATGGACTGCTGAAAGAAGAGCTGCGCAGTCGACCAGGATGAAAGACTTCTGGAAGAGAAAGTCCGCGGTGTATATATACACGGCAGTGGTGTCCTCTTCAAATCACCCCCCAAGAGGATGGGTTGCCTCATATGCCATCTACACCATTCTGAAGACCTACTTCTCTGCCATAGATGCCGTTAAGGTCTTAACCCATAACCCTGGGCACAGGTTCCACGTCATGCCCCATGGGAGTGAATTCCTCCCTGAACTTAGCCATCTTACCATTCTGGAAAGTATTTTAAAATTTTTATTATTAGCCTCACTTCTTCGTCTTCTTTTTCTAGCCTCTGTCCCGCAGAGCAGGGTCTCTCTTCTGCACAATTGCCTCCATCTTGCACGGTTTGCAGCGTACTTCTTCTCAACATTGACTGCTCTGTTGTCCTCCTTGATTTGGTCAAGCCATCGCTTCTTCGGCTGTCCTTGTGGTCACTTGCCTACTGCATCTAGTTGTAGTGTTCTTTTTGCCACTGTGTCCTCGCAACTCAGTACCAATGCAGACGAGCTTCCAGCATCTTGTCAGGTATTGGTGTGACACCAAGATTGCCTCTTACATGGACATTGGTTGATCTAGTCTTGTTAGGCCAATGGACCAGCGCAGCATGGGTGCGCCAGGCAAGAATTGCTAAAGTAGAGAGTAGGCAAGGTGAGTAACTCCCTTGAGCCAGGTTTATATTTTATTTATTTAGCGTATGGCTTTTAGTGCCGGGAGTGTCCGAGGACATGTTCGGTTGACCAGAGTTTGTAGTTGCTTCTATGCGGACACCCATGGGGTGAGCTACAAGTACCGTCGCGTGTTGATGAGATGAAATGAATGAAGATGAATTAAACTGGGCAAGTTCAATTTCAAGTAGTTCCAACTTTGGCTACCAGATGTCACCGACACCTAGTGGCGAACGTTGGAACTTGATAGAGCGTTTCTACCCAAATAACCTACAAATTTGGCTACACACTATCAATTGTAGTGGTAGGTTCTTTTATATGCCGCCGGATTTACTTTCGCTTCAAAGGAAGGCATACTGAAGGATTTTAACGCTCTTAAAACATCCTACGACTTCGGCTGGGTTTGAACCCGCGATCTTGGGCATAGCAGTTCAGCATGCTACCGCCTACACCACCAAAGCTGCTACGGTATTATTATTATAATAATAATATCGTATGGCCTCAGGTGCCGGGTGCAAGCTTTGTTATTTGACACCCAGAGAGCAGCTTGCATGTAGAATTTCGTCGATCCTTGGAACGCTATGAAAAACAAGGAGGTTAGATATCTAAGCTCCTTGACACTATAGCGCTTTCTAGTAGAGAATGGAGGAACTTTGTGTTGGTGGAAAATCTCGAGATTAATTTTGTCATTATGAACACGGCCAAGTGAATTCAAATGGGTTCTTTAACATGCCAACAACGTATGACATGCATTTCGTGATTTTTGACGCCTTTCAAAAATTACTTACCATGGCCAGGAGCGAACCTGCAAGCTTGGGGTTGGTAGTCTGACACGTTAACCACTCACCCACTGTGGCAATCTTATTATTATTATGAGAAGTACGGATGAAAGGAGATTTTATCAATAACTCTATTTAATCCTAAATAATTATTTGAACCTGATTTTAAAAGATTGCGTGAAACAGCTTTCTTTTTGTGTTAATTTTACCCACATATGTTGACTTTCAACTTATCTGAGACAGTCGGTCGAGTGCCACATACCTGATGTTATGGAATACGTGATCTTGGCATTCTCCCCTCTGTCCCTGTCAATGGCAAACACCTGCACCACGGCAGAACCAACACTCGCCGTCTCATACACTTTGCCCTGGATGATCTGACTCGTGAACTCTGGAGCGTGATCGTTGTGGTCGTGGACGGTAACGATGACACGGGCGTAATTACGTTTCGATGGAGTTCCTTGGTCTTTCACCATCACGGTCAGAATGTGTTCTTCGATGGCCTCCCTGAAATCATTAAAGAACAAGTTTAAAAAATAAACACAAACTGACAACTAGTCGAAATATGAATGAAAGAATGAATGAATAAATAAATCAATTCAATATACCAATTAATTAATTTTAAATAATATAAATAAAATGAAATAATGGCGCTGTTTTCCGTGATGGAATTTGGATCAGGAGACCAACAAAGGAACTTTATGAAAATACAGACACCATTATAGATAAATTTAGGAAGAGACGTCTGCAGTTCTATGGACACATATTTATATAAGATGGATGAGAACAGACTCACTAAGAAGATTTTCAATATCGTGAATGCAAGTAAATTAAAGACCAGTTGGATTAAAGAAGTACATGAAGACATGGAATTACTTAAAATCTCTGAAGACGACATTAAGGACAGAGAACAATTTAGAAATACAATCACAAACACGCAAATTGTACAAGTCTCAAGGAAGGGCACATCAGGAAAAAGAATGGGCAGAGGAAAGGAAGAAAAAGCACAGTGAACTAATGAAGAGGTTTTGGGAAGAAAAGAAGACAGGAAAAGGAAGTGAAGCTGTGATTGGCTCAAGTTCTCGCGCTCCCCTGAAGGGGAATAATCGGAAATAATAATGAAATGAAATAATTAATTAAATTAAATTAATTTAAAAATATATATTAAGTTGAAATTTAAAAAATAGGAAATAAAAAATAAATTAAATAAAAATATATAAAGTAGAAAATAATAAAAGAAATAACAAATAAATTAAATAATTTTAAAAAAATATATAAAGTAGAAAATAAAAAATAAGACATAAAAAGAAAAAAAGAAATAAAATATAATTCAAAAAAATTAAATGAAATTAAAAATTAATTTCAAATAAAATAAATAAATAAATAAAATGACTGAAAAACATTTAAATTTTGTGACAGATGTTTTTATGGTCAGATGCTCTTCCTGACACCATCCTCAAGAGAGGAGTTAATGAGAGATGAAATGGAAGTTGAATGTACAGTGTCTCTGCAAGGAGTTGAAAGGAAGTGGCTGGAGCTTAACTGAAAGTACTGTTGGAGTTGAAAATGGCTTAGACCACAGAAAACTACCGTATTTCAATAACGGCTGATGGTGGGGTTCGAACCTATTTGCCTACTGAGTCTGGAGATAGCCTCACCTCATAGCCCCACACTTAAGTAATTAAATAAATTAAATAAATAAATTTAATAAATTTAATTTAAATAAATTAAGTAATTAAGTAACTATTAATTATCAACACAATCATTTTGTGATATTACGAGTGAATAACTTACCTTTCTCTTTTAGACTCTGAGAGTCGCAAACTTTTCCGTATTGAAAATATATGATTATAAATCAAAAATCACTTAACTCCGCCCTGTCAATACTATGAACTACAATGAACATTTTAGAAGAAATTGAAATCGATTTTGTCCAAAGAACTGCCCTCCCCCCTAATAATAATAATATCGTATGGCCTCGGTGCCGGGTGCAAGCTTTGTTATTTGACACCCATAGGGTAGCTTGCGTGTCGAATTTTTCGTTGTTCCTTGACTATGAAAGTCAAGGAGGTTAGATGTTAGATATCTAAGCTCCTTGAACACTATAGCGCTTTCTAGTAGAGAAATGAGGAACATTGTGTTGGCGGAAACTCCAGAGATTAATTTTGCCATTATGAACTCGGCCTACTGAATTCAAATGGGTTCTTTGTCATGCCAACATCGTATGACATGCGTATCGTATTTTTACCGCCTTTCAAAAATCACTTACCACGGCCAGGAGTGAGCCTGCAATCTTGGGGTTAGTAGACCGACACGCTATCCACTCACCCATCGCCCCCCTAACTAATCTCAATGAGATCAATTTCGAGAATAATAATGTACTTTATGAAACGTTAATCAATTACAGAACAAAATATAAACCACCTGAAGATATTCGTCCAGAAACCTTCCCCTACACCCCCCCCCCCCCCCCCCTCCTTTCACCTTTCCTCATTCATCTTCCCACCCGTATGCCAACACTCACTCAACCCACTCCTTACCCCTCACCTCCTCCACTCCCCCTAACCGTCTTGCTTATCGCTTCCATGCGGGCACACTGAACCAGTATAGCACTGCTTCCGACCAGCACAGCACGGCTCTGTCGATTCCTGGCCGCATATCAACGTAAGTTTTTACATAAGTGTTTACGGGTAAATTTTAAATTTTTAATTCATTTTAGTGTTTCACTTACACGTAGCTTCCGTTTTCTTTCCAGTTGGGAATGGATACCCCTTTCCTGGAAATTTGAATTCAACATCAAGAACGGGCTGTGAACTATTTTAGGAAAGACTGTCAAGCCCGATGATGGTTTCCCAACGAGTTTTTAACAAAATATTTTAAAAACTATTTAATGTTTTCAAGTGCATGTATTGTGGCCAGTGTATGTTTTTATGTATATTTATGTTATTACTACCAATCTTTGAAAGTGTAATGTACTAAGTGCTGCCCAGTTATACGCGGCTGATGAAGATGCCAATATTGACAAGTGATTAATTAACTCACGCATTTTAATAAATAGTATTGATAGGGTGGAATTAAGTGATTTTTGATTTTTAATGAATACAGTAACTTACCTGTCTAGTTTTTCTTTAAGGATCACAGCACCAGACATCGAGTCAATTCTAAAAATTGAGAGAGAGGCAGGATTTCTTGCTGCATGCAAACTGTAGAACACCTTTTTATCTTCATCCTCATCTGTAGCTAGCAGTTGCAGGATTTCAGTGCCTTTATCCACATTTTCTGAGATCTCGACACTGTAGACTTTCTCCGAGAAGTTAGGACGATGATCATTAATATCAATGACATCAACATAAAGCTGGAAAGACAAGAGAATTATTATAAGAGCAATATTATAGAAACGCATATGTATAAATTACAAAGGTGTTTCCATATGACAAAAGATATATATAATAAAGAAACCTTATCCTGGAACACTAAATTAAGGTAATATCAAACAGTGGTCAGACCTGAAACTCTGTATGTGGCAAAAACACTTAAATTAACAAGATTTGGTGATTTGGACAAATTAGAGAAGTCTGAAAGACAAATTCTGAGAAAAATACTGGGAGCTAATCGAAATAATAACGCAGAATATAGGTTACGACCAAATAGAGAGTTATATTTGAAATGTGATGGAAAAGAACTGAGAATATGGAGAGGATTTGGTCATGACTTTCATAGATCTAGAAAAGGCATATGATAGTGTCCCCAGAGAGAAGGTATGGGAAACCAAGGTTAAGAAGGGACTGGGAAAAGAAATGTTGGAAATGGTGCAAGCAATGTACAACAACTGTGTTAGCAGGGTACTGACCCCAGTTGGAAAGACAGATTGGTTTAGGAACAAGACTGGACTAAGACAGGGGAGTGTGCTGTCACCTCTCTTGTTCATAATGGTGATGGATGAAATTGTATAGGAAACAAAGGAAGCATATGGACATAAAGAAATGAAGTTACTGTTATTTGCAGACGATATTGTGGTCTGGGGAAGGAACACCGAAGAAGTGCAAAAACAACTAGATGCACTGAACGAAAATATTCAGAAGTACGGCCTGGAAATCAGTATAGAGAAAAGCAAGACCATGGTGATGACAAGAGGGGGGAAAGACAAGGAAAGGGCACTGTGAAAATTGGAAGTAAAAGTTTGGAAATTGTGGACACGTTCAAATACCTAGGAAGTGAATTGATGCAAACTGGTAGGTTGGACATGGAGATTGGCAGGAGGGTACAGCAGAGCAATGCATTGTGTAAGAAAACTTGTTTGGGATAAGAAAGTGCCAAGGAAAAGCAAGGAGGTAATGTATAAAGTGTACTATGTACCCATATTAACTTATGCAGCTGAGACTTGGACCCTGACAAGCAGGCAAGAGAGTAGAATCCAAGCCAGTGAGATGAGATTCCTAAGAAGTATGATAGGAAAGACAGAGTGAGGAATGAAGATGTTAGGAAGGAAGTTGGGATGGGAAAACTAAATGAAAGAATTGAGAAGAATAAACTAAGGTGGTTTGGACATGTAAAGAGGATGGAGGAAAATAGAATACCAAGACAGATGCTGGAGGCAAAGTGCAAGGGTAAGAGAGCAAGAGGAAGACCTAGAACAAGGTGGATTGATTCAGTGAAGAACAGCGTGAGAAAAAGAAATCTGGACTGGGACAAGATCGTGGAAGAAGAATTGTGGAAGGAAAGAGGAAAGTGGAGAAGTGCCATAAATACCCCGACCCGGCAGGAGCTGGATAAGGGGAAATGATGATGAAGATTTGAAATGCGATAAATTAACTGATGTAATGAAAAAGAGAAGATTACAGTTTTTCGGGCACATTTATAGAAAGGAAAATAGTAGACTAACTAAACAGATTTTCAACTTACTGAATATTTACAAATCCAAACCCACATGGTTAATTGAAATTGACAAAGCTTTGAGAAACGCCACAATTCAGACAGACGCAATAGCAAACAGATCACTCTTCAGAGAAGCTATTGAAAAGGCAGAATTTTAAGAAAGAAAGAAAGAAAGAAAGAAAGAAAGAAAGAAAGAAAGAAAGGAAGAAACAAACAAACAACTCGCAGAAAGTGGATTCAAGAGGAGAAAGATCGACACTCAAGAAGGATGAAAGAAATTTGGAAACAAAGGGAATTGAATACAAGGGACAGTAGCCAAAGTTGATTCATCGTACCCTCCAAACGGGTTATTCGAAAGAAGAATAGCAATATTACTATACGGTACATTACAAGATTATATTGGGAATTAGAAAATCTACGTTCACTGTTTGGTAGCCAGTTCTGAGCCATATTCCTCAACCAAATCTTCGGAGAAAGAATGTTCTGTTGAGTGAACTCCAGAAATCTCTAAAAATATTAATCTGCCAATACAGACATTCGAAGTACTTTGAACAACAGACTTCGATCCAGACATCTACCTGCTAGGACTACCAGAAACTATAGTAAATTCATCGTTACTTCCGACTTGACGTTTCATTGCTATGCTATCTAGCAGTCAAAAGTGAAATTAAGGTTACTTTATCTAGCCAATCACAGGCAGCCATTCAAATCGATATATCGTGACAAATTGAATTTCGTTCACGATGTTGTGATTCAGCAGGAAACATAGTGAATGAAACTAGATTTGTCGTGATATATTGATTGATGAATGAGTTCCTGTGATTGGCTGATTTGAGTGAGTTCACTTCTGACCGCTAGATAGCTCTAGCGTAGCACTGAAATGTTAAGTCGGAGTAATGATGGCATCACTATAGGTCGATAATTTCAACTTACAACAAGAATGGTTGCAAGAATGAATGGACTAGCACAGCCCCACCTGAGTATCGAAACTTTCCCTGCATAATAAAACCAACCGCAGGGATTTGATCTACCCTGCAAGACCATGTAAACCCTTCACTGGATCAGGACATATCATGGCAATGTGCGGACTCCCTTTATAAATGGGGCAAACTTTTCTTCCCAAATTGTAGCTGCGGCGCCCCGAAACAGACAGTTTATGTTGCACTGTCTATTTTGGAACAGTATTCTATAAGTGACCATCAGGGTAATGCGACAGACTTTCAGGATGGCAATCCTTCTTGCATTACCTATATAGAGAGTGTAAGTATAAATGTATACAATATGATGTGCAAGTACCCATATTTCTTGTATTGATGATGATCAGGGGCCATCAAGTCGGCGTCGACTCCTAGCGACTGCATGGATGGACTGTCTCCATATGATTCAGTCTTCAGCCATATAGGCTACTTCAGATCCTTCACTGACATATTCATGTTGGATTTGATGGAGTCGATCCATCTCATTGCTGGCCGCTGTCGTCTCCGAGACCCTTCCACCTTTCCAAGAATAGTTGTCTTTTCCAACGAATCAGAACGCCCCATAATGTGTCCAAAATATGACAGCTGTAATCTTGTCATCAATGCTTCAAGAGACAGATCTGGTTTGATTTTTTGAATTACCCATACATTTGTAGTCTTGGCTGTCCAAGGAATACGCAGCCAGTATCCTTCTCCAACACCAGAACTCAAAAGCATCAATATACTTCCTATCTCGGTCCAGCTTTCGCAACCATATGCAGCTATGGGAAAGACTAGGGCCTTAACCATTATAATTTTAGTAGGCAAAGAAACATTTCTTGTATTAGACCTAGTCATATGCCAAATAATTCATCATCATCATCATCATCATCAGGCAAAATGTTCAAACCCCTGCACATAAGCATACTCTTTTAATGGATAATTGCCCAAGATACTGTATAAACTGTGAAGTGACACCCTTCAAATCATACTTTGTTAAGATATGGCCATTGTTCAATGTAGAAATGATACCTTCAAAATGATCCCTTTCCCAAACTAAAGCTGGTATAATTACAGGGGGAGGGGACCACTCATCCCACTACACCAGTTAATGGCTTGGTCATGTTGAAACACTGGATTTTTGAGAGATGTCCAAATTTAAACTAATCTTAAATGGAAGAGACAAAAATGTGGATTCCAACAGGCCTTATTTAAGATTAGGTACAGGGTGGCACACAAAATGTCATACATCGAAAATGGTTTATAAAATGTGTAAAAATGGGCTCAAAACCATGTCCTTTCGTGAACAGAAACTTTATTTCATGCGTGATTCGACAGACAGCAGCACATGCCGCGGATGCATGCCGGCTTCCAGTTATACAGCATGGCGGACAAAGGGAGGTTGACGCGCGAACAGAAGGTGAAAACAGTGTTGTTTTATGCGGAAACAAAGACTGTAACTCGGACTCAGGAATGGTTTTGAGTTCATTTCCGTACTCAGTGAGCTCTCTGCCGGCAAACTGGCCTACCAATTTGAAACAGAAGTAATATAGTCCTACTGGAGAGAAAATGGACCCGTCTCAAGCCAGTCCGCTGACCGAAGAATATTGCTGCTGTGAGAGTGACTGTGGCTCGGAACCCCTCCAAATCCACCAGAATTGCCGGTGTTTAGCTTGACAAGCAACGGCGAGTACAGTTTGCTGCGTGGGCTATTGCAGAAGGTGATCCCGTACTGCACAACACATGGTTCAGTGATGAGGCATACGCTTATCTCAACGGTGTTGTGACCAAACAGAATGTCCGGTTTTGGGCGAAAGAATGGTCTGCGATTGTGCACGAGGTTGAAAGTCATGGTGTGAAATTGTGTGTGTGGGCTGCAATTTCCAGTCATGGAATTATTGGGCCAATTTTTTTCAAAGACATAGTCAACAGTACATGGACATGTTGCAAAACAGTTTCCTTCTACAACTCTCTGCATCAAGACTACCAATAGAGACACAATGGTTCATGCAAGATGGAGCTCGTCCGCACACAGAAAATGTTGTTCTGGACTTCCTGCATGAACATTTTGGGCCCCGTGTGATCTCCCATCGATATCTCGATCGGTTTTGGAGCTGCTCAATCTGGCCATCACATAGCCCCGATCTTAATCCCTGTGACTTCTTCTTGTGGGGAAATTTGAAGGAGGCAATCTACCGCCAGAAACCAACAAATGTACTGTAATTGCAAGCGACCATTGTGGCTTCCTTCCGAGGGTTGAGTGAGGACGTGTCGTAGAGTGGTCACAGACATGCAGGTTTGTCTCGAAGCTGTTGTACGCCGTGGATGTGGGCATATTGAACATGTCCTGCATACTGACTAATCATGCACATTTCAGTGAATGTTGTAATGCCAATTTTTATTAAATATGTTGTATATTAAATATTCTATAAACAATTTACAGTGCATGACATTTGGTGCACCACCCTGTAGATAGTGAAATTTGGATGTCACACTGATTATGGCTTACCTGTGTAAAAACCACATTGACCCCATCAGTAACACTGATGGTGAGGTTGTACTTGTTCTTCCGCTCCCAGTCCAACTTCTTAGCGAGTAGAACATTGCCTTTGTCACGACCAATGAAGAACTCGTTATTGTCATCTCCATCTGCAGGATAGAAAGAAAAAAAATACTGTTCACTTATTTATCTTTTGATAAGCCCCTTTGGATGAGATTTGAATACACCAACAGTGTTAGCAAGCAGTTAATCGTAGTTTCAAAATCAACAAGTAGTTCTGTGAAGAACTATACAGCCTATTTTCATATATCCTACTTATGTTAATTGCCTCTATCAACATACAAAATTTCAGTTTGATTGCTGTAATAGATTCGTAGATATTGAGAACTGTCTGATATTTCGGAAGGTCACCATGTTGGATTTTGATATATGTAGGTCTTAGAGTTATGTACTATTACATGATTGTGTACATGTAGTATTCAAACTTCAATCGCATGATTAGGACACAAGAAGTAAAAACGAGATTTTAAAATTTTGCACAGTTGCCATGTTGTGGTTTTGGAAACAATTGAAGTAAATTAGATGCCAGTGGATTAACATTTGTACAAGCATTTACTGTATCAAGTTTCACTGCACTCGGTTAAATTGCGAGCTACGTCCATTTAAATATTTATACTTCGCGCCACAGCCATGTTGGATTTGTGATGACAAGGTTATTGAAAGTCCTGTAGGTGAACTTATGGTCATAGCCCCTATGAACTTTAAAAAATTCAGTTTGATTGCTGTAATAGATTCGTAGATATTGAGAACCGTCTAAATATTTCGGATGGTCACCATGTTGGATTGTTACATGTATAGGCCATAGAGTTATGTAACATTAAAGGTAAATTATTACTAGGGCTCGGATTTTTAGGTAAATAAATATATTTTTATGTAAACACATATTTTAAGCAATTTTTCTATAAATACAGACATTCCTGCTTTTCACTTATTAGCACATAAAAAGAATAATATTTATAAATTGTATTTTAAATCAGTATGCTAGATCTTTCAGTTCATTGCATTTTTGTTGTGTGTTACTTTAACGGGGAAGAATCTGTGAGCTATCTAATGTCCGCTTGCAACTGTGTTATTCTTAACTTGCCGCCCCGTGCCACTCACTGTGGAAGCCGGGGATTTCCTTGTCCATAGCCATATTGCACCACGTGCACCATTAGCTACCTGGAACCAGTTCATTTCTGGCACTGTGAAGTGTAAGGCAGTTCTACGATGCCTAAAGTAAAAACAACTACAAGTTAACGTCTGTTGTAGAATTTAAAGATAATTTTACTTCTGATGGGGGCGTTCTGTTCTACCAAACATGTGGGAAAGCAATCAAGGCTGAACAGCGATCTCAAGTTACACAACACCTTGAGGGCAAGAATCATATTGTCACAGTTTTGCGCCTTCAGAATAAGTGTTTTGCGATAATCGTCGGTCATTTGTGATGGACAACCTGAAGATGTATCTCGTTGTGTATTGTAATGCTTCAGCAGTCAGTGAGACATTGCATTCGTGAGTACTGCATATAGTTTATATTCACATTAATAAACTAAATTATAATTAAATATTTTTACTTTTTTGTCACATATTTCAGGTATTTTTAATACATAAAAAATAAATATTTTCCTGATTTTTAGCACCTAAAAATCCGAGCCCTAATTATTACATAAGTTTATTATTCAAACTTTCACTTCAATCGCATGATTACGACACAAGAAATAAAAACTTAATTTTAAAATTTGCACAGCCGCCATCTTGAGGTTATTATCAATCAATATGATAAAATTGGTCCGGCCAGATCAAACATAAAATGCCAGCGTTTTGCCCTGGTGTGCTGTTGGGCTCGTCAGTTGGTACAAACACACCTCCTCACCAATACGCATGGCTAGCACTTACTGAGAAGGCCATCACAAGATACAAAATACAAGTAGTATTGACGTCACGAGCGATGCCAATGTGCTACGGAAGTCAAGCTCCCTTCCATAAAACAAAACCTTACCTTGGCAATCCAAATAGGTTATGAACATTCCCGAATGGGAAACGCTGGCATTTTATGTTTGATCTGGCCGGACCAATTTTATCATATTGATTGATAATTTATCTGATCAAGCGGAAAGTAACATCATATTGCCATTCGGGAATGTTCATAACCTATCTTGAGGTTATGTAAACAATAGAACTAAATTATATGTCAATGCATTACAATGTGTATAAGACCTAAAAATAGTTAGAATATGCAAGAACATATGACCTTAAAAATGACACAATATGACCTGAAAATGACTGTTTTAAATATGGCCGTTTTTTTTAATATAAATCAGAGCGACAATCCCATCGAGATTGCATTGTTAACTAAATGTTTTACACCTATTTACATATGAATTTTCTGAATATATATGTTTAATTGGTTATTTACAGTCTACTTAACAATAAGCCAATCTTATACACTCTTCTTTCTCTCTATTGCCATAATATGTACAGTCGTTTTTTCATGTTGATTAAGCTGATATTCTTTTTCCACATTTCACTTCCTTCGAGCATATTTGACAATAGACAACGCCATCAGTTGAATGATCGCTATTACCTGACACCCACTGATTTAATAAATGCTTTGTGCTGCTCTTGTCTTTTGGCATTTTGATTAAAAGAAATGCAAACTAAAGTAGCACTTTAACTGAAGAAACTCATCCCAAAACTAATCTTAGGCTACTGACTGCCGAGATGATGAAAGGAATGTCCCACCCCATTTCCTTCTTGAAATAGCCAGGCAGCATTATTGTGTGAAATACTGTTATCTCGTTATCTGTTTCTCAAAAAGTTGCTTACAAGGGGTACTGCCCAGATGGTGAAAAATATGTCCCACCCATCCATTTCTTGAAATGTCAGGCATAAAACATTGTTTGCTCCCTATCTGTTGCACAGAAAATTGCTTACTAGGGATGTCCAACATGCAGGCGAAACCAATTTTGTTCAAGATGTTTTAAATTACTTAATTATAACCGTATATGCTAAAATATGCTGTTATGTTCTGAATAGGCAATAAATCCAAAATATGCATTTACATATGAGTCGTCGAGTTGCAAAACTCGTTTAGTTCACTTGTAAATATGAATCATTTTCATTAGAAACGTTTCTCTAGACTTTGCCTCACGTATCTTTTGTGTTTGTTGTTTTCTACTTTTTGCTTTGTCTTCTTGGTTTTTGGTCTTTTATTTGGTTTGTGCTTTTGCTTTTGAATTTTACTTTTTGCTTTTCTTTGTTGGTTTTGTGTTTGTTTTCTGCTTTTGCTTTTTTTGAATTTTGCTTTTTGCTTTGTGTTTCTTGTTTTTTGTTTTCTGCTATCGCATTTGTTTTTGAATTTTGTTTTTGCTTCGTGTTTTTTTGTTTTTTGGTTTTGTGCTTGTTTTCTGGAAAATCAAAATAAAGCAAAACGAAACAAAATAAAACAAAATAAACAAAACAAAATAAAGTTAAAAAAATATAATAACAATATAAAATACAACAAAACAAAAGATTAAACAAAACATTTCAAAACAAAATAAAACTAAATAAAATAAAACAAAACAAAATAATAAAAAATAAACAAAACAAAATTAAACAAAATAAAATAAAAATAAATAAAATAAAACTACTGGGTGACTCGGAAAGAAAACTTACTGAAGAAGAGGACCAAGAAATGATTGACTGAAGTGGTCCAATGAGGCCATAAAAGCAGAAGAATAAAATAAAATAATTAAATAATAGTACATTATGCAACGAGCCTATAATGGCAATAATTAAGACACGAGTGTGTTTATAAAACGAGCGTATGCGAGTTTTATAATTTCCATACGAGTGTCTTAATTACCATTATAGGCGAGTAGCATACGACTGTTTATGTTCGACGATAATTATTATAACTATTTTATGTTCCGAGTTCGAACAAAAATATTCATTAATATCTGTCGAGATTTCGCCAGTTTTATGTTCTGAACAGAGCGCATGAGACGCAGGGAATGCCTTGTATTTGACCATGGCCTCCTCGATTACTCTACTATGACACTAGGCCAGGCAGTGAAATTTAAATTAGAAGGTCGTGGAACTCAGCGCATCTAATTATCTAATTGGTCAAACAACTGTTTCTTGAGCTCTGATTGGTGGGAGAAACTGTTTCATAGTGAGAAATAGTGTTAAAATGAGCCTCATTATAGTACAGTTTTTCTGACACATAATAGTCTGGGTCGAAAATAAATAATTTTATGACATGATCCTTATTCACAAGTGGATTAAACGAGTTTTGCAACTGGACAACTCAAATGTATTTTCAAAATATCCGGTCCCTACAGAATACACTATGACAGATATTTTGTGAAATCTCCATCCTCGTCCTGATTTTTGCCTTGAAAAGTGGTGCACAATTTGTAAAAATATGGTGTATGTTTGCAAAATGCACTAAAATAGTTTCAAAATGTCAACATACCCACGATGCTGTACCACAGGGTGTCCCCATCCTCGTCCTCTGCTTGGATTACAGTCACCAGATAGTTCACTTCGTCACTCTCGGTCACGGGCAGTCGCTGGTTGGGGTTCTTGAACACTGGGGCGTGGGGAGACTCCTTGGGAACCTTGGTCACCTCCACAGACACTCGGGTCGTCTGACTCCTCTGGGGTACTCCGTTGTCTTGAGCACGGATCTATACATAACACATGAACCAAACACACTGATTTTCTAAGCACTTAGAAACATCCAGCTTTAAGGCACTTAGATTGATGGCATGTAAAAGGACCTTCCAATAACTACAATTGTGTGAAGCTAAATTTGTAAGTTAGATTTGATTAACGCTCTATAAGTTCCAACGTTCATCACCAGGTGCTGGTTGCAGTAGCATCTATTAGCCAAGTTATTTATTTTTAACATTTCATGAATCAAGCATCATGTCAGAAATACAAACTGAATGCTATTTCACAATTATTTACGGGTTTTAATCAATTTATGTTTGAGCCTTCAGTCCTCTGCCTGGTTTGATGCAGCCCTCCATGCCTCACTGCCCTGAGCTAATCGTTTTATTTCTACATCCAAGGCAATCTGTTTAACATATTCTAATCTTGGTCTACCCCCACAGTTCTTGCCCCCGACCCTTCCTTCCATAACTAAGTTTGCTATTTCTGGCTGTCTTAAGTGACCTACCAACCTATCCCTTCTCTTCATTAGCAGTCGCCAGAAACATCTCTCCTCTCCCACTCGTCTTAATACCTCTTCGTTTGTAACCCTATCTACCCATCTGATCTTCATCATTGTCCTGTAACACCACATTTCAAACGCTTCTATTCTCCTCTTTTCTGCCGTGCCAACAGTCCAAGTTTCACTTCCATAGAGCGCCACGTTCCAGACAAAGGCTTTAAAAAATGACTTCCTAATACCTAAATCTATATTCGATGTCAGCAGATTCCTTTTCTGCAGAAATGTTTTCCTTGCCTGAGTCAACCTACTTTTTATATTCTCTTTGCTTCCTAAGTAACAGAAGTCTCCTACTTCCTTTATCTCTTCACCAGCCAATTTGACGTCCATAGGGGTTTCTGAATAATTTCGGCCGCATTCCGTTATTTTTGTAGTCTATTACATTGGTTGATTTTCACCATTTAAGGTTTTAAATAGTTGATACTCATCAAAACCCTACACAGAAATGAGGGGATTAGCATATAATTAAAAAGATAATATGTTACTTACAAACACATCGTTGGCCTGCAAGTGAAACCCATTATGACTGAATAGCAATGAGGAGTTGCTCCTTGAATATCTCTCTATCACCATACATACATTTTATAGACCTCTTACAGCCTAATTTATGAAGTGACCTTAACTTCCTTACTTCAATATTTTATTGACTTTTCATGAGATTTGCATCAATGAATTAATAAGCCATTGGAAAATAAATAAATAAATAGTATGTCCTTACTCGAAGTTCATACACCTGTCCATCCTGGAAACCCCGCTGGGAATAAACGACCCCAGTCTTGGGATCGATCTTGAACTTTCCCATTCCACGCCCCGACTTGATACTGTACTCAATGTCTCCATTGGGACCATCATCCAAGTCGTAGGCCAGAACCTGTAACAGAAACGGACCATAACTATCTCTCATCTTCAAGACACTGATCCAAGTATTGATGTTATTCCAGGAACCAAATCCATCCTCAAAGTAGCTAAACTCCAATTTTCCTCATGCATTTTGTAAATGGATACACACACAGTTAGAAGAAAATTTCTCACAAGCCATCAAGGAAAAATACCACAACCATCAGTTTTTAACAAAACTTCTTGAAGCCAAGTCAAGAAAACGCTTAAGTTAATTAATTTATGTTTGCACACATGCACTTGTGATGATATGAACCTCAATTTACAGCATGATTATCATACTTCTTCAAAGCAGTACCGTACGGTAAATAATAATGTAAGAAAAAATTTTAAACTTACATCAACTTACTTCTACAAACAAATTACTGATCTACTTTGCTTTATATTTGTATATTATTTTTAAAGAATACAATTCAGTAAGAGCAGCCAAAAATACAAAAAAGTTACTCAATACAAACAAAATTCTAAATGTGAGAGTTTTTAAGCACCAAAATTTCATAGTATTTAAATAATAAATATTTACTATTTTCCGTCCGGAATTAAGAGTGGACTACAGGCTCTTTTATGGGTTTCTACATTTAGCGGACTCCGCCAGAATTGATGACTTCGAAGTCTTTAAAAATTGTAATTCTCCCGTCTTACGTAGGTCTAATAGCTTATTAGCCATCAGTGGATAGTAGGGGGACACTCAGTTAAATCCGCAATATTAAGAGGTTGATGGTAAACATGATAAATTAAGGGAAAGGGTTTCCAAATGTTAACCTAGAAATTAAATTACAGTACTGCACTTTTGTGATATGAATTCAGTTCTTAAAATGTCTTCTGGCATGAGTAGAATTCAGGAATGTTTGAGTTTTTTGTTGTTGTTGTTGATGCTACAGGGTCATTATCTATGTGCTCCCCAATAAACACGGCAAGCTAAGCCGGCTGTGACTGGCGCAAATCGCGGGCGCGCTCCACTGACTCGTATCGTTAGTTCACATGTGTTTTGTCATTCATATGGACGTGTATCTGCAAAGCTTAGACGTTAGTGTTGCAAGTTTACTGAGTATTGTGATTACTGTGATTGTTGGTCATGCCTAGACACCAATTCACATTGCGCGAACGTGTGTATATCCATAATTCGTATATGAAAAACAGAAAATCTTGTTCTGAAACGAGGCCTAAATTTCGCATCAAATTTCCGGGAAGACCAGTGCCTAATGCCAGTACAATTAGGAGGCTCGCTAAACGATTAAAGGAAACAGGCTCCGTAAATAATAAAAGACTTGATAGACGTTCTTTCATCAGAAGATGTCAGGTGTGTGTTACAAGATAGGGAGGACATTTTCAGCATCGCCTATGAGCTCTGTAAGTACACATTATTGAACATGTTTGGTAAAAGTGTGAAATTGCGCGTGACCACCGACTGAACAGGGTACGCGCGCCCGCGATCTGCGCCAGTCACAGCCAGCTTAGCTTGCCGTGTTTATCGGGGCGCACATAGATAATGAACCTGTAGTAGCACTAGGGCTAGATCAGCGATACCTTGTCTAAATCCACAATACCGGTAAGATACCGGGTGAGTTAGCTGTGGTCGTTACGGCATGACTGCAGGCAGCCGCTCACATCCAGTAGGCGAGGAGGTTTGAATCCCCCCGCCGGCAACCTTGAAGATGGTCTGCTGTGGTTTCCCATCTTCCTTCCAGGCAAATGCCGGGGTTGGTCCCTAACTATAGGCCACAGCCGCTACCTTCCAATTCCTCGTCCTTACATTCAAACTTTCCTCCCCAGACAACACTCCACACGCGACGGTACTTGTAGCTCACCCCATGGTGTCCACGTAGAAGCAGCTACAAACTCTGGCAAGCCGAACATGTCCTCGGACACTCCCGGCACTAAAAGCCATACGCTAAAAAAACAGTACGATAAGTCTAATTATATTTCATTACTACCACTACCGCATAAATGCATCACCAAAATATTTGAGATTTTAGAAATAGTTTACAAACAAAATACAACACAGGTTTTCACGATTTTCTCCACCAGGTGGTAGCATTTGTCGTTTCGAAATTCATAGCCAAGAGAAATGAAATAGTTGAGTCAACACAACTGGTGAGATGAACTCGTTTCTTGCACTGGTTATACAGTATTTGGAGAAAAGGTATATTTCAGGTACTGCGGAGTTTGTAAAATCTCCCCTACACGATGCTTTTGTAATTCATTTGCTAGTAGTGTCCGCACGTTGGATGGAACAGCTCTCACTTGGTTTCGAGCTCCACCCAATCTTTTTAAAGAAGATATTGCAAGCAATGTGTTGAAAAGTTCGAGAGTAGTGAGTGCGTTGCGAAATAAAACAATTACATAGTGGAAATATCCAGTGCTTTATTTCAGGGGGAACGCGGGGGTACGCGTACCCCTTAAACATTTGAAAACTGTTTAAAAAAATTATTTGTACATTTGAGTCTAGTTCGGCAAATACGAAGGTTGGAACTTAAGTAATGGCAACTATTTATTATCAAGAGGCACAAAAGTGGTACATGTTAGCAACCTTTACAGTCCTTCAAACTAGTCACCAGTGTGGTGTTGAACTCTTTGCCAGCAATGTGAAAGTCGTAGTTTACCTTTCACCGAGTCCATTCTGTCGATGCTGTACATGGAGCGGTCCACAGCCTGTCGAATCTCTGCAACAGTCCGGAAGCGAGTGCCACGAAGTGGTTCCTTCATCTCGTACACGAGAATCACCTTCACCGCACTGGTGGTCTGACGGACTTTCGACTTTCGGGGTGACCCATGATGCCGCCATTCGTGATGGCGTGATCCTAACGCATTACGTTCCTCCACGGCAGACCGTCAATGCAAAGTATTACTGTTCGTTTTTGGAGCACCACCTGGGTCCAGCATTGCGAAAGAAGCGGCCACACGTTCTGCGGCAATGCTCGGGCGTATACAGCGCGAGCTGTGGCAGATTTGTTCGGTCGATGGGGCTGGTAAGTACTGTACCATCCACCATACTCCCCTGACTTAAGTCATGGTGACACCGATTTAATCCCTAAGATGGAGGAACCACTTCGTGGCACTCGCTTACGGACTGTTGCAGATATTCGACACGTTGTAGACCGCTCCATATACACCATCCATATACACCATCGACAGAACGGGCTCGGCGAAAGGTATACTACGACTTCCACATCGCTGGCAACGGGTTCTACACCACGCTGGTGACTACCTTGAAGGACTGTAAAGGTTGCTAACATGTACCACTTTTGTACCTCTTGATAATAAATAGTTGCCACTACTTAAGTTCCAACCCTTTTATAACTTCCGACTTGAAAGTTCATCGATCAGCTGGAGTCAACGCGCTGTTCACAACAGCTGGAGGAGATTTCGAGTAATCCTCGATTTAAATCGATTTATCGAATCAGTTTCTTTTGGTCGGCAACTCGGCACTCCGTTCTTATAAGTCCGCAGGCTAGTGTTTGGAGGCGGGGTAGGTTGTTATTTTGTGCGCGTGGTTAGTTTTGAAGGATGAAGAAAATAACGAACTATTTAACATCCACCCAGGCATCGGAAAAGCTGAAAGTCAATGATTCGAGCATAAACAATGACCGGACTTTGCAAATTGCCGAAAATTGCAAGATCATGTTGTTTTGTCGACTACAACCGAGAGTACCCCTTAAATTTTGGTTAAAAAAACACTGGCTGTAGTCCACTCTTAACTCTGGACGGACAAATTAATAAAGAAAATAAAAGTGGCCGGTACAATTTGTGTGACAAAGTTCCAACACCAGCAGAGAATACGTGAATATTTTTGTTATTACATTCAAGTGTTATGATTCTCCCACACACTCCGTTCATGGTGCCCATACATTATGAGTTCAGGCAACAGGCAGAAGACAATGTAGACCTATGCTTGTATACTCTGTATTACCAATAATGAACGCTGACAGCTGTCAAAGCTAACACGTGGGGAAATGTTGCGTTGCCACTGAGGCTACAAAGAAGCATGAACAAGCCTTGCACTCAATGGAAATGCGGATGCTACGATGGTCCTTGGGAATTAGGCCTACACGGCTGGATGATATTAAGAACGAAGACGTCCGCAATACTCTTGGAATTGCCCACGATTCCAGCCAAAATGAGGGAGACTCGGTTGCGTTGATACGGGCATGTAGCACGAGCAAATACAGAGTCCATTGTAAGCAAGTCACTTGCTCTCGAGCCTAATGGACAAAGACCTCCAGGCCGACCAAAAAAGCGTTGGATGGATACCCTACACGACGACATGCGCATCGTAGGTTTTCGTCCTATAGATGCAGCAAACCGCAACAAATGGAGAGCGAGGTGCAGAGTGGCGGACGCCAAAACATAATTGGGAACAACGCCAGGAAGAAGAGGAAGTCAATAGATGAGAGCCCAACAATGTCACAACAAACCTCCAACATCCCAATAATAGCGGATATGCGAAGCTGTCAAGATAATGCAGATGTTCCCGCAAGAAGAGCTTGCCGAAACTCAACTACGCGCAGAGACCAATATCAATTGGCGTTGTTTAATGCTCATTGCGGGGCTCCTGTTTGTCTCCCGATGCTGATTACCGGGCTCACTGAACACTGCACAAATCAACTATGCGGGCTCGCTGCGAGACGCGGTCTACAGCTGCACGGTAATTCAAGCGTAGAGTGCAAGGAAGCAGCAAACAATATCGGCTAATTAGGGTATAGGTTACTGTGTCCTGGCTCAGGTAATAACTACTGTGTAAGGCATTACACTCACGCGCTGAGATCTCACGTGAATCCCAAGCCTCCGGCTGGGCAGACGGTCCGTTCAGAACTGCTGCCAGCGAGCTACTGAAGAAAAGTGGGAGGGACGTGTTCTGCCACTGCCGAGCCCACCCGAACATTGCCGAAGAACTGCGCAGGATTCTGTGGCAAGCTCTTCTTGCGCGTATTTCCGCCATAAAATTCTAAGTCCAACCCTAGGTGACAGAATCCCTTTATACACCGTAGATTTCCATATTCTTATGCAAAACATGATCCTCTGCCCCGAGATTTAAAAGAAAACCATTATAATAAACGTAATTATGAAACACTTTTCGACAACTTACATTTTCCCAAGTTTTACACGTTTATTTTCGACCGGCAGGGAGCGTACACACGTGGCCAAATTATTAGAATTAAAATAAAATTTCGTAAATTCATTAACTATTTCTAACCCTAATTAAGAATGTTAGCTTTGATCCTATGAATTTGCTTTTAGTTAATATGAGGGTGAAATTCCTAAAATATGATCTATTTAATATTTTATGGAATTATTTTAAGCGAAAAGGGGTCCTTTTACGCCATCGTTTCAAGAAAAATTCTCACATTAATTCTTCTTTCATAATCTAAAAATATTTCTATTAAAAAAAAGGTGCCTCTGTCCAGAATGAAGCAAACGAAACACTGCAACATCACTTCGTAACTCAATTGTTTAATTTTTTTTCCCAACGTTTGTCACTTAAGGGTACGGTATCTCAAATATTTAAATAAAAAAAATCAAAGAATGCATTTACTTTAAGACTGAAAGTTTTTTTTCTTCAAAATACCCCTTTACTTAAGCTAGTCTACATTAATTTTATTGTATGAAAGTGAGAGTGATGTGAAGGCAATGTGATTACCGGTACTTCATGACCATGAGGTGCATCTACGTAGTAGCATAATAAACACGCACTGGCAACACTGTGCGCTAGTAGTTAAACACCAGCCAATACGAGCCCACCGGCGGCCATTTTATTCTAGTCCCGCCAAATCTGTTGTTTTCTTCCGAAATACAGAGTATAAAGGCTGTGCATTTCCTTCTAGCAAATCCTGAGACATGCAATCGATTCTGAATCGCAGGAGACAGCCAATCAAAATGGATACTTTTGTGTTGAAATATTATTCACGGGTTCCTTAACTACAAGGTCTGAATCCTCGAAATTGGCAGCCCAGGAATATTATTCCACCACATTTTCAGCAATAATAATCAAGTGTTTTACAATGTGAGTTTGTAGCAAGCTAATCATCCTGTGATGTACTGTACATTTGCTGAATTTTCTGAAAGTTAAAATTTAAGTTTGCGGTAAACTGCCTTACGTAATTGAAGCTGTCCTGGAATAAACATTTACGTCAATTTTGCAGCAAAATTGTCTCTACGAATGGGTGCAGTCATTCAGTCAAGTTCCAATGGAACTAATTCCAGCACTGAAAAAACAAGACACTCGCAACTTAACCTTATTAAAGAATGAACCTATAATGTATGGGCCGTAATACAGGGTCATCGAAAAATAATGCCAACATTTAAAATTAACTGTTATAAAAAACTATTCGAGGTAATTCAATTGTTTTAATCTTAAAATGTGTGGAAAAAGATAGATTTTTTTCATGGCTTAGTATGTTTCGATATGTGCACCGTTCATAGCTAGCTGTAGTCGATTTCTTTCCACGTACGTGCAATCATTTCAGGAGTAACTGTCAAGATGGCGGCAGACATTCGCTCCCGCAGGTGCTCCAAATCCCGATTTTTTTTTTCTGCATACACAATGTTTTTAATGTACCCCCAGAAAACATGGTACTGAACGGCGCGGCGGTCGGGCGGTGCAGTTATGGTGCGTCCCCGGCCGACCTTGGCGACTGCGCATCTAGTGTGCGCATAGCAAGGTCACGCCCGATCCACAACAAAACTTACTTTAACCAGCTAGCGTTCAGTGAAAGAATTACACGTTTAACATAAAGGGTTTCGGTGCTATATTTTTTTAAATGTTGGCATTATTTTTCTATGACCCTGTATAGGGACACGCATTCGTGTAATCTTCAGAAAACGTCTTTCAACATATCAAACGGTATCTAAGACAGATGAAACAATCCTGTGACAAGATGCATATATAAATATCCATGACACTTCAACTGGCAAAAAAAAAGTTTATGATACTCCTCGTCTCTCTAGACAAAAACAATCAACTACACAAAACAAAACCTGTACCAGAAAATTAGTTTACTGTAAACACACTTACATTGTTGGTGAGCAACACACAAACTAACAAACAAACAAACAAACATTCCACACAAAACAAGCATGGGCAAGGCAAAGAACAAGCATCTTACAATACAAGCAAATCCTGTGGTCCTTACCCTTAAGACTGGTTCTCCTGATAAGGTGTCGGGACCAAATGTCTCCCATGTGCCATTTTCAAGAAACGTATCAACAGGTAACTCCATCTCTTCTGTACCATTCTGTGCAGGGCGCAAACACAAGTGCTTCAATACCACGAGATACTAACCGTCTGATGTTAGTTCAACAACCCAAAGTTACACCAGAAATATGAAATGGCTATACAACCAAGGCTAAGGGAAACAAGCACGATGGGTGATCAGAACATAATTATATGGGAAGGAAAGCACTACCTTAGCACCAAAGCACATGGGAGGCGAGGAATATGGAGACATACTAAACTGGAAGTAGCAGAATCTTCAAGCCGTACTAATGAGTGCGACCTGTATTCACATGTACTTGTAATTAGACACGATTCTTTTTTATGAATAATGGTCGTTAATGTTACTTCAAGGGGCGCAATATGAGGTTATTTGCCTAAATAAAACAGTACTGCTACAATTGAAAATGGAATTTAAATAAAATAAAAACAAATTAAAAAAACATAAAAATCTGAAATTAAAAATTACAAAAATATAAAATAAAATAAATAAATAAATAAATAAATAAATGTGCAAACAACAAATTTCAATAATTAGGCTTAGTTAAGAAACACTGTAATTTCCATGTAAAAAAAAAAAACAGTTCATAACGAGGTTTGTAAGTTGTCGCGAGAGGATTTAGACCACCTGAGAAGTTATTCACCAAGGATAGAAACTTCCTCACCCCGTAGGGGGCAGATAAACTTAATTCTCCATGCCTTGATTTCTAAATTGACGTTTATTCTAACTCAGGATTGACAGTTCGTTAAGACTTGAGATTTGGCAATTTTTCTTCTTCTGTTCTCGATGCAAATTCATTTTGGGGAGTTGGGATATCTTGGTCATCAGCCCTGTGTACTTGGATGTGTGTTGAATTTTTCTAATAACCTGTATTTCTGTGATGACGGTAGTAGTGTATGTGTAACTGTATTAGGGACAGGGATGGGGAAGGTGCCCTGGGACTTAAAGTAAGGTACTGACCCGGCATTTTCCTAGAGTGAGGAAACATCCGTGGAAAAGCCACACTCAGGTAAACACGCTAGCTGTGCCGTAACTACGTAGTTCATTCGGTATATTCAATTAACTCAACTACTTCGAATATTCGCCAATTCGAAATTCGAGTAAATCATTCGAATATTTAAAGTACAGGGTCATTATTTTTGTGCGCCCCGGTAATCGCGACAAACTATGGCGTAATTTGTCTGGCCAGGTGCGGAGCGAGTGGACCCCGCATTACCCCGCTCCGCTTATTCATATCGTTAGTTCACACGTGTTTTGTCATTCATATGGACGTGTATCTGCAAAGCTTAGACGTTAGTGTTGCACGTTTAGTGAGTATTGTGATTAATGTGATTGTTGGTCATGCCTAGACGCCAATTCACACGGGGCTACATGACCACGTTGTCGCAGCCCCTAAACCGAGGAACCAACCAACCACATTGCGCGAACGTGTGTATATCCATAATTCGTATATGAAAATCAGAAAGTCTTGTTCTGAAACAAGACGAAAATTACGAATCAAGTTTCCAGGAAGACCTGTGCCGAATGCCAGTATAATTAGGAGGCTCGCTAAACGTTTCAAGAAAACAGACAACGTATTGTTCTTAGAGAACAAAAATAAGGTGACATTGTTGCCCATTCTTTCATCAGAAGATTTCAGATGTGTGTTACAAGAGGGGGAGGAGATTTTCAGCATTATTGAACATGTTAAGTAGAAGTGTAAAAGTGCGCGCCCGCAAACAGTGTTTACCGGGGCGCACAAAGATAATGACCCTGTACTCAAGTATTTCAAAAAGTCGATTATTAAAATAAATCGAAAAAAAGTTCAAATATTTGTATTATTCAAAGATAAAAAGTGACACCCGAAAATTATAACAACTTGTGTATAGAAATATGTCCAGTGGACGAGTTATTCGAAGCAGGGGAGGATCCGAGTAATCCGGCTCGCCACATTCAGCCTTATAAATAAATATCATTCAAACCAAGCATCATGTGTTATTTATTTATTTATTTATTTATTTATTTATTTATTTTGTTCTTTGTTTATTATAATGCTCTCTCTCCCATTAACTCCCCTGATAAGGTTTGCATCAGGAAGGGCATCCGACCGTAAAAAACACAGAACTCATCACACGTGATTCCCGACAGATGCAAATTGGAGTAGGTGGCTTCAGTGACGCAGTGGGTAGCATGCTGAGCTTCTATGCCCAAGGTTGCGAGTTCAAACCCGGTCGAAGTCGACGGATTTTTAAAGAGCATTAAAATCCCTCAGTATGCTCTCCTTCGGAGGGGAAGTAAACCCGGCGGTCCCATGTCATAGATTTATGGCATGATAAAGAACCTTCCACTAATTACACTTGTGTGAAGCTAAATTATAGGTTTGACTTGAACACCGCTCTTAGGTTCCAACGTTCGTCGTCAGGAGCCGACTGCGGTGGCATGTAGTAACCAAGTTCAGAACTAGTTGGTTGGTGACGGTGGCATATGGCAGCAAAAGTTAGAAGTTACTTGAATTAAAAACAGATAACACACACTAATACAGCCATCACAATTAACACCGGCTATCAGACAGATTCTACACACACCCTAAGTACACGGGGCTACACGACCGCGTTGTCGCAGCCCCTAAACTGAGGAACCAACCAAATTGAAGTACATCTGTGGGAGGTTTCAACTCTCCCTGTTCTATGAGTAGTCCTACACGGTACATTGTGTCTACTGATAGGCCTATATTTTCGCCTGATCTCTTGAAATCATAAGCCAGCCCTCGATCCGAAACTCATTCCGAGGTAAAATGGCTGCAATAACCCTCCTTCGTGCATCCATTGTGTCTCTTTCAATGTAAAACCACACACGTTTCCGCGGAGCACAGTGGAAGAGAATGAGGACTTTTATTATTCTGCCTCGCCGGAGCTGTTTGCTGCTTCCTGCTTATCGCTGATGTCATCGCCCCATGCAGGAGTCTGCAGGTAAGAAGAGCCAGGAGCACATGCAAGAGGGTTTTAAAGAGGATCAGACTGACGACTGAAATGGCTTGAACCCAAATAAAATGTTCCATACACAAGACACTCATTTGCTGTTCCATTTAGGACATGGGAATCTTGTTGTTACTATACTGATAATTAGGGCCCGGATGTTGATAACATGTCATCTTTTTAATGAGTTGTCTAAAACAATGCCGGAGTATACAGAAACTCCGTATGGGCCACCCTGTCTTCAAATATGTAATTTTTATTTTGCATCTTTTTGCATTTTTTCAATTTTAAGAGCATTTTTTTTAACTTTGGTGGATTTTTTGGGTCTTATTTTAGAGAAATCGGCTTTTAGGGGTCATTTTCCCCTTTTTTAGTCATGTCACAGCTTCATATGAGGGAGTTACGTCTCTCAGAATTAAGAAGAAGTTAGTAAGCTGATACAAGATAATTTGAAATATTGATTCCATTTCCTTAATCAACCGGGTGGAAACTAGTCTTAGAAACAATCGTGGTGAAATTGTTGCGGGTATTGCATCAAAACTGAAAAAACTGCCGGACAAAAACACCGGGTATAAAACATTATGCAAAATCTCAGACAATCTTTCTGGTGAAAACTAGTGCACGGATGGGATTGAGGAGGATTTCGCAGCAAACGACCTTCCTCACTTCAAGTACACTCCGATCACTTCAGTTGATGTTGAACGCAGCTTTTCGAGATATAAAATCTTATTGGCTGATAATCGCTGATCATTTACATTTGACAACATCAGAATGGCATTCGTAGTGCAGTGCAACTCAGACTAAAGTGAACATAAGCCTTTTGTTAAGTGCTAGAAATCTATTTTGATTGACTTTTCAGTTAGAGCAAGATGTTATTTTTGAAATATTGGTGAGTTTATTATTATAAGATCATTTTCTCCATTTTATAGTGCATTTTTCAAATTTTTAGGACTTTTATTACAGTCATTTATGAAAATTTTAAGTGCATTTTTTAAACTTTTTTACGGCATTAACATCCGGGCCCTACTGATAATAAATATTTAGCCTCTTCACTTTTAATATTTTTTCTCAGCAGCAATAGATATTCTGAACGAATTCTACCCTTGGATATTCCCATTTATATGGGGTTAGTGGACGAAGAGGAAGGAAGCTTTCAGTTTTACGTGACCGTTAATCATGCGATCATGAGCCACGGGACCTCCGTTTTACGTGGAATCCAAACCACAGGACATGGCCTTTTACTATGAAAATCTCACATGCATTGACTGGGAATCAAGCCCGAACCAACTTGGTGAGAGGCTAGACGAAGAGAGATGAGTCTTATGTTTGTGGGTGGCTTTTACGGCTGGATGCCCTTCCCGACACCTAGCTCATGAGGGATGTTATTGAGAGATAAACATGAGTGGCGGTGAATTAAACTGGGCGAGAAGTTGGAAGAAAGCGGTCTGCTTGGAGGTACTAAGTTATTGTACAACACAACATACCAACTGTTCCCTCATCACAAATACATTTAAAATTGCAATAGATTTCATTATTGTTTCTAGTTTTTGTTAAATGTTCAGGTTCTCTATCATATTTTATTGTATTTCCGTTTGTGATTGTATTGTATTCTGTCTCCCTTTCGGAATTAAAACATACAACATATCTAGGGATTCGATTCGTCACAGATTTCCCTCTCGTTTCCCGGTATCTTCGCCTGAGGCTCAAAAAATCCCCGTATTTCATTATTAAATTCTGCTTGATACAAAATGACATGAACAAAAAACAATCGAGAGTGGAATCTTATATTCTACCTTTTATTATTACCGTTCCGATAGGACGGGTGGATTTTACGATCGAATGCCCTTCCTAACGACGCCAACCTCATGAGAGGAGTTGGTTGGCTCTTCAGTTTAGGGGCTGCGACAACGCGGTCATGTAGCCCCGTGTACTTTGGGTGTGTGTAGAATCTGTCTGATAACCGGTGTTAATTGTGATGACTGTATTAGTGTGTGTTATCTGTTTTTTAATTCAAGTAAGGACTGCAGACTTATGAATTTTTCAAATAGTTCCTACTTTTGCCGCCAAATGCCACCGTCGACGACTACTAGTTCAGAACTTAGCTCCCAGACGCCACCGCAGTCGGCTCTTGGCAACAAACGTAGGAACCTAAGAGCGTTGTTTACATTCTTAAACTATACAATTTAGCTTCACACAGGTGTAATTAGTGGAAGGTTTTTTTAACATGCCATAAATCTATGACAGGGGACCGCCGACTTTACTTCCCCTCCAAAAAAGGCATACTGAGGGATTTTTAACGCTCTTAAGAACAAGGAGTTGGAAGGAACCGGTCGAGGCCTATTAGATGGTGCCGTACAGGTATTTATTTACCTGCAGTTGAGACTGGGAAAGCACGGAAAACCATTTACAGTACGATCGATGTACTGTGAGTAATTTCGCGCGTGTACCAGGCCAAAAATCAGATACCGGAATCCAACGGATAGTTTTGCTACACATTTGGTATGCAGCTTCTACTATCCTTTCGACCAAATCATTCTTCAAAAAGCTTCGTTAAAAGTTTCTTTTAATTGTATTAAACTGAAGAAAACTTAATGCCAATAACGCGACATGTTGTACAAAGATTTTAAAATATGATTAAGGAATATCTACACACGCCAAACTTGGTTCCTCAGTTTAGGGGCTGCGACAACGTAGGCCTAGTCATGTAGCCTACGTGTACTTTGGGTGTGTGTAAAATATGTCTGCCCAAGGTTGGAGGATCGAATGCTCGTGCAGTCAGTTGGCATTTGAGGGTGGGCAAATGCGAGGGAGCCGTGCCAGTACATATACTGGCACGTAAAAGATCTCCTTCGGGGCAAAATTCCGGCACCGCAGTAGTTAAAAGGGACGTAAAGACAAATAACATTATTAAAGTATTTGCTTAGGGCATAAGTGGGAAACCATGGGCAACCACTTCTAGAATGGCTGAGGTAGGAATTGAACCCACCTCTTCTCTGTTACGCCTCACGAGGCTGAGTGTACCCCGTTTCTGCCCTATACCATACAAATAAAAGACAAAACAATTTTCAGGTTACGTAAATCAATCACACTAGTTGAGAGTTTAGATATTAAGCATGCGTCAACCTTAGCCTATGGCTGCTTGTTTTAATTTTCAACATTATGTTCGGGACAATCAGCAGCTATTCATATTCATCCCTCCCTATATTATTCTGCTAAGGTCCCATTCCAGTTTTGTACCGAAAATAAGGTCCCATTAACACCAACCTACACATATGGGGTACCTACATGTTCAGCATAACACAATGCGTAAGCGAAACGCACTCACTTATTCTTTAAATGCCTCACAATTAAATAAATACCTTAAAACATGTATATTTACAATGAAATAATGAAAGAATGCAACACGGTAACCATGGTAACAGAATCTCACAGGTCCATCTATTTCTGTAAGACGCAATGCAATTCCAATTATTACATTACTGTGAAAGTTTCCAGACGGTTATAAGGTTATCACTGAACCCAATTAAGCTGTAAAATTCATCAATACTTCCAGTATAATGCGCTTAAGGGGGTCAAGGGGCAATCTAGAATTTTTCATGCAATTTTCACGTGTGGGTCTCCGAAAACCACATTTAAAGGCCCTTAAATTAACAGTGTCCTTGATATTCCCAGAAAACTAACTTCGCTCTGATATAGACTACCTATGAAGGAATGACAAACCCCTAACCACTGCACCAGTAGCTGAATTGATAAAGTCTGATTATTCATACCAAGGATAAATCAGTCATTTCATTTCATTGAGATTTTGCCAAGTGTACTCTCTACAACTAGAATATTCGCGACGGGTAATGCTAGTTATTATTATTTGCATACATCCCCCTTTAAGGAGAGCGCTCAAAATACAAAAAAGTAGCTTTTGGTGGTGGCTCTTTTCCTCTTCTTATCTTTCTTCCGTTCACTGTGCGCCTTCTTCTCTTCATCTGTCCATTTACGCCTATTTCTTTTGGGTTAGCGGCTTCGGTGGCGTAGTTGGTAGCCTGATGAACTGCTGTGTCCAAGATCGCGGGTTAAAACCCGGCCGAAGTTGACGGATTTTTAAAGAGCGTTAAAAATCCTTCAGTATGCCTTCCTTCGGAGGGGAAGTAAAGCCGGTGGTCCCATGTAATAGATTTTTTCAACCTCCGAAATGCCTGGAGAAATGAATGCCGAAACTCCTCACCTCGCGGCTTACTTCAAATCAGTGACCCCACCACAAGACTTGCTGGTTTTAATCTTCCTTGGGCAGTTAGGTCAAGGCTCAACAGAATCCGATGTGGTACTGGCCGAACAGGTACAGCCTTACACCAGTGGGGTTGGATAGATTCCCCCCGATGTGACTGTGGTTTTGAAATGCAGACTATCGAGCATATTGTGCAGGAGTGCCCTCTGCATTCGTGTCCCGGCACCTTGGATGATCTCCACTCAGCAACTCCTGATGCAATTGCGTGGATTACAGACCTTCCTGTCCAAATTTGATGTGATGGTCCTAATGCTGTGAATAGTGTTAATTGTAAATAGTGTACATACTGTAATTATTTTCTGTCTTGTAAGCATCATACGCTAAATAAACAATGGCATGTAAAAGATCGTTCCACAGACTTAACTTGTGTGAAGCTAAATTGTTAGGTTAGATTTCGTCGCAACGCTCTATCAAAGTTCCAACGTTCACCACTAGGTATCATTGATATCTGGTAGCGAAAGTTGGAACTACTTGAATTGTACGGAACTTGTAGCTCACCCTAAGGGTTTCCCCTGTCCTCGGACACTCCCGGCACTAAAAGCCTTACGATAAAATAAATAATCTTTTGGGTTGTGATCTAAATTCAAATTTCTCATTTTTGACTTTTTGTCTAGAAATGCTGCGGTCGTGGATGTCTTCTATGGTGATATGTAATTGTTGTAAATCTTCCATAGTTTCTTTTTACCAAGAAGTATCCAATTTCGACGCAGAAATTATGTTGAATATTCTTTTAGTCAGTCTGGTGTCGTTAATTCTGGCGATGTTTGTAAAGAACTTCACTCTGCGTTTTCTGATGACTGTCGATTCAGTAACTCTTCTGTGGGTCATTTTTGCCAGAAATTATCTCTGAAAACGGCTCCGTAAATTTTTCTCAGAATTATCCTTTCTTGTTTTTCAATGTCAAGAATTTTGGCCATTCCCTTGGTGCTTGTGGTTTCTTATCCGTGTAAGGCTTCCGGCAAGACTACCGTTTTATAATATCGTTATTTCGCAGCCGTGGAGATGCATTTTTTATTTTTGTGGGACCAGCTAAGTTTGTAAGCTTTCTGTAATGTTGAGACTCTTTCTTCGTTAGCCTTTGTGTTCAGACCAGATTTCTGCATGATTTCTCCTAAATATTTGAAGTCATTGACTTGTATAATTTCTCCGTACATTTTTATATTGTATTACATAATCTACAATAATATAGTAGCTATTTGATATCGATCCAAACTTGGTAATTTGACGTTGCGTGTCCATCATTCCGAACATTTTGTGGTGATCTGTGGTATGCTCTGTTATGACAGACAAGGGTGATCGAGCAATTGTCATGATTGCCCGTAGTTTTTTCGTGTATTGTGTGTAGTAACTAGCAAGAGAAGTCTTCCAAGTGATTTAAGTTCCTCCAATTCAGTTCAATATTCGCATGCGAGTAGTTGGTGGCAGTACAAGCTTTTCAAACGAGAAGATCGTCAAGTCCGTCTGGCATAATGTATTCTGGTTGGTTGGTTCCTCAGTTTAGGGGCTGCGACAACGCGGTCATGTAGCCCCATGTACTTTGGGTGTGTGTAGAATCTGTCTGATAACCGGTGTTAATTGTGATGACTGTATTAGTCTGTGTTACATGTTTTTATCATTTTAAATGATCTTGTCGACTTCGTCGTTACGCTGAGGTCTGGCGTTACGTTACGGTGACGGGACGAAATGTACAGAGAATGCACTGAAGTGTGTGACGTCATAGTACGATGTAGCAGCCGAGTACCTAAAAGGCAGTGCGAGAACAGAGTTTCAAGAAGGCAGTGTGAGAACAATCAAGTAGGCAGTGAAGAAACAAAATAGAATTTTGAAACTCTGTTCTCGCACTGCCTTCTTAGTACTCGGCTGCTAGCATTTAAAATGATATAAAGTCCAGTCTTTCAGACTGACTATCAGTGTCTTTTTAATTCAAGTAGGGACTGCAGACTTTTTGAATTTTTCAAATCGTTCCTACTTTTGCCGCCAAGCACCACCGTCAACGACTACTAGGCCAAGTTCAGTACTTAGCTACTAGACGCCACCGCAGTCGGTTCTTGGCAACGAACGTAGAAACCTAAGAGCGTTGTTTACATTCTTAACCCATCCAATTTAGCTTCACACAGGTGTAATTAGTGGAAGGTTCTTTAACATGCCATAAATCTATGACATGGGACCCCCAGCTTTACTTCCCCTCCGAAGGAAGGCATACTGAGGGATTTTTAACGCTCCTAAAAATCCGACGGCTTCGGCCGGGTTTGAACCCGCTATCTTGGGCATAGAAGCTCAGCATGCTACCGACTACGCCACCGAAGCCGCCATGATGTATTCTACTTCAGCAACTTGCCTGCTAATGTACGACAGAAGACCGAGACGTCAGAACGATATAATTATTACATAATATAGATTTGGGAATGGCATATAGGCTCCATAGATAGATAGGAAGCCATGTCGAAACCAATAGTTACTCTATGACCTCCTGAGACCAATAAGATATTGCTAATGAAACTATATAGGGCAGCCATGATTTACTCAAGGGATAATCATTACCTCTATTAAAGTTGTGTGGTTGTTAACTTATTTCGTGAGGTGATTGAAATAAATTCACTTAATGCTTAAAATTTAACCCCGACCAATTTTGCCTCGTCATAGGAAAATCAGAATTTGATTAATTTAAGTGGATGCATGGTAGCCACTCAAAATGGTCAACGACTTTCCAGGAGTTTTTCAGGAATTTTCCAGGAGTAGGCCTAATTCTCATTTTTCCAGACTTCAAATTAAGCGCGAGTCCAGGAGGGGGGGGGGGGGGGAGGGGGGCCTTATCGGTTGCCTACTTCAAGACCAAAATAAAGCAGTTGTGTTTGGTTTACTTATATAGATGTTGACAAAATTAGTGGCGATTGCGTTACTGATACGCAAGCCTACACACAAATGTTTTAATAATTTGTTGTTTTAAAAAAAGCCTTAGTGACTGAAATATCAGCTTTAAGAAAAAAGAGGAAAGAGTGCTGCCTGCAATTTTACTACGGTGAAGTTGTCTATACTCAATAAGTTTTACAAAAATACTATCGCGTGTTCTCCCACACAGAAACAGGTAGCATGAGGAAATTTCTTTCGTTAACGATAGAGTGCTCACCAGAAACCGCAGCGGGAGTATGATTTAAGATGGAATGATTTTTATAATTAATTAACAGTGACTATTTTCCAGGAGTTTTCAAATTTTTCGTCATTTTCCAGGAGTTTTTCAGACCTAATAAAAATCCAGGAGTTTTCCAGGATTTTAGGTTTTCCAGGAGTAGAGGACACCATGTGTATGCATTTAAAGAAATGTACATTTTCAGAGCATTTTTAAACATTTTCCCAACTCAAAGTCCTTTTGCCACCCAAAAGGAATCCCGACATAACCAACAATAAATCGTGATATCTGGCCAATTGAACAGTGACCGAATTCTCATTTCAGCCAATAAACTATAGACTATGCCATGCCGTCAACAGGCAGTGAATGTTATGACAAGACAGATGCAGAAGTGCTGAGTGGCTTGTGTGACATCTTCAGAGATGTGCGATGTGGAAAGCAGGCCAAAGAATGGGGAGGTGTTCCGATCAGATATTGTGCAGATGTGATCACATACGAGGGTTGTACCAAAAGTCATGGTCTACGCTGCGCTGGACACGTGCAGTGAACAAAGAGCAAGTAATATACAGGAGAGGGCTGTTGTTGGAAACGGAATGGAGTAGTCGCTCCTTTGACACGAGCATAGAGTGAGAGCCCTCGCTATAGAACGGAGCCTCGGATGCGCCATGTGACGGCCAAAGCACTGTGGCTAGCCATCTGTCGAGCAAGGCGCTGGCGCTAGTAGCAGCGTAGCGTCCAACTAGTTTAACACATTTACACTTTTTAACGTAGTAATACCCATCAATACTAGGGACCGGACATTTATGCACTGAAAACGATTAAAATATGCATTAATCCTTTATAGGGCAAAACTATTTTATACATTTATGTGTTTCTACATTTTAATTTATTTTAATTACATGGGTTGGTTTTTTATTTTTGGCACCAATGCTTCAGTGCCAAGTTGCAACAATGTTGGGCGCTGCCACTTTTACCGACGGTTGCTGCCCTGCATCCCCTCCCTCAGAGCACATGACCTCGCCCGTCCTCACCACCGCTCGTGCGCAGTCGCGCCTGTTAGATGAGTAGTGTGAGACCAGCGCTCGTGAAAGACAGTCGCAATGTTTTCCAAGCAGGAGCAGAGAACGTGGATAAAAATTCAGTGTGCTAGGGGTCGCAGTGCTAAACAGTGTCACCGAGGATTGCAGGAAGCGTGCGGTTCAGCTGCGTTACCGTTCGGAACGGTAGCAAGATGGGTTGCAGCCCTTCGAGATGGGCGCGAACGTGTGGAGCACATGCCTCGATCTGGTCACCCACCAGTAAGTGATGACAATGTACAGATGGTGTCCGCGTTAGTAGAGGTGGATCGGAACGAACGATTCGTCAATTAGAGCAAGATACCGGACTGGCGCATTCAACTATCCTCCACATCCTGAAGGACTTACTGAAAATGAGGAAGATTGCGTCCAAATGGGTTCCGCATGACTTAACCGACATGCACAAATGGCTGCGATATGACGCTTGTCGTATGCACTTGCAGCGTTATGAGTGCGAAGGAGAGGCCTTCTTACGGCGTATCATAACCATTGACGAGACGTGGGCCAGATCTTATGAGCCACAGTTAAAACGCCAATCGAACGAGTGGCGGCACCACGGATCACCACGGAAATAAACAGTTCGACCAACCCCCACCAATGTGAAGGTAATGTTGATTCTTGCCTATGATTGGGATGGTGTGATCATTCACCATACTGTTCCCCGAGGGCAAACCGTTAATGCGGCGTACTATTGTCCGTTTCTGCAAGACCATCTCCGAGGAGCTCTGAGAAGGAAACGGCGCCACCACATGGTTACACCGCCCATCGTTCTGCATGACGATGCTAGGGCACACACAGCAGGCGTTGTGTCGGCATTGTTGGATCGCTGGGGCTGGGAGGTACGGTATATAATATTCGATTTTTAGAAATACCAGCACTTCGGCATGAAAATTCTCCGAAATTTGGCTGAAAGGTTCAACCATGAGCATCTTTGAAAGCATAAACTATCCTTATGATATGGGGTTAATACAGAGACCTCGAACCCATAAAGGGTTAAAAATTGAAATATATGCACTTAACAATAACCCAATCTTATTCACTCACTTTATAAATGTATCATTCACTGCAGAAAGAAGCATCACAATAGATAATTCCAAGTTTTGCAATGTTTTCAGTGCATAAATGTCCAGTCCCAAGCCGTCAGTTGAATAATCACTATTACCTGACACCCACTGTTTTAATAAATACTTTCTTCTGCTCTTCTCTTGATGCATTTGGAGTTAAGAATATGCAGACTGAGAATCAAGTACCACATTATCTAAAGAAACTCCTCACAAAATTAACCCCAGGCTACTGGCTGTCGAGACGGTGAAAGGAATGTCCCACGCCATTCCCTTCTTCAAATAGCCAGGCAGAATTGCGTAAAAGCACGAGTACTGTCATCTGACTCATCTCGTTATCTGTTTTACAGAAAGATGCTTACAAGTGACTCGGTAGTCAGGGCTGTCCCTGTCAACATGTACGGTACTCGCTACTTCCCATTGATTTATATGAGAGATTTGACACATGATTTCGGAGCCTTTGCAGTTCAATCTGGCGACTGATTTTCCGCACATTGTCCTCTTACAGTACAAGGATTGTGTCCACAAAGTTTCAAGATAGGTTTCGACCTGTCTTACCTGATACTCCCCTTGTTCCTACGTTTCTCTTGAAGCTAAACTGGTCTTGGTCCAACTCTGTTTCTATCTGTCTTTCCATTCTGTTGTAAATTAATCTAGTCAGGATCTTTGAGGCAGGGGTGATCAAGAGGAAATTGATGAGGATGAGAAATGACCTATTGAAGGGAACCGTCCTGGCATTTGCCTGGTGGTGGAAATGGGAAACAACAACAACAACAACAACAACAAAACATGGCCGGCCAATGGAAATGTATAAACATCCACAAAATGCTCATGGCCAGGCGGCGTGATTTACCGGAGTTCGAACGGTGCATGTTTGTGGGTGCTAGAAGAATGGGATATTCAATTTGAAAAGTTGTGAGGAATTTTTGTATTCCTCGATCCACAGTGTCAAGTGTGAACAGGGAATATGAGAATTCAGGCATTACAATCCACAAAACGCAGTGTCCGTACAGGATATAATAATTGTCCGTGCTAACAGAGCAGGAGAACTTGCTCAAACCACAGCCACATTCTCATTCAATGCAGGAGGTGTCAGATGTGTATTTAACAGATCTATGCAATGTTCATTCGCTTCCATGGGGAGGATGGAAGTACAATAGTTGGTTGGTTGGTTCCTCAGTTTAGGGGCTGCGACAACGCGGTCATGTAGCCCCGTGTACTTTGGGTGTGTGTAGAATTTGTCTGATAACCGGTGTTAATTGTGATGGCTGTATTAGTGTGTATTATCTGTGATTCAGGTAGAAGGACCGCAGACGATTTTTTTAAGAAGTTCCTACTTTTGCTACCAAATGCTACCGTCCACGACACCTAGCTGCGGACGTGGTTACTAAATGGCATCATAGTCACCACCTGGCGGCGAACGTTGGAACTAATAAAGCGTTGTCAAACTAACCTACACATTTTAGCTTCCACAAGTGTAGTTAGTGGAAGGTTCTTTTTCATGCCATAAATCTTTGACATTGGACCGCAGCGCCGGCTTTAGTTCCCCTTCGAAGGAAGGCATACTGATGGATTTTTAACACTCTTAAAAGATCCGACGACTTCGGCCAGGTTTGAACCCGCGATCTTTGGCATAGAAGCGAAGCCGCAGTAGTGTGGAAATAAAGGACAGGAAGAAAAGAAATGCCATCAACCTTCGAAGAATGAGGATTGAAGGACTTAGAACGAAGGAGAGCCATGAAAGGCAGATAGGAAAGGAAAAGAGGAGAGGGCCCTTCCCAGGGTCAGAGGAGAAAGGGGACAAAACGGACCCAGGTCAGGAATCCCTCGGGGTCGCCAACTCCCAAACTCATCAGGCGTGAGCCCTTGAGGGTGTAGCAATATCCAGGGTGCACCAGAAGTGGTGGGGCTACATACACCCTGCCTCCTTGAGGGCATTCAGCAGAAGGCAGGAGATAACATGAAAAGAAAAAGAAGGCTGACCCCTCGAAGAATGAGGGTTCAGGAAAGATGAGACAAGGGCCAATTAAGGCGGGAAAGTGAAAGACTCCCGAGGCCTCGGATACCCTAATACCGTCAGGGTCGGAAGAGAACAAGAGTTGACCAAGAGAGTTCGACAGGAAAGAAGACGAGAGGAGCCCGGCACAAGTAAGTGGAAGCAATGCCAGACTCAGCTGGGGTCCCGTGGTCGCCAACCCTCGTTCCACAAGTTGTGAGCCCCTGGGGGAGTCAGGAATGGTATGGGGATGTGTTCACAAAGCATGGGATGGGTTCACCTGCTCATGTACCCACAAAACATAATGGCAACCGCTACAAAACTCTCCTAGGTGTCCATTTGCAGCCGTTCAGTTTTTCTGACAATGATGGAATGTTCCAACAGGATAATGCACCATCTCATCGGGCTGCGGATATTCGGGACTTGTTCGAAGGGCATTCTGGAGAGTTCCAGCTAATAGTATGGCCAGCACGTTCCCCCGATATGAACCAAATCAAGCATTTATGGAAATTTGGATAGAGATCCATTCGCAGCCAAGATCATGCACTTTGAAATACCAGGGAATTTAGGGCAGTTGTTCAGACGGCTAAACATCTCTCCAGAGGTCTTCTGTCCAATTGTGCAGTCCATGTCACTTTGAGTTACTGCACTTCTTCGAGCTAGAGGGGGGGGGGGGGCAATCGCGTTATTAGACGGGTATCCCATGACTTTTGGTAAGTCAAAATAATAATAATAATAAAAAAAACTTTACGAGCCTTACAGTAGTCTTATATGATGTGTAACATCTGACATAGAAGAAACCTCACGTGAAATTGTTGATACACCCGTATTTTATAATATTATTGGCACAAATATTAATCTATTGTAAAAGGGAGTGTTTTACAGATATTGTAGTTTATAATACGGAACTCAATCTATTAGATGATTTGTAGCTTCCACCAGCACAAGCCTAAATAAAGAATACGATATGGATCAACTAGATTAATAGACGCGACACCGCTCATAACCTTAAATTCCTTATAAATAGGCCAACTTGCGAGTAAATGCAATGTGCAGAGCAGTAGATCATGAAAGGCTTGCCCAGTTCCCGGACCTCTTAATTCACAGACCAACACGTAATTTCATATGGATTCTGTTAAAATTAGTCATATTGATATGATTAGCAGCTGAGTATCAAGAAGGCAGTGCGAGAGTAGAAATATCAAGTAGGCAGTGAAGAAAAAAGAGAGAGTCTTGGAATTGTTATGTATTATTAGTGTGTAAATAAAAAAGATTTTTGTGTGTTGATGAATGTCCAGGAGGGATACGATCCAGCTGGCAGTGCGTCTTACACACTTCCGTCCGATCCACTTCTACCCCATTTTTCAAAATCACTCCCACAAAAATATCCAGCAACCGAGTGGAAAGATGTTGCGCATCAATACAGAATATAGGAAGAGACATGATACATCAAGAACTGACTATACATTTTCAACTGCTGAGCCAAGAGAAAGTGCCGTATTATATAAACTTAATACGCTCCTGAAAGTGTACTGGAAAATGACAGCTTTACGTTGTACTGGGATCGTACTGTGTTGACAGAGCAGTCAGCTGTGCACAACAGACCTGATCTGATTCTTGTTGACAAATGCATGAAGCACACCCACCACCTTCATAGATGTGGCGATCCCAAACAGTGGCAACATGCTAACAAAACATGTTGAAAAGCTGTAAAAATACACAGAGCTTTCAGAACTGATCAGGAAGCAATGGCACATGGCACAAGTCAGGACAATTCCTATTATCATCTCCAGCACTGGTGTGATTCCCAACAACTTAAAGGAATCTCTCACAAAGTTGAAATTAGACCCAGGCCTTTTTAAACTGATGCAGAAAACAGTCATATTTTCGACGTGTCGCAGAGTAAGGCGGTTCTTGGGAAATCAGGACTGAAGGAGTAATGGAAAAGTGTAAATAAACTACTGAATGCAGTCACCAAGAATTTGCTCCTCATGATGTATATCTGGGATAGTAAATGTTTTCTTTCCAGCAAATATGCTGAGAATATGTAAGCGCATGCGCAAATAAATAGTAATAATGTTATTGGTTTTGAGTCCCCTTTAAATACTGAGGGTTTTATAGACGCCGGGGTGCTGGAATTTTGTCCCGAAGGGGATCTTTAAAGTGCCAGTAACTCTACTGATACGGCTCCCTCGCATTTGCTCACCTTCAAATGCTAACTGACTGCGCCGGGATTCAATCCTGCAATCGTGGGCACAGCAGGCGAGAACGTTACCGCTGAGCCACGCAGCCATTTTGGTATGTCAAAGTGCATGTATATCTACCCCTTACTATTCCCGTTATCAACGGGGCCGTGGATGAGATGCGATGACATTCTAATGTGGCGGGTCGTTTTTACAACTGGACGCCCTTCCTCATGTCAACCTCATGAGAGGAGTCAAAGTGCATAACACATTAAAATAAAAACGGAACTCATATTAACAGGATATCGACAATTAGGTATACTCCTCTGTTTGTGGACAATATAATGTAGTTATTGATGTTTTAAGGGTCAGAACAGTGAGGTCATCTGCCAAGAAGGATACATACGTCACTGAACCGAGTGCGGACTGATCACGGAAGATGTAACTTTTGGCTCAAACAATGGGGGAAAATATCTAGCCCTCGGTGCGATTGTAGCGATGCAGTGCAGACAATCCATCATACTGTGTCGGAATGCCCTTCACGGTCCTTCAAGGGAGGATATGACGACCTGCAGAACGCAACTGATGATGCTGTGGAGTGGATTACTTCTCTGGACAATCAACTGAGACATTTAGTTTCGTTAGTGGATGTTACTAGATATTTTATACTTTATATTGTATATACAGGATGCCAGGGAACGTTCTCCACAGTGCCTACAAGCGTCTGCGAGAGTTAGCATCAGCAGTTACGTTGGCAGCACGACTGTCGCTTGTATTAAAACAAACAAACAAACAAACAAATAAACAGTAAACTTTGTATTCACCACAGCTATTCATAACAGATGCTGGAACCATTCACAGTACATCGCTCTTTTTCCGTAATCAGTTTGTTTTAATTCATGAACCACGGTAACTTTATAAGGGAACAACTGAAGCTTGTCTCTTACAGCTTTATGTGCTGTCGACTTAAAGATTCCTGTTTGTTGAGCTAATTTTCGTGTTGTTTTACTTGGACCAGGCAGCATTATATCGGAGATTTCATCAAGTTTTTCGTCTGTTGAAAGCGTAGGCCTGCCTGTTCCCGGTACACCGTGAACTGAGTCAGTCACACGAAATGTACTTACCAAATCCCGAACGGTATCACGGTTTGGACACTTTGAATGAGAAATCCGCGCCTGAAATCTTAATTTTACATTTTCTGTAAACCGATCGCATTCGCGAAAAACGTATTCCACCAAAAGAACTCTCTCTTCAGTAGTAAACATTACCGCTTGTATACTGTTTACTCTTCCAATAATCTATCTGAACGCTCGCTGACTGTAATACACACTGAAGACATGCAGGCTCACTGGCGTATCGCAATTCACACTGACAGCCCACATGGGGGAGCCGCTTTGAAGGACACAGTGCAGTGCAGCCAACTAAACTCATGACTCAACCACTCACAGCTGCACGTACCCACTGCGGAGAACATTCTCGGGCGCCCTGTGTATAACTGTCCCTACAATATAATGTAGTTTTTCAACTCTGTGTCGGGATATATGCTTTTTTCTTTCAACAGCAGAAGGGCACCACATAATACATTGGGCTGTGCATGTGACAAAGCAGGATATTATTGAGTAATAGCCATGACTTTTGGTACACCTTGCGGGAGGGGATTCAAGAGAATAACTCACCTCGAACAGGGGCATATCCTGGTCGTTTGACTCGGGGATCTTGATCTTGTAGAAGCTCTGTTCGAACTGGGGAGCGTGGTCATTAACATCCGCTACAGAAACCACCACTCTGGTGGTGGACGAGAGTGGGGGAGTGCCGTTGTCGCTGACTGTCACCTAGAACACAAAGTAAACAAGTACCTAGTTAAAATGTGCAAATTGAATTTTAATCCATGGGTTATAAATGTTATAATAACAAAATCCTAAGAATTTTCTTGGACCAGTCTGTACAGGGGGAATGTGGATGAAAAGAAAATCCCAGCACTCGGGAGAAAATCTCAAGACACGTTTAGAAAAAATACGATTGAAAATTTACGGGCATATCCTCAGGATGGGTGATTTGGGGTTGCACAGTTGAGGAAGTACAGAAGAAATTAAACACTTGGAACAACCAATTTAATGAGTTTGGACTAAAAGTTAGTCCTACAAAGACAGTAGCCATGAAGGTTAGTAGACAAAAGGGTAATTTAAATATTATGTTGGATGGAAGGAACTTGCAAGAAGTTTTTTTCTTTAGCGTATGGCTTTTAGTGCCGGGAGTGTCCGAGGGCATGTTCAGCTCGCCAGTGTTGTAGCTGCTTCGAGACGGACACCCAATGGGTGAGCTACAAGTACCTTTGAGGAGGACAGTTGGAATGGAAGGTCGAGGAGTTGGAAGGTAGCGGCTGTGGCCTATAGTGTGGGACCAACCCCGGCATTTGCCTGGAAGGAAGATGGGAAACCACAGAAGACCATCTTCAAGGTTGCCGGCGGGGGGATTCGAACCTCCTCGCCTCCCGGATGTGAGCGACTGCCAGCAGTCATGCCGTAACGACCACGGCTAACTCACCCGGTTTGCAAGAAGTTGATCAGTTGCAATACCTTGGCAGCATTATAACTCGAGATGGTCGTGCTCAGCGGAAATTACCAATAGGATTCGGAAGGGAGCTAATTTGTACCACAAAGTCAGGAATCTCCTTTGGGACAGTCAAATTCCTTTAATATAAAAAACAACATTGTATAAGGGCTACTTTGTACCAACAACAATATATGTTCTGGAAACGTGCACCATTAATAGAAGGGACAACAGCAGACTTCAGGCTGGAGAAATTAAATTTCTGAGGACAATGCTTCAGAAAACGAGACGTGATAAGATCAGGAATGAAAAGATCCGTGCGGACATACAAGTGAAACAACTAAAAACCATAGCAACATCAAGGTTGAGATGGTTCAGTCACTTGAAGAGGATGGTTCTAAAGAGAGTAACACGGGAATGGTTTGAGGAAAGCGACCTAGGGGAAGACTAAATACACGATGGATCTCCCAAATAAAAGATGACCTGGAAGCTAGAGGAGTGGAATTGTGTAATGTTGAAGAAGAAGAATTGTATTTGCATGGACTGAAACCGGAAACTGGAGACGGTTAAATGATGATGATCCTCAGGATGGGCAATCAGAGACTGACCAAAAGGTTTCTTAACCTTGCCCTGCCAATGAAAGTTAAAAACACCTGGCTGCTTGAAGTTGCAAAAGATCTTCAGGAAATAGGCAACACAGATGACATTGTACTAGACCAGTGGTTCTTAACCGGTGGTCAAGGGACCACAGGTGGTCCGCGAGTGCCTCGGGAGCAGTCCGCGGGAGAAAGGGTCCACCAGCACGTACAAAAAAGTGGCCAATAAATGGGGATTTCGAAAACGGTGTGCGTTCAACGAGAATCGTCCCAATGTATTCACGGCGATGACTATCAGGGTTTGAATTGAAATATCTTTAAAATAAGTGTTATTGAAGAAGGGTTACAACTGATACGGTGTCTTGGGGGAAAGGGGGGTCCGTACATGATTCAATTTCAGGCTGAGTGGTCCGCGGCCTTCTACGGGTTCAGAACCACTGTACTAGACAGAGCTAAGTTCAGAGAATTAGTCGATAATCACCGCTTTGCAGACCATCCAAGCACTATCACAAACCAAACCTGGTCAGAAGATCGCAAGGGAAGCCACAGCGAGAAGATGAAGAGATTTTGGGAGAAGAGAAAGTCAATGCCATCAGCTAAATAAGTTCAATCGCGCTCCTTAGTCAGGCATGACGAAGAAAGAAAGAAAGAAAGAAGAATAGATCTAATGATGATAATAATAGTAATTACAGTAAATACCACTGAGTCCAAGAACAAGGAATTGAAATAGTACAAGAATTCCCAAAAGTTTCTCTTTATTCCACTAGAAAGCGCTACAGTGTCAAGGAGCTTCGATATCTAACCTCCTTGACTTTCATAGCACTTCAAGTAACATCAAAATTCGACATGCAAGCTGCCCTCTGGGCGCCAAATGGCAAAGCTTGCACCCGGCACCCGAGGCCATATGATATTATTATTTACCATAAAGCATATTATATTCCTTTTTTTTTAGCGTATGGCTTTTAGTGCCGGGAGTGTCCGAGGACATGTTCGGCTCGCCAGTTTTGTAGCTGCTTCGAGACGGACACCCAATGGGTGAGCTACAAGTACCGTTGGGGAGGAATGTTGGATGGGAGGGTCGAGGAGTTGGAAGGTAGCGGCTGTGGCCTATAGTTAGGGACCAACCCCGGCATTTGCCTGGAAGGAAGATGGGAAACCACAGAAGACCATCTTCAAGGTTGCCGGCGGGGGGATTCGAACCTCCTCGCCTCCCGGATGTGAGCGACTGCCAACAGTCATGCCGCAACGACCTCGGCTAACTCACCCGGTTTATATTCCTATAATGACATATGCAGCAGAAACTTGGACAGTGACTACTGACGACCAAAGTATTATGTGTACTCGAGTATGAAGGTTGTTTGTGAAGTAACCAATAGACCTACATAAAATCCAATAACATCATCATTTTCGTCGTTCTATTTTACGTTAGGTCATGTAGGTTTGGAATTTTTAATATATATTTCAATATTTTTTTTATCGCAGTTGGAACACAAAGAGTGCACGTTTTTAAGAGTGTTTCAACCATGCGTCACATTTAAGAATTATCATCTCAAAAACCCGTCATCAGATCGAATCCAAATTTTAACACAATATACACTGGAATGTTGTTTAACTGGTTTATTCATTTCAAACTTGTGTGTGTTCAAGAAACAAAGTTGTTATCATTTTTGTAAGGTAACTTTTTCTCGGCTCGGGGTGGTTTGGAAAATGTAGTTCTTGGTTGCATTGTAATCCTTATACATCGAAACGTTATGCTGTATGACTGTGAAATACGTAAATTAATTCACTTATTTTATATCGGTTTGTATTTCTACAGGGAAATAACACATGTTTCACCAGCTAGCCGCTCCGGGAACAGCTGTACAGCGTTGCCGAAATGGTGCCCACACGCATCATGGCGCGTCTCGCTCGGATGTGATGGGCTCCATCTCAGCAACGCTGTACAGCTTTTGCCGGAGCGGCTAGCTGGAGAACCATGTGTTATTTCCTCTTACAAATACAAACCGATATAAAATAAGTGAATTATTTTACGTATTTCATAGTCATACAGCATAACTTTTTGATGTATATTGATTACAACGCAACAAAGAACTACATTTTCCAACCACCCTGAGCCGAGAAAAAGTTACCTTACAACAATGATAACTACTTTGTTTCTTGGACACACAAAATGGTGAAATTAATAAACCAGTTATACAACATTCCAATGTATATTGTGTTAAAATTTGGATTCGATCTGATGACGGTCTTTTGAGACAATAATTCTTAAATGTGACGCATGGTTGAAACACGCTTAAAAACGGGCACTTTTTGTGTTCCAACTGCGATAACAAATATTCAAATATAAATTTAAAAATCCAAACCTACATGAACTAACGTAAAATAGAACGGCGAAAATGTTGATGGTATTGGATTTTATGTAGGTCTATTGGTTATTTAACAAACAACCTTCAAACTCGAGTACACATAATACTTTGGTCGACATTAAGAGGGATGGGAGCAGAGTACAGGCAGCTGAGATGAGATTCCTGAGAAGTATGGTCCAGAAAACGAGGAGGGGCAGAGTGAGAAATGAAGATATACGGAAAGAACTGGGAGTACAGAAACTAAATGACAAACTGGAGCAAAACAGATTGAGATGGTTAGGACATGTCAAACGGATGAATGAAGTAAGGCTACCAAGACGAGCACTGGAACGACGGATGACAGGGAAGAGATGACGAGGAAGACCAAGAATGCGTTGGATGGACTCGGTGGAGAAGAGTAGTGTATTAGAAAACGGAACCTGGATTGGAACACTGTGCCGGAAGAGGAATGGTGGAACGACAGAACAAAGTGTGATGATGTTGTTGATGATGATGATGATGAAAAGCTGCTGCTAAGCAATACCCTTCCACCTTTATCAGACGGCTTAGCACACAGCAGAGATACAGAATGTCGGTATTCTACAATATATCCGAACCCAGAGTCCTGGCGGGGGCTTAGAAATTACTGTAACTCCATTAGAATGGCTTTCAAGTCTATTACGGTACTATTATATTACCCGTGCTGGTCTGGTCTTATAAAATATACAGCTCTACCTGGCTTACAATTACTGCTGTTTCCTGCGCTACAAATTCAATAATACTCTCTTCTCGGAGCTCTTGCTAAACTTATAAAGGTGATGTAGATATTGGGACTGGAGACTGGGGAAGTGTGCAAGGGATGTAATTTTAATGGCACTACCAGTGTAACTGTAAAAGGATCAGGTGAACACATACGCGTCAGTTTCAAGATCCACACAAATACGTAGAATAGCCAAGCGCTTTGAAGCGCGATTCCCGATAGAACTGGGTCGCCCACACCTCTCTCTAGCCATACCAATTACCCAAGCCCCATTAATAATAATAATAATTATAATTGTAAAATTCAACATTATAACACAGTAGTCTTGCCTGCAGCCCTTTATGCAGCCGAGACACTTAATCTACAACATAAAACACTGAGAAATCAATTGGAGATTAAGGAACGCAAAATCATGCGAAAAAATTTGGGACCAAGAATTAAAGATGGAATTCACCTTCCGAAACCTAATGCTGACACAGACACAATCCGTATGAGAAGGATCCAATTCATGGGACATTTGGACAGAATGGACCCAACTAGGTTAACAAATACAATCTATACGTTTCTGCAGAAAAAGGCAACAAGGTCCAATTGGTACAAACAGGCGGAAAAGGACTTGGCTGAATTAGGTTTTCCCAATCTCAAGGATCGAGAGGAAATTAGGAAAATTACTCATATAAGGGGTTTTGAGGGAGAAGAGAGAAGACCTACCAGACACGTCTGGTCGCAGCAACGAAGACTAGCTCAATCGTTGCGCATGAAGAGTTATTGGGTAAACATCAAGGCCAAGAAGTGTTGATTCCGCGTGGTCCTAGGAGACCCATTCGCGCAGAATAATAATAATAATTATTATTATTATTGAAAATACAGAGCACAAATTGTGCATAGGGTTAATAAAATGTTAATATACATTAGTGTTTTCACCTTCCACCTTCACAAAATTTCACAATGGAAGGACCCCGGTTCTTACATGTGATTACGTGGTACCGACTACATTGTTTACCACATAATTTACAAGTACAGGATACGTCTATGTCATGAAAGTACTCGGTGACGCACAGTTTATGGTGGTACCCATGTACCGTCATCGAGTTAACGAAGTGACGTAGGTCTTGATTGGTGTCAGTCCATACCCTATTCGTCATGGCTTCCGTTATGTAAAATTCGAGCCAGATTTCATCTCTCTTCTTCACACTCTCATGCATTAGTCTTTTCCAAGCGTCCGTAGATGGTAGTCCTCTCTTCGTCCGTAGGTCCTCAATGAAGAAGTTCTCCTTGGCAAGTTCGTACACTAGTCTAGATTTTGCATATTATTATTATTATTATTAATAATAATAATAATAATAATAATAATAATAATAATAATACAAGAAGTGCATTTCGATAGACGCAAAATTAAGGCACTATAAAACTAATTCTTCCAGAAGCAACCTCCGCAGCGGAAAAAATGGTGATGGAAGGTCATTCCAAAATCAAGGACTTAGAGAAACAGGAACGAAATATTCTCAGTGAATAGAAACGGCATTTGGATTAAGAACTCTATCAAAAGGCCAACACAAAAACGGAAAAAATTAGAAAACGCTGAGCAAAATTGTACACACACATCTACACGTTGGAAAGCTCTCAAACTACTCAACAACATATCAAAGAGTAAATGCGGCATGGGATGGCCGACAGAGGTCCAGAGGGACCTATAACAGATCAACATACAAAAACTAGAGGACCGCACCGAGTGCTAGAATAAAATCAAAACTGATAAATTTGAGCAAAGAACATCACGACAGCCTGGAATAAATGGACAGGTGAGCGGAAGAAGGAGCATTCCGAGAGGATGAAGAGATTTTGGGAAGAAAAGAGGGTAAACGCCCGAAGATGAAATCGTGAATTAAAGTTCAATCGCTCTCCTAAAGGGGAACAATTGATTAAATAAATAAATACATAAATTAATAAATAAATACATACATAAATAAATAAATACATACATAAATACATAAATAAATACATAAATACATAAACAAATAACTAAATAAATACATAAATAAATACATAAATACATAAATAAATAACTAAATAAATACATAAATACATAAATAAATAACTACATAAATGAACACATAAATAAATAAATACATAAATAAATAAATTAATAAATAAATAACACAGAATGGACAAATCCAATTTAACCAAATAGTTATTTGACTAACTTCTGGAAAAAGAAGGCCACTACATCATGGATTAAAGAAACCCGGAAAGACCTTAAAGATCTAACATCCCTGAGGCCACTTGCACGGCCGAACCTCGTATGACCGAATGTTCTTTTCAAATGCATTCTATTGTTTCTTTTGCTCTTTTGTTTAAGTTTAGATTTCGTTTCAGGTTTTGTGTATGTTCTTTTATTGATTTTTTTTGTTTTGATTTTCTGTTTGTAGGGTAGGCTATTTGCTTTTGAATTAGTTTTTCTTTGTTTTTCTATTTATTGTTATTGGCTTTTTTTCTGTGTTTTTGTTTGCTTTAAATGTTGCTTTTGTTTTTATTTTTTGTTTTCGCTTTGTGTGTTGTGGTTTTTGTATATGGTTTCGTGTTTGTTGTTTTCTGCTTTGACTTTTGTTTTTATTCTTTGTTTTTGCTTTGCTATTTTTTGTTTTGGTTTCGTGTTTTGTGGTTTTTGCTTTTTGTTTTTATTCTGTTTTCGCTTTGTGTTTTTTGTTTTTGGTTTCGTGCTTGTTGTTTTCAGCTTTTTGTTTTGTGTTTTCTTTTTAATTTCGCTTTATGTTTTTGATTTAGTTTCGTGTTTATTGTTTTCTGTTTTGGCTTCTGTTTGTGGTTTTTGTTTATGGTTTCATGTTTGTTGTTTCCTGCTTTGATGTTTGTTCTTATTCTTTGTTTTTGCTTTGATATTTTTGTTTTTATTTGGTTTGTGTTTTGCTTTTTAGTTTCATTCTGTTTTCGTTGTGTGTTTTTGATTTCGTTTCGTGTTGGTTGTTTTCTACTTTGGCTTTTGTTTATGCTTTTTGCTTTCTCCTTTGTGTTCTTTTTCATTAGCGGCCGTGGCCTCAATTTAGGTACCATCCCAGCATTTTCCTGGAGTAGCAGTGGGGAAACCACGGAAAACCACTTCCAGGATGACTGAGGTAGAAATCGAACTCGCCTCTTCTTAGTTTAGCCTCAAGAGACAGAGCCGGGAATCGAACCCGGACCTCCGTGGTGGCAGCCAAGAATGCTAGCCACTACACTACAAGGCGGACTTATATCTGACAGGAGTTTGACCAAATATGGAACAATTCGCCCGTTTGCACAAGCTATAAGGGCAATGGATTGGCTGTAAATGATGATGCATGAGGCCATGACTGGTGGCTCACCCTGTGCGGTGGAGACACGAACTGGGCCAGAAGAAGAGCTCGTGTAATCCCCGTCATCTGTCTTGATAAAGGAAGCCAAGTATTACGGCGGCTCGGGTCACCGCAGGTGTTGAGGGATGCAAAGCAGACGACGTTTCAAATTAAGATAAATAACACTCTGATATTGCCTCCGGAACACGTGCCGACTTCATTTTTTAACTATTTGTTTTCCTCTGGTTATACAGGGTGGTAGTGCCATTACACTGATGTAAACAAGATATTACTTAAAGTATGAAAACCATATGCATGACATTTTTGACAATCATTATTTTTATCATTGCAAATGATCTTGTCGACTTCATCGTTATGCTTTGGTCTACCGTTATGCGTTACGGTTACGGCGTGTATGACGTCATCATGTTGTTCAGTGCATATGCACCGAGTCTGAGTTTACTCCTGGGGTCTGGCGTTATGGGATACGGAGACGGCGAGTGCGTGACGTTATGCAGCAGAGTGCACCTCCCGCTCTCCGTTCCCCGCGCGGGAAGCCTAAGTTAAAGGGTAATGGAGTCTGTTGAGTCATAAGTTTACTCCTGGGGTCTGGCGTTATGCGATACGGAGACGGCGAGTGCGTGACGTTATGCAGCAGAGTGCACCTCCCGCTCTCCGTTCCCCGCGCGGGAAGCCTAAGTTGAAGGGTAATGGAGTCTGTTGAGTCTGAGTTTACTCCTGGGGTCTGGCGTTATGCGATACGGAGACGGCGAGTGCGTGACGTCATGCAGCAGAGTGCACCTCCCGCTCTCCGTTCCCCGCGCGGGAAGCCTAAGTTAATGGGTAATGGAGTCTGTTGAGTCTGAGTTTACTCCTGGGGTCTGGCGTTATGCGATACGGAGACGGCGAGTGCGTGACGTCAAGCAGCAGAATGCACCTCCCGCTCTCCGTTTTCCACGCGGGAAGCCTATGTTAAAGGGTAATGGAGTCTGTTGAGTCTGAGTTTACTCCTGGGGTCTGGCGTTATGCGATACGGAGACGGCGAGTGCGTGACGTCATGCAGCAGAGTGCACCTCCCGCTCTCCGTTCCCCGCGCGGGAAGCCTAAGTTAATGGGTAATGGAGTCTGTTGAAAGAGTCCTGCGGCTTCGAGCGAAGCGAGAAGCCCTCCTGAGCCTTTCTAACCTGTGTAGCATTTGTAGCATGCGTCATTTGAAAAGATATAAAGTCTAGTCTCTCAGACTGACTGTATCTTTTTATCGTAGGCTATATAACTTTTTCAGTGGTACACGAAAGGGTCTTAAAGAGCCTCCGAGGCTTAGGCGGCAGCACGCCGGCCTCTCACCGCTGGGTCCGTGGTTCAAATTCCGATCACTCCATGTGAGATTTGTGCTGGGTAAAGTGGAGGCAGACAAGTTTTTCTCCGGGTACTCCGGTTTTCCCCGTCAAAAATTTCATTCCATCAACACTCTCCACTATCATTTTATTTTATCTGTCATTCATTTAATCATTGCCCCAGGGGTATGCGACAGGTTTCGGCAGCCGGCACAGTTCATATCCTCGCCGCTAGATGGGGGCTTCATTCATTTCATTCCTGACCCAGTCGGTCGACTGGAAGCAGGCTGTGAATTTTCATTTTCATACGAAAGGGTCTTAAGCAGATGCGTACGCTACTTTCAACATTTGGGCTAGCTCTTTTTTTTTAACAATAACTGGAGGGCCTGTGCGAGAACCACCCGTCTGGCTTTACTGTTATGCGGGCTCGACGAGACAATTCTAGCAGGGGCTGTCGTCTTTGTTTAAACACATTGGCGATATTTACGTAATCAGAGTCTAATTCGTCACTGCTGCGGATAGTTCTCTTTCTTTTGAATGCTCATTTGGTACGATGGGTTACTTGTAACAACCCCATATGTACGAGGCTGTTTTTTTAAGTAATACCCGTTGCTTATGTGGTCAGTAGAACACCTAAACATACGCAGTTCTCCTGGTAAGCATGCAATTTGCATGACAGTGGTGGCCAAATGGCAGGATATCTTACAGGGGAGTTTTCTCTCTCGTTTACGAGTCGGCGGGACTCGCGATTGGCGATGCCATTTCAAAAGCTTGTCAACACATCCACACAAGGGTGACTGTTGCCGTAATGGCGTCTCAACCTTGCCAATAGAAGCAGGTACACAGCGCACCTGCACGGAATGCCGACCGCAGCGCTGCAACGGCGTAATATCACAACGGGTATTACTTAATAAACAGCCCTCGTATATACCACCCGCCTAGCTTTACTGTCACGCGTGCTCGACGCGACGCAGTTCTGGCAGGAGCTATCGTCTTGATTTTTCATTTAAACGTACTGCAGAGGTCTTCCCGCTCACTGCGTATCGCGCATTCCAAAAACATTCAGTTGGTCACTACTCAGCACATTCCTTCTTTCACTGACTGAGTGTCGTCTGCTGCAATAGTAACCATTGGCATGCAGGAAGCTGATATATTTAAGTTAGGAATAGGCGGACCGCGCATGCGTACTGCAAGACCCCCCCGCTACCCTTCCCAGCGTGCTCAGCTGCCATCTCCTGCCGCGATGGCAGTATTTTATAAGCAAATAAATATATTTCTAGAAATGCAAGTTTTTTCCTGTAGACTACTATTAAGACTAATTGGAAGATTTTGGTACAAACCACACCTTGTATCTCCCTCTGGTTTAAGAGCTTGAGTTTTTTGAAACATACACCTTAGCGTATTATATGACTAGCAACTGGCCCCGGCTTCGCCCGGTAACTTTAACAGTTTACCCAGCGTAAGCTTAAAAGGCGCACGGACGGCAGGTCACAGACGCAATTCAGAAAAGCCGAGGTGAACAGCGAAACTCCAAATACATAATACTCTTCTCTGAAGTCTTAACTCGACACAACTTGACAGTTTCATGCTGGCCGAAGCTGGGGTGATCGGCTCGATCCCGAGCTCGTAAACTCGCACCGAAACTAGTAATTTAAATTTCCCCACTGATTGGAAATCGTTGGAAGAAATGAAAACGTAAAAACACTTATATTAGACGATGTAGGCCTATTAAAGATATGGATATGCTTTTTGTAGAACTTCTCATGCTGAACAATTCTTACACTCATAGTATATAAATATTTTTATGTTCCACCCTGACTATTATATGTACTATAATGAGGCTCATTATAACACTATTTTTCATTATGAAACAGTTTATCCCACCAATCAGAGCTCAAGAAACAGTTGTTTGACCAATTAGATAATTAGATGCACTGAGTTCCACGGCCTTCTAATTTAAATTTCACTGCCTTGCCTAGTGTCATAGTAGGGTAATCGAGGAGAGGCCATGGTCAAATACAAGGCATTCTCTGCGACCCATGCGCTCTGTTCACTACATAAAACTGGCGAAATCTCGACAGATATTCATGAATATTTATGTTCGAACATAAAATAGTTATAATAATTATCGTCGAACATAAACAGTCGCATGCAACTCGCCTATAATGGTAATTAAGACACTCGTATGGAAATTATAAAACCCGCGGGAATGTACTATATTATCACCCCCTATATTATTCTCCTAAGATCCCATTCCAGTTTTGTACCGAAAATAAGGTCCCATTAACACCAACCTACACATATGGGGTACCTACAGGTTCAGCATAACCCAATGCGTAAGCGAAACGCACTCACTTACTCTTTAAATGCCTCACAATTAATTAAATACCTTAAAACATGTATATTTACAATGAAATAATGAAAGAATGCAACACGGTAACCATGGTAACAGAATCTCACAGGTCCATCTATTTCTGTAAGACGCAATACAATTCCAATTATTACATTACAGTGAAAGTTTCCAGACGGTTACAAGGTTATCACTGAACCAAATTAAGCTGTAAAATTCATCAATACATACAGTATAATGCGCTTAAGGGGGTCAGGGGGCACTCTAGATTTTTTTCACGTGTGAGTGTGGTACGAAAGGTCTTTTTCACCCGACTATAAAGGGTCTCCGAAAACCACATTTAAAGACCCATAAATTAACAGTGTCTGTGATATTCCCAGAAAACTAACTTCACTCTGATATAGGCTACCTATGAAGGAATGACAAACCCCTAACCACTGCACCAGTAGCTGAATTGATAAAGTCTGATTATTCATACCAAGGATAAATCAGTCATAGCATTCATGATTGAGATTTTGCTAAGCGTACTCTTTACAATTAGAATATTCACGGGCGAAGCCTCGACGGGTAATGCTAGTTATTATTATTGTGATCCATATGTAATGCCATACGCTAAATAAATAAATAAATAAATAAATAAAACAGTTATCGGATAAAGCACGTTTATTATATTTGGTGCACAAATACTTAAGCTTGCAATATGCAAAACTATGTTTGACCTGTGTAATATGAGCACAATATAACAAAACATAACATTGAGGATGGCCTAATTATTAAGCCATACAAAAGGCTTCGGTAACTTGCTATCCGTGTTTATATGTTGCCCCGGCAATCACAGTTCGACACATGCGCAGGAGTTGTTTTGAGTCAAGAAGGAGAAGACGCCATTAAGATCGCTGTCTGTTAATAACGCTTTATATAGTGTTTGGATAGAATGGCGAAGTTGATTGAAAATCCCGTCGCTTGTGAAATCAGATCTGTCAATAGTTCTCTGAAATCGAAAAACATTAAATCAGTCGGAATTTATCAACATTTTGAGAAGTGTACGGAGAAATTGCGATGAGTAATTCAATTGTAGGCAGATGGGTCCGACAGTTCCTCATCACGTGATCAAGTGCACCGATGACGAACGATGTGAGCAGACCCTAAAATAAGAAGCAACAGAAACCACTTTATGGTAACGTAGGGTTATAGCTCTTAGGTAATTTCATTACGGCATAGTGACAACATTGGACAAGAGCTCAGCGATGGTCTTGATTATTGAAATAGAAATTGATTGATTTTAAGCTAATTCTTACACGTTATTGGTCGAAATCGAAAGACATAATGAGTTGGGTCTTCTACATGATATCTTGTCTCAATCCTTTAAACAATCAATTAATTAATTACTTACTTAGTTGTCTTCAGTTAATGTACTAAACCTTACTTTTTGTTGAAACAGTCAACGAACGTCTGATAATTGCAAAGCCTTCTTTTGGCGTCTCTATTTCTCGTAATTGATTAAAAAGTCCTCTAAAACGAAAGAAAAGTTAACGCAGCGTGACGTCGTTCCTTTGTTTTGATGGTTAACAAGATCACTTGGCCGTGAAGCAGCTTTCTGATAATGAAACTTTTTGACGTGTCTCTCTTCGTCTTTGCGACCACTGGGGAAATTACAGGATGTCGCATCTCGTGTGTGTCATAGATCCTTGTAGCCTCTGCGTGGACACATCTGACATTGTGCACCTCTATTATTATTATTATTATTATTATTATTTTCTTTAATTTCTCACAAATTATTATGGTACAACTCAGTCTACAAGATACGGATTTTATAATCAAGTATCCTGTAAACCTATTATTGAGAGAAAAATTGCCTAACAATATGACACGTATCCATCAGCACTGACTTCTGTATTAGTATTATTATTAATAATACACTGATCAACAAAATAATTTTATGTTCGACCCTAACTATTATGTGTCAGAAAACTGTATCATAATGAGGCTCATTATAGCACAATTTTTCATTATGAAACAGTTTCTCCCACCAATCAGAGCTCAAGAAACAGTTGTGTGACCAATTAGATAAGGATACCTTCGCGCATGCGCTCAAAATCCAACATGTCTATATAAATTACCGAAAGTGCACCGTCCGTATGTTCGCGTAAATAAACCGGTGAATATGAGACAAGAAATAGCACTGTACCTTAATATCCCTAAATCCAATTTCTACACAGCGCGTTGTATTCAAACGATTTCCGTGACAGTTTTACTTAATACTGGTGCACAATCTGAACATATGGCATTGAAGCACACACAGCGCATGCGTCGGTCGGCCAGAGAGCTTGGAAATCAGAGATATACTACCCAGCGCAGCACCCGATCACAAAATTCTAGTGACTGAACAGATATTTATGAATATTTATGTTAAAACATATAATAAAGTTATAATTATCGTCGAACATAAACAGTCGTATGCAACTCGCCTATAATGGTAATAAAGACACTCGTATGGAAATTATAAAACTCGCATACGGTCGTTTTATAAACGTACTCGTGTCTTAATTATAGCCATTATAGGCTCGTTGCGTAATGTACTATTAATAGCCCGAGAGGAAATTATATTCACCTAAACCAGTTCTACGTACTGAATGAGGAAATGTATTTTACGTTTTCCCCCATAAGAGATGGGTTATTCGCTAATCATGAAAAAAAAATACATGAGATTAACAAATACACTTGGATGACGAGTTTCGATCGTCAAGTGATCATCATCAGATCCATTACACTTAGGAACTAAAATTTATGTCAAAAAGTCACATTTGTATAACGTACACAGAAACTTAGGAATGCGAGAAGGGAATTGCCCAGCTATACAGTGTGAACAAAAAATGCCGAATTTGGAGGTCGACATGCGGTTCCTAGTCGAAATTCACGACAAAATGTTGCAAAACCTAGTCCCGCCAATAGGTTTAACAGAAATGCGTGTTAAGAAACTAGGCTCTGGCAACGCTGTAACTGCATGCAGCGTGGCCAAAAGCAGGTCGCAGGAACTTGGCGCTCTGCCGGAGCTATCTCTGTACATTCCGATGCACTGCAGGATGTGACAGTTTTGCCAGCTTCTAGTTTTCATACTTGTGTTTACAAACAGCACCCGATCCGATTTTGCTATTGAAACTTTTGTGTTGCAATTGGATGAGGAATCACATGCCGACCTCCAAGTGCGGCATTTTTTGTTCACCCTGTATAAGAGACCTTGTCCCACAGGAAGATCCCACAGTTGAGAGTAGATAGTGACCAAGATAACTGCTCTCTCCAGGACAGCGCAAGACACCATCAGATAAGTAGCCGGTACAATACAACCTGCATTGACCATTTAACTACAATCACATATTCAATCTAAACAAGCAAGTTTGGAGATGTAATCACCAATTTCAGTATTTCAACAAAACATCACATAGACCACATCCAACAAATATTGATGAGTTGAATTATCTCAACCAACACTGCAACTAAATAAGTGTAATGGATCTGATGATGATCGCTTGACGATCGAAACTGGTCATCCAAGTGTATTTGTTAATCTCATGTAAATTTTTTCAGGTTTAGGAAATAACCCAGCTTTTTTTTGAAAAAATCGTGTTGACCGACAGAAAAGCATCGAACTTTTGTTTACTAAGGCAACACTGAAGAGGTTGGTTCTTCAGTTTAGGGGCTGCGACAACGCGGTCATGAAGCCCCGTGTACTTTGTGTGTGTGTATCTGTTTTAATTCAAGTAAGGACTGCAGACATTGAATTTTTTAAAAAAGTAGTTCCTACTTTTACCGCCAAACGCCACCGTCAACGACCAACTAGTTCAGCAACTAGCCACCGCAGTCGGCTCTTGACGACGAATGTAGGAACCTAAGAACGTTACTCAAATGTTTAACCTATATATAATTTAGCTTCACACAGGTGTTATTAGTGGAAGGTTCTTTAACATGCCATAAATCTATGACATGGGACCGCCGCACAGTGGGTCAAAATGAAAATCTAGGGGGACAAAATTATTCTTACGTTTTAATTATGAATTTAGAGTGAAAGCAACGTATATATTTTGTTTACTTCACAATAAACATCAGTTAAGACCTTTTTTTTTAAGCTACGTCTACACATGCAAGAAATTGTCAATGACTAGGAGTTGAATAGAGCATTCAGTTATCTCTTCAGAACAATTTTCTACCCCTAATTTACTTTTAACAAAGCCACAAAGTTACACTTTTAACATAATCGTCGAACCCAGTGCTTCAAACAGTTGTAATCGTTTGAGAACTGGTTGCGCGGTATCTTCTAAAACGTAAAATAACTAAGTAAGTTGCAAAAAAATGCAAAAAATCTTATAACAGCCGTAAACTACAAATCTTGATCTACATTTTAACATTAAGTAGAAAGTGACGCAGAGTGACGCGACGCGACATACTAACAATCTAAGTGAAAATATAATTTTAAAAATAATAAAAGCAAACTTGTAGTTTAACGTGACCGTTAATCGCGAGATCATGAGCCACGGGACCTCCTTTTTACGTGGAATCCGAACCACAGGACATGGCATTTCACTTCGAAAATCTCACATGCATTGACCGGGAATTTAAAAATAATAGTTAAATATTATATAATGCAAATATAGTTAAAATTACGTAACAATAACGCCCATTAATAACTGAAACACGTTACAAAGTTCATACCTTCAGCTGCATGTTCCATCTTAAAGCATCACACTAACCACAAAGACAACCAAACCACAGCCACTTACATTCACCCTCCAATTCAGACTGCTCGAACAGTGGTGACAGATTTACACTAAGATGCGTTTATATCCCAGAATAGTGAGCGGCAATTGTATGAGAATGCTGTAGAAGTAATACATTTTGAATTTTTAATTATGAAAATAAGTAATTTTGTCCTCCTTGATTTTGATTTTGAACCACTGTACGCCGGCTTTACCCCCTCCGAAGGAAGACATACTGGGGGATTTTTAACATTCTTAAAACATCCGATGACTTCAGCAAGAAGGGAGGTATTGCACAGTTCGCTACTCCTGTGGGGGTCCAGGCGTGGACACCAAGAGCCCTCTGATGAGCCAGCTTGGTGTTCCTATGCGAAACCCCACACAAGGCACGGCACAAACCAGAAAAATTGCTGAGTTCTAATTCATGGGCCGTCAAAGCCAATATACCATCTTTTTGATCCCTAGTAGTTTCCCAAGCACACAGCCCACCTGGATTACGAGAAGTGAGCTGCGTGCCTGACCCAGCGTCCTAATGTAAATGTATATGGAAGTGGATTTTTAAAAAAGAAATAGTTCCACATGAATAATGGATAACCCGCGGGAAGTAAGGAATGCCACAGCCTTACAGAACACATTGTGGTATCGATCCGCTATGCTCGAGTGGGCTAGGATGGACTTTAATAGGCCTCAATACGTTACTTACTAGCACGGTACTTCGTTATACACAGTCACAAGGAACTTTAATGGATGGTTGGCTCCTCAATTTAGGGGCTGCGACAACGCGGCCATGTAGCCCCGTGTACTTTGGGTGTGTGTAGACTGATAACCGGTGTTAGTGTGTGTTATCTGTTTCTAATTCAAGGAAGGACTGCAGACATTAAATTCCCAAGTAGTTGCTACGTTTGCTACGAAACGCCACCGTCAACGACAACTAGTTCTGAACTTTGTACTAGATGTCAGCGCAGTCTGCTCCTGGCGACGAACGTTGGAACCTAAGAGCTTTAGTCAAATCTAACCTATAATTTAGCTTCACACAAGAGTAATTAGTGGAAGGTTATTTTACATGGCATAAATCTACGAAGGCGGATCAAACAGTTAGTTGCACTAACGTCCTGCAGCAGCGCGCTGTGTGTCACAAACGTGGGCACAGCGGAGAAGGGGACAGACACTGCCCACACATCTGTTAGGCAAGTCGCTGTGGTGTCTCGTCTAGTATGGTGTGAATAGCGGCCAAAAGCAATGACGCGTTGACTGGACGTTCACTCCAAATATGAGGTGGGTGCGACAATCCGATTCCTATCGGCCAAATGGAAGAATTGCACGGACATTCATCGTGAAATTAGTGCTGTGTATGGGGAGAGGGCCATTTCCCAGCAAGGGATCGTAAAGTGGTGTCAGCAATTCGAAGCCGGACGGACGAATATCGCGAGGGCAGGCCCGTAACGTCCAGGACCCGTGCAAATGTCAACAGTGTGAATGCGATCATTAGACAGGTGGTCGACATTCCCAGACCGATGAGGAGGTGAAGGCCGCTGTCTCCGTGTGGTTGCAGAACGCTGGAGGAACTTTCCATTCATCCGGCATCGACAAGTTGGTTGTGCGTTCGCAGAAATGTTTGGAGTCTCTTGGAAACTATGTGGAAACGTGACGTTACATTGTATGTCGTTATAGAGCCCTGTGCGGATGAACAAAACATTATCCGTACCGCATGACGTTTGTTATCTGATTCTACTGGCATTACAATTACATTTTTAATTAGATAAAGCATAATTACTAAAGCGACATTTGAGGAAAAAATTGTTCCCTTAGGTTTTGTATGTCATGTTCCATGTTTAAAATGAATGTTACACAGCCAGAATTGCAACCCTTTCCTGTTCGGAGTGTTAATTATGCTTAATGACATAATTTGAATGAGATCATCTTACATTTGTCATGAAAACAAATAACGGAAAATATGATACCGGTATGTCATAAATAACCGGGTCCTAATAATGATAAGTTATTAAACAAGTTCGGATTGTATTCTAAAAACTATCCGCAATTTTTCTCCAAACATTATCCGCAGCTTATCCGCTATCCGCATCCGAGCATGGCGAAAATGTTGCGGATATCCGAGCAGGGCTTTATAGTCGTGTTGCTGTTGTATAGGTGGTGTAATAAATGGCCATAACTGGGACGTGCAACTTATTTTTTAATCTGCCCTCGTATTTCATAGGACCACCGCGCTGGCTTTACTTCCCCTCCGAAGGAAGACATACTGAGGGATTTTTAACACTCTTAAAAAATCCGACGACTTCGGCCGGGTTTGAACCCGTAACCTTGGGCATAGAAGCTCAGCAATGCTACCAACTTCGCAACCGAAGCCGCCAAAAAACTTTAATGGTGTACGCTTTCATGGCCGGTGTGAAAATCTCCCCTTCCTCAATTTCATTATACAGTAATCATAACTGTTCAAAAGGACGTTTTTGTTGTTGTTGTTGTTGTGTGGCTTCATGAGAGGCCGAGTGCAGGTCTTATTACTTGACACCCGTGGGCGACCTGCGCGTCGTAATGACCATGAAGTGATGATGAAGACGTCTCATACACGCAGTCCCCGGGCAACGGGAATTAACCCCAGGAGACCCGGCCGGGAATCGAACCCGGGATCCGTAGGGTCAAAGACTAGCACGCTAACCATTTAGCCATGGAATCGGACAAAAGTACGTTAAGTAGTATTATTAGTAGCCTATTCTTCTTCTTGTTTTTGTTTCGACCAAGTAAAGACCACGTCATTTCAACTGGTTTAATGCTCTCAGTCGGTCAACACAATTGTACCGAAACAAAACAACACACAAAAAAAATAAAAAAAATTGGATGAATAAATGCACTTGGATGTTGTTCTTGTTGTTTGAGTCCTCAGTCTTTTGACTGGTTTGATGCAGCTCTCCATATCACCTTGTCCTGAGCTAATCATTTCATCTCTACATAGCTACCACATCCTACATCCAAAGCAATCTGTTTAACATATTCCAACCTTGGTCTACCCCTACAGTTCTTGTACTCGACCCTTCCTTCCTTAACTAAGCTTGCTATTTCTGGGTGTCTTAGTATGTGTCCTACCAACCTATCTCTTCTCTTCATTAGCATCTCTCCTCTCCCACTCGTCTTAACACCTCTTCGTTTGTAACCCCATCTACCCATCTGATCTTCATCTTCCTCCTGTAACACCACATTTCAAATGCTTCAATTCTCCTCTTTTCTGCTGCACCAATAGTCCAAGAGCGCCACGCTCCAGACAAAGGCTTTCAAAAATGACTTCCTAATACCTAAATTTATATTCTATGTCAACATATTCTTTTTTTTGTAGAAATGCTTTCCTTGCCTGAGCCAACCTACTTTTTATACCCTCTTTGCTTCGTCTATCACTTGTTATTTTGCTTACTAAGTAACAGAAGTCTACTACTTCTTTTAGCTTTTCACCTGCCAATTTTATGTCCATAGAGGTTTCTGATTTATTTCGGCTGCATTCCAATATTTTTTTTTCATTCATTGATTTTCAAAATTAATTCTTTCCTCAAGACGGACTCCATAAAAAAACTCCTTCAAATCCTCAGGCGTGTTGGCCAAGATGAGAATGTCATCAGCAAATCTCAGAGTTGAAATTATTTCTCCTTGAATCTTCACCCCCACTTTTAATTTTTCTCCAATTGCTTCATTGCTTGATGACCAGTTTCGTTCGTCAAGCGATGCGTTTCCACCTTCTAGCCGTCATCATCAGCTTGTGATCACTGAGTTGAGATTTACATTTATATACAACTAGCAACCCGCTCCGGCTTCGCCCGGGAACAGGTATGAAAGTATTAAGTGATCAGCGCTACGACCTATATCCGTTTTACGTCTCGGTATGATGGGCTAAAATCACTGACTGGACTATTATTTATTTTATCATGGAGATGCATGTGCCAGGGATCTGAAAAGCGTCAACCTACATCCGAACATGGCCCATGACCGAGTAAAGAGGAGACAGTGGATTCACATAGCGGACCCTGCCACGAGGCGGGACAAACGCTAAAGCAAAAGATGCATGTGCAACGAATTATTGTCAGACGTAATTTAAGAATGGCGAGGTGCATGAAACACAAATCCCCCTTCCGACCAATCTTAACTTGACTGTGTATTTTGCGGAACGAAAAGTTCACAGGCGAAATGAAGAAAAGCTGAGTTGCACTTCCAGGGAAACTCCAAACACAACCACTCTTCTCTCAAGTCTTAACTCAACACGACTCGACAGTTTACTGCTGGCTGTATCTGGGGTAATAGAATTTAAGAAACGCTTCAGATGGAAAGACATTCACACGGTGGAGACAAGGAGACTCGCTAGGCTGTAATGGGATGATAGGCTCGCCCTTAGCTAGCTCGTAAATTGCCACCTCAGTAATTGAATGGAGATTGTTGGATGAAATTAGAACGTAAAATATAGAGATATGCACCCCCGGGCTGTTTTGTAGAACTTTTCATGCTGACCAATTCTTACGCTCATAGTAGCCTATATTGATATTTTTAACGGTTTGCCCAGCGTAAGCTTAAGAAGCGCACGGACGCCAAGTTTGTTTTCGACTTTTTCACTGAAATCGTTACTGCTTGGCTTCCTTTGATCATACATAAATTATTTCCTACAGAATCTTTCCTCGAGATATCCTTTACAGAATGGTGAAAACCGCATCAAAATCCATCCAGTGGTTCTCGAGATTACCCGTGACATCCAAGAATCGGGGATTTTTGTCTTATACTAACGAAGTAGAGATAGTCGGGGAACACATGCACCAAGCGGTACTATGACGTCACACACCTCAGTGCATCTGGGTACATTTCGTCCCGTCACCGTAACGTAACGCCAGACCCCGGCGTAACGACGAAGTCGACAAGATCATTTAAAATGATAAAACTGACAGTTTGGGATATGGCGAAAAAAATAACCGATCAGGGGAAGCTACTAGTCCAAAATTACAATGCCATGGAGCCAGACTATGTCCAGAGATTGGCATCCAGCAGTAAAATCCATGCAACACATAGAAAACTCATCTCAACTCCTCCAAGCGGCTTCGGTGGCGTAGTTGTAGCATGCTGAGATTCTATGCCCAAGGTCGCGGGTTCAAACCCGGCCAAAGTCGTCGGATTTTTTAAGAGCGTTAAAATTCCCTCCGTATGCCTTCCTTCGGAGGGGAAGTTAAGCCGGCGGTCATAGATTTATGGCATGTAAAAGAACCTTCCACTTGTGTGCAGCTAAATTATAGGTTAGATTTGACTAACGCTCTCATGTTCCAACGTTCATCGCCAGGAGCCAACTGCGGTGACATCTAGTAACCAAGTTCAGACCTACTTGTCGTTGACGGTGGCATTTGGTAGCAAAAGTAGGAAATACTTGAAAATTGAATGTCTGCCGTCCTTACTTGAATTAAATACAGATAACACTCACTAATACAGCCATCACAATTAACACCGGTTATCAGACAGATTCTACACACACCCAAAGTACACGGGGCTACATGACCGCGTTGTCGCAGCCCCTAAACTGAGGATCCAACCAGCCATCACCGCGTCCCCACAAAACGGGAATAATATAAGTTAAAAACACGGTGCAGAATGATTGTAGACTCACGTAAGTGGCGCAATATTAGCATCAAGATTGTCAGTGTTTACACGGCGATGTTCTCATACATTCAGATTAAGGTGGTGTTGAAATAGAGGGAATTTAATATGAGACTTGGCAACGTCGAGATGTGCCTGGCTTGAGTGAACGTTTAGTTTTATCACTAATGGAAGGAACATCGTCTTGTACTTAGAAAATAATTAAGCTCGGTTACACATGTAAGTCGGGCAGACTCGGTAATTTGGCCGCCTCGCAGAAGTAATGTCAAGTTGAAAAGGTGGAGGAGTTCTCTCGCTGTCTTGTCTTTTAAATTTAAAAAACGCTTCAGATGGAAAGACATTCACACGGCGGAGACAAGGAGACTCGCTGTGTCTCTTAAATGTTATGTTCCTAGCGCAGAACAATAGCCTCAAACAGCAAGCTTGAAATCCTTGCACTGTGCGTTACTTCTGGAAGCTACTATAATATTATACAAGCAAGCACGGTTGGGTGAGTTACTCTTCAAATGTAACTGAATTACACTTACCGTTACTTTCCATAAATAGTATCCAAGTTATGATTAGTTACACAAGGAAGGAAGGCAGGAAGGAATTAAGGCAGGCAGGAAAGAATTAAGGCAGGCAGGAAGGCAGGAAGGAATTAAGGCAGGCAGGAAGGAATTAAGGCAGGCAGGAAGGGAGGAAGGAAGGAATTAAGGCAGGCAGGAAGGGAGGAAGGAATTAAGGCAGGCAGGGAGGAAGGAAGGAATTAAGGCAGGCAGGAAGGAATTAAGCCAGGCAGGAAGGCAGGGAAGCAGGAAGGAATTAAGCCAGGCAGGAAGGCAGGAAGGCAGGGAAGCAGGAAGGAATTAAGGCAGACAGGAAATATACTGTATTTTATGTGATGAACATTATACTGTAGGCTATATTAAGGGCAGAAGATACATCGCTCATTGAGCTGTGTGTTCTCATCTCAGCTAAATAAACACACGTGTTGACTATGAGTGCCATTGAAGTCTCTATCTTAAAGAGCCTTTCTTTGTCATCCTCACCAATATAACACAGGTGATCTAAGCAAACTGAAAGAGAGACCTCTTGATCACTGAATGCACCAAAGTTAACACTAAGGTTCCTCCACGCATGCAGTAGACTTGCCAGTCCCAGGGTTGTGGGAAGCTCCTCTCCTGACCAGTTATGTTAAACTGCTGCTAGACGGCGTCCGTCGGTGGCGTAGCTGGTAGCGTCCAGAGTAGGCTACGCGGATTGTTTCAGTATACCTTTTGATGAGATTCCCCCACAAGTAAAAACCGCACCGCGCTGAAACTTACTGTAGGAATTCTTCCTGTGAAGATAAGTTTGCACTAGGAATATTCAAAGTTTTCTTCTATACCTAACCATGTTCACGGGATACGAGATAGCCTAGAGTACATCACCACAAGTCGTATTTGTCTCAACTAAGTTATCTTGCTAGCTCCGTATGTAATAAATGCCATGACAGCATCCGGTGCTTCCCGACCCAGTGTTGTGTAATCGGTAGATCTAGTCATCTGGCGGAACGCTCTTCGTCCGTCATACGGCTCCAGTGAGCTTCCGTTATAATAATAATAATAATAATAATAATAATAATAATAATAATAATAATAATAATGTATGTCTATCCCTTATTATTCCCGTTTTCCAACGGGGTCGGGGACGAGATGCGATGGAAGTCTTTGTGGCGATGGTTTTTACGGCCGGATGCCCTTCCTGACGCCAACCTCATGAGAGGAGTTAATGAGAGATGAAATGAATGATGGTGAATGAAACTGGGCACTGATATGCAAGGAAGCGGTCGTGGCCTGTCAGAAGGTACCGTCCCAGCATTTGCCTGGTGTTGAAAATGGGGAAACCACGGAAAACCATTTCAAGGACGGCCGACGGTGGGGCTCGAACCCACGCGTCTACCGAGTCAGCAAGAGCTTGGGCCCATGACCTAATGCTGCGCTTTGGCCAGCGTAGCCACCACTGTCGGTATATAATAATAATAATGATAATAATAATAATAATAATGATAATAATAATAATAATAACAAGCGGACCCGTGCGAGAACTCTCGCATAATAGGTTGTGTGCGCCCCATGTATACAGACTACCCGCACGCCTCTAGTGCTATGCGGGCTATACGCGGCACAGTCCTGCCAAGGGTTATCGTCTTGTTTATTTGTTAAAACACAGTTTATAAACAAATAAATATATTTCCATTGAATTTTCAAGAAATGTAAGATTTTTCCTGTATTATTGGAGATGATTTGGAAGATTTTGGTACAAAGCGCACCTTCTAACTCCCTCTGGTTTAGGAGCTAGAGTTTTGTGAAACATACACCTTAGCTTATTATATAATAAGATGATAATAATAATAATAATAATAGCTTGCCACGGTGGGTGAATGGATAGCGTGTCCGTCTACCAACCCCAAGATTGCAGGTTTGTTCCTGGCCGTGGTAAGTGATTTTTCAAAGGCGGCAAAAATACGACACGCATGTCATACGATGTTGGCATGTCAAAGAACCCATTTGAAGTCAGTAGGCAGAGTTCATAATGACAAAATTAATCTCGGGAGTTTCCGCCAACACAAAGTTCCTCATTTCTCTACTAGAAAACGCTGTAGTGTTCAAGGAGCTTAGATATCTAACCTCCTTGACGTTCACAGTGATTCAAGGAACAACGAAATTCGACATGCAAACTACCCTCTGGGTGTCAAATTATAAAGCTTGCACCCGGCACCCAAGGCCATACGATATTATTAATAATAATAATAATAATAACATAATATTAATAAATAATGAAACATACTGTCCACAACAGAGCCTCCGTGGCTTAGGTGGCAACACACCGGCCTCTCACCGCTGGGTCCGGGGTTCAAATTCCAGTCACTCCAAGTGAGATTTGAGCTGGACAAAGCGGAGGCAGACAGGCTTTTCTCCAGGTACTCCGTTTTTTCCTGTCAAAACTTTAATTCCAACAACACTCTCCCCTATCATTTTATTTCATCTGTCATTCATTTCATCATTGCCCCAGGGGAGTACGACAGGCTTCGGCAACCGACACAGTTCATATCCTCGCCGCTAGACGGGGGCTTCATTCATTCCATTCCCTGACCCAGTCGGTCGACCGGAAGCAGGCTGTGGATTTTCACTTTCACTGTCCACAACAACGATATACTGTCAGAATCTGTCCAAGAATGGTACACAAAGCACCGTCTTTTTCTTTTCTTTGTGTATGGGACAAATAGGGAAGGTATCAAAATAGTTGACATAGTTTTTCACGGACGGTTTAACGATAAAACACGTTACACTCTGACACTGGGGTTTAAAAAGGCTGCCTTCTTAGAATTGAAAGAAAAAGTTAAAATATGAAGGAGAAAGATTTCAGCTGTAAAGACGCACACAAGTTTGAGTTCTAATAATCCATAACAAAGTTGCCTGAGCAGATGGCGGCTGGAGGCCATTGTAAAACACGCCTCTACTGTTCCTTCAACAAGCGAGCTCAGATTAAATCTGGCCGGGCTGCAAAAGGGTTGAGGAAGGATTTCTTTCTTACTTGTAAATACACTCGTCGTTGACGGATACACTAATGAGTAGGGCTCGGATTTTTGGGTAAATAAATATTTTTTTAACCTAAATCCGTATTTTAAGCATTTTTTCTATAAATACATAAATTCCTGCTTTTCACTTATTAGCACATAAAAAGACAGAATATTTAGTCTATATCTTTTAAATCAGTATCTTTCAGTTTATCTTTCAGTTTACTGCATTTTTGTTTGTGTTACTTCAACGGGGAAGAACATGTGAGCTATCTAATCTTTATGCAGAACGTATGTCAGCTTGCAACTGTGGAAGCCGGGGATTTCCTTGTCCATAGCCATATTTCACACGTGCTAGACCTCCCCATTCCCCAGCTACCTGGAACCCCAGTGTCACTCACATGCAGTTCATTTCTGGCACTGTGTAGTGTAAGGCAGTTTTACGATGCTTAAAGTAAAAACAACTACAAGTTATCGTCTGTTGCAGAATTTAGAAATAATTTTTCTTCCGATGGAGGCGTTCTGTTCTGCCAACCAACACCTCAAGGACAAGAAACATAATGCCACAGTTTCGCGCCTTCAGAATAAGTGTTTCGTGATAAACGTCAGTCAATTTTGATGGACAACCTGAAGATGTATCTCGTTGTGTATTGTAATGCTTCAGCAGTCAGCGAGACATAGAATAAATTGCATTCGTGAATACTGCATATTGTTTATATTCACATTAATAAACTTAATTATAATTAAATATTATTGCTTTTTGGTCACATATTTCAGGTATTTTAATACATAATAAATATTTCCCCGATTTTTAGCACCTAAAAATCCGAGCCCTACTAATGAGCAGTGCAAACAGACATATTTTTTTAGCCTACTTTCGATTTTTGCAAAAAATGAAAGTTGACTTACGAGATCTACACAAGCCAAAGGTATGACGAAACCAAATTGAACCAAATTTGGTATAGAGGTAGCACTAGCAAAGGACACCTCAGTGTCATGTTTTATATCGCCGCCATCAGGACGGAAACGAAATGGCGGCCACCCAAATGTCCAAAGCTTAAATCAAATTACGACTAACGTTATCATCTGAGCTCTAACAACTTTTGCAAAAATATACGTTCATGTGTGAAGAGTATTTTGCAAAAACTACAAGGTCATCAGCCAAATAGTTCCAATATGGCGGACGTATGAATCATGCAAGTATTATAGCCTAGCCGTAACTTACGATTCCACATGGCCCAGCCTCAACAAATCCGCTTATCGTACAGAGGATTGTTTAAACTGCCCTCAAGGAGGTGACCGGTGGGGTATTTTCATTTTATATTAGAACATTATACCGTAGTAGTGACTAACAGTTCAGGCCGTGCCGTCCCGCTGGGTCAAAATGGAGGCTATTGTTAGCTCGCTAGTCCATATTTCAGTAGATTGACATCGTTTTAGGAATGTACTGAACAAAATAATACACATTTAGTATCAAATGGTTTATAAAAACGGCAGAAAACGCTAATGAAATCGTTCATTCCAAGACAAAATATTCAAGACAGTTATAATAAAGCTGTTGTTAACATATTAGTACTGGGCGTGTATAGCGTAGTGGTAGCGTCCTCGACTCACAGTCAAGAGGATCGCGGTTCAAATCCAAGTGGGTTCAATTTTTTACTTGTTTTTTATGTGTAACATCTTTCCACTCGGTAGCTGGACATTTCTGTGGGAGTGATTTTGGAAAAGAGACGGAAGTGGATGGGACGGAAGTGGATGGGACGGAAACAATGAGCGCGCGCGGTGGCAGAGATCGGTACAACGACGTACTGTAAGCCATGTGACTATGTGGAATGTAAATCGCATACGGTTTACCTCAAGGTTCGGAGGCCCCATTAAAGAAATTTCTTCAATAAATCATCTTTAAATTGTCGTTCTTTGGTGTGAAAATATTCATTATATCATATTTGCTGAAAACAATGACGATTTATTAAATCTTCATACTTTTGCTGTACTCTTATTTAATGTAAGCACTCGATACGTCGAGTGCTATATCGCATCAACCAACACTCCAAACAACGTAGGAATTCAGTATATTAACACCGACTACTAACAATAACTGAAACTTCGTTGGTCCAAATAGCTTTGTATTTTGTAATAAAAACACCCATACATAGCCCAAAAGTTACACTTCTAACATGTGCAGATAAACTTGCCAGCTGATTGAAATCGAGTTCGTAGTTGGCTGCGCGAACCACTAGATGGCACGCATAATCGGTGTCGCCAGTTTCTCGTGGGAGTTTCCACTATTATCATATTAAGCTATTTGGTTGGTCTAAACGTATCACTGGGAGAAACGCCTTTAATATACCTACTGCACACCTAATTTTTAATCGCGCCTATACTTGGCAGTGCGCTATATCGGCAATAAGAGGCCATTTTCAAAAACACCGCTGGCATGGGTTCACTAACTGGCCGGTATAAAGCGCAACTCGCATCAAGTATAGGCCTAGGCAGTGGATTGCTCCCGCATACAGTTACAGGTATATGTCACTACTGCAGATGCTTTGGAGAATCCTTTCATGTTTGCTGGCACAAGGTAGCACTGAGTTCATTCTTTTAAAAAATGCGAGTAAGTAATATGGAATTATTCGAATAACATGTCATATGTTACACATCATTATGCGACTACTGTTAGGCTCGTTTTTTTAAAATATTTATTGATTTATAACTACCCACACCTTATAACGTTAAGCATATATAGTGTGACTAGCGGCCCCTTTCATAAACCACACTTCCCCCAGTTGGTTTATAATGAGAGACTTAAGGAGAAAGGATGTTAGCCTATGTTTTTATTTCAATCAAATGATCATAAAACACTATTTACATTTCAGTTAGAATTCCAAGTTCTACGTTCCCTAACTTATGAAGGTATTCACTGAAAATTGGATCATCATAACACTCACCGGTTATTCGATATTTATGAAATTATACGATTTGAGTACTCATTCCTGTGATTTGCTGCTTCTGAAATCCATACAAAATGATAAAGGAAAGACCTCAGAATGTTAAAATGACATGAAACAGGCGTCACAGCGGCCAAAATGTGAAGTGGACAGCAATTATGGAGCGTATTTCTCTACAGCAACAGTATCTGCAAATCGCACACTTCGTACATTTTTTTAAAGTCATTTTTTAAAGAAATTATAGATATTTATGAAATTAGACTGCAATTCGTCACTGCTAATGTCTATTCTCTTTCATTTGAATGCTCATTGTCACGATCGGTCACTTGTGAGCGCCGCAGGAGGGATCTATAGCCTACTGAAATAATATATTATATGATGATAGGAATCCCTGTTTCGCGGGCTTGTAGGCCATGTTCACAGGTTACATGCTGAACGCAGTCTTCAGCGAAACGTCAGGACGACAAAATGTCCTTAGAACATGGCCTATAAGCCCGCGAAACAAAGATTCCTATTTCAACGCCGGTCGTGAAAGTCTGAACTTTTACATATATAGTGTGTATTTGCAATCGACAATATTATATATACTTATAACACCACATAACACGAGTACAGCGATTACAATTCGTTGTTGTTGAGTCTTTAGCGGCTTTACGGCATCATGATAAAGGATACCCTAATACCATTGGGGTTGAAAGAGAACAGAGTTGAACAAGGGAGGTCAACAGGAAATGTGAAATAGAGGAGCCGGCACAAGTGGAAGCAATACCGGACTCAGCTGGGGTCCCGTGGTCGACAACCAACGTTCTACGAGTTGTGAGCCCCTGGGTGATATATGTAACGGCCACCTCCTCCTCCTCTTCAGAAATGAAAGCATTGTATTGGATTTAATATACCATCTTTTTAGAAGCCAGGAAAGTTCAAAATAAAGAAAATAAGTGCAGAATATTTAGAACATCAATGGCCACAGGGCAAGGCTATCTCGGGAGCCGGAAAACGAATGGGTTCGTATTGGTTTTCCTTCGTTTTCTATTTTCAACTCATGGCAACGTAACAATCCATTCAGTTCCATACATTCCATCTCACGTTATCTCATCATCAATCGCGCAGAAATGGGAATAATAGGCAAGGGGTGAAAATACACCTGGGTTTGTCTGACGTGTTATTAGACTTCTTGTGTGAATGCATGTCAGCAGGATACAAACATGCACCTTGACGCTACCTGTGGCTACATGCACGAAGCTAAGTTATTAAACTGTTTTATCTCTTGCACGCTAATCCAACCTCCTCTATGATTACCATAAGATCACAAGAAGAGCAGTGCGAGGGATTTAATATTCCAGCACACAACACGCCGAGCCCTCGGGTGAATTCAATACCACTTCACAAGGTTTATTCTTAACACAAGCATCTTCATTTCATTCAATGGCACTGGTAAAAGTACTGCAATTAGTTAAATACATTTCTAATTCACGCCAAGGCAAGGGTGACCTAGCCTCAAATAAAAATTTAAATTAAAAAATATAAATAAAAATAAATACTGTAAAAATTAAAAAAAGAGTTAATATTAAAATGAATATAAATAAATAAATAACCTTATTGTACACTGTAAATGGGCTTGAGAATAAATTGAGGTAATTAAAACCAAAGAGAACTTTCCATCCAAATGAACGTTGAATAAGCCTCTCACTCTCTTTCTCTCTCTAGTCTGCCTTGTTGCGCCGTGGCTAGCGTTCTTGGCTGCCACCGCGGAGGCCTGGATTCGATTCCCGGCTCTGACAAGAAATTTAATTCTGGTCTGAGGGCAAAACTTCGATTCTTGAATGTGGTTTTCCGTGGTATCCCCACTTCTACTCCAGGAAAATGCCGGGATGGTTCCTGACTTAAGGCCACGATCGCTTCCAACCCAAATCCTATTTCGTTTATAAAAACACACACTAGTATATGTAGACACCACAGGTTATCACATTCTACACACATGACCGCGATGTCGCAATGCCCCAACGTCGTCACAAGAACAATTGGCAGTCTAGTATTTGAAGATCACGTAGACGGCTTCGGTGGCGTAGTTGGTAGCATGCTGAGCATCTATGCCCAAGATCGTGGGTTCAAATCCGGCCGAAGTAGTCGGATTTTTAAGAGCGTTAAAAATCCATCAGTATGCCTTCCTTCGGAGGGGAAGTAAAGCCGGCGGGCCCATGTCATAGTTTTATGGCATATAAAAGAACCTTCCACTAACTACAATTGTTGTTGGTTGAGTCTTCAGTCTTTTGACTGGTTTGATGCAGCCATCCACGCCTCCCTGTCCTGAGCTAATCGTTTCATCTCTACATAGCTACCACACCCTGCATCCGAGGCAATCTGTTTAACATATTCTAACCTTGGTCTACCCCTACAGTTCTTGTCCTCAACCCTTCCTTCCATAACTAAGCTTGCTATATCTGGATGTCTTAGTATGTGTCCTACCAACCTATCCCTTCTCATCATTAGCATTCGCCAGAAACATCTCTTCTCTCCCATTCGTCTTAATACCTCTTCGTTTGTAACCCTATCTACCCATCTGATCTTCATCATTCTCCTGTAACACCACATTTCAAACGCTTCAATTCTCCTCTTTTCTGCTGCACCAATAGTCCAAGTTTCACTTCCATAGAGCGCCACGCTCCAGACAAAGGTTTTCAAAAATGTCCTCCTAATACCTAAATCTATATTCGATGTCAACAGATTCCAACATTCGTCACCAGCTGCTGGTTGCGGTGGCACCTAGTAGCCAAGACCACAGCTAGGTGGCGTTGATGGTAGCATTTGGTAGCAAAAGTAGGAACTACTTGATATTGATCGTCTGCAGTCCTTACCTGAATTACAGTTAACACACACTAATACAGCCATCACAATTAACACTGGTTATCAGACAGATTCTACACACACCCAGCCCCTAAACTGAGGAACCAACCACCAACCGAATTCACGTTCGGCTATGCCGAATGTGAAGAGGTACCGGTAATTGAAATCGTAGTTTAAAAAAGTGGCAGTCAGTCTGAAAGACTAGACTTTGTATCATTTTAAATGCTACAAATGCTGAAAAGTGCTAGAAAGGCTGGAGGCCTCTCTCTTCGCTCGAAGCCAAAGACTCTTGACATGTTAGAACATTATCTGCATAATACTTATCTTGCTTATCTTGTTTAAAATTACTCGCGAACAGCAAGTGCAAACCAAGGGCAAAGCAAGGTCAAGCGCGCGGGATGCCGTTACGCTCACCAGAGCGCGCGGGGACGTGCCCCTTCCATCCAGTCTAAAAACACTTATAGTGGGCGATGTATTGAAGATAGAGATATGCTCTCGCGGACTTTTTTTTGTAGAACTTTTCATGCTGACCAATTCTTACGCTCATAGTATATTGATATTTTTTTACGGTTTTCCCAGCGTAAGCTTAAGAAGCGCACGGACGCCAAGTTTGTTTTCGACTTTTTCACTGAAATCGATACTGCTTGGCTTCCTTTGATCATACATAAATTACTTTCTACAGAATCTTTCCTGGAGATATCCTTTACAAAATGGTGAAAACCGCATCAAAATCCATCCAGTGGCTATCGAGATTACCCGTGACATCCAAGAATCGGGGATTTTTGTCTTATACTAAAGAAGTCGAGATTGTCGGGGAACACATGCACCAAGCAGTACTATGACGTCACACACCTCAGTGCATCTGGGTAAATTTCATCCCGTCACCGTAACGAAATGCCAGCGTAACGACGAAGTCGACAAGATCATTTAAAATGATAAAATTATACTGTATCATCTTGAAAGGGCTGTACGTGGCCGTGCCCCATACTTCGTAGAATTGCTGGTCTATGTCGTTGCCTTCATTCACATAAAATATTCATCTACCCAACTATCTTTCTTTCCTTCCTAAAGTTTACTCAGACAGAAGTAAACTCTTTTATCTTTTGCTGAAGAGAAAAACTCCAAGATGCAATTCCCTTATACTAATATTTGTTTAAACAGCGTATTATTCAAGAATAAAATACATAGAACAAGTTTTTTTTAAATTTATGATAAGAGATTCAACAGTAGCCGAGTATAATTTAGAGAAATATTGACATAAGGATATTTTCTATCCCAGGAGAGCGCATAGACGCAGGCATATCACTTAATGATTGTCCAACTGAAAATGTCACCTAGTTGTTCTAACACGGGGAGGATACGATGCACGGGTCACCGATTCGAACCATCTTTAGTACACGTGTAGGGCATGACCAGGCGTATACCAGGTGAAAGTAGTAAGGTGCGCTTCTCAGCCGTTTCCGAGAAATTGATTAATTGCAATTACAGTGCGGCGTCTATGTGCGTTGTAGTGGTTGTACGCTAGCAAAAGGCCAACGAGCACGTGGTGCAGCGGTAAGAGCCTTGCTTCGTATGCGCGGAATAGCATCCCTCCGGTGTGCTTTGCAGTGTTTTTATTTAATTTTTTATGAACATTGGCAATTCGTACCACTGAAGGTTTCGTGAATAATATTTATTTTGCAGTCAATTTTGCAAAAACATTGGTATTATAATTATGGTCAGGTGTGTTCTATTATATGAAAACATTTATACATTGAAGGCCCAGTCTGTTCCGTTCATTGCAAGTCTGTCAACCATCAGACCACCCCGTACTCCGCAAGCAGTGACTCATGCTACGGCTATTGGTTGGAAATAGCCTATGGTTACAAAAAAAAAACACACACACAACACACTGCAAAGGTTCACCGATGGGATTCGATCCAGCGATCCCGCGCTTACGAAGCAGGGTTCTTACCGCTGCACCACGCGCTCGTTGGCATCTTGCTGGAGTACAACGCACATAGACGCCGCACTGTAATTGCAATTAATTAATTACTCGAAAAGGGCTGAGAAGCGCACCTTACTACTTGCACCTGGTATACACCTACTAGTAGTCATGCCCTACACGAATCGGTGACCCTTGCATCGTATCCTCTCCTTGTTAGTAACGGGCTGGCCACGCATCCCCAATAAACCGCAGACTATGATTGGTCTTATGAAGCATCCAGGATAATATGGAATATAAGAAACTATCGGACTCGTGCGAGAAATCTCGTTTGTTCATAAACCACACTTTCCCCAGTAGGTTTATAATGAGAGACTTAAGGAGAAAGGTTGTTATGTTTTAATTTCAGCCAAATGATTATAGAACACTATTTACATTTCAGTTAGAATTCCAAGTTGTACGTTCCCTAACTTAAGAAGGCAATTACTGAAAATTGGATCATCATAAGACTCACCGGTTATTCGATATTTATGAAATTATACGATTTGAGTACTCATTCCTTTGATTTACTGTTTCTGAAATCTATGCAAAATGATAAAGGAAAGAACTCAGAATGTTAAAATGACATGAAACAGGTGTCACAGCGGCCAAAATGTGAAGTGACAGCGATTATGGAGTGCATTTTCCTACAGCAACAGTATCTGCACACTTTGTACATTTATTTTAAAGAAATTATAGATATTTATGAAATCAGAGAGCAATTCGTCACTGCTAATGTCTATTTTCTTTCATTTGAATGGTCATTTGTCACGATGGGTCGCTTGTGAGCGCCGCAGGAGGGATGCATACTGCTGAAATAATACACACATCAAAAAAAGTTTTGCATCACCTCGGTTCCCAGATCTCCGGCATATAGACGTTGACTGTGTATATTGTATCCAAGATACAGTCCCTTTGACTGTTCATAGATGTCACTAAAACTGCTCAAAGATGTAAACAACCATGCATGAGCAGGGCCTATTAGACGGAGGGGGTATGACAGCCGATCAGTTCCAGTCATTCCACCAGGACGAAGGTACGCTGCTCATGTTGTCTGTAGTTCTACCATGCCTAGAAGGTCAATACCGCAGTTCGATCGCGTCCGCATTGTTACTTTGTGTCAAGAAGGGCTCTCCTCAAGGGAAGTTTCCAGGCGTCTCAGAGTGAACCAAAGCGATGTTGTTCGGACATGGAGGAGGTAAAGAGATACAGGAACTGTCGTTGACAGGCCTCGCTCAGGCCGCCCAAGGGCTACTACTGTAGTGGATGACCGCTACTTACGGATTGCCGCTCGGAGGAACCCTGACAGCAATGCCACCATGTTGAATAATGCGTTTCGTTCAGCCACAGGACGTCGTGTTTCAACTCAAACTGTGCGCAATAGGCTGCATGATGCGCAACTTCACTCCCGACGTCCATGGCGAGGTCCAGCTTTGCAACCCCGACACCATGCAGCGCGGTACAGATGGGCCCAACAACATGCTGAATGGACCACACGGAATTGGCATCACGTTCTCTTCACCGATGAGTGTCGCATTTGCCTTCAACCAGACAATCGTCGGAGACGTGTTTGGAGGCACCCTGGTCAGGCTGAACGTCTTAGACACACTGTCCAGCGAGTGCAGCAAGGTGGTGGTTCCCTGATGTTTTGGGGTGGCATTATGTGGGGCCGACGTACGCCACTGGTGGTCATGGAAGGCTCCGAAACGGCTTTACGATACCTGAATGACATCCTCCGACCCATAGTGCAACCATATCGGCAGAATATTGGAGAGGCATTTGTCTTCATGGACGACAATTCTCGACCTCATCGTGCACATCTTGTGAATGCGTTCCTTCAAGATAACGACATCGCTCGACTACAGTGGCCAGCATGTTCGCCAGACATGAACCCTATCGAACATGCCTGGGATATGTTGAAAAGGGCTGTTTATGGACGTCTTGACCCACCAACCACTCTGAGAGATTTACGCCGAATTGTCGTTGAGGAGTGGGACAATTTGGACCAACAGTGTCTTGATGAACTTGTGGATAGTATGCCACGACGAATACAGGCATGCATCAATGCAAGAGGACGTGCTACTGGGTATTAGAGGTAGTGGTGTGTACTGCAATCTGGACCACAAATGCTGAAAGTCTAGCTGTATGATGGTACAACATGCAATGTGTGGGTCTCATGAGCAATAAAACGAGCTGAAATGTTGTTTGTGTTGATCTCTATTCCCTTTGTATTTAAAGGTTCCGGAACTCTTGGAACCGAGGTGATGCAAAACTTTTTTTGATGTGTGTATATACGACTAGCATTACCCGTCGAGGCTTCGCCCGCGAATATTCTAGCTGTAAAGAGTACACTTAGCAAAATCTCAACCATGAATGCTATGACTGATTTATCTTTGGTATGAATAATCAGACTTTATCAATTCAGCTACTGGTGCAGTGGTTAGGGGTTTGTCATTCCTTCAAAGGTATATCAGAGCGAAGTTAGTTTTCTGGGAATATCACAGACACTGTTAAATTAAGGGCCTTTAAATGTGGTTTTCCGAGACCCTTTATAGTCGGGTGAAAAAGACTTTCGTAACACACTCACAAGTAAAAATTGAGTGAAAACATTCTAGAGTGCCCATTGATCCCCTTAAGCGCATTATACTGTATGTATTGATGAATTTTACAGCTTAATTTGGTTCAGTGATAACCTTATAACCGTCTGGAAACTTTCACAGTAATGTAATAATTGGAATTGCATTGCGTCTTACAGAAATAGATGGACCTGTGAGATTCTGTTACCATGGTTACCGTGTTGCATTCTTTCATTATTTCATTGTAAATATACATGTTTTAAGATATTTATTTAATTGTGAGGCATTTAAAGAGTAAGTGAGTGCGTTTCGCTTACGCATTGGGTTATGCTGAACCTGTAGGTACCCCATATGTGTAGGTTGGTGTTAATGGGATCTTATTTTCGGTTAAAAAAAACTGGAATGGGACCTCAGCAGAATAATATAGGGAGGGATGATCACTCTCGGCACGCGGGAAGGTGGGGGTAGATTTCACCGGGCAAAGAAAAATGTTCCGAATTCACTAATTTTGTCAATTGCTGTATACCTACAAAATTTCCACATGTTTAACATACGTATCAAGAAACCCCGTCTTGTTATAATTTCGAAAACATTTTGCTCAACCCTAGGAGTAAGAGTGGTCATATCAAAATTCTTTCAAGCAAAAGTTTTAGATATTTTCTTTTATTGACCAGTTTAAACGGTTTTGATATTGCGCCTATTTATTTATTAAAAGATACCGGTACTAAAGTGTGTCCGCAATGTCTCTCCGCAGCGGCTACTACTGAAGAACGTGTGTTTTTAGTGGAAAAGGTTTTCCGTGCTGGTGGAAACTTTACGGAGCACAGTGTGATAATAGTGCGTACTTAATAACGACAGTTGTTCCTTGTCGAACCTTATATGGTGCACCATAAAGAAGGATGGGAAAGTGAATGCTTAAAACACAATATGATGTGGAAAAACGTGGCTGAAGTATTGAAAACAAACACACCTTCAAAACTTTAGCCAGGTTTTTCCTCATCATATTGTGTTGTTTTAAGCAAAGGCAACTTTCTAATGAAATCTACCTAAATGAGAGACCCCAGCCTCATTGCCGATGCATCTTGAAAAAGTAACTGTAGCAAGTAACGCGTGATTCCCAAACCGTGACTGAGACATCTCCCACAGTCTAAGAATTACTGGTCTATGTCGATGCATTAGTTCGCATAAAATATTCATCTTCTTGCTTCCCTGCCTTTCCTTGCAAAGATGCGATTCCACTATGCATATATTTCTTAAACCGTGTATTCTTCAAGTGTAACATAAATAAGTCAGGCTTTTTAATTTAAGAAAGATTTATAAATCACATTACTATGTAACCTAGAGTAATCTTTATAAATAAAGTATGAGTTGTGTATGAACTTTTCGAATATATCCCGAATGAGGTGTATAGTGTAAAAGAAGGCACTTGGCTCAAGTGGCAATTAGTAGCCTATATTCCCTGCCCAAATGTGAGGAATAACCCGTCAACGAATCGTACAAATAACTATAGTAATATATTCCTCTCATTGATGAACAGATCAGAAGGATCTGCAAATTGGTCAAACGAAGAACACACCATAATATCCAATCTGGTACTAAAGGCCTTGATAGTATCTACAAGTCTATTAATATTAAGCAGCCAATTACTAGTCGCAGTTTCCCAGGTCCTTGGCTTGTTTATCAGAAGCTTTAGATTTTGCATTTGATATTTTTCCAAATTTTAATTGCTAACGACGTTTAAGTTAGGCTGGTACCTGCCTGGTGTTATCTTTAGTTCTTCTTTTCCTTTACACCGCCTTGAAGGTTTCAGCATTGATTGTACACAGCTCGGGCTTCGCCCTCGCAGTACAATCAGATTGATTTCTTCCCTCCTACGTGTAATTACCACGCGAGCTCATCCGACTTAGGTACTCCCCTTTCTACTGACGAGTCATAAGGCTTTTCGGCCTTGATGCTTTCGTTTATCTGGTAACAAAAATTAATAATAATTCTGGTAACAACAACAACAACAACAACAAAGTAGTACGCGGCTTCACCATTGTGGATTATTTATTTATTTTATGGATGATAATGATTATTACTATCACTGAACTGACCCATCAAACTTACAAATTAATAGAAAAAAAAGTTTTTTTCTGAGGTGGTGATAAGTAACATCCAGGCCATTTCCCCCTAATGATAACAATGAACACGGAAACGGCTATTTACTAACTACTGGCACATGTAATTTACTAACGAATTGATACATATACTGTATATATATATACGAAGGTGGATACCGACAGTGGTGGCTATGCTCGCTAACGCGCTGCGTTAGGTCATGGAGCCAAGCTCTCTGCTGACTCGGTAGACGCGTGGGTTCGAGCCCCACCGTCGGCCGTCCTTGCAATGGTTTTCCGTGGTTTCCCCATTTTCAACTCCAGGCAAATGCTGGGACGGTACCTTCTGATAGGCCACGGCCGCTTCCTTCCACATCCTTGCCCAGTTTCATTCACCAGACACTTAACATTTCTTTAACGCAGAACCAACTTGTCGATGCCGGATGCATAGAAAGTTCCTCCAGCGTTCTGCAACCACACGGAGACAGCGGCCTTCACCTCCTCATCGGTCTGGAAACGTCGACCACCGAGCATCGTTTTGAGCTTACCGAACAGATGATAGTCACATGGCGCTAGGTCGGGACTTTAGGGTGGATGTTACCAGATCTCCCACTTGAAACGCTGCAGCAGTTCACTCGTTTGGCGGGCCTTGTGAGGTGTTGCGTTATCGTGCAACAAAATCACACCGGCGCTCAATTTCCCCCGGCGCTTCTCTTTAATCGCTTTACCCAACCGGTGCAACGTTTGGCAATACGACGCCGCGTTGATCGTCGTTGCTTTCGGCATGAATTCCACGTGCAGCAAACCCTCCATGTCAAAGAACACTGTCGCCATAACCAAGCACAGCACTAATTTCACGATGAATGTCCGTGCAATTCTTCCTTTTGGTCCATAGGAATCGGATTGTCGCACGCACCTCATATTTGGAGTGAACGTCCAGTAAAAGAAAAAAAAACACGGGCCCAGCTCAGGAATCCCTCAGAGTCACTAACTCCCGAACTCACCAGCCGTGAGCCCTTGAGGGTGTAGCGCTATCCAGGGTGCATCAAACGTGGTGGGGCTACAAATACCTTGCCTTCTTAAGGGTCTTGAGCAGAAGGCAGGAAATATCAAGAAGAGAAAAGAAGAGGCCTGACCCCTCGAACAATGAGAGATCAGGAAAGATGAGTCGAGGGCCAATTAAAGTGGGAAAGTGAAAGACTCCCTAGGCCTCGGATATCCAAATACCGTCAGGGTTGGAAGAGAACAAGAGTTGACCAACGGAAGTCGATAGGAAAGCTGGCAGAGAGGAGATCGGCACAAGTAAGTGGAAGCAATGCCGGACTCAGCTGGTGTCCCGTGGTCGCCAACCCACGCCCCAATAGACGTATGCCCCTAGGGAATCTACCTAAAAGAGACTTGAGCCTCACTCGTATAGGCTATAATCTGGAGTATTGTTGACGTAGAGATGGAGACAAAGGCCCTTTCCTTTTCCTTTGTGTACGCACAAAACCACACATACCTCTTAATCCTCATCCAACTTTAAATGCCTAATTTCAAGCAATGTTTACCGACCGACACTTTGTAATTATGGTAAGGATATTCTGGATCTGATGTGTGTGTTAATGAGCAAGGAACCACCGTCACGTGTTAAGGAAGCCAACCGTGAAAACGAAAATTACTCTGGCATCATGTAATCCTCTTAACACGTTATAAAGAAGTGAACAGGCTTTTCTTTGATGTGCAAGGCAAAACAAACAGAGAGAAAGAGCTAATGAGCAGACCTGCCAACCACCAGTGATCAAATGTTCTCTCTGCCACGGGAGGTAACTGTTCCTTTGGGACGACGATAATCCTTACGATTGCTTCCTTTGAAGTGGTTGATACGAGGGTTGGTTACGAAGTGATAGTAATTTTCTTCTATCACCCAAAAATGATGCAAACACGAATATCTACACTTAGTACTCTTGACAATCAGTCAAATCAAATTATCTTTCATTTCCTATTCTTCTGCGAATTACAGTATTTCAGTATTAATCTCAATGCTGTACCGACACCCGCTTCCCCAACAACTCCCTCTATAATGCATAGTTGCAGATACCGGCGACTAGCTCTGCACTTGGCCTTGCGAGTTCACAAGGGGAGGCTACGATGCATGGGTCATCGATTCGAACTATCTTTAGTGCACGTGTAGGGTGTGACCAGGCGTATACCAAGTGCAAGTAGTAAGGTGCGCTTCTCAGCCGTTTCCGAGAAATTAATTATTCGCAATTGCAGTGGGTCCATGTGCGTTGTTCGTTTCAGCAAGAAGCCAACGAGCACGTGGCTCAGTGGTAAGAACACTGCTTCGTAAGCACGGGATCACTGGATCGAGTCCCGCCGGTTAGCTTTTGCAGTGTGTTGTGGTTGAGTTGTGAACATGACATTTCTTACAAATGTAGGTGGCGTGAATAATGTTTATTTATGTTCGACCCTGACTATTATGTGTCAGAAAACTGTACTGTAATGAGGCCCATTATAACACTATTCTTCATTATGAAACAGTTTCTCCCACCAATCAGAGGTCAAGAAACAGTTGTTTGACCAATTAGATAAGGATATCATCGCACCTGCACTGAGTTTCACGGCCTTCTAATTTAAATGTCACTGCGTGGCCTAGTGTCATAGTAGGGTAATCGAGGAGGCCATGCTCAAATACAAGGCATTCTCTGCGTCTCATGCGCTCTGTTCAGTACATAAAACTGGCGAAATCTCGACAGATATTTATGAATATTTATGTTCGAACATAAAATAGTTATAATAATTATCGTCGAACATAAACAGTCGCGTGCAACTCACCTTTAATGGTAATTAAGACACTCGTATGGAAATTATAAAACTCGCAAACGCTCGTTTTATAACCATACTCGTGTCTTAATTATTGCCATTATAGGCTCGTTGCATAATGTAATATCTGCAGTCAATTGTAATAAAGTGTTATAATAATATCGCAAGGCCTCGGGTGCCAGGTTCAAGCTTTGTTAATTGACGCCCTGAGGGCAGCTTGCATGTCGAAATTTATCGCTCCTTGGAGCGCTATGAAAGTCAAGGAGGCTAGATGTATAAGCTCCTTGACACTATAGCGCTTTCTAGTAGAGAAAGGGGGAACTTTTTGTGTTGGCGGAAAATCACGAGATTTATTTTGCCATTATGAACACGGCCTACTGAATTCAAATGGGTTCTTTAACATGCCAACAACGTATGACATGCGTACCGTGATTTTTGTCACCTTTCAAAAATCACTTACCACGGCCAGGAGCGAACCTACGAGCTTGGGGTTAGTAGTCCGACACGATAACCACTAACCTACATGTAGTCCCGATCACTTGTAAGCGTGTATGTGAAATCTGTCAGATAACCTGGGTCCTGTCGAACAGCGGCACAGGGGTTTTGTATACCTTGTACCAGGTGATTGATTTTGTTAACCGGAGTAGGGTACTGCACACTTTTCACATACCCCCACAAATAAAAGTCCTAAGGATTAAGGCCAGGAGACCGGGCAGGCCAATGCACTGGACATCGACACCCGATCCACAGTCTTGGGAAGGTATTACCGAAAATCTGGTGTACATCCAAACTTAAGTGCAATGGGGCTTCATCATGAAAGAACCACATGACGCGTGGAAATTCAAGGGGCACATTATTCAGCTTGTCAAGCACGCTGCTCCGTTCAGCATGCATGGGCTGATCAAGTGATCATGGGTAATATCTCACCATGAGTTGTCTACAAATCGGTGTTGATGACCGTGCCATAGGGAATAACACGTGCCCACGTGTGAGTGATAAATAAATAAATAAATAAATAAATACATAGATAAATAAATAAACTAAACAGGGAGACGGTCTCTCACCTCTCCTCTTTGTGTCCTGGAAAGGGTGATAAGTAGAGCTGGGATTTTTATGTGATATCAAGTGGCATAATATGTACATAAATATGTAACAAAAAGCACCAAAATATGTAGCAAAATATGTAATAACATATAATTATTATAAACTTACCATTTTGTCAGTTACAACACACTAAACACGCTTTATATTACATTTTGTAGCACAGTGAACAATTAAGTAGTTTTCAATGTTCTTTGGAGTCATATTATATGAATATATCACACACATATTCAATAGAAACTTATTATTTTCATAACTCAAAGCACGTTTATTCATTAAATGTTGTAGCACAGTGAACTATTAAGTATTTTTCGATGTTCTCTTTGGTCATAGAAAGGCGTTTGTCACTTAGGATAGTCTTATATGCAGAGAAAGATCTTTCAACATCACATGATGTAACTGGGGCAAATGTTAGGAGCGGAATTTTTGCTGGAGAAATGTCCTCGGGAGGATCAACGTCATCTCCATTTAGAATTCGGCACACACTGTGAAATGTTGAATAATAAGGATTTCTCTTCAACACTTTCTGCAATTTACTCAGTACACTTGCACCAGTTTCCCCATGCACAGCACTTATCATCCTATCGTCCTTTCAAATACCTGTCACTCATAATTACCCTAATCCGCCTGTCGAGAGGACAGACAACAGCCCCACATTAAGTGTGAAACTTCAATTCAGCAATTTATTTCATATAAAAACAGGAACACTCTGAAATATGTAATTTTATGTAATATCACTAAGAATGTGTAGAACACCCACACATATGAAAAAATATGTAAAATATGTAATTACATAGAAATCCCAGCTCAAGTGATAAGGGAGTGCGGAAAGGAGCTAACTAGTCAGGGGATACCAAGTAGTATCACTTTGGGACACAAGTGCAATTAGCTCAGTGTTGATTTGCCGACGACCTGGCACTTCTATCTCATGCAATAAAAACTTCTGTGAAACAACTTAATGTTCTCACGCAACAAGCAGCTAAGGTAGAACTACACGTGCCACCTGAAAAAACACAGTACATCACAAACATCAGTGATTCTCCTTGTACACTGCATTTTGAACGGGGAGAGATCAAGAAAACTGACAGATATAAGTACCTAGGAGAATGGCTGGAACCGAATCTCTCGGCAGTAAGGGCATTATCAACTCGAGTTAACAAGTTAGAAATGGATTATCAACTAATCGAGAACACATATAATGAGATGTGTCTCTCCCGAAAGACTAAAATGAGACACTACCAGACAGTTATACGTCCTGAAGCCTTATATGCTTCAGAATGCCTAGTATTCAACCGGAAGGGACTCACGGACAAACTCGAAGTACAGGAGAGAAAGATAATGAGGAAGATATTGGGGCCTGTTAAGGAAGGGAATGAATACAGAAGGCGACCTAATCAAGAGCTCTACACGTACTGTGACAGAATCACGGATGTTGCTAGAAAAAGACGTCTAGCATTTTATGGACACGTCTCCAGGATGCATCATACCAGGTTGACCAACCAGCTCTTCGGTTACTGGCAAAATTGGAAGACCAAGTCACCATGGTTGTGGGAAGTGAGCAAAGATCTGCAAGAACTTGGAGGGACGGAAAGAGACTTAAAAGACCGGACATCTCTCAGGAAGATGCTTCAGCAATTGAGGTTCCAAGATAAAGCACCAAGAAAAAAGTCAGGCGCCCTCTGGACACAGGAGAGAAGGGAACAACACAGTCAGAGGATGCGTAACTACTGGACAAACATCAAAGCCCACTCCAAATGTAATAGTTGAATGTCGTGGTCCTTACATGGCCTATACGAAACAAGAAGAAGAAAGTTAATAAAAATAAAAAATAAAAATCAATCAATAAATAATAAAATATTGTCATAAAATGTCTCTAATATTCAGTCATTGGTTACGGTAAATTGAACAAGTAGTTCCGTGAAAAACTAAAGCCTATTTTCATATATCCTACTTATGTTAATTGCCTCTATCAACATACAAAATTTCAGTTTGATTGCTGTAATAGATTCGTAGATATTGAGAACCAACTAAATATTGCGGATGGTCACCATGTTAGATTTTTATATAGGTAGGTCTTAGAGTTATGTACTGTTACATGAAGATTATTGTGTACGTGAAGTATTCAAACTTCAATCGCATGATTAGAACACAAGAAATAAAAACTTAATTTTAAAATTCGCACAGCCACCATCTTGAGGTTATGTAAACAATTGAACTGAATTAGATACCAGTGCATTACAGTGTGTATAAACATTTGCTGTACCAAGTTTCATTGCGTTTGGATAATTAAATCGCGAGAAAAGTCTATTTAAGACTTTCAACTTCGCTTGACCGCCATGTTCGTTTTGTAGTTAACCGGTTTTTGAAAGTCTCATAGATGAACTTCCATTAGTGCCCTCTATCTCCGTACTATATTTCAGGGTGAAACCGCTAATAGTTTCAGAGGTATAGAATGCCGGTGAAATATTTCGCACAGCCGCCATCTTGAGGTTATGTAAACAATTGAACGAAATTAGATGTCGGTGCATTACAATGTGTATAAACATATACTGCACCAAGTTTCATTGCGTTTGGTTGGTTAAATCGCGAGAAACGTCTATTTAAAAGTCGCAAATTCGCTTGGCCGCCATGTTGGTTTAGTAGTTACCAGGTTTTCAAAAGTCACATAGGTGAACTTCTAGTAGTTTCTTTTATCAACGTACAAAATTTCAGGGTGATATTGGTAATAGTTTCGGAGATATTGAATGCTGGTGAAATATTTCGCACAGCCGTTATGTTGGATTGGTGAGACGTAACAAAAGTTGAAGGGCACGGTCGGGGTCGGTCGGAATAGTGCTATGAACTTACCGAGTTTCATTGACATTGCTCCAGCCGTTTAGTTTTTTTTAGGGGGACACACACACAGACACACGGACAAAAGGTGATCTCATAAGCCTATTTCTTCTTAAACGAAAATAGGCTAAAAACGTGTGGTTCAAATAAGCCGATGTAATGACTGAGACATATGTGGCAATGTCTGTTCGCATTAAATTCCACAATATCTGAGTGAGCGGCCGATTTCAAACCATTGATCGCTGTTAATATCTCTCCCTTACGTCGTACATTACAGCTCGAATCATCTGCTCCAATTTCCATCACGTACAGCTGCAGATTGTATCGTGCGGCCGGACATTCAAATTATAATTTTCATTTCCTGATAGCGATGTGTACATCCTCATATCTCGCCCCCTCCCGGCCTCCGCACAGAGCGGTAATGACACCCCCTCCCACTACTTTCATTGAGGTCAAAGGGAGGGATGAGTCCTGTATACAGGTATGTAACTATCACGGTCATTAGTCCTCTTATACCTCCACCCATCAAAGGATCTAAGCGTGATAAATCATGCCCCTCGAATGGAATGGGGTGCTACAGTGAGGGATCATAGATTCACCATACTCGCCATAAAAGACATATATTCGTCGCAGTTACACTACAATGGATACATATCCCAATCGGCATAATCTAATATATAAAAGTGAAAGTCTGTATGTATGTATATATGTTGGTTCCGTATACAAATCTACACCGTTCCACCAATCTCAACCATATTTTGCATACACATAGTTTAGGACCCAGAAGGAACCGCTGGCTACAAGAATTTTCGATAGTCTTTCTCATTCTTCTGATTTCGGCCCTTTTTCACTCAAAAACAGGCTAATCAAATCATAAAATATACTCATGAAGGAATGGCAAGGCAGATAGTTTCCATGGCAACATAGCTCAAGTCGAGACACGGCCGACTTGATGCCAATTGCGCTCAGCACTACCGGTATAGAAAATGAGGATCTTTACTTGAAATCCCGTTAGTTACTCAACTGCTCACACAGCACTGTCAACCGAGTTTAGCATAACAAAGACTTGACACTATCTTCTTTCTACTATATATTTTTCAAATACCACTCACTCACTCACTCATTCATATATTCATCACGAAATCTCAGAAACCACCGAACGGATTGGAATGAAATCTGGTATGCGGCTTCCTCAAGGGCCGCAAATGCCCACTAAGAGAGACATTTTGGCTATTCAGGTTCTAAAGGGGTGTTAAGGGGGTAGACCTGCATTTAATTGAATAGCAATATCTCCCGATTGGTTTCATGGGGGGATGTGATACTCGGCATATAAACTCATCATTAAAAATAAGAAGACATGTGTCTGAGGGTTTTTCGATGTGGTGTATATAATGAGGTGAAAGGGGTGAAAAGTGGGGATTAAAAGATTCTTAACGGAGCGTGTGTCTCTTAAACGACATAGGCGAGGAGTTTGAAACACAGCGAAAAAAAATCAACATAAAAAAGAAGTAAATATGTGTTTGACAGTTTTTTCGTAAATCCAATTTAAGGGGCCCATGGGGAGAGATGAAATTCTGGGGGGGGGGGGGGGGCGGGGACAGGAAAGAAAGTGTCCTAACTGATTGACTGACTGGCTCACTCATCAAACTCAGGGGGAAAAACTGCTTTAAAGTAAGTAAATAGCTGTTCGACAGTTTTTTTTTCATAAATCAAATTTAAGGGGTTCATGGGGAGGGGTGAAATTCTGAAAAAAAGAAAATTGAAAGAAAATGTCCAGACTCACTCACTTACTCACTCACTAATCATCGCCTAGCCAAAATTATTGAAGTTAGAAACATGACAGTTTGGGGATATGTTCATTGTATGTCAAAACCGTCTACTAAGGGAGGATTTTCGGATATTCAGGTTCTAAAGGGGTCTTAAGGGGATTAAACCTGCATTTCATTGAATAACAATATCTCCCGATTGGTTTCATTGGGGGATGTGATACACGGCATATAAACTTATCATTAAAAAGTAACAAGACACGTGTCTGAGGGTTTTTCGATGTGTTTATAAGGTTAAAGGGGTGAAAAGTGAGGATTGAAAGATTCCTAACCGAGCGTGTATCTCTTAAATGACATAGGCGAGGAGTTTGAAACTCAGCGGGGAAAAAATCAGCATAAAAATAAGTAAATATGTGTTTGACCGCTTTTCCATAAATCCAATTTAAGGGGCCCATGGGGAGGGGTGAAATTCGGGGGGGGGGGGACAGGAAAGAAAGTGTCCTAACTGATTGACTGACTGACTGACTCACTCATCAAACTCAGGGGGAAAAACTGCTTTAAAGTAAGTAAATAGCTTTTCGACAGTTTGTTTTTCAATCAAATTGAAAGGGTTCATCGGGAGGGGTGAAATTCTGAAGAAAAAAAAAATGAAAGGAAATGTCCTGACTCATTCACTCACTCATCATCGCCCAGCCAAAAATATTGAAGTTGGAAACATGACATTTCGGGGATATGTTCGTTGTATGTCAAAACCGTACACTAAGGGAGGTTTTTTGGATATTCGGGTTCTAAAGGGGTCTTAAGGGGGTTAAACCTGCATTTCATTGAATATCAATATCTCACGAGTGGTTTCATTTGTGGATGTGATACTCGGCATATAAACTAATCATTAAAAATACGCAGACATGTGTCTAAGCGTTTTTCGATGTGGTGTATTATTATGAGGTGAAAGGGCTGAAAAGTGGGGGTTGAAGGATTCCTAATGGAGCGTGTAGGCCTATCTCTTAAACGACATAGGCGAGAAATTTGAAACTCAGCGAAAAAAAAATCAGCTTAAAAAGTAAGTAAATCGGTTTTCGACTGTTTTTTTCATAAATTAATTTAAGGGGCCAATGGGGTGGGGTGAAATTCTGGGGGAAAAAATGAGAGAAAGTGTCCTAACCGACTGACTCAGGGGAAAAAGACAGCTTAAGAAATAAGTTAATAGGTGTTCAAGCGTTTTTTAATCAATCCAATTTAAGGGGCCCATGGGGAGGGGTGAAATTCTGGTAAAATAAATGAAAGAAAATGACCTGTCTGACTCATTCACTCATCACGCCCAGCGAAAACTATTAAAGTAGGAAACATGAAATTTTGGGAATATGTTCGCTGTATGTCGAAAACGGTAACTAAGGAATGATTTTTGTTTATTCGGGTTTTAGAGACGTGTCAAGGGGGTAAACGTGCATTTCATTGAATAACGATATCTCATGAGTTGTTTGTTTGGGGATGTGATATTCGGTATATAAACTAATCATTAAAAATAATCAGACATATGTCTAAGGGTTTATCGATGTGGTGTATATTATGAGGTGAAAGGGGTGAAAATTGGGGGTTGAGGGATTCTTGACGGAGCGTGTATCTCTGAAACAACATAGGCGTGAAGTTTGAAATTCGGTGGGAAAAAACAGCTTAAAACACAAGTAAATAGGTGTTCGAACGTTTTCTTTTCATAAATCCAATTTAAGGGGCCCTTGGAGAGGGGTGAATTTATGGGAAAAAAAACCCAGGAAAGAAAGTGTCCTAACTCATTGACTCTCTTACTCACTCATCAAACTCAGGGGGAAAACAGCTTTAAATAAGTAAATAGGTGTTTGACAGTTTGTTTCATAAATCCAATTTAAGGGGTTCATGGGGAGGGGTGAAATTATCAAAAATAAATGAAAGAAAATATCCTGACTGACTCACTCACTCATCATCGCCCAGCCAAAATTATTGAAGTTAGAAACATGAAATTTTGGGGATATGTTCGTTGTATGTCGAAAACGTCCACTAAGGAAAGAGTTTTGGATATTCAGGTTCTAAAGAGGTGTTAAGGGGGTAAACGTGCTTTCCATTGAATAACAATATCTCACGAGTGGTTTCATTTGGGGATGTGATACTTGGCACATATACTAATCATTAAAAATAAGCTGACACATGTCTAATGGTTTTTCGATATAGTGTATATTATGAGGTGAAAGGGATGAAAAGTGGGGGTTGAAAGATTCCTAACTGAGCGTGTATCTCTTAAACGACATAGGGAGGAGTCTGAAACTCGGAGGAAATCTATCAGCTTAAAAATAAATAAATAAATAAATAAATAAAATAAATAGGTGTTCGACCGTGTTTTCATAAATGCAATTTAAGGGGCATATGGGGAGGGGTGAACTTCTGGAAGAAAAACGTCCACTAAGGAAGGATTTTTGTATGTTTGCTCTCATCGACCAACCAAAACTATTAAGTTAGAAGAATGATATTTTGGGGATATGTTTGTTTGTTGTGTGTCGAAAACGTCTTCTGAGGAGGGATTTTTGGGTATTCAGGTTCTAAAGGGGTGTTAACGGGGTTAAACCTGCATTTCATTGAAAAACAATATGATACGACTATGACGCGAGCGAAGCGAGGCTAAAATTGAGATGGTGTGTGTCTGTGTATTACTCAATCTCGCAAGTACCACTGGTCCGATTTACGTGAATTTTACATGGAAGTAGCTGATTTACCTGGTTAACATATAGGTTACCTTTGATTTCAATACTTTGCACTATTTAAAATGGCGACCATTTTAGTGACGTCACTACACCCTTTGGTTTCAAACTTTCATATGTCCATTTCAAATAAAATGAGAACGCTAAGAAATAGCAAATTTTGATGGCATATGCGAGGTTTAAAATTACATTTTCTATCCGAAAGGTATCTGCAACTGTTAGCGAGTAAAACCTAAATTTGTGCTATAAAACACGGTCAACGCCGAGCGGTGTAGTTGGACAAAATGTTCCATCCTTAATCTCCCTCTGCGCAGCACCTCGCCTATCCCCTGTTTTAACTGTCACCTTCACATTTTAATTTATTTATGACGCGTAGCGAAGCACGGGTACTTCAGCTAGTAGATTATATATTCGTCCCTATCACTAATAAATATGTACGAGTATAGGCATATTCGTTCCCAATCACCATTATTGTAAGTACAAATATTCGTCCGAAAAACAACTATAGATATCGTCCCAGTCAACACAAGCTATAGATATTTGTCCCAAACACCAATAACTATACATATTCGTCCCAGTCACACAAGCTAAAGACTAGATATTCGTTCCGAACACCAATGACTATAGATATTCGTCCCAGTGACACAAGCTATAGACTAGATATTCGTTCCGAACGCCAATGACTATAGATATTCGTCCCAGTCACACAAACTAAAGACTAGATATTCGTTCCGAACACCAATGACTATAGATATTCGTCCCAGTGACACAAGCTAAAGACTAGATATTCGTTCCGAACACCAATGACTATAGATATTCGTCCCAGTGACACAAGCTATAGACTAGATATTCGTTCCGAACGCCAATGACTATAGATATTCGTCCCAGTCACACAAGCTATAGACTAGATATTCGTTCCGAACGCCAATGACTATAGATATTCGTCCCAGTGACACAAGCTATAGACTAGATATTCGTTCCGAACGCCAATGACTATAGATATTCGTCCCAGTCACACAAGCTATAGACTAGATATTCGTTCCGAACACCAATGACTATACATATTCGTCCCAGTGACACAAGCTATAGACTAGATATTCGTTCCGAACGCCAATGACTATAGATATTCGTCCCAGTCACACAAGCTATAGACTAGATATTCGTTCCGAACACCAATGACTATAGATATTCGTCCCAGTCACCACAAACTATTGACTAGATATTCGTTGCGGCTTCGTTGGTGGCGTAGTCGGTAGCATGCTGAGCTTCTATGCCCAAGATAGCGGGTTCAAACCCGGCCAAAGCCGTCGGATTTTTTAAGAGCGTTAAAAATCCCTCAGTATGCCTTCCTTCGGAGGGTAAGTAAAGCCGGCGGTCCCATGTCATAGATTTATGGCATGTTAAAGAACCTTCCACTAATTGCACCTGCGTGAAGCCAAATTGGATAGGTTAAGAATGTAAACAACGCTCTTAGGATTCTACGTTCGTTGCCAAGAGCCGACTGCGGTGGCGTCTAGTAGCTAAGTTCTGAACTTGGCCTAGTAGTCGTTGACGGTGGCGCTTGGCGGCAGAAGTAGGAACTATTTGAAAAATTCTAAGTTGCAGTACTTAAATTAAAAAACAGATAGCACACACTAATACAGTCATCAAAATTAACACCAGTTATCAGATAGATTCTACACACACCCGAAGTACACGGGTCTACATGACCGCGTTGTCGCAGCCCCTAAACTTAAGAACCAACCAACCAACCAAGATATTCGTTCCGAACACCAATAACTATAGATATTCGTCCCAGTCACCACAAACTATAGACTATATATTCGTTCCGAACACCAATAACTATAGATATTCGTCCCAGTCACCACAAGCTATAGACTAGATATTCGTTCCGAACACCAAAAATTATAGATATTCGTCCCAGTCACCAATAACGATATATAACACAATATATTGTCCCAATCGCCATAATGGATAAATATCCTTCCCAGTTATCACAAATTATAAATATTTGTTCCCAATCACCACAATAGATTCGTATTTATCCACATCAGCATAATGGATATATTTTCGTTCCGAACACCAATAACTATAGAATAGATATTCGTCCGAAACACCACCATGGATACATATTCATCCCAATCGCCAAAATGGATATTATATTCGTCCCAATCACTAATAACTAATTAACTATACAGTATAATATTCGTTCCCAATCACCATAACTACAAATATTCCTACTAAACACCAATAGCTATAGATATTCGTCCCAAGCACCACACACTATAGATACTCGTTCCCAGTATAATTTATTACCCCAATCGCCATAAAGGATAAATATTCGTCCCAATTTCCAAATACCATAGATACCATTCGTTCACATTCACCCATAACCATAATTGTACCATGAACCACAAATATTTTCTCTATCTTCACAATGGATATGTATTCAATCCATTCACCATAAGTTACAGCATAATTATTTTGTTTTAAACTTCATATATTATTGGTCCCAATCACCATAACGGATATACGAGTATATCCTTCCCAATCATCATAAAATGGCCTAATGCGACCTTCCGCCAAAATAACAAAGAGACTAAAATGCTAGAATTTTATTTAGATTTCTTTCGTTTCCGTCACTAAGGGATTAGTGAAAATCCACAGCCTGCTTCCAGTCGACCGACCGGGTCAAGGATGGAATGAGCGGCAAGGATATGAACTGTGCCGGCTACCGAGCCTGTCACACTCCTCTGGGGGCAATATGAATGACAGATGAAATGAAATGATAGTGGAGAGTGTTGCTGGAAAGATATTTGAAACAGGGAAAACCGGAGTACCCGGAGAAAACCCTGTCTGCATCCGCATTGTCCAGCACAAATCTCACATGGAGAGACCGGGATTTGAACCACGGCCCCAGCCAGCGCTCAAAGGCCGGCGTGCTGCCGCCTAAGCCACGGATGCTTACTAAGGGATGAGTAATAAAGAGAAATGCTTTCACGTTTATTGCTGCGTTGTCGAATCCCTCACTACAGTAGACTATATCCGTTCTAAGGGCTTGAACGAGAGCTTCGCCAAACAAGGCAAGGAGGAGTACGTAATGGAAGTGAAGCGAGTCTCCATGTTTGACATCATCTTGAAATCACTTAATTTTATGTTAATGCACTTGGTTTCATTGTTTGGCCTCGTACCGACAGAAACAGCAGCTGTTAACTGTAACCTGCGACATCTCTAGTACAAGGTGATAAAGTCGAAACGCTTTCCATATTCATCATTGAGTGCACTGGCTTCACAGAGCCAGCCTCGCTCGATCAATGGTATTCTCTAGATGTTGAACGAGAAAATGCAACATGACATAATCCTTATTTAATCCTGGATTATAAATAAAAGCTTTGTAGTCAATTTCACAAAAACAAACCATAGTTCCCGTGGATGTGTTGTGAACAAGGTGGTTGGTTGAAACATAGAAAGACGGCTTCGGTGGCGTAGTTGGTAACATGCTGAGCTTCTATGCCCAAGAACGCGGGTTCAAACCCAGCTGAAGTAATCGGATCTTTTAAGAGCGTTAAAATCCCTCAGTGGGCCTTCCTTCGGAGGGGAAGTAAAGCCGGCGCAGCGGTCACATGTCATATAATTATGGCAAGAAAAAGTGACAGTCAGTCTGAAAGACTAGACTTTGTATCATTTTAAATGCTACAAATGCTGAAAAATGCTAGAAGGCTTATCTTGTTTCAAATGACTCGCGAACAGCAAGTGCAAACCAAGGGCAAAGCAAGGTCAAGCGCGCGGGATGAGCACGCTCACCAGAGCGCGCGGGGACGTGCCCCTTCCATCCAGTCTAAAAACACTTATAGTGGGCGATGTATTGAAGATAGAGATATGCTCTCGCGGACTTTTTTTGTAGAACTTTTCATGCTGACCAATTCTTACTGTCATAGTATATTGATATTTTTAACGGTTTGCCCAGCGTAAGCTTAAGAAGCGCACGGACGCCAAGTTTGTTTTCGACTTTTTTCACTGAAATCGTTACTGCTTGGCTTCCTTTGATCATACATAAATTACTTTCTACAGAATCTTTCCTCGAGATATCCTTTACAGAATGGTGAAAACCGCATCAAAATCCATCCAGTGGTTCTCGAGATTACCCGTGACATCCAAGAATCGGGGATTTTTGTCTTATACTAACGAAGTAGAGATTGTCGGGGTACACATGCACCAAGCGGTACTATGACGTCACACACCTCAGTGCATCTGGGTACATTTCGTCCCGTCACCGTAACGTAACGCCAGACCCCAGCGTAACGACGAAGTCGACAAGATCATTTAAAATGATAAAAAAACATCCACTAAACTACACTTGTGTGAAGCCAAAATGTGTAGGTTAGAATTGATAAAGCTCTATTAGTTCCAACGTTCGCCGCCAGGTGCTGACTGCGATGGCATCTTGTAGTCAAGTCCGCAAGCTAGGTGTCGTGGACGGTAGCATTTGGTAGCAAAAGAAGGAACTATTTGAAATAAAATTATTGTCTGCAGTCCTTACTTGAATTTAAAAAGATAATCACTAATACAGCCATCACAATTAACACCGGTTATCAGACCGATTCTACACACACCCAAAGTACACGGGGCTACATGACCGCGTTGTTGCATCCCCTAAACTGAGGAACCAACCAACCTGAAACACACGAACAGGCATAGCACTCCTTGAACCTGACCGCCTCATTGCATAGTGACTAGCATTCTTGGCCGTCACCGTGGAGTTTTTGAGAGCTTAAAATCCCTCAGTATGTCTTTCTTCGGAGGGGAAGTAAAGCCGGCGGTCCCCTGTCATAGATTTGTGGCATGTAAAAGATCCTTCCACAGACTAAACTTGTGTGAAGCTAAATTTCTAGGTTAGATTCCATTGAAACGTTCCATCAAAGTTCCAACGTTCACCACTAGGTATCATTGACATCTGGTAGCGAAAGTTGAAACTACTTGAAATTTACCGGAACTTGTAGCTCACCCCATGGGTGTCCGCTTGAAGCAGCTACAGCCTCTGGCGAGCCGAACATATCTTCGGACACTCCCGGCACTAAAAGCCATACGATAAATAACAAGTAGTTCCGTGAAGAACTATACAGCCTATTTTCATATATCCTGCTAATGTTAATTGCCTCTATCAACATAAAAATTTCTGTTTAATTGCTGTAACAGATTCGTAGATATTGAGAACCGTCTAAATATTTCAGATGGTCGCTAGGTTGGATTTTTATTTTTGTACTATTACATTAAGATTATTGTGTACGTGTGGTATTCAAACTTCAATCGCATGATTAGAACACAAGAAGTGAAAACGAGATTTTAAAATTACGCACAGCAGCCATCTTGTGATTATGCAAACAATTGATATAAATTAGATGCCAGTGGATCAACATTTGTATAAGCATTTAACGTGCACGTTTCACGGCACTCGGATAGTTAATTCTCGAGAAACGTCCATTTAAATATTTATACTTCGCGTCGCCGCCATGTTAGATTTGTGCTCACCAGGTTACTGAAAGTCCTTTAGGTGAACATATGTTCATAGTCTCTATGAACATACAAAAATTCAGTTTGGTTGCTGTAAAAGATTCATAGATATTGAGAACCGTCTAAATATTTCGGAAGCTCGCCATTTAGGATTGTTTTATGTATAGGCCATAGAGTTATGTACCATTCAAAGACAATTATTGCCTAGGTTCATTATGCAAACTTTCACTTCGATCGCATGATTACGACACAAGAAATAACAACTTAATTTTAAAATTTCGCACAGCCGCCATCTTGAGGTTATGTAAACAATTGAATTAAATTAGATGGCAGTGCATTACAATCTGCAAAATCATTTACTGTACCTCATTTCACAGCGCTCAGAGAGTTAAATCACGAGAAAAGTATATTAAAACATTTCAAATTCGCTTGGTCGCCATGTTCGTTTTGTACTTTACAGGTTTTTGAAATATACATAGGTAAACTTGTATCAGTACCCTTTATCACCGTACAAAATTGCAGGGTGATATCTGTAATAGTTTCGGAGATATAGAATGTCAGTGAAATATTTCGCACAGCCGCCATTTTGAGGTTATGTAAACAATTGAACTAAATTAGACTCCAGTGCATTACAATGTGTATAAACATTTGCTGTACCAAGTTTCATTACGTTTGGATAGTTAAATCACGAGAAAAGTCTATTTAAACGTCTCAACTTCGCTTGACCGCCATGTTGGTTTTGTAGTCACCAGGTTTTTGAAAGTCTCATAGGTGAACGTTTAGTAGTGCCCTTTATCACCGTACACAATTTCAGGGCGATATCGGTAACAGTTTCGGAGATATTGAATGCTAGTGAAATATTTCGCACAGCCGCCATGTTGGATTGGTGAGACGTAACAAAATTTGAAGGGCACGGTCGAGGTCGCCGGGAATAGTGCTATGAACTTACTGAGTTTCATTGAAATCGCTCCAGCCGTTTAGATTTTATTAGGGGGACACACACACACACACCTCACACACACACGCGCGGACAAAAGGTGATCTCATAAGCCTATTTTTTCAAAATTGAAAATAGGCTAAAAACCTAAAAAAATAACCAAGGAGGTGCCAAGAAATTAAATTCTAGTCTCAGGGCTTGAACGGGGTACACTCAACCTCGTGGCGTAAAACTGAGAAGAGGCAGGTTCGATTCCTACCTCAGCCATGACTGAATGGACATTGCTGGAAGAAATGAAAACGTAAAAATACACATAGTGAGCGATGTATTAAGGATAGAGTATGCTGTTGCGATTTTTTTTGTAGAACTTTTCATGCTGAAAAATTCTCGCACTCATAGGATATACTGTAGATATTTTTAACGGTTTACCCAGCGTAAGCTTAAAAGGCGTACGGACGGCTGGTTTTTCTTCGACTTGATTCACTGAAATCGTCATTGCTTGACTTACTTTTGTCATAAACTAATGATTTTCTACAGAAACCTCCCTTGAGAAATCCTTTACAGAATTGTGAAATCCGCATCAAAATCCATCCAGTGGTTCTCGAGATTACCCGTTACATCCAAGATTCGGGGACTTAGCAACATACAGGTACAAATTTGTGTCTCTCAACACTGCCATTGAGGCAAATGGTTTGCGGTTATCTCAGTAATTATCTAAAGTATTCCGTCTTTAGAAAAGCGGCAAATTTGAAGTCAATACGGGATCTAACTTGTAAGAGCAACATTTAGAATAATGTTCTTTGAATTATTCAAACGTTTTCTCACTTTTCATGGCGGGCAGCAGAAATCTCTCGGCCTATTGAGAAGTCCTGCTATATGCTGTAGTTGGAGTTATCTCACTTTAATTATTAAGAAGCAAATTAAGTAATTTGTTGATGTTCTTATTTTTTATTACACAAACGAGTAGTTAATTGCAAAACCAGCTCAATTCAGTCGTTCCAAGTTTCAGAATTCTTGTAAAAAAATCTATACAGAAGAACTATACAGTCTATTTTCATATATCCTACTTATGTTTATAGCCTCTATCAATATACAAATTTTCAGTTTGATAGTTGTAATAGATTCCTAGATATTGAGAGCCATTTAAATATTTCTGATGGTCACCATGTTGGATGTTTAGCCTATATATACGCCTTAGAGGTATGCACTATTACATGAAGATTATTGTGTAGTTGTATTATTCAAAGTTCAATCGCATGATTAGAACACAAGAAATGAAAACTTAACTTTAAAATTTCGCACAGCCGCCATCTTGAGGTTATGTACACAATTGAACTAAATTAGATGTCAGTGCATTGCAATTTGTATAGTCATTTGCTGTACCAAGTTTCACTGCGTTAGGATGATTAAATCGCAAGAAAGGTCTATTTAAATGTTTCAACTTCGCTTGGTCGCCATGTTCGTTTCGTAGTTAACAGGTTCTGAAAGTCACATAGGTGAACCTTTAGTAGTGCCCTTTTATCACCTTAAAAATTTTCAGGATGGTATGAGTAATAATTTCGGAGATATAGAATGCCGATTAAATATTTCGCACATTCGCCATGTTGGATTGGTGAGGCGTAATAAAAGTTGAAGGGCACGGTCGGGATCAGCCAAAATAGTACAATGACCTTACCGAGTTTCACTGAAATTGCTCGAGCCGTTTAGAAGTTATTAGGACACACACACACACACACACACACACACACACACACACACACACACACACACACACACACACGGACTAAAAGTGATCTCATAAGCCTATTTTTTTTTTCATAAATGAAAATAGGCTAAAAGAAAAGCGAACCCTATTCACGGATGGACTTAGCTGGTTTTGCTACTGAGCTATTCACTGCAATACATAATACACGAGGCTGATGGCAAGCAGGTGAGTAGCGTCCAATAACAGCTGTACCTCCTGTTACACGCTAATTAAACAGCTATTGTTCCGAACACATCCCTGACCTGTATCATAAAAACACGTTTCGTCGTGTTATGTCGAAGTGACTGGATTGGTCTCGTTGGTTTTGTTGAGCTGTAGTAATACATTTCTATTAGGGCTACCGATGAGACACGGATTGACGTGTACCCGTGTAACCCGTGACACGTGTACACGGGTAGGTACGCTCTAAGAATCCGTGTAGCAGTAAGTACACGGGTACACGGGTAGTACCACCCGTGTACCCGTGTATGAAGGTCCGCGTACACGGGTTTCACGGGTATATATGTCTTATCGTGTGCCCACGTGGCTGTCTCGATTTTGGAAGAATGTTTTTGACATTTTGTTGCACTAATGGCCCATTTAATTGAAAAAAATGTAGAATCGGGAAGACGAGCACAGCAAACATAAAAATATAAAGTTTTTGCTATTACGAAGAATAAGTGAAACGACAACACTGCGTATTTTGTGAAAGGATGTTTCCGAAATACTATGAACACGGCACCGAATGATTCAAATTTTCGGGCACCGCGCATCCCTTATTCGTTAGGGCGCCCCTGGTGGCCGTTCATTTCAGTACGAACATAGTAGTCAAACCACAGCTAGCACGCGCTGCGTGGTAGAGGAGAAGCAGTTGGGTATGGAAGTACGCGGAACGGAAAGGAGATAAGGCCTATTGCTCTCTATGTTCTCCTACCGAAAACAATGAGTATTCCTGTGCTTGTGGGTCTACGGGAGCCATCGGACGCCACTTGAAAACGATACACCGGAAGATGGAAAATCAACAAACGTCGCCAAGCAAACGTGGATAAGTAATTATGTATACAAATTGTGTAACGCCATACGTATGCGTAAGCGTACCGTGGTTACCACGACCTCCTACAGAAATGTCTTTCCGATTTGACAATAAATAGTCTAGTACTGTTTACGTTGGTTTTGTTTACATACGACCAACTTCTGTGAACAACACACTTTCATGGCTAGACGCAAGCGCTTCCGCGACACTCCCACCGCCTTCGGTCATTAGGCCATGTCATCAGCGCCGAAGGCGAAGTGGTGTAGCGCCGGCGCCGCGGCGCTGCCTTCCCCGAAGGGAACTGGACATATGTTGAAATTTACCGCTTTCCCAGACATTTCAGTCTAATGCAGACTACTTGACTGATTCGCTACGATCTGTATTATTTTCGGTTCATGCCACCGTCACACTCGCTTATCCACTTACCGCGCGCCACCATGGCAGCACGCCGCCGCTCACTCCGTCGCGCACCGGTATTTAGCGCACACGTTCAAAAGGAATATACGAGCCTTACAGTAGTCGCATATGATGTGTAACATGTGACATGTTATCCTACTATGTGTGTCCCGGGAGCGCAAATCCCTTGTTAACAGTGAACTCTGTTGGTCATTGAAATAACTACTTGTATAATCCAGTGCAAATTCCTGACCTTAATAGATCATAATTGTTATTTGCTAAGACGTTGTATCTTAATCCATTGATAACATTCATTTTGGGAGGACGTATTTAGGTCTGTGTTTACAGCGTTGGTCTCCCAACCTGCCGGCTGGGGTTCTAATCCTAACAGAGTTGTATTTTTTTGCTTGATTTTTTATATTTATTGTTATTTGAGTTCTGAGGCGTTATACAATTGAGCGTTATATTGTGAAGTTTACAATGGAAAATATATATTAAATTAAAACAAAGTTCTCCAATGGATCTGCAGTAGTGACATCTACCTTCAACTAGTTGAATTATGGTATGCCTGCAAAAGTTCGGCAGTTATGTGGAAAAGTAGTTTAAGAGGTGTAGAATGTTGTGCAATAAATATTTTTTCTGTATCTGTACACAATTTAATTTTATTACCAAACGGAACTTACTTTCTGGACGTGCCTCGTACAATGCTAAGACGACAGTTTGGATGAAACAAATGACCGCTACTTGGTTTGTCTACAGTCGAAACGAAAGCATTGGTCTGAATGGGGCTGAGATGACCAATATGTCCAAGACCCTAAATGGAATACAACAACGATCAAATATATTATTTCAGTAACTTAGTATAGATCCCTCCTGCGGCGCTCACAAGCGTCACAAATGAGCATTCAAATGAAAGAGAATAGACATTAGCAGTGACGAATTGCACTCTAATTTCATCTATGATTTCTAACAAACAAAAAAAAAACGAGTTTAAAAATGTACGAAGTGTGCGATTTGTAGATACTGTTGCTGTAGGAAAATACGCTCCATAATTTCTGTCCACTTTACATATTGGCCGCTGTGACGCCTGTTTCATGTCATTTTAACATTCTGAGGTCTTTCCTTTATCATTTTGCATGGATTTCAGAAACAGTAAATCGAAGGAATGAGTACCGTACTCAAATCGTATAATTTCATAAACAACGAATAACCGGTGAGTGTTATGATGATCCAATTCTCAGTGATTGCCTTCTTAACTTAGCGAACGTAGAACTTGGAATATTGTTCTATAATCATTTGGTTGAAATTAAAACATAACAACCTTTCTCCTTAAGTGTCTCATTATAAACCTATTGGGGAAAGTGTGGTTTATGAACATGCGAGATTTCTCGCACGAGTCCGCTAGTCATATATTAAGTGCATTGTAAGCGTCAGAAACGACCACAATCGGAGCATCAGGCATCATAGGAACAGAAAATATAGAACGTAAAATTCTCAGAAAAAAATATTTCGAGAAATATACAGAGATGGCATATTGATCAAGAGACCTACAATAGTACATTATGCAACGAGCCTATAAAGGCAACAATTAAGACTCGAGTATGTTTATGAAACGAGCGAAGCGAGTTTTATAATTTCCATTCGAGTGTCTTAGTTACCATTATAGGCGAGTTGCATACGACTGTTTATATTCGACGATAATCGTAACTTTATTAGCCTACTTTTCACATTTTGCAAAAATGAGGAAAAAGTAGACATGAGATCGGGCAAATGTGTGTGTGTCTGTCTGTCTGTCTGTCCTTCTGTCTGTCCTTCTGTCTGTCTGTCTGTCTGTGTGTGTGTCCCCCCCCCCCCCCTATCAACTCCTAAACGGCTGCAGCAATCGAAACAAAATTTGGTAGGAGTAAAGATCTATACCTGAATATCTCACGGCCATATTTGAAAATGATGTCAGTGCTACCAACTGCTAAAAAATCGCAATTGAAATTTGAGCTCCATGTTGGATATCTTGGAAAGTATGAATGGGAGCTATTTCAAAATTGGCACACGTACAGATCATAATATTTCAGTTTAATTTCCAGGAGGCTAAACATGGCAGTATTGCCAAAATGATTATAAGCCTCCTGATAGGTCCAATTTTTAAATGCATATAACTTCTATACTATCAATTGGAATTCAACCAAATTTCGTATGTTGTATGTGTACATAACCAGATATGACTGAGCGTATTCTTAAGACCTAACAGGGCTGCCAACTGTTAATAAATGCTCCTAATTTATTTTATCCTAATACCAATATATCAGAAAGTATGCAAGCCGACAGCTTTAAACTATGCACACGTATAGTACCTGACATTCTATATTAATTTGGAGTAACTTATATACGTCAGTGCTACCAACATGATTCTAAGCCTGCTGACAGGTCCAACTTTAAATACATGTAACTTCCATACTATCATTTGGATTTCAACCAAATTTCGTATGTGCTATGTGTACTATAACAGATATGACTGTGCGTATTCTAAGGAGCAACCAGTGCTGTCAACTGTTAATATGTGCTGTCCCTATTTTTGTTACCCTAATATCAATATATCAGAAAGTATGCAAGCCAATAGCTCTAAACTTTGCACACGTATAGTACCTGGCATTCTAGACGAATTTGGAGTAACTAATATACGTCAGTGCTGCCAACATGATTCTAAGCCTGCTGATAGGTCCAATTTTAAAATGCATGTAACTTCTATACTAACTAATGGATTTCATTCAAAATTGGCACAACAATAGATCATATTATTTCAGATTATTTCTGACCAATACATGCATGACATTGTTGCCAACATGATTTTACGAGCGCTGTTAGATCCAATGTTTAACTGCATGTAACGTCCATGCTATTCATTGGACTTCAACCAAATTTTGTATTTTGTACCTTAAGAGACGGAACTAAGAATATATTCAGTCATCAGGGCTGCCAACTGTAGTGCTCTATTAGGATAAATTATGCCAGGTATACAGTATTTCGAACTAATTGGAAATTTCGATATTAGCAACTTAATTTCGTCATTATTCTAGATAGGTTCATATTCTGTAGAATAATCATTGGCATGAAAAGTAGGCTGTATAGTTCTTCACGGAACTTCTTGTTTTATTTAATTTTATGTTCGAACAGAAATATTCATAAATATCTGTCGAGATTCAGTCACTTGAATTTAGTGATCGGAGTGCAAGCGCCGAGTTTGCTCTCTGTGTTTTACAAGTTCTCTGACCCACGCATGCGCTCTGTCTACTTGGCAATGCCATTTATGTTTACAGCCTGCCGATCTGCACCAGCATTCACTCAAACTGTCACCGAGTTTGTATGAAAGAATGCCCTGTGTAAAATTTGAGTTGGGGATATTAAGGTAGAGTGCTATTTCTTGTCTCATATTTGCCGGTATATTTACGTGAACACATGGAACGGTGCACTTTCCATGTCGGTAATTTTTAAAGAAGGATGCTGTGTTGCAATCTACTGGACGTAGATTCATACATTTCTTGCAGATGTCATAGTATTTTCTTATTACCTTAAGTTCGTGTAAATTTGTCTTTGTGTTTGCCATTATAACTACAATGGTTGATCAGATATCTTTTACAATGTCAACTTTCAAATCATGTAATTTATGTCCCACATGTTGGATTCTGTGTTCAAGTGCGAAGCTATCAAGTACCTAATTGAGCTATGATTCGTTGGAGAAACGGTATCATAATAAAAACTAGTATTATAATGACCATCATTATGATACAGTTTTCTGACGTATAATATTTACATTTTGACATCGTCGAACATAAAGGGGTTATACGAGCCCACAGATACTGTATTATGATTCGAAAACGCTGACTAACTTTCTACGGGCACACACAGAGAATTAACAACAATCGACTTACACAGAAGATCTTTGATGTAGTAAACAGTTCAAGCACGAAAACAAATTGCTTTCATGAAATACAGGAAGACTTCAGGCAGGCAGAGATCACGAGGCAAATGATAGGCGATAGAGGAGAATTCAGACACAAAATTAAGAACACAGAGTGAATAGTAACTGAAAAGAAGAAGACGGGAACATTGGTTGGTTAGTTCCTCAGTTTAGGGGCTGCGACAACGCGGTCATGTAGCCCCGTGTACTTTGGGTGTGTGTAGAATCTGTCTGATAACCGGTGTTAATTGTGATGGCTGTATTAGTGTGTATTATCAGTAATTCAAGCGGCTTCGGTGGCGTAGTCGGTAGCATGCTGAACTGCTATGCCCAAGATAGCGGGTTCAAACCCGGACGAAGTCGTCGGATTTTTTAAAAGCGTAAAAAATCCTTCGGAGGGGAAGTAAAGCCGGCGGTCCCATGTCATAGATTTATGGCATGTAAAAGATCCTTTCACAGACTAAACTTGTGTAAAGCAAAATTTGTTAGGTTAGATTTCGTCAGAACGCTCTATCAAACTTCCAACGTTCACTACTAGGTATCATTGATATCTGGTGGCGAAAGTTGGAACTACTTGAAATTGAACGGAACTTTTAGCTCACCCTTTACGGTGTCCGCTGGAAGTAGCTACAGAGTCAGGTAAGCCGAACATGTCCTCGGACACTCCCGGCACTAAACGCCATACGATAAATAAATAAAATAATAAAATAAGTAATTCAGGTAAGGACTACAGACGATCAATTTCAAGTAGTTCCTACTTTTGCTACCAAATGCTACCGTCAACGACATCTTGGCAACTAGATGCCACCACAACCGACACCTAGCAGCGAACGTTGAACTAATAAAGCGATAATCAAATCTAACTTACGAATTTAGCTTCACGCAATTGTAGTTAGTAGAAGGTTCTTTTACATGCCATAATTGTATGACAAGGGCCCGCCGGCTTAACTTCCTCTCCAAAGGAAGGCATACTGAGGGATTTTTAAATCTCTTAAAAAATCCCTCAACTTCGGCCGGGGTTGAACCCGCGATCTTGGGCATGGAAGCTCAGCATGCTACCAACTATGCTACCGAAGCCGCCCGACGGGAACATTGTGGACAGAACAAAGGAAACAGGAACACAGCCAAAGAATGAAGAGATTTTGGGAAAAGAGGAAGAAGGGGAAAGAAGTGAAAATTGTGTCATCGTGAGATTTTCGAGTTCAAACACTGTCCATAAGGCCAAAAATGATGTAATAATAATAATATCCTCTGCACTATGGGGAAAATGACCTCGCTGTTCCGCCTTTTAATAAAATACAGTAACTAACATAACTCTGTCCCAAATCTCTGGTCATCCGAGATTCGGAACGCAGGATATTCTTTTCTAGTTCCACGAAACTCTCATCCTCGCGGTCTTAAGTAAAGCCCTGCGAGGATGCGGATATCCGCAAAAATTTTCGCTATGCGGATATATTTTGCATGACTGCACGGATAGCAGATAAGCTGCATGTTTGGAGCAAATTTGCGGATAGTTTAAAAAAACGGACTTGTTGATTATCACTACTTGGACCCGGATGTCGTGACAGGTTTTCCGTAATGTATTTTTCATGACAAATGTAAGATGATGACTTAAGCTAATCTCATTCAAATTATGTCATTAAGTACAATTAACACTCCGAACAGAAAAGGGATGTAATTCTGGCTGTATAACATTCATTTTAAACATAGCACTTGGCATACATAGCGTAAGGGAACGAAATTTCTCCTTAAATGTCTAAATGTATTGCTTTAATAATTTATGTTTTATCTAATCAAAATATTATTGTAGTGCCAGTATTTTCGGATAAAATATGTGCGGATGTGGGGCGGATGCGGAGCGGATAACCGTCGTGCGGATGCGGATAACCGTCGTGCTGATGTGGGGCGGATGTGGATAACCGTCGTGCTGATGTGGGGCGGATGCGGATAACCGTCGTGCGGATGTGGGGCGGATGCGGAGCGGATAACCGTCGTGCTGATGCGGATGCGGAGCGGATAACCGTCGTGCTGATGTGGGGCGGATGCGGATAACCGTCGTGCGAATGTGGGGCGGATGCGGAGCGGATAACCGTCGTGCTGATGTGGGGCGGATGCGGATAACCGTCGTGCTGATGTGGGGCGGATGCGGAGCGGATAACCGTCGTGCTGATGTGGGGCGGATGCGGATAACCGTCGTGCTGATGTGGGGCGGATGCGGAGTGGATAACAGTCGTGCTGATGTGGGGCGGATGCGGATAACCGTCGTGCTGATGTGGGGCGGATGCGGATAACCGTCGTGCGGATGTGGGGCGGATGCGGAGCGGATAACCGTCGTGCTGATGGCGGGCGGATGCGGATAACCGTCGTGTGGATGTGGGGCGGATGCGGAGCGGATAACCGTCGTGCTGATGTGGGGCGGATGCGGATAACCGTCGTGCGGATGTGGGGCGGATGCGGAGCGGATAACCGTCGTGCTGATGTGGGGCGGATGCGGATAACCGTCGTGCTGATGTGGGGCGGATGCGGAGCGGATAACCGTCGTGCTAATGTGGGGCGGATGCGGATAACCGTCGTGCGGATGTGGGGCGGATGCGGAGCGGATAACCGTCGTGCGGATGTGGGGCGGATGCGGATAACCGTCGTGCTGATGTGGGGCGGATGCGGATAACCGTCGTGCTGATGTGGGGCGGATGCGGAGCGGATAACCGTCGTGCTGATGTGGGGCGGATGCGGATAACCGTCGTGCGGATGTGGGGCGGATGCGGAGCGGATAACCGTCGTGCTGATGCAGAGCGGATGCGGATAACGATTTGTTTATCCGCACAGGGCTCTAGTCATAAGCCATACAACCAGCTATACAGGCCTACGTAGAAACCGAACCAACAGACGTGACATTTTATCTCAAAATACCCACATTCATAAACCAGGAATCGAACCCGGCCACCTTGTTGAGATGCAAGCAACGTCGACCCACCCCCAATGCAACAATGGTGTATGAATTCTCAATTCCATTGCCAAGTGAAGGGAAAGAGTGATCGATCTCGGAGCGAGCGAGCAAGTGTTGGTTGGTAAACGCAGCACGGAGCGTCCAGTGGTAATGCGTGCTCTCACTGCTAAAAAGAGATTTATAATTTAGAAGACCACTTGAAGAATCTCTCATGAAAATATGATGCTTCTCATAATTACCAGAGAAAGAGCGGCTGCTCTTTAATGATTCACAACAGCAATTAAAAGAAGTGGTTTACAAAACACATCCACTAGCTAGAATAATGGAGGTGAAGTGTTACGGACGACGCAACCATCATTGAATTTAGAAAGAATAAAAATGTTACGAGGCAAATTAAGATGGCACTAACTGAATGGCCGAACACAATAATTCAGTTTCTTAACTCTTTATAGGGCAAAACTATTATTCATTTTTATGTGTTTTTACATTACAATTTATTTTAGTTAATATATTTTTTATAATCGTTTCGGTCTTCTATGGACCACGTTATTTCAACTGCCTCTTCCCTCGTTCTTCCACATTGACCCAGTGTTCGCGCATTCTTCTTCGGTGAGCTTCCTTTCGTTCTTCGGTCCACTTCTTGCCGGTTTTCAACATAGGTTTTGGCTGAAAACTCTGTATCTCCCCAAGTTTCTTCTTCAAAGAGTCACGTTCCAAGATGTCCTCATGTGAAATCCCCAGTTCTTCTAGGTCTATTTCCACCTCTGGAAATTTCCCTTTGGTTTTCTTTCCCACAAAGTAGGCACAGATTCGATTGGACAATCTTCCGGAGTTCATTCGTGTTAAATGGCCATAAAAGGAGAGTCTTCTTTATTTTCTCCACGTGTAGATAAAGTTCACCGTTGTGTCGTCTTCTATGCTCTCCTCGTTCCTTGACCGGGCCCAAGATCTTTCTCAGAATCTTCCGAGTTGTTCTGCCAGGTCTTTCTTATTCATCGCCAGGCATTCTGGTGCATATAACGTCTCCGGGCGAATAACGGTAACTATTATAATTATTAAAAATGTTATTTTTTCACTAATTTTATTGATTAAATATTTATTTTTAATTTTCTATTCATGTTCTTATAGATTTAATTTTCCTATTTTGTTGAAATTAATTAACTAATGTCCAATTGATTTTTACAACAATTGTTTTCAATTCTTTTATAGTTACATTCATTATTATAAGTTTTATATTTCTTTTATTGTTGTAATTTTATTTGTATGATTGTTTATTTCTATATTTATATTTTATTACGTTAATGTTTTTTAAATTTTCATTTTATCCAACACTTTACGTCAAGTGAAGTGAAGGCATATTTCATTTTTAACAAGAAGTTCCGTGAAGAACTATACAGCCTACTTTTCATGCCAATGATTATTCTACAGTATATGAACCTATCTAGAATAATGACAAAATTAAGTTGGTAATATCGAAATATCTAATTAGTACAAAATATACCTGGTATAATGTAGCCTAATAGAGCACTACAGTCGGCAGCCCTGGTGACTGAATATATTCTTAGTTCCATTTCTTAAGGTACAGAATACAAAATTTGGTTGATGTCCAATGGACGTTACATGCAGTTAGACACTGGATCTATCAGCACGCGTAAAAGAATGTTGCCAACAATGTCATGCGTGTGCTGGTCAGAAATAATCTGAATTATTATGATATCTTGTTGTGCCAATTCTGGATGAAATCCATTTGTTAGTATAGGAGTTACATGTATTTTAAAATTGGACATATCAGCAGGCATAGAATCATGTTGGCAGCACTGCCTTGTATTAATTGCTCCAAATTAATCTAGAATGTCAGGTGCTATACGTGTGCAAAGTATAGAGCTGTTGGCTTGCATACTTTCTGATAAATTGATATTAGGGTAAAAAATATAGACAGCATTTATTAACAGTTGGCAGCCCTGATTGCTCTTAACAATACTTATAGTCATATCTGTTACGGTACACATAGCACATACGAAATTTGGTTAAAATCCAACTGATAGTATAGAAGTTACATGTATTTAAAAATTGGTACTATCAGCAGGCTTAGAATCATGTTGGTAGAACTGACGTATATAAGTTACTCCAAATTAATCTAAAATGTCACAATATACGTGTGCATAGTTTAAAGCTGTTGGCTTGCATACTTTCTGATATATTGGTATTGGGTTAAAAAATAGAGCAATTATTAACAGTTGGCAGCCCTGTTGGCTCTTAAGAATACGCTCAGTCATATCTGTTTATGTACAGATATTACATACAAAATTTGGTTGAAATCCAATTGATAGTGTAGAAGTTATATGCATTTAAACATTGGACCTATCAGAAGGCTTAAAATTATCTTGGCAACACTGTCATGGTTGGCCTCCTGGAAATTAAACTGAAATAGGATTATCTACATGTGTGCCAATTTTGGAATAGCTCCCATGCATACCTTGCAAGATATCCAACATGGAGCTCAAATTTCTAGTGCATTTTTTCAGCAGTTGGTACCACTGACATAATTTTCAAATATGGACGTGAGATATTCCGGTGCACATCTTTACTCATACTAAATTTGGTTTTGATTGCTGCAGCCGTTTAGGAGTTGATAGGGGGGGGACACACACAGCCAGCCAGCCAGCCAGACAGACAGACATTTTCCCGGATCGATCTCATAAGACTACTTTTTACTCATTTTTGCAAAATGTGAAAAGTAGGCTAAAAATGAAAATTCTCCGAAATTTGGCTAAAAGATTCAACTATCAGCATCTTTGAAAGCATAAACTGTCCTAATGAAAGGTGTTTAATATAGAGACCACTAGCCCTACTACTGAATCAATGTAATGGAAATTCATCAACATTTACACTAGATTCAAAAGATAAAATAGTTAAGTTTCTGAAAATGCATTATCATTCATTAACACCTAACATTACATTTAATGATTTTTTGAAAACAAAATATTAAGCAAATGCTAACTATTGAAGTTAAAGGGTTAAAACTAATATAATTTAAGAAGATTTCATGGTTTGCAATCCAAATTAGAATCATGATTCTACTGCTTCACACGTATTATTTGTATTTTTTTTATTGTTAAGTTTAGAAAGTTTTGAAGCAATGTAATTTGATAAATTAATACATTGAAAATCCGCCTGATCAATATTAAGAGAAGCTGTTTAATGAAATATTAAATGACGTACATGTTTCGGAATATCAATTATTCCATCCTCAGCGTGAAAAATATGATAACTTAAAAACTAGTTCAATATTGTAAAAAAAATTAAAAAATCCCAATCACTCCATGTGAGATCTGTGCTGGACAAAACGGAGGCAGACAGGTTTTTCTCCGGGTACTCCGGTTTTCCCTGTCAAAAATTTCATTCCAGCAACACTCTCAACTATCATTTCCTTTAATCTGTCATTCATTTAATCATTGCCTCCGAGGAGTGCGACAGGCTTCGGCAGCCAGCACAGTTCATATCCTCGCCGCTAGATGGGGGCCTTCATTCATTCCATTCCCTCACCCATTCGGTCGACTGGAAGCAGGCTGTGGATTTTCATTAACTTGAAAGTACCCTACACGTGACCCCCGTGTGGTGCTAAGAAAGCAACAACTCTGGCTGCTAGACAATCCTTGTGATCTCTTAGAATAATCACATCACTAAGATTACCTAGATGTTAGGCCCCTTAAAACAACTATTATCATCATCATCATCATCATCTACTCATTTCTGACTCCCAGGGTAGAGTGTTCCAGAATAACATTTCTTGATGGAACCGAGAATCGAACCCGGACTTCAGGGGGTGCCAGCCACGAATGCTGGTTGGTTCCTCAGTTTAGTGGCTGCGACAACGCGGTCATGTAGCCCCGTGTACTTTGGGTGTGTGTAGAATCTGTCTGATAACCGGTGTTAATTGTGATGGCTGTATTACTGTGTGTTTTCTGTTTTTAATTCAAGTAAGGACTGCAGACATTCGATTTTCAGGTAGTTCCTACTTTTGCTTCCAAACGCCACTCTCCACAAACAACTAGTCAAATATAACCTATAATTTAGCTTCTCACAAGTGGAATTAACTTAGTGAAAGGTTCTTTATCTATGAAATGGGACCGCCGGATTTACTTCCCCTCCGAAGGAAGGCATACTGAGGGATTTTTATCGCTCTTAAAAAAATCAGATGACCTCGGCTGGGTTTGAACCCACGACATTGAGCATAGAAGCTCAGCATGCTACCAACTACGCCACCGAAGCCGCCTGCCACGAATGCTAATCACTACACTACGAGGTGGTCGTTTTATTGTCTTGAAAACAGCACTTCACTTGAATAATGTCAAATTCGTTGTATGTTGTGTGGCGGTGAAGATGTACCACATGTAAGAAGTGAACATTAGCATATCAAAAGGAACAAGAACAGACGGCAGAGTTTGTTTCTGGAGAGCACTGGATTTCCATTTCCTAGAGTGTCACATACAGCAAAGAACTTCCCAAAGAACACACGCCGTCACAAATTCCTTAGAGGGGAGGGAGAGACAGCCTAGAAGTGAAAATAACCCCATTCACCGTCCATGATTCAATTCTATTCTTGGTTGAATATGGATTTATTACGCATCTTGGCTGTAAGATTAAATTTCCCAGCGGAGCACGTGTATGTGATGCTGAACACGACGTGTGTGTTCACGTATTTCCTTCCCTTCTCTCTTTATATGAGAAGAGGAAGTAGGTTCCATCGTGGCGGAGAGGGTGATAAGGCACTCCCCCACATGGCGCCATAGAGTGAAATGAGGTGTTAGGGCAAACCACTTCTCACTGGACATGACGGTTATGGAGAAACGATAATAATCGCTGACTGTCGCAGAAATGGTACTTATTGCCCCGGAAATAAGACTTCACTCTCAAAAGCAATGTTGCTAACCCCCAAGAAATAACTGTTCAATTAAATAATAAAACCAACGCAAATGGAAAGTTTCAAATACCTAGGAGAGATAATACTGTTACGTGTTAGCCCTAGTGGCACGTTCGTTAATTGGACTACATAGCTTAAAAGCACAACACAGTTTGGCCCTTTAAAGAAATATAAGTTTTATTGCAGGTCTAGCAAGTTACAGTACACCACACAATAAACAAATACAAGCAATTAGTATCTCACTCTAGTTTCCCTCTAGTTGGGAACACTTCCCTTTCACTTTCTCGAGCAGCTGTCCGTTCACTAATTAGGTAGACCCGTGTCCAGCCAGTCTGTCACTCACTGAAATACCTGCACACTTCCTTGAGTACACACTGTTTCGCTGTCCGCAGGCTAGGGAACAGTTCACTGGGTTTCGCAATCCTCACAGCACTTCACTGCAATAATCCTCTGTCGCACAGTGGAACACACTCATTCGCTTAGAAAACACAGTCCATCTTCACCGGCCAGGGTCGCGCTTATACAGGGTGTATCTTAATTATACCGACAAAAAAATCCGAGACGCTCTGCGTGTTATGTAAAAGACGATGCCGCAATCGGATTGGCAGAGAAAAATTTTCCCTCCGAGAAAATGAGGTTACTGTGTTACTTCCGGGCGCGCGATTCAAATTTACGAACTCGCAGTATTTGCTGAGCTAGAGAGCAAGCCGCTGGCCACTGCTGTGCTTCAGGCAAGGGAAGGGAGTGTGATAGAAGGAGACAGAGATATGCTGGCGGGCATGCGGCAAGCCGAGGCGATCGAGAAAACTTGCGCATGCCCGCCAGCATATCTCTGTCACCTTCTATCACACTCCCTTCCCTTGCTTGAAGCACAGCGGTAGCCAGCGGCTTGCTCTCTAGTTCAGAAAATACGGCGAGTTCGTAGATTGCATCGCGCGCCCGGAAATAACTAAGTAACCTCATTTTCTCAGGGGGAAAAATTTTCTCCGCCAATCGGATTGCGGCATCGTCTTTTACATAACACGCAGAACGTCCCTGATTTTTTGTCGGTATAATTAAGATACACCCTGTATATCGGAGCTGGTGACCCAATGGATGTTTCCACAGCAGTCCAGGATTCACAGCTTCTCGAAAATTCCATCACTAGTTAGGTCACGAACATTCTGGACTGTCTCTTTGTTACTGCAGTCTTCTTGTTGCGCAAATCGCTGGTAAACACAGAGGCAGGGGGTAGCCCGAGGCGGTGTGACTCACGCAGCGAGGTGATGAACTAACCGCGCAGCCGTAACAATACAGAAAACAGGACTGAACTTGGCATCCAATGAAGACAGGATCGCTAAATTGAAGAAAGCCCGACTTACGTGAAACCACTACAATAAAAAAAAGTATTTCCATCAATGCCAAATTACGACACTATCGTACAGTAGTCTTACCAGAGGCCTTATACGCTTCAGAAACGACAGCAATCAAGGGACGAACAAAAATCAAGGAATTAGAAATACAAGAGAACGACTTGAAATTATCGTCTGCAGTCCTTAATTAAATTAAATTCAGATAACACACACTAATACAGTCATCACAATTAACACCGGTTATCAGACAGATTCTACACACACCCACAGTACACGGCGCTACATGACCACGTTGTCACAGCCCCTAAACTAAGGGACCAAACTATTCGGTGCCATATGTGACTGAGATTTAATTAAGTTTATCTTGTAATCATGAAACGAGATACGAAAGATCTTTTACGACCAACGTAGTACCATGGAGACCACGTTTTGGGACCATAAGGTGGACAATATACCATTGATACATTTAGAAGGCACCTTGAAACTGAACTACGCAGTAAGAATACATTATATCATCAGCCATGATAAATATTTAAATCACATATATTTTGAGCCGTAGGCCTGCACACCCAGCAGCCATTACAGCCCCCATCAATAATAGGAAAAAAATGACTCCAAAATTCAATCAGTTGAAGGGGCGATGGCAGCGCCAATATCCGGTCCAGTGATGGCTTGCAGTACTACAGAGGGGGTACTCCCCTAGCAGAGAAGCAATTTAATATCACAGATTACAGGACTCCTGATGGAAGTAACGCTTTAAATAACTTCAGTGAGTTTAGTTAACAAATAACTAGCAATATAATTTAATTCCAACAAATAAATATATACAGGGTTATTCGAAATGATTGTCGGGGTTACAAATCTCATAACATATAAGGTGCGTTCAAAAAGTAACGAGCCGGAGGCTGTAATGCGCAAACCGGTGAAGACATCGGCTAATCGTGGCGTGTGTAACGAGGTGTGGTTCCGACTAGAGCATGGAAGGTCACAGCCCGTCGCTAAAAGGCACGTCACGTGACGATACAAAGCGAGCAGCAGCATGCATCAATCGTCCAACGCTGCCAGTCGCATTGCAAACAGTGACATGGAGGCGTCAAACGAAGAGCGAAAGGAGTAGGGGGAACGGACATTCATAGCCGAATGTCACAAGTGTACGGCGAACACTGCATGCCCCTTGCAAGGGTCAAGGCGTGGCACAAGCGCTTCGTGGAAGGACGGGTGTCGTTAGCCAATGATGCCCGGTCTGGGGCTCCCACCTGCATTACCGATGACAACGTCCACCTGGTTGATGAACTCATTACCCAGGACCGCCGAGTGACAGTGAACGACATAGCCCCGTGGTCGGATTGAGCATCGGAAGTGTGCACACCATCATGAAGGAACGACTGCACTTGCGCGAAGTGTGTGCCCAATGGGTGCCCCACAGTCTTCAACCACATCAGAAAGCATGTCGAATGGCCTACTGTCTTGGTCTTGGTTATACATTGCAATTGACGTAGGAATACGAATCTTGTTTCATCGTGTACTGCAACTAATTTACACACATTATAAATGCTCAATATGTGCGCCGTTTGTCACTCGACACGCATCTATTCGATCGTCTATTTCTTCCCACACATACACCAACATGTCTGTGGTGGTGTTCAGGAAGGCGCTGCTTCAGTTTCGGAATATTCACTGGTAGAGGAGAAACAAAGACTTTATCTTCAATGCATCCCCAAAGGAAGAAATCACACGGTGTTAAATCCGGCGAACGTGGTGGCCAGGGTAAGAGCATCGTCACGTCCACTCGTTGCGTAGTAGCTAGCATGGTTGGCTGTCAACCCTGGTTCGATTACAGGCTCTGCCAAGAAATTTAATTCTGCTCTAAGGGCTGGAACGGACGGAGTACACTCAGCCTCGTGAGGAAAAACTGAGAAGAGGCGGGTTCGATTCCTAACTCAGTCATCCTCGAAGTGGTTTTCCCCACTTCTTCTCCATGAAAATGCTGGGATGATACCTAACTTAAAGCCACGGCCGCTTCCTACCCAAATCCTACCTCGATTACAAGTACACACACTAGTACAGACATCACAATGACACAGGTTATCAGACAAATTCTACACACATCCACCGTGCTATATGTTGATTCTTTCAGGGGCTTTGCGACAACAATTTCGGAATATTCACCGGTAGAGGAGGAACAAAGACTTGATCCTTAACGTATCCCAACAGGAAGAAATCACACGGAGTTAAATCTGGTGAACGTGGTGGCCAAGGTAAGAGAGTCTTATCACAGCTCGTCCGGCGTCCGACCCATTTACTGTAGTCATTACCTGTTGAAAGTTTGACGCAGACGCCTTCGTAACACACGCCATAAAGTGGTTTGAGATACATTCAGTTACTTGCTATCTGATCCGACTCTCTTCCGCTTCTGACACAGCGAGACGCCCCTTTACACAAACAACCAGTGCCTACAAATTGAGCGTATCATCTGCGAATAGTGAGCCTCCGTGGCTTAGGCGGCAGCACGCCGGCCTCTCACCGCGGGGTCCGTGATTCAAATCCCGGTCACTCCATGTGAGATTTGTGCTGGACGAAGCGGAGGCGGACAGGTTTTTCTCTGGGTACTCCGGTTTTCCCTGTCACAATTTCATTCCAGCAACACTCTCCACTATCATTTCATTTCATCTGTCATTCATTTATTCATTGCCCCAGGGGAGTGCGACAGGCTTCGTCAGCCGGCACAGTTCATATCCTCGCCGCTAGATGGGGGCTTCATGCATTCCATTCCCTGACCCGGTCGGAGACTGGAAGCAGGCTGTGGATTTTCATTTTCATCTGCGAATAGGAGTTGTCGGAGAGAGGATTCTTGCCGTATTTCGTTCGAAAATGGTGCTGGACTACGGTAAAGAGTACAAAACGCTTTCTCCTTACCACTGATTAGGGGTAGATGACCTCGTATTACGCCCCTTAAAACAACAATACGGGGGTAAAAGTGGTGAAGCACGGAAAACAACTTTCAGAATCGAACCCACCTCTTCTCACGAGGCTGAGTGTACCCCGTTCCAGTCCTCGGACCGGAATTAAGTTTCTTCTCAGAGCCGGGAATCCGGAGCGACAGCTAAGAATGCTAGCCACTACACCTCGAGGTGGTTCATTTAGTAGTGGTGATGTCAGATGACCAAGAAGTTTCGCCTCTTTAAATAACAATGACCACCGGATCCTTTCCTTGGTGATTTTATAACAGCACTTAATGTGCATTAAATGAACCCGGCGGGCAGAAGAACTTTTAAACAGGTAATCTTATAAGTTAGGGCCTGGATGTTGATGACATGTCATCTTTTCACTGAGCTGTCTACAACAATGTTGAAGCATTTTTTTTGCTATTTTTCCATTTTTAGAGCATTTTTTTACACACATCAAAAAAAGTTTTGCATCACCTCGGTTCCCAGATCTCCGGCATATAGACGTTGACTGTGTATATTGTATCAAAGATACAGTCCCTTTGACTGTTCATAGATGTCACTAAAACTGCTCAAAGATGTAAACAACCATGCATGAGCAGGGCCTATTAGACGGAGAGGGTACGACAGCCGATCAGTTCCAGTCATTCCACCAGGACGAAGGTACGCTGCTCATGTTGTCTGTAGTTCTACCATGCCTAGAAGGTCAATACCGCAGTTCGATCGCGTCCGCATTGTTACTTTGTGTCAAGAAGGGCTCTCAACAAGGGAAGTTTCCAGGCGTCTCAGAGTGAACCAAAGCGATGTTGTTCGGACATGGAGGAGGTACAGAGATACAGGAACTGTCGATGACAGGCCTCGCTCAGGCCGCCCAAGGGCTACTACTGTAGTGGATGACCGCTACTTACGGATTGCCGCTCGGAGGAACCCTGACAGCAATGCCACCATGTTGAATAATGCGTTTCGTTCAGCCACAGGACGTCGTGTTTCAACTCAAACTGTGCGCAATAGGCTGCATGATGCGCAACTTCACTCCCGACGTCCATGGCGAGGTCCAGCTTTGCAACCCCGACACCATGCAGCGCGGTACAGATGGGCCCAACAACATGCTGAATGGACCCCACAGAATTGGCATCACGTTCTCTTCACCGATGAGTGTCGCATATGCCTTCAACCAGACAATCGTCGGAGACGTGTTTGGAGGCACCCTGGTCAGGCTGAACGTCTTAGACACACTGTCCAGCGAGTGCAGCAAGGTGGTGGTTCCCTGATGTTTTGGGGTGGCATTATGTGGGGCCGACGTACGCCACTGGTGGTCATGGAAGGCTCCGAAACGGCTTTACGATACCTGAATGACATCCTCCGACCCATAGTGCACCCATATCGGCAGAATATTGGAGAGGCATTTGTCTTCATGGACGACAATTCTCGACCTCATCGTGCACATCTTGTGAATGCGTTCCTTCAAGATAACGACATCGCTCGACTACAGTGGCCAGCATGTTCGCCAGACATGAACCCTATCGAACATGCCTGGGATATGTTGAAAAGGGCTGTTTATGGACGTCTTGACCCACCAACCACTCTGAGAGATTTACGCCGAATTGTCGTTGAGGAGTGGGACAATTTGGACCAACAGTGTCTTGATGAACTTGTGGATAGTATGCCACGACGAATACAGGCATGCATCAATGCAAGAGGACGTGCTACTGGGTATTAGAGGTAGTGGTGTGTACTGCAATCTGGACCACAAATGCTGAAAGTCTAGCTGTATGATGGTACAACATGCAATATGTGGGTCTCATGAGCAATAAAACGAGCTGAAATGTTGTTTGTGTTGATCTCTATTCCCTTTGTATTTAAAGGTTCCGGAACTCTTGGAACCGAGGTGATGCAAAACTTTTTTTGATGTGTGTAGTTTGGTACTTTCTTTTGGTCTTATTTTAGAGAAATCGGCATTTTGAGGTAATTTTTTCCAATTTAGTCATGTCACAGCTTTATCAGTTGATATTGAACGCAGCTTTTCGAGATATAAAAACTTGTTGGCTGATAACGGCAGATCTGAAGAAAACTCAATACGATATTACATTTTAACAGGTTATGGGCCCAGGTCACGGACCATAAAGTGTACATCAGGTTAATAACGTATATACGAATTCAGTGATGCACGAGCACCTAAGTAACACCGGGCGAGTTAGCCGAGGTCGTTACAGCGTGGCTGCAGGCAGTCACTCACATCCGGGAGGCGAGGAGGTTTGAATCCCCCTGCCGGCAACCTTGAAGATGGTTTTCTGTGGTTTCCCATCTTCCTTCCAGGCATAGAAGCAGCTACAAACTCTGGCGGGCACTCCCGGCACTAAAAGCCATACGCTTAAAAGAAAACAAACAAAAAAAAGTAACGTTAAGCTACCACGCCGGAGTGTTTCTTTTAAAATAATGAAATAAGTGCGGAAAAAACAACTCAAAACTATATTAAATTCTGACTCTTTTGACCTTTCCATATAGCTCTGATTTATTTAAGGGGAAAATAGGTTGCTTATCAAAAATTAACTAGTTGCTTAGTAGTAGTTTGTGAATGTGCCACTTGTATTACCCTATTTTAGGGCAGACCAAGAGCTAAGGTTCAGACGATGACCTCTCGGACTGTACCAGAGATTTTTAACCTCGACACACCAGTTTATTTAGGTCGAACATCAATTCCCCTCGATTTTCCTTAATTCCACTCGGTCCTCCAAGCGACCCTAAAATAAGTTCCTCAACTCCGCTCAGGCAAAGGGGTTATCCCCAATGACGTAAACAAATGTCATAACCCTCCTGCTCGCATACCGAGGGCCGGGTCAAACTGTTTAGGGGATGAAAAGAGTTTCATCTAATGTTTCTTGTATAGTTTGAAATGAAGTAAAGATTTATGTGATTTTAAGATGCTGATTGTTCTTATTTTATTAAATTTACTGCCCATATTCTTAACAACAGTGATTAATATCTAGTTCTTTATGCATTATGTTTATATCTGATTTAACGAATGAACGGACTTTACTTCAGAGCGCTTGACCGATGGCGTGGTGGTGTTCGCAAGACATTGTTGTGCCATTGGTCAACCGCTCTGATGTCAAGTCCGCTCTTTCGTTAAATCAGGTATAAAGTGTTTTGCACATTATAACTTATATGGCACAAAATACAAGTGATTTAAAATTAATCATAATATTCTTTTGAATAAGTCTGCCAAGTTTTCTATTTTTTATTTCTACAAATTGTATACATTGTTTTTAACATGTGCACAATTAAATGTTTGTATGTTTTTTAATCTAGTCAGACATTATTAAATTAAATTTAGATATTAATAGGTGTATAATTTGTAACTAAAAAAATACTTTCGATATCAGCTAAGGATGCTGAAAATGCTGTTTTCCAGCCTAGAAGGGAAAAATCAGCTGCAATCAAAAATGACATTTGTTTACGTCATTGGGGATAACCCCTTTGCCTGAGCGGAGTTGAGGAACTCATTTTTGGGTCCCTTGGAGGACCGAGTGGAATTTACGAAAATCTTGGGGAATTTATGTTCGACCGAGTGGAATTGATGCCCGCCCTTTATTTACGCATGGCTTGGAACTGACCCAGCTGTGGTCAGACCTCGTATTATTAGATCTACCTCGCTGCGCTGAAAACAACTTGCTCTAAATCGTTTAAAAGTCTTATCCCATCGTTTCGCATATTTATGTATCTATTTATCGTATGGCTTTTAGTGCCGGGAGTGTCCGAGAACATGTTCGGCTCGCCAGAGGCTGTAGCTGCTTCAAGCGGACACCCTTAGGGTGAGCTACAAGTTCCGTTCAATTTCATGTCCTCGGACACTCCCGCACTAAAAGCCATACGATAAATGATAAATAAATAAAAAAAAGCATGAATCTGTCGAGTTAAGACTCCAGAGAAGAGTACATATGTTTGGAGTTTCACTGTTCACCTCGGCTTTTTAGCCTATTTTCAATTTTGAAAAAATAGGCTTATGAGATCACCTTTTGTCCGTGTGTGTGTGCGTGCGTGCGTGCGTGTGTGTGTGTGTTTGTGTGTGTGTGATTCGTGTGTGTGTCCCCCCCTAATAAAATCTAAACGGCAAGAGCGATTTCAATGAAACTCTGAAAGTTCATAGCACTATTCCCGGCGACCTCGACCGTGCCCTTCAAATTTTGTTACGACTCACCAATCCAACATGGCGGCTGTGCGAAATATTTCACCAGCATTCAATATCTCCGAAACTATTACCGATATTACCCTGACATTTTCTATGGTGATAGAGGGAACTACTATAAGTTCACTTATGTGACTATTGAAAACCTGGTAACTACAAAACCAACATGGCGGCCAAGCGAATTTGCGACTTTTAAATAGACGTTTCTCGTGATTTGACCAACCAAACGCAATGAAACTTGGTACAGTATATGTTTATATACATTGTAATGCACCGACATCTAACTTCGTTCAATTGTTTACATAATCACAAGATGGCGGATGTGCGAAATATTTCACCGGCATTCTATATCTCTGAAACTATTAGCGGTATCTCCCTAAAATTTTGTACGGAGATAAAGGGCACTACTGGAATTCCATCTATAAGATTTTCAAAAACCGGTTAACTACAAAACGAACATGGCGGCCAAGCGAATTTGAACATTTTAAATAGACATTTCTCGCGATTTAATGTTCCAAGCGCACTGAAACCTGGTACAGGAAATATTTATACACATTGTAATCCACTGGTATCTAATTTAGTTCAATTGTTTACATAACCTCAAGATGGCGGCAGTGCGAATTTTAAAATTAAGTTTTTATTTCTTATGATGTAGTCATGCGATCGAAGTGAAAGTTTGAACAATGAACCTACGCAATAATTTTCCTTTAATGGTACATGACTCTATGGCCTATACATTTAACAATCCAACATGGCGACCATCCGAAATATTTAGACGATACTGAATATCTACGAATCTATTTTAGCAATCAAACTGCATTTTTTAATGTTCATAGGGGCTATGAACTTAAGTTCACCTATAGGACTTTAAATATCCTTGTGATCACAAATCCAACATGGCGGTGACGCGAATTATAAATATTCACATGGACGTTTCTCGCAATTTAACCATCCGCGTGCAGTGAAACTTGGTACAGTAAATCTTTATCCGAATGTTAATCCACTGGCATCGAATTTATTTCAAATGTTTCCATAACCTCAAGATGGTAGCTGTGAAAATTTTTTAAATCTCCTTGTTTTTTCTTGTGTCTTAATTATGCGATTGAAGTTTGAATACTACACGTTCACAATAATCTGCATGTAACAGTAAACTCTAGGACCTACATATATAAAATCCAACATGGCGACCATCCGAAATATTGAGTCGGTTCTCAATATCTACGAATCTATTACAGCAATCAAACTGAAATTGTGTATGTTGATAGTGGCAATTTACATAAGTAGGATATATGAAAATAGGCTGTATAGTTCTTCACGGAACTACTTGTTTGAATTGCGTCTGTGACCTGCCGTCCATGCGCTTTCTTAGCTTACGCTGGATAAACCGTTAAAAATACAATATTTACATTTCTGTGGATCCCTGTTTTCCAGAGTAGCGGACACCCTGAGAAGGTCGTCACTGCTCATGAAGGACGTTACAACCCTCCCCCTCTCCTTGTAGTAAGGTTAATGGCTCACAAGTTAAGTCCAGTAAAACTCAACATCAATCATCGACAGTGTTCCCGGTGGCTGTAAGATTATACAAGCATCAGCAGTAATTTCTCTTCTGATAGGATACTAAATCACTGTTTCAAATAGGTTAAAAAAAGGAGACGAACGAAAGTTGATTCATAAAAATGTAGGGAGTGAGATGATAGCTGGCTGGGCCTGCTGACTGAGGGTTTATGGGCTAATCAGTATTCCAGCGGCCTGCATTCCCAATCACCCCGACCCCTCACCCTATTATCCCGAAAGAGATATTCCACATTTTTCACGTTCCTCCTCCTCCTCCACGTAGGAACAGGCAGAGCGATCTAACAATAAGGCCATCAACGAGTGGTCAGCGTATAATTAAATACAGGATACAGACGTAAGTTATGGCAAGAAAAGGTACTGCGTCATGAAACATTCATCAAAATCTTCCATGCCCAAGGTCACGGGTTCAAACCCAGCCGAAGTAGTCGGACTTTTTAAGAGCGTTAAAAATCCCTCTGTATGCCTTCCTTCGGATCGCCTCCGTGGCTTAGGCGGCAGCACGCCGGCCTCTCACCGCTGGGTCCATGGTTCAAATCCCGGTCACTCCATGTGAGATTTGTGCTGGACGAAGCGTAGGCAGACAGGTTTTTCCTGTCACAATTTCATTCCAGCAACACTCTCCACTATCATTTCATTTCATCTGTCATTCATTTAATCATTGTCCCAGCGGAGTGCGACAGGCTTCGGCAGCCGGCACAGTTCATATCCTCCATTCCCTCGACTGGAAGCAGGCTGTGGATTTTCATTTTCATGCCTTCCTTCGGAGGGGAATTAAAGCCGGCGGTCCCATGTCATAGATTTATGGCAGGTAAACGAACCTTCCACTAACTAAACTTGTGTGAAGCCAACATTTATAGGTTAGATTTGATATCGCTATATTATTTCCAACGTTCGGCGCCAGGTGCTGTTTGCGATGGCATCTAGTAGCCAAGTCCGCAGTTAGGTGTCGTGGACGGTAGCATTTGTAGCAAAAGTAGGAAATACTTGAAAATTGATCGTCTGCAGTCCTGATCTGAATTGCAGATAACACACACTAATGCAGCCATCACTTAACACCGGTTATCAGACAAATTCTACACACACGCAAAGTATACGGGGCTACATGACCACGTTGTGGCAGCCCCTAAACTAAGGAACCAACCAACCATTCATCAAAATATTGAATTTCGTGATTTATAGGGTTACCAGACGTCCTTCAATTCAAACGTTTGTCCGGGATCCAGGAAGAATTTCTTTAAATTCGTAGACGTCCTCCATTTTTAGAAACTGACATTTAAGGAAAATATCACAGGAGTACATTTAGTCATTAATCATAGAACTATAGAAAGGATAAAGAGATATACATACCTTGGAACCTCAATAAACGAAAGTTGAGATATTTCACAAGAAATCAAGATCCACATTGGGAAAGCTGAGCATGAAATTCGAATCCGTCTTTCTTCTCAGTTTTCTTTACTAACTCTGTGAACCAAACCAAAATCAGAGTGGGGAGGAAAATGAGGGAGTGGTGGTGAATCTTTACTTAGTATAAATCAAAGCCCCCGATTCTTGGATGTCACGGGTAACCTCGAGAACCACTGAATGGATTTTGAAGCGGTTTTCACCATTCTGTGAAGGATATCTCACGGAAGGTTTCTGTAGAAAATAATTGATTTATGATTAAAGGAAGCCAAGCAGTAACGACTTCAGTGAAAAAGTCGGAAAAAAACCTGGCGTCCGTGCGCTTTTTAAGCTTACGCTGGGCAAACCGTTAAACATATCTATATACTCCGAGTGCAATAATTGTTCAGCATTAAAAGTTCTACAAAAAAGTCCGGGAGATCATATTTTTCTGCAATACATCGCCCACTATAAGTGTTTTTACGTTTTCATTTCTTCCAACAATCTCCATTCAATTATTGAGGCGACAGTTCTACGATCTAGCTACAGGTGATCCTATCACCCCAGTTACAGCCTAGTTAGTGGGCGAGCCTATTACCCCAGATACAGCCAGCAGAAAACTGTCGAGTCGTGTTGAGTTAAGACTTCAGAGAAGAGTGGTTGTGTTTGGAGTTTCCCTGGAAGTGCAACTCGGCTTTTCTTCATTTCGCCTGTGAACTATTCGTTCAAGTTAAGATTGGACGGAAGGGGGATTTGTGATTCAGGCTCCTCGCCATTCTTAAATTATGCCTGACAAGAATTCGTTGCACATGCATCTCCATGATAATATAATTAATAATCCAGTCAGTGATTTTAACCCATCATTCCGAGACGTAAAACAGATATAGGTCGTAGTTCATTGACATTGAAAAGAAAAAAAAAAGCGCTTATCACTTAATGCACTCATAACTGTTCCCGGGCGAAGCTAGGACAGGTTCCTAGTAAGAGATATAATAGACAGTGCGAAACATAAAAATAAGTTTATGTTCGACCCTGACTGTTATATGTCTGAAAACTGGATCATAATGATGGTCATTATAACACTATTAGCCTACTTTCGATTTTTGCAAAAAATGAAAGTAGACTTATGAGATCAACACAGGGCGAAAAAAGTGTGTCTGTCTGTGTGTGTGTGTATGTGTGTGTGTGAGTCTGTGTGCGTGTGTGTATATGTGTGTGTGAGTCTCTCTGTGTGTGTGTGTGTGTCTGTGAGTGTGTGAGTGTGTGTACTCTGAATGCCTGTCCCCCCTATCAATTCGAACACTGTGAATGCGAATTGAACGAAATTTGGTACAAAGGTAGCACTAGCAAAGGACGCCTCAGTGTCATGTTTCATATTGCCGCCATCTTTACTAAAACTGAATGGCGGCCACTCAAACGTTCAAAACGTAAAATCAAATAACGACTAACCAAATCATCCGATCTCTACCAAATTTGGTAACAACATACATCCGTATAGGATGCGTCTTGTGACCAATCTACAAGGTCGTCCGCCATACCATTTCAGGATGGCGGCCGTGCGAATTATGCAAACTTTATAATCCACATCATGGGACCCACCAGTTCCGATTATCGAGCCGAGAATCGTTTTAACTGTTCTAAAGGAAGAGGCACGTTCGAAATTAAAAGTTTATTTTGTAATAATATAGTGCAGACGTGATTTTAAAAAGCTGAGCTGATTTAGTAATAAGACAAGATGGCAGCGGATATCTTGTGCCTGACTTATATTTCACTAATTTGAGTATTGCATGCAATATAGCGTACTGATACAAAATAAATAAACTTTGTATGAAATGCTTTATATATAAATGATATACTCCAGTGATGAAATCGTTTAGTATAAATCATTATTTGCTAACAAGTTCTATGTAAGTCATTTTATATAGAAAGTTATTCGTTGACACAATTAGCTCAGTGGTAGAGCGTTAGCCTATCGCTCAAATGCCTATGGTTCAAACCCGATCAGAGCAAGTTTTTTTGCTTGAAATGTTATATGTTTATTGTTTTGTAATGACTCAGATGTTTTAAAATTAAGCGTTATATTGTGCATATTATGGTGTAAAATATATATTTAATTAAAACATAATTCGCCAGCAGATTTACTCGAGACATCTAGCTGCCAAAAAGGTAACTGCACGACGACCTACTTATTAACTTCCAGATTTTATTGAAAAGTTTCTTCTTCTGGCCGCTAGAATGCACTCGCTCTGTTAGGATTATATTGTTCGATATTTCACCACTAGATATCACGACTAGTCTATTTTAAAGGGTTTGTAACAGCCTATTGTGCGTTATTTGAAAATGTTAATTGAAGTAAAGAACAAAACGATTTCACATAGTATCTGAACTCTACCGTTGGTGCTAGTTCAGGATATTAATTAATACTTTTATTTCAGCCAAATAGCAATCGAAAATATCCACATAGTTGGTATACACACGTCTCTGTAGGGTCATGGAAAGATTTGTTAATTCAATTAGGGTTGTGAAAGTCATACGCAGCCAGACGTGTAAAGACATGCCTCAACTCAAAGTTGGATGTTGCCCGCGTCAGGCCGATTATGTAATAATAATAATAATAATAATAATAATAATAATAATAATAATAAAACGGGGTGCACTCAGCCTCGTGAGGACAATTGAGTAGCTGTCTGACAGTGAGACAGCGCCCCGATCACGAATACCAAGATTAACGGCCGAGGGGACCCGACGCGCTGATCACGCGTCACCCCAATATCTGCAGGCCAAATGGCTGGGCAGCGGTCGCTTGGTCGGCCTTAGCCCGTCATGGGCTGGATAGTGCCAGGGGTAATATATATAATAATAATAATAATGTTATTGGTTTTACGTCCCTTTTAACTACTGTTGCTTTTAGAGACGCCGGGGTGCCAGAATTTTGTTCCGATGGGGATCTTTAACGTGCCAGTAAATCTACTAACACGGCTCCCTCGCATTTGTGCACCCACAAATGCCAGCTGACTGCGCCAGGATACGAACCTGAAACATACGGTCCAGCAAGCGAGAACGTTACCGCTGAGCCACGCCGCCAGTCCGGTCGATTATGTCTCCAGATCCATAACATTCTTTAGATACTTCTTATCTTTCTTTCTTCAATGATGGTAGCAGTTTTTATCTAGGTTGTGGCGTTTGGTAGAGGTAAATCGTTTCTAAGGTCTTCAACAAAGAATAGTTCTATTATACTCTTTGATAATAACAACGAGTTATAACTATACTCAAACATTTACGAGAAAGTAGGCTATATGTTCTTTACTGAACATCTTGTTTTTCATTATGAAACAGTTTCTCCCACCAATCACAGCTCAAGAAACATTTGTTTGACCAATTAGATAAGGGTACCTTCGCGCATGCGCTCAAAATCCAACATGTCTGTATAAATTACTGAAAGTGCACCGTCCATATGTTCGCGTAAATAAACTGGTGAATATGAGACAAGAAATAGCACTGTACCTTAATATCTCCAAATCCAATTTCTACACAGCGCGTTGTTTTCAAACGAATCGGTGACATTTTTACTGAACACTGGTGCTCAATCTGCACATATGGCATTGAAGCACACAGAGCGCATGCGTCGGTCGGCCAGAGAGCTTGGAAATCAGAGATATTCTACCCAGCGCAGCACTCGATCAGAAAATTCTAGTGACAATCTCAACAGATATTTATGAATATTTATGTTAAAACATATAGCCTAATAAAGTTATACTTATCGTCGAACATAAACGGTCGTATGCAATTCGCCTATAATGGTAATTAAGACACTCGCATACGCTCGTTTTATAAACAAACTCGTGTCTTAATTATAGCCATTATAGGGTCGTTGCATAATGTACTATTAAATTTGACGATCATGTTAAATGCGAGTTGAGTGATCCCTTAGAGAGGAAGGTACGATGGAGATGGGAGTCTGTTTTTGTTTAATAAACAAGTGGTCCATTACCACAGGGCATCTCGCAATCAGCCACAAGCAAGATGACAAGAGACAACACAATTGTAATTACAGCAACATACAATCACCCTCATTGACTAATTGCACAAATTAACAGAGATAACACCAGTCCCTTCTGAAGACAGAGAGAGGCCTGCTGGTGGTAATTGCAATTGTGTGTTGGATCGGTGCTGCCTGCACTCATGCAGACTCTATATAACCTACGGAGGTGATCATTCGAGCTATTGAACGTTCAGATTGTTTAATACCGGGATGAAATTAAGGTTGCTTCTTATCACATCGTTGGTGATTTACTATTTTAACGTTCGGGGAAGGGGAATAATATGGAACATTGTTCGAATACAGTGACGTTCATGAAAAAGTGTTACAGTGAAAGGTGATGATATCGTTTTATCTCTCTTCTGTTGCTGCGCTCGAGTGTCACTACTGCCGTTTTTGAATATCACTGGTCAAGCTCTGGATGGATATTGATGCGGGTTTCACCATTCTGTAAAGGATATCTCGAGGAAGATTTCTGTAGAAAATTATTTATTTTTGATCAAAGGAAGCCGAGCAGTAACGATTTCAGTGAAAATATATTAAAAAAAAAAACAACAACAAATGGCGTCCATGAGCTTTTTAAGCTTACGCTGGGCAAACCGTAACAAATATCTATATACTACGAGTGTGAGAATTGTTCAGCATGAAATGTTCTACAAATAGTCCGCGAGAGCATATCTCTATCTACAATACATCGCCCACTATAAGGGTTTTTAAGTTTTCATTTCTTCCAATAATCTCCATTCAAATACTGAGGCGACAGTTGACGAGCTGGCTAGGGATGAGTCTATCACCCCAGTTACAGCCTAGCTAGCGGGCGAATATATTACCTCAGATACAGCCAGCAGCACACTGTCGAGTCGTATTCAGTTAAAACTTCAGAGAAGATTGGTTGTGTTTGGAGTTTTCATGGAAGTGCAACTCGGCGTTTCTTCATTTCGCCTGTGAACTTTCCGTTCCGCAAAATACATAATTAACAAAAAAAACTAGCTGACCCGTGCGAGAAATCTCGCATGTTCATAAACCACACTTTCCCCAATAGGTTTTGCAAATCGAACACTTCTTACAAAAATTGATACTTAAGACATTAGAATGCAATTTGTCTCTGGTAATGTCATTTGTGTGCCGTAACACTCACCGGTTATTCGATATTTATGAAATTATACGATTTCAGTACTCATTACTTTGAATTACTGTTTCTGAAATCCATGCAAAATGATAAAGGAAAAACCTCATAATGTTAAAATGACATGAAACAGGCGTCACAGCGACCAAAATGTGAAGTGGACGGCAATTATGGAGCGTATTGTCCTACAGCAACAGTATCTGCAAATCGCACACTTCGTACATTTCTTAAAGTCATTTTATAAAGAAATTATAGATATTTATGAAATTATAGTGCAATTCGTCACTGCTAATGTATTTTCTCTTTCATTTGAATGCTTATTTTCGCGATCGGTCGCTTGTGAGCGCCGCAGGAGGAATCTATACTACTGAAATAATATATATGATGATACGAAGCTGAAATTTCGCAAGAGCGACACTTGAAACAAATCATCGCGCATCGTAGTTGCACACACACAATATTTTTTGATGTGTAACATCTTTCCACTCGGTTGCTGGATATTTTTGTGGGAGTGATTTTGATAAATGGGACGGAAGTGCGTAAGACGCACTTTGGCAGCCAGGAGGGATGCAATCCAGCTGGCAGTGGTAAGAGGAAACAAATGAGCGCGCGGTGGCGGAGATTTGTACCATGACACAATGTTGGCCATGTGGAATGTATATGACATACGGATTACTTCAAGGTTTGGAGGCGCCATTACAGATATTTCTACAATAAATCATCTTCAAGTTGTCGTTCTTTGGTGTAAAAATATTCAATATATCATATTTGCTGAAAACAATTAAGATTTATTAAGAGTCTGTTTTTCAATCTCTGGATAAAAGTGATGGGCATCCAATCCCCGAGTAACTTTGCTCAACACTTTCATTTATAAACCGCACTCGTTCCAGGTTCCGTATTGACCATGTTTACAAGATGTATAACACAATTTACACTCGCCAAATCAATACTTTACTAAAAAATACTATAGGTACATGTTTCGGAAACTTGATATGTTTCCTTCTTCAGCCCATATGTTGGTGTGAAACATCATATGACATCGAAATCCTCAACAAATGAGAACAAGAGAAAAAGTACGAACTGTATTTTTATTTTTGGTTAGGATTTCGATGTCATATGATGTTTCACACCAACATATGGGCTGAAGAAGGAAACATATCAAGTTTCCGAAACATGTACCTATAGTATTTTTTAGTAAAGTAAAGTAAAGTAAAGTATTGATTTGGCGAGTGTAAATTGTGTTATACATCTTGTCAACACTTTCATACTGAACGGTAAACGCTCATGCGAACTCTGGTGTCAACTGATTGAAACACAAACCACATGTTAAAAGTCTTCGTATCAGTATTTAAATGATGATATGCTTTAATATGAAACATTGTAACTAGTCGGCAAAGCCGGTATTATGTTTCTGCACAATGGCTATTCAGATATTAACCCACATTGCGGTAATGCAGTGATTTATGTATTATATATCGATGTTTTTATACGGGAACTGAGCTAGCCTTTCATAGACCACTATAGGAATTCCCTTTACTGTCAAGTAGGCGTATTCATAACTCATTTAAAACTCAATTCCACGCAGGAACATTATCGAAAAAAAGCAAAATATTATAGGAGCATACAAAAATACTTCCATATTATTACCGGCACGTGAAAATGAGTACCTGTCTTGTACTCTAAATTTCTGTGGTTGTAATGGCTGCGTGCATAGCCTCTTGGTCTGCGAATCATGAGGTCTCAGGTTCGAACCCCAGTCCCGGCAATTATTTTTACTACTGGATTATCGACTTAAACGATATCTATCATAATATTATGCGTCATTTTAACAGAATCAACATGAAATTACGATTTATCTAATTTTAATTACAATAGTTTGCACCAAGCAGGAGTTGGGAAATTTGATTGTATTGAATATTATTTCTAGTAGTCCATAGATAGGCTTGAAATTATGGTTTCATTCCTCCTCTTAATTTACAATATAATCTGTGATGTTTGTTCAAACAAGTGTGACAGTAGCATATCTCCAATTCAATCTATACATTCATCATAGTACCAGTATGAAAACGCAGCGTAAATTAACATTTTAAGAATGTCCAAGCTGTGTAGTATAAGAGTAGGATAACATGTCAGATGACTTCACATACATTTCATCTCAATTTCATTGTAGGATAACATGTCAGATGTTACACATCATATGCGACTACTTAAGGCTCGTATCTTTTTTAGCCTATTTTCAATTTTGAAAAAATAGGCTTATGAGATCACCTTTTGTCCGTGTGTGTGTGCGTGCGTGTGTGTGTGTGTGTGTGATTCGTGTGTGTGTCCCCCCCTAATAAAATCTAAACGGCTGGAGCGATTTCAATGAAACTCGGAAAGTTCATAGCACTATTCCCGGCGACCTCGACCGTACCCTTCAAATTTTGTTACGACTCACCAATCCAACATGGCGGCTGTGCGAAATATTTCACCAGCATTCAATATCCCCGAAACTATTACCGATATTACCCTGACATTTTATATGGTGATAGAGGGATCTATTATAAGTTCACTTATGTGACTTTTGAAAACCTGGTAACTACAAAACCAACATGGCGGCCAAGCGAATTTGCGACTTTTAAATAGACGTTTCTTGCGATTTGACCAACCAAACGCAATGAAACTTGGTACAGTATATGTTTATATACATTGTAATGCACCGACATCTAACTTCGTTCAATTGTTTACATAATCACAAGATGGCGGATGTGAGAAATATTTCACCGGCATTCTATATCTCTGAAACTATTAGCGGTAAACTCCTGAAATTTTGTACGGAGATAAAGGGCACTACTGGAAGTCCATCTATAAGCCTTTCAAAACCAGTTAACTACAAAACGAACATGGCGGCCAAGCGAATTTGAAAATTTTAAATAGATCTTTCTCGCGATTTAATGTTCCAAGCGCACTGAAACCTGGCACAGGAAATATTTATACACATTGTAATCCACTGGTATCTAATTTAGTTCAATTGTTTACATAACCTCAAGATGGCGGCAGTGCGAATTTTAAAATTAAGTTTTTATTTCTTGTGTCATAATCATGCGTTCGAAGTGAAAGTTTGAATAATGAATCTACGCAATAATTTTCCTTTAATGGTACATGACTCTATGGCCTATACATTTAACAATCCAACATGGCGACCATCCGAAATATTTAGACGATACTGAATATCTACGAATCTATTTTAGCAATCAAACTGCATTTTTTAATGTTCATAGGGGCTATGAACTTAAGTTCACCTATAGGACTTTGAATAACCTGGTGATCACAAATCCAACATGGCGGTGACGCGAATTATAAATATTCACATGGACGTTTCTCGCAATTTAACCATCCGCGTGCAGTGAAACTTGGTACAGTAAATCCTTATACGAATGTTAATCCACTGGCATCTAATTTATTTCAATTGTTTCCATAACCTCAAGATGGCAGCTGTGAAAAATTTTAAACTCTCCTTGTTTTTTCTTGTGTCCTAACTATGCGATTGAAGTTTGAATACTACACGTTCACAATAATCTGCATGTAACAGTACATAACTCTAGGACCTACATATATAAAATCCAACATGGCGACCATCCGAAATATTTAGTCGGTTCTCAATATCTACGAATCTATTACAGCAATCAAACTGAAATTGTGTATGTTGATAGTGGCAATTAACATAAGTAGGATATATGAAAATAGGCTGTATAGTTCTTCACGGAACTACTTGTTGTATACAAGAAAAGCTTGCAATTACCGGCAGCTAGCTCTGTCCTAGCCCATCCAACTCCCCAGCATACTACTGCAGCTTAAAACATTTGCCACGCTAAGCGACTGGCTTAGACTAGTAATGCTCAAGGGAACATGCTACTGACGCGCGTCATGTTCTTAGACAGGAAAGTATTCGTCTCGATCCCCGCACCTCTCCACACCCCTCTCCTACCACTGAGCTCTCAAGGTCAAGAGCAGAGCTAAGCTAAGCGCCGAGAACTGTAAATCATACGGTAATCTTAAATGCCTCAACTGGCCTTCCCTTCATCGGCGCTTTTTCAGGATAAATAAGTAAACGCTGAACAGTACAAATAGTTATGCACAGAAGAGTGTATTAAACAAAAAACAGGAGCACACACATTTTTAAGTTTTAGGGGTTTTGTAAGAAAAACAAACAGGATAGCTGAAAATATACGAAGGCAAAAAATATAGACACAGAAATAGCATAACATTTATTGAATTACAATCTGCAATCTGAAGACAAACACACAGAGAAAAAATTAATAATGGAAAAACGCCCACTGTCAATGAAAACGTCATGACACTGATTTTATTATTGAAAATGAAAATCCGCAGCCTGCTTCCAGTCTCCGACCGGGTCAGGAATGGAATGAATGAAGCCCCAATCTAGCGGCGATCATAGGAACTGTGCCGGCTGCCGAGGCCTGACGCACTCCTCTGGGGCAATGATTAAATGAATGACAGAGGAAATTAAATGATAGTGGAGAGTGTTGCTGGAATGAAATTTGGACAGAGAAAACCGGAGTACCCGGAGAAAAACCTGTCTGCCGCCGTTTTGTCCAGCACAGATCTCACATGGAATGACCGGGATTAGAACCACGGACCCAGCGGTGAGAGGCCGGCGTGTGGCCGGCGTCCGCCCCCTTAGCCACGGAGGCTTCCCACTGATTTTATTATTATTATTATTATTAATTAGTATTATTGTTTCGTATACGCGATCTAAGGACCTCGACATTCAACTATTACATTTGAGGTGGACTTTGATGTTTGCCCAGTAGTTACGCATCCTCTGGCTGTGTTGTTCCCTCCTCTCCTGGGTCCAGAGGGCACCTGTCTTCTTTCTTGGCGGATTGTCCTGGAACCTCAATTGCTGAAACAGCTTTCTGAGAGATGTCCGGTCTTTTAAGTCTCTTTCCGTCCCTCCAAGTTCTTGCAGATCTTTGCTCACTTCCCACAACCATGGTGACTTGGTCTTCCGCTTTTGCCAGTAACCGAGGAGCTGGTTAGTCAACCTGGTAGGATGCATCCTGGAGACGTGTCCATAAAATGCTAGACGTCTTTTTCCTAGCAACATCCGTGATTCTTTCACAGTACGTGTAGAGCTCATGATTAGGTCGCCTTCTGTATTCATTCCCTTCCTTAACAGGCCCCAATATATTCCTCATTATCTTTCTCTCCTGTACTTCGAGCTTGTCCGCGAGTCCCTTCTGGTTGAATACTAGACATTCTGAAGCACATAAGGCTTCAGGACGTAAACTGTCTGGTAGTGACAAGTATTACCTCACACAACTTCTAACAGGACACGGATATTTCCGGAAATTCCTGCGGAGCGAGTGGTGCAACATGCATAGGCCTACATTGTGACGACACCGATGATGTACTTCACACCTTCTTCGTGTGCGGCCATTGGACGATAAAGAGAGAATATGTGGAAACTGAATTGGGAGAATTGACACCAGATAATATGATTTCTGCGATGTTACGAAACCAGCAATCATGGGATCGGATAGCATTGTATGTGGAGGATGTCCTTCACCAGAAAAAAGTGGGATCTGCCAGCGTACGAACGCCCTTAAGAAGAAATGAACAAAGAAGTAGTCTGAAAGGCTAAGTAAGCACGACATCACCCTGAAGTAATGCGAGAGCGGTTCCGGGGTGATGAACGCATCGTGGGAAAAGGGATGTGGTTTATAGTGGGTAAGAATCCCACACTACTGTGGAGTGCGGACACTTCACAAGTGTCTTTTGAAGATTTTCCACATTCCCTCGTAAATAATAATAATAATAATAATAAGTCTATATACAGATCCTTGAATACGGCCATCTATGGACCTTCCTCTTAATGTTGTCTCCTTTCTTGATTTCACTGCGTTCTTTCCTCAATTCATCTGTCATAACAGTTGAGCGCTTTTTGTGGGTTTACTTGAATACCTCCAAATTTTCTATACTATTTCAGCCTGTTCAGAATGTCTTTTTTTCTGATTGTAATTTCTGTTAAATCCCTTTTCACTTCGATGAGCCAACTAAATTGCGTTTTGAGATTATTATTATTATTCCAACGGTCTAACATCATTCGGTGGCATGCGTCTCATGAGATTAATTGGGTTAGTCCTGAAGTTGGATATGAATGTACCCACTCTGTGACCAAAGCATTCATATCTCATTCGTCATCAAGCGAGAGTAAATGTTTGCATTCAAGAGCTTGCATATTTTACTCTCTCCATGATTTTCCACGATGAATCCCTTTTTTTTTTCAACGTCAAATAAGTACAAACCAAAGCTTTCACTGCTGGAGCGATATTTCAGAGGCAAGGGTAATGAATGAGGATTGCGGGATGCCCGCGTCATGATCCACGCATGATAAACGAGATTACGTTTAGTCTACATAATTCTGGTTAGTAAAACGTCGGTTGTGTTAAGCTGTTCTAAGCCTGGGATTGTGTTCACAAACAGCAACAACAAAAAAAGAACACTTATTACAGAATCAAAATTTGGAACTTTCTGGTGAAACTGGATAATGAAACGAGCATTCCCGATGTAAGTTCATAGGAATTACATTAAGCTTTAAGCTTAAACAGTTGCAACCAAGACAGGAAGGTGAACGGACGTGTAGTACAGTGTATAAAGTTATGAGAATTGATATCAGCAGTATTAGCCTTTTAAAAATAAGAGTGCCGCTGATTTTGACTGCACCAGCGTTTGTTTATATACAGTCAAAGTCAATCCCTGGCACTATACAGCCCATGAAGGGCCTAGGGCGACCAAGCGATGTTGCCCAGCCATTTGGTCTGCAGATATTGGGGTGACGCGTGATCAGCGCATCGGGTCCCCTCGGCCATTAATCTAGGTTTTCGTGCCCGGGGCGCTGTCTCACTGTCAGACAGCTACTCAATTGTCCTCGCGAAGCTGAGTGCACCCCGTTCCAACCCTCACGTCAGTTTCAAATACCTGACAGAGTCGGGAATCGAACCCGGGGCCTCTGGGTGAGAGGCAGGCGCGCTACCCCAACACCACGGGGCCGGCGTTTATATAAAGGGTGTAACTAAATATATGGGAAAGCTTCGGGGATTCGATAGAGGACCTGACAACAAGCAAAACGTGTCCTGTAAACATTTGGTGTATGTGCTTTCGATGCCATGTTACTAGCATTGTTTGTGGTGTGGATAACACAGACGGCGGCACGATGCTAGTTGCTAGTAAACACGGCAAGCTAAGCCGGCTGTGACTTGCGCAGATCGCGGTCGCGTGTACCCGGTTCAGATGGTGGTGGACACGCACTTTCACACTTTTACCAAACATGTTCAATAAAGTGTACTTACAGTGCCCATATGCGATGCTGAAAATGTCCTCCCTCTCTTGTAACACACACCTGACATCTACCGATGAAAGAATGTCTGTCTACTCTTTTATTATTTACGGAGCCTGTTTCCTTGAATCGTTTAGCGAGCCTCCTGACTGTACTGGTATTAGGCACAGGTCTTCCTGGAAACTTAATTCGAAATTTTCGTCTCGTTTCAGAACAAGATTTTCTGCTTTTCACAAACGAATTATGGATATACACATGTTCGCGCAATGTGAATTGGTGTCTAGGCATGACCAACAATCACAGTAATCACAATACTCACTAAACATGCAACACTAACGTCTAAGCTTTGCGGATACACGTCCATATGAATGACAAAACACGTGTGATCTAACGATATGAGTCAGCGGAGTGCGCCAACCACCGGATGAATTGGGTACGCGCGGCCGCGATCTGGGCCAGTCAAAGTGGCTTAGCTTGCGGTGTTTATCGGGGCGCACATCCGTATAGTAGAGCCATCCTTACTTCCGACTTGAAGTTTCAGTGCAACGCTACTGCTATCTAGCGGTCATAAATGAAATCACTTTAACTAGCCAGTCACAGGCAGCCATTTAAATCGATATATCACGACAAATCGAGTTTCGTTCACGACGTCGCGAATTAATGAATTACACTCGATTTTTCATGATATATCGATTTGAATGGCTGCCTGTGATTGGCTAGTTAAAGTGATTTCATTTCTGACCGCTAGATAGCCGTAGCGTTGCACTGAAACTTCAAGTCGGAAGTAAGGATGGTTCTACTATAATGACTCTGTTTAAACATTTGAACTGACATGACGGTAGTTTTGGGGTCTGGGACAAGGCCGGGATTAAGAGTATGCCGTCTATAGGCTAAAGTCCATTTGCCGCCCCCACTATTGTTCATATTTGCTTAATACATTTGTTTTATACAACAAAAAGATCAAGTTCATTGGCGTTTTCATCTTTTTAAAAACATAAAGCTCATTTAGTTTAGATATAACAACACATTTAATGGCTTACCTAATAAATGTTATAATGAAATTAGTTATCTACTTGTTTTTAGCCTATTTTCAATTTTGAAAAAATAGGCTTATGAGATCACCTTTTGTCCGTGTGGGTGTGCGCGTGTGTGTGTGTGTGTGTGTGTGTGTGTGGGTGTGTGATTCGTGTGTGTGTCCCCCCCTAATAAAATCTAAACGGCTGGAGCAATTTCAATGAAACTCGGTATGTTCATAGCACTATTCCCGGCGACCTCGACCGTGCCCTTCAAATTTTGTTACGTCTCACCAATGCAAAATGGCGGCTGTGCGAAATATTTCACTAGCATTCAATATCTCCGAAACTATTACCGATATCGCCCTGAAATTGTACACGGTGATAAAGGGTACTACTAGAATTTCACCTATGAGACTTTCAAAAACCTGGTGACTACAAAACCAACATGGCGGTCAAGCGAAGTTGAGACTTTTAAATAGACTTTTCTCGCGATTTAACTATCCACACGTAATGAAACTTGGTACAGCAAATGTTTATACACATTGTACTGCACTGGAGTCTAATTTAGTTCAATTGTTTACATAACTTCAAGATGGCGGCTGTGCGAAATATTTCACTGACATTCTATATCTCCGAAACTATTACAGAGATTACCCTGCAATTTTGTACGGTGATAAAGGGTACAGACTATGAACATATGTTCACCTATAGGACTTTCATTAACCTGGTGAGCACAAATCCAACATGGCGGCGACGCGAAGTATAAATATTTAAATGGACGATTCTCGCGAATTAATTATCCGAGTGCTGTGAAACGTTGCACGTTAAATGCTTATACAAATGTTGATCCACTGGCATCTAATTTATTTCAATTGTTTGCATAATCACAAGATGGCTGCTGTGCGTAATTTTAAAATCTCGTTTTTACTTCTTGTGTTCTAATCATGCGATTGAAGTTTGAATACCACACGTACACAATAATCTTAATGTAATAGTACAAAAATAAAAATCCAACCTGGCGACAATCTGAAATATTTAGACGGTTCTCAATATCTACGAATCTGTTACAGCAATTAAACTGAAATTTTGTATGTTGTTAGAAGAAATTAACATGAGCAGGATATATGAAAATAGGCTGTATAGTTCTTTACGGAACTACTTGTTTACTTACTTTTTAAAGATTCGTTAAAATATGAAATGGGTTTCTAACTTAATTAATTAATATGTTCTTGGAGATCAGTGATCACTATTTTACATATATTTTTAGCCTATTTTCAATTTTGAAAAAATAGGCTTATGAGATCACCTTTTGTCCGTGAGTGTGTGCGTGTGTGTGTGTGTGTGTGATTCGTGTGTGTGTCCCCCCCTAATAAAATCTAAACGGCAGGAGCGATTTCAATGAAACTCGGAAAGTTCATAACACTATTCCGGGCGACCTCGACCGTGCCCTTCAAATTTTGTTACTACTCACCAATCCAACATGGCGGCTGTGCGAAATATTTCACCCGCATTCAATATCTCCAAAACTATTACCGATATTACCCTGACATTTTCTATGGTGATAGAGGGAACTATTATAAGTTCACTTATGTGACTTTTGAAATATTGGTAACTACAAAACCAACATGGCGGCCAAGCGAATTCGCGACTTTTAAATAGACGTTTCTCGCGATTTGACCAACCAAACGCAATGAAACTTGGTACAGTATATGTTTATACACATTGTAATGCACCGATATCTAACTTCGTTCAATTGTTTACATAAACACAAGATGGCGGATGTGCGAAATATTTCACCGGCATTCTATATCTCTGAAACTATTAGCGGTATCTCCCTAACATTTTGTACGGAGATAAAGGGCACTACTGGAAGTCCATCTATAAGACTTTCAAAAACCGGTTAACTACAAAACGAACATGGCGGCCAAGCGATTTTGAGAATATTAAATAGACCTTTCTCGCGATTTAATGTTCCAAGCGCACTGAAACCTGGTACAGGAAATATTTATACACATTGTAATCCACTGGTATCTAATTTAGTTCAATTGTTTACATAACCTCAAGATGGCGGCAGTGCGATTTTTAAAATTAAGTTTTTATTTCTTGTGATGTAGTCATGCGATCGAAGTGAAAGTTTGAATAATGAACCTACGTAATAATTTTCCTTTATTGGTACATGACTCTATGGCCTATACATTTAACAATCCAACATGGCGACCATCCGAAATATTTAGACGATACTGAATATCTACGAATCTATTTTAGCAATCAAACTGCATTTTTTAATGTTCATAGGGGCTATGAACTTAAGTTCACCTATAGGACTTTAAATAACCTGGTGATCACAAATCCAACAAGGCGGCGACGCGTATTATAAATATTCACATGGACGTTTCTCGCAATTTAACCATCCGCGTGCAGTAAAACTTGGTACAGTAAATCCTTATACGAATGTTAATCCACTGGCATCTAATTTATTTCAATTGTTTTCATAACCTCAAGATGGCAGCTGTGAAAAAAATTAAAATCTCCTTGTTATTTCTTGTGTCCTAATTATGCGATTGAAGTTTGAATACTACACGTTCACAATAATCTGCATGTAACAGTACATAACTCTAGGACCTACATATATAAAATCCAACATGGCGACCATCCGGAATATTTAGTCGGTTCTCAATATCTACGAATCTATTACAGTAATCAAACTGAAATTGTGTATGTTGATAGTGGCAATTAACATAAGTACGTTATATGAAAATAGGCTGTATAGTTCTTCACGGAACTACTTGTTATATTTTAATGTTAATGACTATCTTTTGCGTAATTGAAGAACTGTGTTCAATTTGAATTAAGTTGTCCTACATGGTGAAATGAAATTACACAAAAAGTAGTTAATTACTGGTTTATTTGTTGAAAAATATACGAACTTCTCTAAAACAACTCACCCCACGTAATCTTGATGTTCAAATTTACATAGCTTTCTTACGAGTTTTCTTAATAGCAAACTTGTTAATAATGTCCTCATATACACCGCGGACAGGCCAACAAGCACCACGCATATGTCACTTCTTTATAGGTCTAGTTTCCTTCTTTCTCTTCCAGAAGTCTTTCATCCCGGTCGACTGCGCAGCTCTTCTTTCAGCAGTCCGTTCTCCTCTGTTGAGATTCTTCTTCTCCCCGACAAGAATTTTGAGACCAACATTTTTTTTTCAGTACTCTGTTTGATTTAGACAATCTTCTTCAGTAATTTTGAATTTTTGAACTTCTTTTTCATTTGTTTTACATAGCCTCCTTGCCCTTTATAGTTCCAGATTTTATCAAAAATTTATTTGTTTAACCTTGAGCAATCCGTAGAACTGAAGTCGCCGTTTTCTGATCATCACTTCAAGGTTGTCAATTTTACTACAAATTTCTGCATTGGATCTCAGTCTATAACCTTCCTGCGTTTTCCTTGGACCATAAATCCTTCTTAAAATTCTTCTTCCTATCTTGAGCAAATTCTCCATTCCGGTTATATTTGTAGTTTCCATGCCGTACAAGATGACTGGTCTAACAACTGTATTAAAATGTCCTCATATCAAAGTATTTTTTGTTATTTTTGGGGCCTCAATAAAAAGTAATGAAAGTGAGTTGAACCGTATTTCAGAAATACTAGTTCGCAGATAGTTCTTAACTCTTCTAAGGCAGGAAAAACTGTATAAGGACTAAGAACATACTTTTAAGTAACATTTATTCTAAAATTCGTACGGAAAACATTATTAACGTCCGAAATACTTCATTTTAACTTTTGAATGAATTGCCGAACTGCCGACCCTGAAAATTTGCCGCTCTAGGTTGCAGCCTAGTTAGCCTATTTAGAAATACGGCCCTCGAGCGCGAAGATATGTAAACAAGAAGTTCCGTGACGAACTAAAGAGCCTACTTTTCATGCCAATGACTATTCTACAGTATATGAACCTATCTAGAATAATGACGAAATTAAGTTGGTAATATCGAAATGTCTAATTAGTTCGAAATATTACCGGTATAATGTAGCCTAATAGTGCACTACAGTTGGCAGCCCTGGTGACTGAATATATTCTTAGTTCCATCTCTTACGGTACAGAATACAAAATTTGGTTGAAGTCCAATGGACGTTACATGGAGTTAGACATTGGATCTATCAGCACGCGTAAAAGCATGTTGGCAACAATATCATGCGTGTGCTGGTTAGAAATAATCAGAAATATTATGATATCTTGTTGTGCCAATTTTGGATGAAATCCATTTGTTAGTAAAGAAGTTACATGTATTTTAACATTGGATCTATCAGCAAGCATAGAACCATGTTGGCAGCACTGACTTATATTAATTACTCCAAATTAATCTAGATTATCAGGTGCTATACGTGTGCAAAGTATAGAGCTGTTGGCTTGCATACTTTCTCATACATTGATATTAGGGTAAAAAAATATAGACAGCATTTATTAACACTTGGCAGCCCTGACTGCTCTTAAGAATACTTATAGTCATATCTGTTATGTTACACATAGCACATACGAAATTTGGTTGAAATCCAACTGATAGTATAGAAGTTACATGTATTTAAAAATTGGTACTATCAGCAAGCTTATAATCATGTTGGTAGAAGTGACGTATATAAGTTACTCCAAATTAATCTAAAATGTCACAATATACGTGTGCATAGTTTAAAGCTGTTGGCTTGCATACTTTCTGATATATTGGTATTTGGATAAAATAAATAAATAGAGAGAGCAATTATTAACAGTTGGCAGCCCTGGTAGCTCTTAAGAATAAGCTCAGTCATATCTGTTTATATGCACATATTACATACAAAGTTTGGTTGAAATCCAATTGATAGTGTAGAAGTTAAATGCATTAAAAAATTGGACCTATCAGAAGGCTTAAAATTATTATGGCAACACTGTCAAGTATGGCCTCCTGGAAATTAAACTGCAATAGTATTATCTATATGTGTGCCAATTTTGGAATAGCTCCCATGCATATCTTCCAAGATATCCAACATGGATCTCAAATTTCTAGTGCGTTTTTTCAGCAGTTGGTAGCACTGTCATCATTTTCAAATATGGACGTGAGATATTCCGGTATACATCTTTACTCATACTAAATTTGGTTTCGATTGCTGCAGCCGTTTAGGAGTTGATAGGGGGACACACACACAGAGCAAGACAGACTGACAGACAGAAGGACAGACTGATGGACACACATTTTCCCGGATCGATCTCATAAGTCTACTTTTTCCTCATTTTTGCAATGTGAAAAGTAGGCTAGAATTTTCCGGCAGTCGTAACATGGTACCAATTGCAACAGGTAGCGTTCTGATTAAATCCACCTAATAATAATACAAGCGTGGAGAAGCAGTAAGAGTATCAATGCAGTGATGAAGATCGTCCCAGCTAGAGCAGCAGTGTACCGTGACAAAACAAGAGTCCCTGCTCCTTTGTACATCTCAACAACCATTAATCACCGGCACTAGTGTGCAGCCACGTGAGAAATGGTCGGTCACAGCCCGCAGCTTCCTCATCCACATTCAATTGCGACATCTCAAGCACGGCTGGTTTACTACAAGGACCTTTAAGATGGCGAGTCATTACTCGTAATCACCTACAAGAGTGTTCTCAATCTCAAGGCATAAGCACAGACTTTGAAGAGGGCAAGGCACACTAAGCTCCCTTAAAATTAGACTAAAACAATAGACACCTCCTGGAGACATGGTTCTAACACCGTGCAACACCGTCTCTAACCTTGATATCAGCTTTGATTAGGTGAGGAAGGCAGTCCACAAGTTTCTCTAGATATGCCATCTACTTTTCAGTCCGTGGACGCAATATAATCCCAATTACTGGGACATGCTGAAAAATAACCAGAAAAAAATGACTTGTGATTTCTCTACATCAGGGGATCTCAACCTTTTAGACACTGCGACCCCCTTTTTAGGCTGAGTATTTTGGCGATCCTCCCAAGTTTTAACGTTAAAACAATAAAAAACAATTACAATAATTGTTACGTTTTATTCATAAAAAAACACTTGTAACTAATATTAATACACATTCATTCAAAAACTGGTTAATTCCAAACAAGCTCAAGTTTCTCAATAATTGAATAAAAACGTAAATGTTTTAATACAATGTGAGTGTATTCTTCTTTTAATAAAGAACTGCAGCAATAACTCATTTTTTAAACTTTATCTCCGTATCTCGCGACACCCCCCAAGACACTTCCTGCGACACCCTAGGGACCCCTGCTCTACCTAGTATAAAACAAAGTCCCCGATTCTTGGATGTAACGGGTAATCTAGGAAACCACTGGATGGATTTCGATGCAGTTTTCACCATTCTGTAAAGGATTTCTCGAAGAAGGATTCTGTAGAAAAACTTTCATTTATGACCAAAGGAAGACGAGCAGTAACGATTTCAGTAAATCGAGCCGAAGAAAATCCTGCCGCCCGTGCGCCTTTTAAGCTTACGCTGGGCGAACCGTTAAAAATATATACATATATACTATGAGTGTAAGAATTGTTAAAGATCCCCTTCGGGGCAAAATTCCGGCACCCCGGCGTCTTTAAAAACCAGGGTAGTTAAAAGGGACGTAAAACCAATAACATTAACATTAAGAATTGTTCAGCATGAAAAGTTCTACAAAAAATGTCTGCGACAGCATGTCTCTATTTTTAATACATCGCCCACTATAAGTGTTTTTACGTTTTCATTTCTTCCAACAATCTCCATTCAGTGGAAATTTAAATTACTCGCTTCGGAGCGAGTTTACGAGCTAGCGAGCAGCCTATCACCCCAGCTTCGGCCAGCATCAAAACTGTCGAGTCGTGTAGAGTTAAGACTTGAGAGAAAAGTATATCTATTTGGAGTTTCGCTGCACACCTCGGGTTTTCTGAGACCTGCCGTCCGTGCCCCTTTTAAGCTTAGACTGGGTAAAATGTTAAAGAAGCCGGGGCGGGTTGATAGTTAAATATATATGAGGCGTTCCCGACCAGAAGGGCGAACTCGACAGGTGAGTTTCTTTAAATTTATTTATGTTCGACTATGTCGAAATGTAAATATTATATGCCAGAAAACTGTATCATAATGGGGTTCAATGTACTAATACTTTTCATTATGATACAGTTTCTGCAACCAATCAGACCTCATTAATTGACCAATTAGGTAAGGATATATTCGCACATGCACTCAAAATCCAACATGTCGGACATGAATTACATGATATGAAAGTTGACAATGTGTATTGGATCAACCATTGTAGTTACAATCCCACACACAAAGATAAAATCAGGATAAACCTTTAGGGTAACACGAAAATACTATGAAATATGCATGAAATGTAGGAATCTACGTCCAGAAGTTTGCAACACACTACTGTATTGTACGCTAGCCTATACGGACCGACATTGAAAGTGTGAACCGTCCGTAATTTTTGCATAAACTAACTGCGGAATATTGCTAAATAAATAGCACTGTACCTTAATATCTGCAACCCCAATTTTCTACAAAGGGCAATATTTCGTGCGATTTCGCCAGTGAATGTTGTTGTTGACGTCCTGGAGGAAGCAACTGTATGGCATTATATCCACGGAGAACATTGTAGTAGATGATTGTAGTTGAGTTCGCCCCGTTCTACTATGACCAGTAGCTGCGCGGAAGAGTCCGACTTCAATTTCTCCTTGACTTTTCACAGCGTGCAACCTACTCCAAGCCCTGTTTGTTATCGCAAATGATTATTTCATTTTTAGCCTATTTTCAATTTTGAAAAAAAAAATAGGCTTATGAGATCACCTTTTGTCCGTGTGTGTATCCGTGTGTGTGTGTGTGTGTGTGTGTGTGTGTGTGTGTGTGTGTGTGTGAGGTGTGTGTGTGTCCCCCCTAATAAAATCTAAACGGCTGGAGCGATTTCAATGAAATTCGGTAAGTTCATAGCACTATTCCCGGCGACCTCGACCGTGCCCTTCAAATTTTGTTACGTCTCACCAATTCGACATGGCGGCTGTGCGAAATATTTCACTAGCATTCAATATCTCCGAAACTGTTACCGATATCGCCCTGAAATTGTGTACTGTGATAAAGGGCACTACTAGAAGTTCACCTTTGAGACTTTCAAAAACCTGGTGACTACAAAACCAACATGGCGGTCAAGCGAAATTGAGACTTTTAAATAGACATTTCTCGCGATTTAACTATCCAAACGTAATAAAACTTGGTACAGCAAATGTTTATACACATTGTAATGCACTGGAGTCTAATTTAGTTCAATTGTTTACATAACCTCGAAATGGCGGCTGTGCGAAATATTTCACAGACATTCTATATCTCCGAAACTATTACAGATATCATCATGCAATTTTGTACGGTGATAAAGGGTACTAATACAAGTTTACCTATGTATATTTCATAAACCTGTAAAGTACAAAACGAACATGGCGACCAAGCGAATTTGAAATATTTTAATTGACTTTTCTCGTGATTTAACTCTCTGAGCGCAGTGAAATGTGGTACAGTAAATGATTTTGCAGATTGTAATGCACTGCCATCTAATTTAATTCAATTGTTTACATAACCTCAAGATGGCGGCTGTGCGAAATTTTAAAATTAAGTTTTTATTCTTGTGTCGTAATCATGCGATCGAAGTGAAAGTTTGAATAATGAAGCTAGGCAATAATTGTCCTTGAATGGTACATAACTCTATGGCCTATACATATAACAATCCTAAATGGCGAGCTTCCGAAATATTTAGACGGTTCTCAATATCTATGAATCTTTTACAGCAACTAAACTGATTTTTTTTATGTTCATAGAGACTATGAACATATGTTCACCTATAGGACTTTCAGTAACCTGGTGAGCACAAATCCAACATGGCGGCGACGCGAAGTATAAATATTTAAATAGACGTTTCTCGCGAATTGACTATCCGAGTGCCGTGAAACGTTGCACGTTAAATGCTTATACAAATGTTGATCCACTGGCATCTAATTTATTTCAATTGTTTGCATAATCACAAGATGGCTGGTGTGCGTACTTTTAAAATCTCGTTTTTACTTCTTGTGTTCTAATCATGTGATTGAAGTTTGAATACCACACGTACACAATAATCTTAATGTAATAGTACAAAAATAAAAATCCATCCTGGCGACCATATGAAATATTTAGACGGTTCTCAATATCTACGAATCTGTTACAGCAATTAAACTGAAATTTTGTTTGTTGATAGAGACAATTAACATGAGCAGGATATATGAAAATAGGCTGTATATTTCTTCACGGAACTACTTGTTAATAAAACAATAAACCTTGATGTTTTGATTTTTGGTTAAGCATCAGTGACCGAAATATGTACGGTAAATAGTGTCAATTAAAGTTTCTGTTATGTTTCGACAAGACGAGAAGTGTCCATATTTACGTAATTCCTATTCATAATACGTAGAACCTACAGTATTACAAAACTTCAATATCGTTAAAAACCTACCTTATCCAAAACTAGAAAATTGCCAGGTCATTCTTGGGTTACACCAAGCATTCCGGTGAGCCACATTCGACCCATGGGTTGTATGATCAAACCCCCCGTCTTAAATGAAACAAGATCAACTCAAGAATGATTGTAATTGAAGGGTTCATGAACCAGGCAAGTCCAAAAATTAAATTGTTCAGAAACTAAAGAAAAAAATATATATAATAAAATAAAATATGCTAGAGCTTCATTTGTGCTCAATGAAATGAAGATTGCCTATAGTCCTACTATTGTCTCACTAACAGATTTACATTGCACACAAAGGAAATATATTTTTTAGTTGAGAAAACCTTAAAAAAAACTTTGGACTAGTCTGGTTTTTGCCGAAATCTTAGTTGAATACAAAAATAAAAAATATATTAAGTTAAATCCTCAAGTACGATTATTTATTATGTAAATCCTAACGAAGTACAAATCATTATTGAATGCCAAACATTCCAGGTAATTAATTATCTTGGAAAAGCATTCGACTCTCTTATTTTTGTAGAATACCCAATATTTCACACTGTGTGGAGACAGCAATATTATCTATACGCAGAGCAGGCCTTGGAGAGGAAGAAGATTTATTTATATTGAGCAGTCAATTTTTGACATGTCTGGTTTTTGGAATGAACCCTGCAATTGTAGGACGTGCCAGAGGGATGCCGTCACACATTCTAATTATACAATTTAAACGATGAAATTTCACTGTTCTTCATTGCTGCCAACATGTCGATTTGTTAGAAACTAACAAAGTGACACGCAGCGATACATACCGGGAGTATCAGCCGACTAATGTAAGTAATGTTACACGCTGACATCTGACATTTGTCAGTTGAGTTTGCGGCCTGCCCGAAGGACACACAGCAAAGTGCAGTTACAAACCCTATCATTGTGACTACCAATGCCATAGGTTGAAATGCAAACCACAGTACAAACAATAAATCAATAATCAGAGCCCGGATGCAGAGAAAATGTAATTTTTTTAAATCTGGAAAGTCACGGACAGTTTACTTTGTTGCTAATTATTTTCAAGGGCTTGGGACATTTTATCAACAACTCCGTGTACTTGGGTGTAATTTAAATCTGTCTGATTACACTCACTCACTCAACTAATTAATGTCCGGCAGCGTGACTAATTGGTTAGCGTGCTAGGATTTGGCCAGAACGGTCCCGGTCATTAAAGGAAGGTTCGCTATTAAGTACTTAGAAAATCTATCACTTGATTCAGCCATGAGACTATTTTACATCAAAATTGCCCCGATAGCTAGTTACGCAATTATCAAAAATTGGACCCACCTCACTCCCGCAAATTTCAGGAGACTAGAGTAGTTAATTTAACCTACCTTCGCAGACCCCTACGACTAACCCGAACAACTAAACACATCAAAAAAGGTTTCTCATATTGCCACGGAGCATAGTGGGGATGAAAGTGAGGACGGAATTATTAATTAACCAGTGTCCACGCCTGCTCTACACAATTGAGATCAGGAGAATAGGCAGGCCATTCCATTCTGTGAATACCATTCTCCTGAAGAAAGGCGAGGCCGGCCCCGTGGCGTCTACCCCGGGTTCGATGCCCGGCTCCATCAGGGATTTTAAAACTGACGTGAGGGTTGGAACGGGGTGCACTCAGCCTCGTGAGGACAATTGAGTAGCTGTCTGACAGTGAGACAGCGCCCCGATCACGAATACCAAGATTAACGGCCGAGGGGACCCGACGCGCTGATCACTCGTCACCCCAATATCTGCAGGCCAAATGGCTGGGCAGCGGTCGCTTGGTCGGCCTTAGCCCTTCATGGGCTGTATAATGCCAGGGGTTGATTTTTTTTTTTTTTTTGAAGAAAGGCGAGCGTTATCGTCCACGAAAGTGAAATTTGGGCTGAAATTTTCAGCATAGCCTTTCACTACAGGTCCCAGGATAGTATCCCAGTATCGTGTGCCTGTCAATCGCCCTGCGATGTTCACAAGGGGTTCGGCGACCATACATGATGCCACCACCTCCTCCCTGTCGGTATCGGTCTCGGAAATATTGGTCGAGGATACGTTCACCGGGTCGTCTCCACAGCCGATATACACGCACGCAATGGGTTTGAGACCACTATGACCTCTCGGACAGCAATATGCAAAACTTTTGTTGATGTGTATAGGTCTAGACTTGTCTTCTTCATAGCCGCCACAGACTGTTTCATCAGAGAGACAGTGATTAAGAACAACCTGCTACAAACACCAGCACATGAACCGACAGCGATGGCTACGTACGCTAAAGCGCAGCGTTAGGTCATGGGGCCAAGCTCTTTGCTGACTTGGTAGACGCATGGGTTCGAGCCTCACCGTGGGCCGTCCTTGAAATGGTTTTCCGTGGTTTCCCATTTTCAACACCAGGCAAATGCTGGGACGGTACCTTCTGACAGGGCACGGCCGCTTCCTTCCACATCCTTGCCCAGTTTCATTCATCTTCATCCATTACATCTCTAATCCCGGCACGCAGGTCACTCACGGGCGTCGACTAGAAGGACCTGCACTTTGTCTCTCAGGAGGCCGCGCGACGAAAAAAAAAAACAAAAAAAAAAACATCAAGATATAGGAAGAAAGGGCAAATGGAATGGCTCAAGAATTGCTAAGCCATGAACACGGATGAATGTAAGGAACCAAATTTCTCGCTGCGACATATTATATACACTAGAATGGCTGCACACGGCTTTCGCTACAGAATCTGCTACCAAAGAGAATATTACCTGGCATGAATTCAATGTATCTGTACGATACGTGGACAACAATGTGAACAGTACTAGCTACTCCAGTGCACAGCAAGGGGAAACTCACTAAGATGTTACGCAGTGGACAAAAACGTAGTATAAAACTCTGTGTAACTACACAGTGAGTTTAAAAAATATTACTAATATTATTATTTAATGTGCGATCCAAATTTTTGACGAGAAATACAAAATTGAAAATACACAATACCAACGTTAGGCCAGTTCTAACTTATGGTGCAGAATTATGGAGTTAAACAAAACAGGAAAAATACCAATTGCAGGCTTTTGAAAATAAAGTGTATAGGAAAATGTTTGGACCATTTTTTTTTTACCCCGCATCTCAAAACTGGAAAAGAAGATCAAATAAAGACACACGCACTATCACAGCAAGCACCAATACTCAATATTAACTCCAGAAGACTTCAATGGGCTGGTCATGTATTAAGGATGGGAGATGATAGGATGGTCTTACAAATCTTAAAAGAAGAACCAATAGGAAAAAGGCCAGTTGGAAGACCACGAAGTTCCTGGGAAAATGAAATCTCCAAACTTTGTAAACATCTGAATGTGGACAACTGGCAAGAGCTCTCCCAAAACAGAGTTCAGTGGAGGCATTTTGGGAGATCGGCGCGGGATCTTCGTGTCCCATAATAGCCTTCTGAGTGAGTGAGAGTGAGGATTTTAGAACATCAAGACTGAGATTTTACAAAACCGAACACAACAGTGAAATTTACAGTACTTACCTCTAAGATATGCTCTGCTTGGTTTTCTCGGTCCAGTTTCCTGCCCGTTGTTTTGATCAACCCTGAAGTAAAGAAGAAAAACAATTACAGCTTATATCAGGGTTGCCTAGGATAATAATAATAATAATTATTATTAATAATAATAATAATAATAATAATAAAGGCTGAAGCACAAGAATGAAATGAAAGGGGAAAAGCAAAATACAGACTTCTGAGAAATAAGGTTAACAAGAATTGCAAGGAAGCAAAATAAGAATGGTTGAAAGAGAAATGTGCAGGTGTAGAAAATTATCTGAAATTAGGAAGGGTAGATACACCTTATCGAAGGATTAAGAGTACTTTTGGGGAATGGAAGGCTAAGTGCTGTGATATTAAGGTCTCAGATGGAAAACCTGTAACAGATAGGGAAGAAAATGTTGAGATGGAAAGCTTACATAGTTTATATAAGGGAAAGGAGATAGAGAATCATGATATGAAAAGGGAAGAGGAAATTGATGAATATGAGTAAAGGAGATTTGACAGAGCATTGGAGGACTTAAGCAGGAACAAAGCACCAGCCATAGATTATATACCGATTGAGTTGCTAAGCTGCAAATGTGATGAAGGTCCGACCAGGT